>LR738711.1:702076893-702144419 GCA_902687465.1 Secale cereale | reverse complement strand
AGGGGAATGGGGAGATTTTGGGAGGGGAGGGGAGGGGATCCCGCGTGTTAGTGGGAGAGGTAGGGGTGGGTCCCGCCTGGTAGTGGGAGAGGGAGTGGAGGGAAATTTTGGGAGAGGGAAATTTTTGTGGAGGGAAAATTTTGGTGTGGGAGGAAAATTTGGGTTTGGGTGTAGAAAAAAAATAGGGTTTTTTTGTAAACTTTGTAGAAATCATGGTTAAAATCATACCGAGTAGCTCAAGATAACGCCGGTATTGCAAGTTTGGTATTTTTGCTAGTTGGTAGGCCACATTTGATGATGTGACGCGGAGGTCTCCCATTTTTTTTGAATTTTTTGAGTTTTTTTACGGTGTTTTCAAAAACCGGCCGATTTCGTTGCGGCGGCCGTCCGTGGCTAGGGTTTGAGTCATGTTTTTAAACAACAACAACAACAACAACAAAGCCTTTACTCCCAAACAAGTTGGGGTAGGCTAGAGGTGAAACCCATAAGATCTCGTGATCAACTCATGGCTCCGGCACATGGATAGCAAGCTTCCACGCACCCCTGCCCATAGCTAGTTCTCTGGTGATACTCCAATCCTTCAGGTCTCTCTTAACGAACTCCTCCCATGTCAAATTCGGCCTACCCCGACCTCTCTTGACATTCTCCGCACGATTTAGCCGTCCGCTATGCACTGGGGCTTCTGGAGGCCTGCGCTGAATGTGCTCAAACCATCTCAGACGATGTTGGACAAGCTTCTCATCAATAGGTGCTACCCCAACTCTATCTCGTATATCATCATTCCGGACTCGATCCTTCCTCGTGTGGCCACACATCCATCTCAACATACACATCTCCGCCACATCTAACTATTGAACATGTCGCCTTTTAGTCGGCCAACACTCGGCGCCATACAGCATTGCGGGTCGAACCGCCGTCCTGTAGAACTTGCATTTTAGCTTTTGTGGCACTCTCTTGTCACAGAGAATGCCAGAAGCTTGGCGCCACTTCATCCACCCATCTTTGATTCGATGGTTCACATCTTCATCAATACCCCCATCCTCCTGCAGCATTGACCCCAAATATCGAAAGGTGTTCTTCTGAGGCACCACATGTCCATCAAGGCTAACCTCCTCCTCCTCACACCAAGTAGTACTGAAACCGCACATCATGTACTCAGTTTTAGTTCTACTAAGCTTAAACCCTTTCGATTCCAAGGTTTGTCTCCATAACTCTAACTTCCTATTTACCCCCATCCGACTATCATCAACTAGCACCACATCGTCCGCAAAGAGCATACACCATGGGATATCTCCTTGTATATCCCTTGTGACCTCATCCATCACCAAGGCAAAAAGATAAGGGCTCAAAGCTGACCCTTGATGCAGTCCTATCTTAATCGGGAAGTCATCAGTGTCGACATCACTTGTTCGAACACTTGTCACAACATTATCGTACATGTCCTTGATGAGGGTAATGTACTTTGCTGGGACTTTGTGTTTCTCCAAGGCCCACCACATGACATTCCGTGGTATCTTATCATAGGCCTTCTCCAAGTCAGTGAACACCATATGCAAGTCCTTCTTTTGCTCCCTGTATCTCTCCATGAGTTGTCGAACCAAGAAAATGGCTTCCATCGTCGACCTCCCAGGCATGAAACCAAACTGATTTTTGGTCACGTTTGTCATTCTTCTTAAGCGGTGCTCAATGACTCTCTCCCATAGCTTCATTGTATGGCTCATCAGCTTAATTCCACGATAATTAGTACAACTCTGAACGTCCCCCTTGTTCTTGAAGATTGGTACTAATATACTCTGTCTCCATTCCTCTGGCATCTTGTTTGCCCAGAAAATGAGGTTGAAAAGCTTGGTTAGCCATACTATCGCTATGTCCCCGAGGCCTTTCCACACCTCAATGGGGATACAATCAGGGCCCATTGCCTTGCCGCCTTTCATCCTTTTCAAAGCCTCCTTGACCTCGGACTCCTGGATTCGCCGCACAAAACGCATGCTGGTCTCATCAAAGTAGTCATCAAGTTCAACGGTAGAACTCTCATTCTCCCCATTGAACAGCTGGTCGAAGTACTCCCGCCACCTATGCTTAATCTCCTCATCCTTCATGAGGAGTTGGTCTGCTCCGTCCTTGATGCATTTGACTTGGCCAATATCCCTCGTCTTCCTCTCTCGGATGTTGGCTATCTTATAGATGTCCCTTTCCCCTTCCTGCGTGCCTAACCGTTGGTAGTGGCCCTCATACGCCCTACCCCTTGCTTCAAGAGGGCACGCACGCCTATTGAGTCATGTTTTTAGCATTCAAAAAAATGAAACTTATATTGTTTCATACAGGAGCATGCACAAAACCCCATAATTTTATCTTTCATCCATGAACATGCATAAAAAATTCCAATTCCCATCAATTACCAAACTGAATATTCATTGTTAAAAACATGACTTGTTTAGATGACACTGTCATACAGCATCCATGAGCATGCACAAAATTAAACCTAACATACTTAACATTAACATGTTCATATTACAATAACAAGCTTCACTCCTCCTTCACTCCTCCTTCTTCTCCTTCATCAACCTGATGCGCTGAGAGTGGCGAATCCCAACGCGGATGTACTCCTCTACCACAATTGGCATGGTCCTGTCGCCAAGCTGTGGGATTGCAGGCGCCGCCACCATCGCGAGGTCGTCGTCCGTCACCACCATCGTGAGGTTGTCGTCCGCCACCACCATCGCGAGGTCGTCGTCCGCCACCACCATAGCAAGGTTGTCGTCCGCCACCACCATATCAAGGTCGTCATCCGCCACCACCATAGCAGGGTCGTCCTCAGCCACCACCATAGCATGTTCGTCGTCGGCCAGAATAGGCTGCTCCTCGTCATCCCCGCTCTGCTCCTCGTCGTCATCCCCGCTCTGCTCCTCGTCATCACCGCTCTGCTCGTCATCCCCGCTCTGCTCCTCATCGTCATCCCCGCTCTGCTCCTCATCGTCATCCCTGCTCTGCTCCTCGTCATCCCCGTTGCTGCTCCCATTGCCTGGCCAAATGCAACAAAGTGTGAACATGGTGTTGTCGTCGTGCAGGTTGAGGAAGCCAAAAGGACAGGAAGAAGAGAGGCAGAGAGCTTACTGGCATCGTCGTCGTCCTGGTAGTACATGCGGCACATGGTGTTGTCGAACATCTTCATGGTGAACATGGCGTCGCCGTCGTAGCGGAAGACAAGGAAGTACCCGAGCTGTAGCTCATGGGCGCGGGCGAAATGCTCCCAGCCGGGCCCTAGGTACATGTGGCCTTCACCATCGAACACCACCAACACTTCCCACAGCCTGTGAAGCCCGCTGCCGGCCTCCCGCAGCTTCACTTTGTGGGGCTCACGGCCGGCGAGCATCTTCGCAAACTTGTCAGGCAGCCTCTGCAGCGAGGGTCAAGCAGTGGTTAATTGTGGCAATGAAGCACTAGACAACAGAGTGATGATAAATAAATGAGTGATGATAAATATACCTGCCTACTGCAAGATTTCTCAATTATGATCTCGAAGAACTCGAAACCTTCCAAGCCAGCCATCTCACTTATCTGAAAAGCAGCATTGTAAATTAAACAACAGGACTGGACAGAAATAGGAAACAAGCACTTCAAAATAGTAGAATAATTCCTACATGTGTTTGCCAGGGCCTCAATTTGGAATACTACTATAAATGGCAATGGCCTCAACAGACACACAAACTTGAGCATGTGCACTCATAAATGTAATGTTTCTTGGCCACTAAGCTGGAGAAGAATGTAATGTTTCCATATATACTTGAGCATGTTCAGTTTAAAAGAATATAAACTAGCAAGAATGCATGCATGCATATCAAAAGTTGGCATCTACTGGTGCTACTACTCTGCCCATATTCATGCAGGTCACTACACTTGCATATGCATGAATCCCACTGCAGCACAAGACTTGTCAACAAGAATAACCACAACTAGTAACAAAAGAAACACTCCTCATCAGTTACATTCAGTTAATTACACAGCAACAACAACAGGATTGCTGTATGCATGCCATGTTAATTGTTGTCAGCAGTCTGGCAACAGTAACAACATGTTCACCATAGAATTCAACAGCAACATAATTCAGTTAAAATAGCATCTTCAGTTCTGACCAAAATTTTAGATACTAAATCCACCAAGAACAATATACTAAATCCACCAAGAACAATATACTAAATCCACCAAGAACAATATACTAAATCCACCAAGAACAATATGCCATGTTAATTTTAGATACTAAAACAGAATTCAGTTAAAACAGAATTCCACATCACCAAAGTATCTAGAGCAAAAAGTCAAGCACTCGTCAACGACATATGCTTCAGCAATAGAACCTTCAGGTCTTGCCGTGTTTCGCACATAACGCTTACAAGTAAGCAGCCTTCGTTCGGTTGATTACATCCAACCGTATTGCACAGGGCCTCTAAGCATTGCCTCTTTGGGTAAGTGCACCGCCAAATGGACCATCACGGTGAAGAAAGCTGGAGGGAAAATCTTCTCGAGCTTGCAAAGAATAATTGGGATTTCTTTTTCAAGTCTTTCCAGGACAGTTAACTTCAGGGTTTTGCAGCACGGTTCTCTAAAGAAATTTCCTAGCTCAGCAACCGCTTCATATATATCCTTGTCCATGATTCCTCGGAGGCCCGCCGGTAAAATCCTTTGGAGGAGGATGTGACAATCATGGGTTTTCAGTACTGAAAGCTTGAATCCATCAGAAGTAACACACTTTGCTAGGTTAGCAGCATAACCATCTGGAAATTTCACCGCTCTTAGGAATTCACAGAATGCAAGCTTTTGTTCTTTATTCATTGTATACCATGCTCGTGGAATTTCAAATGAATCTTCATCTTCATTGTGCTGTTGATGCAAATCTTCTCTTAAGCCCATGTCCTCCAAATCAAGCCTAGAACTAACCGTGTCCTTTGTCTTCCCTTCAATGTTCAGAAACGTCCCTAGCAGATTATCGCATATGTTTTTCTCAATGTGCATTACATCGAGATTATGCCTTAATTTCAGATCAGCCCAGTATGGCAGGTCCCACAAACAAGACCTTCGGTCCCAACATTGACCTTCCTCACGCTTTCTTTTCTTCGCCAGCTTTCCTGGTCTCACATCTTTCACCTTTTCAAGTTGCTGCTCCAGCTCTTCTTTAATGAATTCAGCTGGCTTGTCACGGGTTTCATTCTCACCATTAAAATCTTGGCTTCTTCGCCAGCGATGGTTTCGGGGAAGAAAGCGGCGGTGCCCAATATAGCAGATCTTGTTCCTTATTCTCTTTGAGCAAGGGTCTTTGTCACAATGGACACAAGCCTGATAACCCGCTGTGATCCTCCCAGACAGAGTGTGCAGAGCCGAGAAATCATGGATGGACCATATGATCGCAGCACGTAGATTGAACTTTTCTTCCGGACTCAAGGCATCGTATGTAGGTACACCAGTCCAGAGCTGGAGCAGTTCTTCTACGAGGGGCTCCATAAAGACATCAAAATCCTTTCCTGGAGAATCTGGACCCGGGATAAGCAATGACATCATGAAGTTGGACTGATCCATGCATGCCCATGGTGGCAGGTTGTACGGCACCACAAAAACTGGCCACATGCTATAAGACGTGCTCATGTTCCCAAACGGATTAAACCCATCTGTGGCAATGCCAAGTTTTATGTTCCTTGGACCTGCAGCAAAATCTAAATGTATACTGTCAAACACTTTCCATGCCTCTCCATCCACTGGATGGCTCAGCTCATTGTTCACAGGTTGCCGCTTCAGCTTGTGCCACTGTACTTCACGCGATGATTTCTTCGAGATGAACATCCGCTGCAGCCTTGGTATCAAGGGAAAGTGCCTCAGTACCTTCTCCGGTATTGACTTCTTCCCATCAGCATCTTTCCACCTAGATGCATTGCATTTTGGACAGTTGTCATGCTTTGCTAAATCCTTCCGAAACAAGACACAATTATTTGGGCACACATGTATTGACACATAACCTAACCCCAGCCTGCAGATTATGCTCAATGCTTCATCATAAGATCTGGGAACACAACTATCAGGGAATTGCAAGCTCAAAAGACGGAGTATTGCGTTGAATGCGGCATTGCTAATCCGGTAGAAAGACTTGATGTGGAGTAACTTCACGGTGAAGGTAAATCTTGAAAATTTACCCCCTTCATGAGCTGCGCGCTTCGCCTCCTCTAACACCTCAGCAAACAACGATTTCTGTCCATCAGCACGATCTTGAGCATCGTACAAATCCTTCAATAGGTCAGGAATCCTATCATCTTCATGGCCATCCTCTTCCTCCAAAACAGCATTATCTCGCAAAACCTTTTCCATGAAATCAATGCAAGCATCACCACCACCCATCATATGAGCGGCCTCTGTATCAGCTTCAAAATGTTGAGGTTGTTTGTCTAAAGGTTCTCCATGATATATCCATCTATCATATGTGCTGGACATCCCATTAAGAAGCAGATGATCTTCCACTCTTCCTTGAGCCATTCTTGGACGGTTGAGGCATTCACAACATGGGCAAAGAATGTGAGCATCGTTGGCAAAATTGGCCCGAATAAATGCCATGAAATCATCAACTCCTTTCATATGTTCTTCCGAAAACTTTCTAACTCCTTGTCTAATCCAGCTTCTATCCATCTGCCAAAGACAACAAATTGTTGCAACTTAGCAAATCAATCTAAGTGCATCAACATTAATTAATGAAAATGGATGGAAGTAATGGAAACTAAAATTCCAGAAAATTTTATATGCTAATTAATGAAAATTCTATATGCAAATCAATCTAAGTGCATCAACATTAATCTGGCCTGAAGAATTCTTAACAAACAAGCCGAACAATTCCTAACAGTACATCAAGAAAATTCATCTATGCAATATCTACCAAACAAGCAAGCCATCTCCTAACTACTAACAGTGCATCAACAAAATTCATCTATACTGAAGAACATCTGACTGAAATCAATCTCCCACTGCATACTATGGGTGACGAGAGAGGAGAGGGGGGAAGAGGTGAGGGGTGCATACCGGGAGGTGTGCTTGCGGCGGCGGCGAGTCCCCCATGCTCGGCGAGCCCCCACCACCGTCGGTCGCCTACGCCCCTGCTGGCCTCCGCCTCCACGCCATGCCTCGCCTCCGCCCCCTGCCTGCCCTGCCCCCGCCTCCGCTGCCAGCCCCGCCCCCGCCTCCGCTCCCTGCTGGTTGCTTCTGCGGCGAGGCCGTGGGCGAGGTCACCTGGTTGCTTCCGCCGCCGCCCGCCGCCACCTAGTCGGAAGACCTAGAAAAATGCTCTGTTCGATGCCACTCGCCGCCACCTGGTCGGAAGGTCCCACTTGTCACTGATACGTGAGAGTCGTGGTTTTATATACTATATGGAAAAATACCCACACATTAGCAACAATCTCTCTCTAGCCCAGCGGTAACGAACGAGTGAACCCAGCGCGAGGTCGTGGGTTCGAGTCCCCGCTAGCGCATATTTTTTAGGGAATTAAACGCTCACTCACCCATCTGTCAAATGGGTCCCTCCTGTCAGTGTTGCAAATCGTTGCTCTGTTCGATGCCACCTGGTCGAAAGGTCCCACTTGTCAATGATACGAGAGAGCCGTAGTTCTATATAATGTATAGATAAACTCCCAGATGTGAGCAACTGTCCCTCTCTAGCCCAGCGATAGCATGCGAGCAAACCAAGCACGAGGTCGTGGGTTCGAGTCCCGCCTCGTGCATCTTTTTTGGGCGAATTAAGTGCTCGGCCCCACCTGTCAAATGGGTCCCGCCTGTCAGTGTGTGTCCCGTCTGTCTGTTGAATAATAAAACTCAAGCAAAAATGACACCTAGACAGTGACACATAAGAGAGGTTGCTGAGGTGGCTGCCTAATCATCCTAATTCATTCAAACTCAAGTGTAGTGACCATTTAATATTGGTCGTTATCAGGTAGGCATGAGGCAGTGGACAATGCTACTAGCTTTACGACCATTTCCTCTAATGAAATTATGACCTTTCTGACCAAAATGGTCGTTATGGTTTAGGGTTTAGAGCCCCCCAGGCAGCTTTTGACCAATTGGTCTAAAATGGTCATAAATTTATGACCAATTCTTCCAGGGTCACTAACAAAAGGTCATAAGTTGACATATTTCTTGTAGTGGATACAAAAGTGTACCCTGGATGGCTTCCCTTTCTAGTTGCAAGAACTATGCTTGGAAAAAGGCTACCATCGCTGCAGTAATCAGCTACGACAGCACACCGTTGAACGCTCACCGGAGGAGGTGGATGCAGAGCTCCTCCAAACATTATTGTCAACAAAGGCTTGTCCGATCTTTGAAGGCCAAGCCAGGTCCGGGCACCAATATCCCAAGCGACTGGTCTGGTTCTGATGGAACCAGCCTCACAAGAAGGGTCGAAGCTATCTTGGCTAGAACTGAGGCAGAGATGGACGGTACGACCAAGCACCGCAGCCGCCTAATCGACGATGCAAGGCACCACACCAGCAACATGAATGTAACCTGCTAGAATATCAAAAAGTTGCGGAGGCTAGTCGGACCGGCGATCATGCCGAAGAAGATCGACACCCATCCGCCGTTGCTCCGGCCGTCGCTATAGGCACATGAAAGATTCGTATTTGAGGGAGTGAGGGGTCATTGTTGAATGAGCCCGTGGTTTATGGCCGGAATCGAGGGAAGGTGAACAGAGCGTCATGTGACTGTTTCGTTCGAGAGGAGTCTGTTGTTTACGGCCTAGATGACACGTATTGCTTTGTGTTGGTAGTCAATCGTGAGGTGTAGTTGCTAAACTGCTTGGGCTACCGATTAATTCATGCACACATGCAATGGAAGGGTGTGGGATGGTAGCGGTCCTCGGTCCATTTTGTACGCTGGTAATGGCAGAATGACATGGCATGATACATGTTAAGAATTAGACTTGTGTGAACGCTGATGTGGCATGAAGCTGATGTGGATAGTGCGCATGTTGAGAGAATTGGTTGTAGTGGGGAGCAACTTCTTAATATGTAAGATAAGTTAGTCCCAAAAATAATATATAATAGCATATTCATGCATATAAAACATCCAAAGTTGATAATATAATAGCATGGAACAAAAAAAAATATTGATACGTTGGAGACGTATCGATTCCAACTCCCAAAAATCACATATATTCCATAATAATTCTCTATAAATTTTATTGCATTTGGACTTCGTTTGATATGGTTATTCTGCGAAACAAAAAACATGCAACAAACATGAAATCACACTGGGCACATGATCAATAGGTTAGTCCAATAAATAATATAAATTGTTGCTAAAAGTATGTAAAAGTTGTGTAATATTGGCATGAAACAATAAAAAAATCATAGATACGACGGAGACGTATCAGCATCCCCAAGCTTAATTCCTGCTCATCCTCGAGTAGGTAAATGATAAAAAGATATTTTTTGATAAGGAATGCTACCTAGTATAATCTAGATCATATATCTAATCATGGCATATTTCCATTACTATTTATTAGAATATCAAAAAGATATGAGTGAAGCATGAGAGAGCAACTATTTCTTTAAAATATAACAACTGTCGGGATCTAAAAGATATAAGTGAAGCACTAGAGCAACTGCCTAGCTCAAACAGTATAAGTGAAGCACATAGAGTATTCTAATAAATCGTGAATAAATGTGTGTCCCTCTCAAAAGGTGTGTGTGTGTGTGTGTGCATAAAACAATGATTGTGGTAAACTAAAATCAAACAAAGCAAAGACCCATATAATACACAACGCTCCAAGGAGAACTCATATCATGTGATTAATGAAAATATAGCTCCAAGTAATATACCGATGGATTGTAGACGAAAGAGGGGATGCCATCCGGGGCATCCCCAAGCTTAGATGCTTGGTGGTCCTTGAATATTACCTTGGGGTTCCTTGGGAATCCCCAAGCTTAGGGTATTTTTGCTCCTCATTCCTTCATCCATCTTGATCTCACCCAAAACTTGAAAACTTCAGCACACCAAACTCAACAGAAACCTCGTGAGATCTGTTAGTACAACAAGCACCTATTAAACATTAGGTACTGTTGTAAACCCATTCATATTTTATTATTGCGTAACACCTACTTTATTCTAACTTCTACATGACTTATACCCCCTGATATAATCCATAGCATCATCAAAACAAGCAAACCATGCAACAAAAATAGAATTTGTCTAAAACAGGACAGTATGTAAAAATCTGAACAATGACCATACTTATGAAACTCTAAAAATTCTACAAAATTAGGAAAACGTGGGAAAGTTGTATATACATCACGTGTAAAAATTTAAGACAAATATCACATTCCAGTGAGTTTTAAAATTTTCTGCACTAGACACAAAATTTTCTGTTTTTCACATAATCAAGTCAACTATCAACCAAATCATCCAAAAGGCTTTACTTGGCACAAACACTAATTAAAATATAAAAACATAATTGTGTGGACTAAAAAAAGAATAAAAAATAACTATTGGGTTGCCTCCCAACAAGCGGCTATTGTTTTACGCCCGTAGCTAGGCGTACTGCATAGTTTGAGGTATTGTCATCCTTAGTTTTCATATCCTCTTTAATCAAGTCATCCAAAACTGTCCTTAGTAGGTTCCTAATTTCATGTTCTTATTTCTAATAGGGGAATTTAAACGATTGAAAGTACTTTGTTCGGTGATTTTAACATTATTATTCCTACTTTTGAGTCATCACCATAAACATCTTCATATAAAATATGTATCTCATCATCAATCAGTTCCCTAGTTGTCTCCTCAAACCACTCACCGCTAAATACTTCATCAACCCGCTTAGTATTCCATTCCAATTTATCACAAGTATGATGGTGCAAAGTTTTAATAATTTCAGCATAAGGGACTCTCCTCCTAAGGTTTTCACTATAAGCAAAATAATCTTGAGACTCCAAACTACATATAGTGTCCTTATCATAGATAATTTCTTCTATTGGGGGATGTTCAAAACTTATCCTATAAAAGGAAAAAAATATCCCTAGCTTCCCGGATTATGTAATCAAATTCATGCATAAGGATAATAATGGCGATCTTTTTAATTTTAGGATCGTGGATGTTGGCAAGTTCATAGAATATCTTTTGTAAGGCGGGGTGAATATGCACAAATTTTCTCTCTAACTTAACCCCAAGCATAGCAATAGGATCAACATAGCAACTTGTTTTGTCAAGAATAGATCCTCTAATTATAGGTATAACTCCCTGATGTCTACTACACAACTTGTTCTTGTAGACTCGTGTTGGGCCTCCAAGCGCAGTGTTTTGTAGGACAGTAGAAAATTTCCCTCAAGTGGATGACCTAAGGTTTATCAATCCGTGGGAGGCGTAGGATGAAGATGGTCTCTCTCAAACAACCCTACAACCAAATAACAAAGAGTCTCATGTGTCCCCAACACACCAAATACAATTGTAAATTGTATAGGTGCACTAGTTTGTCGAAGAGATGGTGATACAAGTGTAGTGATGATAGTATATATTGATTTTTTAAATAGGAACAATAAAAACAGCAAGGTAGCAAGTAACAAAAGTGAGCATAAACAGTATTGCGATGCTTAGAAACAAGGCCTATGGTTCATACTTCTTCTAGTGCAATCTCTCAACAGTGCTAACATAATTGGATCATATGGCAATCCCTCAACGTGCGATAAAGAATCACTCCAAAGTTCTTATCTAGCAAAGAACACAAGAAGAAATTCTTTTTAGGTACGAAACCACCTCAAAGTATTCTTTGTGATCAACCTTTTGAGCTATTCCTATAGGTGTCACAAATAGCCCTAGAGTTTGTACTAAAATAACACTAAATGATACATATAAACCAACTCTAATGTCACCTAGATACTCCAATGTCACTGTAAATATCTGTGAGTTTATTATACGGTATGCATCAAACAACTTCAGATTCATAATACTCAATCCAACACAAAGAACCTCAAAGAGTGCCCCAAGATTTCTACCGGAGAAGCAAGGACGAGAACGTGCATCAACCCCTATGCATATATTACCCCAATGTCACCTCGAGAATCCACAAGTTGAGTGCCAAAACACACATCAATGTTCTCAAATCCAACAAAATATTCAATCCAATAACAACAAAATCTCAAAGGGTAAAACTAAATTCATTACTACAAGATAGAGAGGGAGAAACACCATATGATCCAACTATATTAACAAATCTCACGGTACATCAATATCGCGCCAAATCAAGAACACGCGAGAGAGAGAGAGAGAGAGTGAGATTAAACACACAACTACTGATAGAAACCCTCAGCCCTAGGGGTGGACTACTCCCTCCTCATCATGGATGTCGGGCTCATGGAATTGGGGGTACCCAAGCCTTTTTGCCTGTAGCCCATCGCATGACGCACTATCTAGGCCCCTCGCGTGGCCCACCGCCAAGTCTTCGTGAGCAAGGCCTTCGTGAGGCGCCCATCATCAGGTGTCATCAGGAGCCTCATTAGGCGGCCTCCCGAGGCCACTTGCGGAGGTATGCGGATCAAGGATCAGGCACTAGAGCTGTGCAGCCCTGCGTCTTCATGTAAGTGACATGATCGGTGATGAGCGGAGCTAGAAGGGCGCCATCAGGCGTAGATGAGGAGGCTTTTCTTTGTCGTGCTAAGGGAGCAAGTGCAGCGCACCCATTCCCAAAGCAATCCCCAAAGGCTATTGTCGTGGAATTGTCACGGCAGATGTCCTAGTGTGAGGACTTAGTCGTGAGGCCAACGCATCTATGTGGTAGCTTGAGAGGGGTTGAGCGGAATCGAGACGCAACACAAGACAAGGGTTTAGACAGCTTCGGGCCCCGGGAAACATCATCCGGTAATAGCCCTACATGCTGTTTGTGGCTAGGTCTCATTATCATCACGAGGGAGTCGTCGTAAACCGGCTCTCCTAGTTATGTCTAGCCCTAGATTATTTTCTCCCTCTCTCGGGGTGCCCTGCCCCTCCTTATATATGTTGAAGGGGTGGGTTACATGTAGAGTCCAACTCGGAGTAAGACTTAAACTATTCTGACTTCTCTTCATGGGCTTCTTAACGTCTTGGGCTTCATAATGTCTCGGGCTTCATAACCCCTGGCCACCGAGTTATCACTGTCTGCCGAGTTATGACTGGAGCCGATTTATGATGGTCTGTCGGTTTATGATTGTCTGCTGGTTTATGATTGTATGCTGGTTTATGATGGTATGCCGGTTTATGACGGTCTGCCGGGTTATCATCTGACTTATCATATGACTTATCTTTGAGCCGGTTTACCATCTGGTTTATCATCTGTCTTAACTGTTTGTCTTAACTGTCCGCCGGATTACCAAGTCCCAGCCGGGTTATAACTCCGGCCGGGTCATACCATGGGGTATCCCCGACATTAGCCCCCAGTTTAATTTGGATTTATCCATGTTAAACTAATCCTGATCACCCTTAAGTCCTTGTCATTTCTTTCTTCTAGAAAATCCGGGTCAATAGGCCAGCTTCATAATCAATTTGCTGACATTGGCTGTCACAGAGAAATATTGTGAAGAATAACTCCTTTGCCTCAGCTCCCAATGCTTAATCAAAAATATTGGTCTTTGAAATACTCATCTGTTCTTCAGCCGGTTTAAGAATGTAGAACTTGCCGGTTTATCATTGCAAAAATTGCCGGATTTATAAAAACGGATGATCCCGGGTCATGAATGTTTATGGACACCGGGTTATGACTGTTGCCAACGCCGGGTCACACGATTAATCTTCCTGATTTGCCCGAAACTGAGAATTTGAAGATGTTCCTCCTTTATATGCATATTACCTGTAGCCCCCAAGTCTTAAGAGGAGAACATAGTGATAGCTTAAGACTTGTTTGAATATAAATGTTGCAACCTTGAAGAAACCCAGATTGCTCATCCTAGTCACTAGTAAAAACTGAATACTCCATATTATGTAGCCCCCAAGTGCCGGGTTGTCATGCTTGCAGCAACCTGGGACTTGTAGTTGCCCGATGCTCAAAAATTTCAACTAGTGTAGCCCCCAAGGGCCGGGTCATTATGTAATAATGAGCAGGGACTTTGTAGGTATGATCATGTAGATTTGAACAGCAACATGTAGCCCCCAAGGGCCGGCTCAGTAAGACAACTGAGTTGGGACTTTATATATACTTCATTCAAAATAACATTATATAATGTAACTCCCATCATGGGGCTTGAACCCACGTCCACAAGGTTAAGAGCTTTGTGCTTTACCAACTGAGCAGTGGACCCTTCAATATAATGGATTAAGACTTGTGTACCTTGAATTGTTGACACGAGCAATTGGTAGCCCCCAAGGGCCGGCTCATTACAGTGTGATGAGTCGGGTCTTCAATAAGTTGATGAAAAATTGACTTTGCATTAGCCCCCAAGTGCCATGGTGCATGCTGACAGTGACATGGGACTTGCATATTTGATGTAATCTCAATTTGAATAATGTAGCCCCCAAGTGCCGGGTCGTAAGCCTGCAGTGACTCGGGACTATTCCTTCCATTATAGAATAAATCATATCCATCGATAAAATAATATCCATTGCGCTAAAGCGACTTTGAAAACCTCAATCATAATACTGGTTATTGATAACCATAGTAAAAATCCAGCCATGTTGGCTATTTGAATAATATACCCAATGATTTATAAGCGCATGATTCCAATGGCGCAATCCAAATATATACTGGCGACTTATAGTCCAAAGCCAGGTCGGGTTAACAAACACCGAATAATTTCTCATCATATATTGGAGACTTTATCGTCTTAAAGCTAGGCCGGTTAATAAACGCCGGTGATTTATAATTATGCTTTATTCAACCTGTTTCTGCATACAACAAGTTTAAAGTGTTCTGGCGGTTTACCGCCGGACGAGTCATAATGCCCAACATATAACTCGGGTTTATAACCAAGGCTGCACTTAAGAATAATCAAATATGAAATATATCATACCTGTGACATTGAATCACATCGTTGGTTTACCAACTTTTTGTAGTAAGGGTGATAACCCAAATTTTGAGTACTGATAACTCCTCCCATGTCTTGCCGGTTTATAGTAAAACTGTACCGGGTTGTAATAAACACTGGATTATCCATGTATAATACTGGCGATTTATAATCAAGCCAGATCGGGTTCCGTGAACGCCGGTTTATTATCGTTGGCAACTTGTAGTCAAACACTAGGCCGAATCAGTAGATATCGGATGAATACCAACAATCTCATTGAGAAGTAAAAACTTGGTAAACAAAGCAAATAAAAACTTGTAGTCAAGGCTTTTTACGAGCTGTCAGGCTCCAAATTCGAGGCTTTTCATTGGCTGCCAGGCCGCTGAGTTAAACCATTTCACAAAGCCTGTTAAGATGGTCCTCAAGCCTTAACCAATCGTCGTTTTAACGTTGACAAGTTCAGGGTCCGTTATAAGATTGACTTGTCAATCGTTCGACGGGTCATACCAGGTTTACCTGGGCGGAGTGACTTACTTGATGCAGGCAGGTTAACCCGGGGTTTTAGGTGTATACACCAGGCTTCCAAGCTGTGGCTTGATAGCCTATTACAAGGGCCTTAAAAGCTCTTCGTTGCTGTGCAACAAGATCCCCCAGGTAACATTTTGAGCTGTGCTCAGCGGGTGCCTATGTTTGAGTTGTGTTGTGCATCAAACTCTCTTTTGCCCCTTATGATAATGTTGGCTTGATAGCCGGATTACCGAAGTAACCAGAGCTGTGCTCCTTACGATAATACTGGCTTGATAGCCGGATCAAGAGGGTAATCAGAACTCCGCTTTATAAACAGAAGTCCCCAAGTGATATATTTCTGAGCTGTGCTCGCCGGATGCCTATGTTTGAGTTGTGCTGTGCAACAAACTCTCTTTGGTCCCTTTAATTTTTCCTGAAAACTCGAACTTGCGAGAGATTATTCTTTTGAACCGGAAAATCTTAAACCGGATATTGAGAGCTTAAAAGCTTTGTGGGAGACATCTTTCCCTTGAATCGGATCTTTAAACCGGAATCTTCATTTTCAGCCAAATTTTTTCTGACGGCCTTTAAACTCGAACTTGCGAGAGATTAATTCTTTTTGAACCAGAAATTCTTAAACCGGATTTGAGAGCTTCAGAGCTTTGTAGGAGACATATTTCCCTTGAACCGGATAGTGAACCGGATATTTGAGTCATGTCATCGTAGCGCCCGAGTCTTGAGACTACTCGAGGAGTTGGCTTGAGACTCTCCAAATTCGACCATAGCATAAGGTGTATATCATTGGTGTTGATAGTGCGATGTGAATCCATAGAAGGTTGAGGTGACTGCGGCGGGTTATAAATGATCCCGTACGAGCCATGTCAGCAACTCGGCCAATGGTTCCTTCCAACTGGCGAGTTGAAGTTAACCAAACTATAGTGTCGACGACTTGTGCGCCTGCCCATTGAGCCCCCCAGTGCAGACGGCGATTGATAGTATATGATAATTTGCCTCCATTTTGTTGAAAGAAAACCGGGCTACCCAAGCTGTGACTTGATCATACTCAATAAACAGCTCGTGTAGACACGTGCGGCTCGGTGTGTTGATGTAAACCAGGCCGCGAGAGTCAGACTGTAAAGACGACCGCAACATCAAAGGCACCTCGGACAGATGAGTTGGCCGCGGCATTGTAAGCAAGCGCGGACGGGAGAGTCGGCCGCGGTGTTGAAAACGGCACGGACACGGGCGAGTCGGCCGCGGTTGCGGTCAACGAACCAGTCGCGTGCGTTAATGTAGCGGGGGTGGTGATTTGCTCACATATCCATCCAGCAGTACAACACGGTAGAGCGCCGATGCAGAATATCGCTAGTGCGCACTCCGTACCCGTGGTATAAATCACCCTTGTAGTGAATGATTATCCCGCTTGGTTGTCTTTTTGTTTTTCCTTGAAGTAATTATTGCATTGGGATACGTGTCACACCAATTGAAGCCTTTCCACAAGTAATACTAGCACATAGTTGTAAGCGTGCCATCATCAGCACTCCACAAGACATCTTGACAAAATATTCCTGACGTAAGCTGATTCCCATGTCCAATATGTTCACAGGCGTGGTCAGCTGACTGTTTCTCTGCAGAGATATGCACTTCCATGGCATGTGTTTACAGTATTCAGACATTGGTATATGTCTTCCAAGGCGGCCAATTCAGAATCTTATACCGGAACCCCAAAGATCTTGAGCATGGCCAAATTGCGGTGCTTGAAATCAGACACGAGTTCACGGAGCAGCGGGTGTAACACTTGTAGCAAGGACAACATCCCCATACTTGTCTTCAAAATTTCTAGTTTTGAATCACGCAAGACCACTGAATGCATTTGGACATGTATCAAGAAAGCTCAGCAGATGACGCACGATGCCAGCGATGACTTAAACTGGGGGTGGCTTGAGGGGAGGCGAAACTACAGCGGCTTGCTGGTAGCGGCTCATAGGAGAGGCGAAGAGAGGTCAGAACGGCGAAGCCAAGCAGAACCACGGCAGCGGCGGTGCTTCGTTCGCAGCAGCTTAGCGCGACTGCGTGCGAAGATAAGGCAGGGCCCAACGCAATCAAAGTTAGAAACGCGGCGGGTTACGGCAGCAGCGGCGTAACCCGGCGACTCTGGAGGAGCATCAGCAAGGCGGTTTAGCGGAGGCCACTTGGCGGCTCAGAAGTGGAAGGTGATTCAACGGTGGAGCGAGGCGGGTCACCACGGCAGGGCCGGCTCACCATTAGCGGCAGCTCATAGGTGAATTCAGGCGGGTGCCGCGGCTCCAGGCGAGTCAAGCTATGGGAGTGGCGGTTTATCCGCGATAGCATGTGTGTGTGGGGGAGCTGGGCCGGGTTGCAGTGGTAACAACTCGACGCCTGCCAAGGCCATAAGGACGACTTTGATGACCAACTGAACCGGTTCAACCCGGCTGCGATGATGAAGACGCAGGGCAGCTCAGATGTAGATGGAAAAATGGCGGTTCTGGTTCCAAGCGAAGGTGAGGCCGTGCCGTGTCACTGATGCGGGTCAACAGAGCGGCGATTTAAATCCAAAACAAGGCCGGTGAGGCTGTGCGTGACCCGGCGATTTAGGCAAAGGCCGGGGCGGTTCGGCTTGACAGCAGCGTCCCGGCGGCTTGGGACGGGGCGAAAGCACTCGCACAATATATCGATGCGGGATCAGCCAGCGTAGAATGAGGCAGAGCCGACCACAACAGAATAGCAGCAGGCAGGTTACGGCAAAAGCGATAACAAGCAATGCGGACTCACGGCGTCCTCGGCGACTCAAGGCCGCAATGGTACGGCGGCTCTCCTCTGGAGCGAGACAGCGACATAGGCATGAGGCACTGGACGGCTCAAGGCCGGCCACAGCGGACGGCGGCTCGGAGCTGTACAAAGGCGCGGCGGTTTACGGGCAGTGCAGAGGCAGCTCGACGCCCGACGGTGGGGCGACGCGCTAGCGGCCCGACGGCGGAGGCAAGCCAGCAACCACGGAGGCGAGCCAGCGATGGCAGCTCGGAGCGCGGTGGCGACTTGCGAAGACAGAGATCACTGGAGACAGCCTGGTAGTCGAGGCACAGTCGGCGAGGCTCTGGTTCATGCGAGGTGACTTGTGTGACCCTAGTACGTAGTCCTTGGTGATTATGTTGATGAACAACAGCATGAACCGGCTGGTGGCTGCATCCGAGGCCACTTGTGTTGACTGTTCCTGAGTTCAGCCGTGTCTGCATGCGTCATGTGCGTCCTCTGACTCATGGGCTATGATGAGTAGTTTCCTGACTTATGGTTCGAGTCCTTCACGTGTACAAGTAGCACCGGGAGCCAAAAACTATAGTTAAAATAAGTAGCACTTTGTTTATTCGGCCACCATATCTGAAAAGTAGTACCCGCGGCCATGACAATTTTGGCAGATGGGAAGGCGAGTCGAGTCCGTGACCTCGTCCTCTTCCCGTCGTTGACTCCTTTTGTGACCCGGATCTGGCGGCGGGTTATGGCGATGACGGCAAATCCGGGTCGTGGGCGTGGTTGCCTTTACCAATCGACACCCGTGACTCCCTCCGGGTTGCTAACAGTGCACGATCACTAGGCCAGGGTCAAGCCCTCGGTTCCTTATACTTCAAATTGGTTTCGCCGTAGATCAATCAAACCGACGACTTTTATTTTCCTTCAATAGATACGCGCGGGTTGAATCCATGGCGACTTAACAGCCAACACAGATTAGATCAACAACTGTAGAGATCGTCCATGGAGACTCAATAATATTTCCTTGATCTCAACCGATGAGATTAGAGTTGATGCAAATCCTTCCGTATGCTGGTCCGGCAGATTGTAAGCTTCTCGATCCCTGGGAGAAATCCCTCCAAGAACTCAACACCATCGTGCGTCGGCCCCACGGTGGGCGCCAACTCTCATGGAATTGTCACGGCAGATGTCCTAGTGTGAGGACTTAGTCGTGAGGCCAACACATCTATGTGGTAGCTTGAGAGGGGTTGAGCGGAATCGAGAAACGCAACACAAGACAAGGGTTTAGACAGCTTCGGGCCCCGGGAAGCATCATCTGGTAATAGCGCTACATGCTGTTTGTGGCTAGGTCTCATTATCATCACGAGGGAGTCGCCGTAAACCGGCTCTCCTAGTTATGTCTAGCCCTAGATTATTTTCTCCCTCTCTTGGGGTGCCCTGTCCCTCCTTATATATGTTGAAGGGGCGGGTTACATGTAGAGTCCAACTCGAAGTAAGACTTAAACTATTCTGACTTCTCTTCATGGGCTTCTTAACGTCTTGGGCTTCATAACGTCTCGGGCTTCATAACCCGTGGCCACCGAGTTATCACAGTCTGCTGGGTTATGACTGGAGCCGGTTTATGATGGTCTGCCGGTTTATGATTGTCTGCCGGTTTATGATTTTCTGCTGGTTTATGATGGTCTGCGGGTTTATGATGGTCTGCCGGGTTATCATCTGACTTATCTGTGAGCCGGTTTACCATCTGGTTTATCATCTGTCTTAACTGTTTGTCTTAACTGTCCGCCGGTTTACCAAGTCCCAACCAGGTTATAACTCCGGCCGGGTCATACCACGGGGTATATCCCCGACAGCTACCACTTTGGTGTAAGAAGACCAGGATGGCGTGCTCGTCAGGACGTTGGTCATCACCGAGCCCACCGGCGTGTCTTGGCAGGGAGCTTTGGCAGGTGAAGACCACCTTTAGTCAGGATAAGTTGTACTCCTGTTCACCATCGAATTTGGCTGTTGTGGCAACCGTTCCCGTCTTGTGTTTTCAGGGGAAGAGGACCGTGGCTGGATGAGTATAGGTAGAGCGCCCCCGTAGAGTGGGATCGGACCAGATCCTCGAGATGCCCGACACTTTCCTTGTACTCTCATACTCATCCTCCCTTGCGAGGCAATCCATCCACAAAGCAAGAGTAGGGTTTTACACGGCAAGGTGGCCCGAACCTGGTTAAACTGCCATGTGTGTAGTTCGGATTTCCCCTTGCTCGAGCATGCTGGAGCATCGTCGTGAGGTAGTGTTGAGCTAGGCAGGGCTTGGCGAGGTTCCCCGAGCACACTCTGGTGTTCGGACCTTTCTTGGGTCCTTGGAGCCCCGATTCTGACATTTCGCGTGCCATGTAGGGGTGTACTGAAGTTCCTGCGCTTCGCTCCTGTTCCTGCTCCACCATCTCCATTGCCGACGCTCATTGTGTTCAGACCGAGCGCATGGCAGCTTGCATCGCCCGGATGGCACCCGCGGGACATGGCAGTTGTCGCCGCTCGGTCGAGCCTGTGGCCGCCGACGCTGACCCTGTCGTTTTCTTGAGAGCCATGGGTTACTCGGCTTTCACCGTCAAACTACGCTGGGTGGATTGGCCAGCGAGGTTCAAACCGGTCTTGCCCCTGTGTTACGACAGTGCTGCTGACCACAAGGCGTTTGTTCGGCTCTACACTCAAAGCATCTTAGGGGCGGGCGGTGGCGACAAGGCCATGGCGAACTAGTTCCCCTGGCTCTCGTGGGCACCACACGCTCCTGGCTCCTTGATGACCCACAAGTGTAGGGGATCTATCGTAGTCCTTACGATAAGTAAGAGTGTCGAACCCAACGAGGAGCAGAAGGAAATGATAGGCAGTTTTCAGCAAGGTATTTTTAGCAAGCACTGAAATTATCGGTAACAGATAGTTTTGTGAAAAGGTAACTGGTAGCAAGTGACAAATAGTAAAAGTAAATAAGGTGCAGCAAGATGGCCCAATCCTTTTTTGTAGCAAAGGACAAGCCTGGACAAACTCTTATATGAAGGAAAGCGCTCTCGAGGACACATGGGAAATATCGACAAGCTAGTTTTCATCACGTTTATCTGATTCGCGTTCGGTACTTTGATAATTTGGTATGTGGGTGGACCGGTGCTTGGGTGCTGCCCTTACTTGGACAAGCATCCCACTTATGATTAACCTCTATTGCAAGCATCCACAACTACAAAAGAAGTATTAAGGTAAACCTAACCGTAGCATGAAACATATGGATCCAAATCAGCCCCTTACGAAACAACGCATAAACTAGGGTTTAAGCTTCTGTCACTCTAGCAACCCATCATCTACTTATTACTTCCCAATGACTTCCTCTAGGCACAAACAATGGTGAAGTGTCATGTAGTCGACGTTCACATGACACCGCTACAGGAGAGACAACATACATCTCATCAAAATATCGAACGAATACCAAATTCACATGACTACTTATAGCAAGACTTCTCCCATGTCCTCAGGAACAAAAGTAACTACTCGCAAGACATAATATTGTTCATGATCAGAGGGGTATTAATATGCATAATGGATTTGAACATATGATCTTCCACCAAGTAAACCAACTAGCATCAACTACAAGGAGTAATCAACACTACTAGCAACCCACAGGTACCAATCTGAGGTTTGGATACAAGAGATGAACTAGGGTTTGAGAGGAGGTGGTGCTGGTGAAGATGTTGATGAAGATAACCCTCCCCAAGATGGGAGAGTTGTTGGTGATGATGGCAGTGACGATTTCCCCCTCCCGAAGGGAAGTATCCCCAGCAGAACAGCTCTGCCGGAGCCCTAGATTGGTTCCGCCAAGGTTCCGCCTCGAGACGATGGCGTCTGGTCCCGAAAGCCTCCTTCTAATTTTTTCCAGGTCAAAACACCTCATATAGGAGAAGATGGGCATCGGGGGGTCACCGGGTGGCCCACGAGGCAGGGGGCCCGCCCAGAGGGGGGGGGGGCGCCCCCCACCCTCGTGGACATGTGGTGGCCCCCCTGGTGAATCTCTTTTGCCAGATATTTTTTGTATTTTCTGAAATGGTGTTTTGTGGAGTTTCGAAGCTTTTTGAGTTGTCCAGAATAGGTTTCCAATGTTTGCTCCTTTTCCAGCCCAGAATTCCAGCTGCAGACATTCTCCCTCTTCATGTAAACCTTGAAAAATAAGAGAGAAAAGGCATAAGTATTGTAACATAACGTGTAATAATAGCCCACAGTGCAATAAATATCAACATAAAAGCATGATGCAAAATGGACGTATCACTCCTCAGCCTTCCTACGTCTTCTGTCTCTTCCTGGGACAAGCTCCACAGCCGATCCGCTATGCGCTTCGCGCTTTAGGGCCCGCGCGCGGCCACATGCGTCCTTGGTGGGTCCTAGGTGCCTGCGTCCAATTGCCATTCCAAGCAGCTCTTTCGCGGGGCAAACGCCGTGCAGCCCCAGCCCTCTCCGGGGTGACAAATGGGTCTGCCATCCCTCTAGGGCAGGTGCGCCTCCCGGTCACCTTCGGCACGTGCAACAACTACCACACAGATCTCATCGACTTCGATGTGGCGCACATCAGCCTCTCGTACAACGCCAACCTAGGGTACCCCACGCTCGCCAAGTTCATGGCGGTGACCCACCATGGCTACAATGTCCTCAAGATGCCAGGATGCAGTGGCGTCATCACCGTTGGCTGTGACGAGAAAGATGCGGTCTGCTCCCTTGAGCACGTGTACCGGGCCATCGCCGCTGAGAACTCCGATGGCGAGGGCGGTACTGCACCTCCCGAGGCCGCCCCCGTGAAGAGGAAGCGGTTACACCTCGGGCGCAGCACCCCCCGCTGGGGCTTGCCTTCCTCCCGCATAGGAAGGCGCACCCGGCGCCTCGCTCTAGGAAGGCTCAAAGGCTCGACCTGGAGGGCGTCCGACCTGACCGGTGCGACGAGGGAGGTGCTCAGGCACCACTTGGAGGCGTGCTTCGACCCGCGCCCCCGCGTGAAAGGAGCACGACACTAGGTGCTAGGGGAACAAGAGTTCAACACATAGGAGATCCACAATCTGTAGGAAGCTTTGGCCATGCGCGGCGAGCGCCGCTCCACACGGCCCACTAGGTCAGTCGCAGCCCCCGACGCGAGCAGCAAGCTGCGCGTTTGTGTCAACATTGCGGGCCTCAATAGGGCCAGCTCCCGGGACCACTTCTGGCCACCGCGCACCAGCCAGAGTAGGGGTGTCCCCTCCAACTACGTCTGCATGCTGATGTCTACTACACAACTTGTTCTTGTAGACTCGTGTTGGGCCTCCAAGCGCAGAGTTTGTAGGACAGTAGCAAATTTCACTCAAGTGGATGACCTAAGGTTAATCAATCCGTGGGAGGTGTAGGATAAAGATGGTCTCTCTCAAACAACCCTACAACCAAATAATAAAAAGTCTCTTGTGTCCCCAACACACCCAATACAATGACAAATTGTATAGGTGCACTAGTTCGGCGAAGAGATGGTGATAAAAGTGTAATATGGATAGTAGATATTGATTTTTGTAATAGTAACAATAAAAAACATCAAGGTAGAAAGTAACAAAAGTGAGCACAAACAATATCGCAATGCTTGAAATGAGGCCTAGGGTTCGTACTTTCGCTAATGCAATCTCTCAACAATGCTAATATAATTGGTTCACATAACCATCCTTGAACGTGCGATGAAGAATCACTCCAAAGTTACTATGTAGCATAGAACATAAGAAGAAATTGTTGGTGGGGTACGAGACCACCTCAAAGTTAATCTTTCCGATCAATATTGCGAAGAGTTCATACTAAAATAACACAAAGTTATCCTTTCCGATCGATCTATCCAAGAGTTCATACTAAAATAACACAAGGTTATCCTTTTTGATCGATCTTTTAAGAGTTCGTACTAAGATAACACAAAGTTATCCTTTCCGATCGATCTATCAAGAGTTTGTACTAAAATAACACCAAAACAAATTCAGATTCATAATACTCAATCCAAAACAAAGAACTTCAAAGAGTACCCCAAGGTTTCTACCGGAGAAACAAAGACAAGAACGTGCATCAACCCCTATGCATAGATTACCCCAATGTCACCTCGGGAATCCGCAAGTTGAGTGCCAAAACGCACATCAAGTGAATCAATATGATGCCCCATTGTCGCCATGGGTATTCATAGCAAGACATATATCATGTGTTCTCAAATCCATAAAAGTATTCAATCCAAAGAAATCTCAAAGGGAAAACTCAATTCATCACAACAAGATAGAGAGGGGAAAACACCATATGATCTGACTATATTAACAAAGCCCACGATACATCAAGAGTGTGCATCTCAAGAACACGAGAGAGAGAGAGAGAGGGAGAGAGAGAGAGAGAGAGAGAGAGAGAGATTAAACGCATAGCTACTGGTACAAACCGTCAGGCCCGAGGGTGGACTACTCCCACCTCATCATGGTGGCCCCTAGGATGATGAAGATGGCCATCGGTGATGATTTCCCCCTCCGACACGGTGCCGGAAAGGGTATAGATTGGTTATTCGTGGACTACACAGGCTTGCGGTGGTGGAACTTCTGATCTAGGGTTATTTTTTATGGTTTCTCTATTTATAGGATTTTTTGGCGTCAGCTTCACGTGAAGATGGGCCTCGAGGTGAGCACAACCCACCGGGATATGGGCAAGGGCCTAGGCATGCCCCGGTGTCTTGTGCCTCCTCGTGGCTCTTCTGGCCCTCCCACAAAGCTACGGGGGTCTCTTTTGTTCCAAAAAAATATCCTCAAAAATTTTCAGCCCATTCCGAGAACTTTTATTTCTACACAAAAAACAACACCACGGTTCTGCTAAAAACAACGTCAGTCTGGGTTAGTTCCATGCAAATCATACCAAAACCATATAAAATTGTTATAAGCATGGCATGAATACTTCATAAATTATAGATACGTTGGAGACGTATCAGCATCCCCAAGCTATATTCCTACTCGGCCTCGAGTAGGTAAATGATAAAAGAAATAATCTATGAAGTGTGGATGCTAGCAAAGTGCATACGTTTGATCAATGATAATTTCAATCACTTTTCCTAGCATCATAACATCAACTCTTTCTCATAAATCTCATCATGATAAAGTAGAAAATGGAATTTTTGATGTGGAATCCTACCTATCATATTCATCATATACTCTTTCTTTATAGCATGGACAATTGGACTTTTATATGGTTCAAAGCAATAGTCTAGTTTTGACATGAGGACTTTAATACTCCAGCATATCAAAAAGCAACCATGTCTTTCAAAATATCAATACTAAAGCAAGTTATCCCTAGCCCATCATGGTCAATCATTGACCCATTCATGAAACACACTCGCATATTAGCTACATCCAATGCTCAAGTACGATCATAGTGCCCCTTAGTTGGTGCTTTATGAAAGAAGATGGATACTCAAATAAAAATAAAAATTGCATAAAGTAAAAGAAAGTCCCTTCGCAGAGGGAAATAGGGATTTGTAGAGGTGCCAGAGCTCATAGCCTAAATTCAGAGATAAATTTTTTTGAGAGACATACTTTTCCCGTCAACGAAATAGACTTAGAGTTCTAATACTTTCCATGCTAGATATATCATAGGTGGTTCCCAAACATAAATTAAAGTTCATTCCTTTTCCACCATTCTTTCACAATCCATGGCTAACCGTATCCACGGGTGCCCTCGATACCAACACTTTCCAAGGAATTTATTATTTGACAACATAAAGTAAATTCATTTTTCATTTCGGGACTTGTCATCCCTAATACCTTTGCCATACTCTCATGCAATGACAAGTGAATAAACACTCATCTTGAGAATAACACATCTATCATGGAAAAATATCGGCCACCCCTCACCGCCTCATGAGCGGTACGGGCACACAAAAGAGAAGTTTATTTTGAAAATTATATATGACACATACAAATTTGCTTTGAACGTCAAGGGGATACCGCATATAGGTAGGTATGGTGGACTCATGTGGAAAAAATGGGTTTAAAGAGTTTGGGTGCACAAGTAGTATTTCTACTTAGTACAAGTGGAGGCTAGCCAATAGATTGAGAAGCGACCAATAAATAAATGAAAAATCACATAAGCGAGCATTGAGCATAACTAACACCGAATAATGCACCACAAGTAGGATGTAATTTCATTGCATAACTATTGACTTTCGTGCTTGCATAGAGAATCACAAAACTTAACATCAATATTCTTACTAAAACATAATTACTCATTAACATGGCTCACATATCACTATCATCATATCTTAAAACTATTACAAATAATCAAGTCTATTTTGTCCAATGATCTTTATGAAATTTTTTATTTTATCCCTCTTGGATATCTATCACTTTGGGACTAGTTTCATAAGTTGCTTTTGATAAGCTCAAAAAAAATATAAGTGAAGAACATGAGCATCATATTTCTTTCTCTCAAATTAATCTAAGTGAAGCATGAGATAATTTCTTCAAAAATAACAAAGCACAACGTGCTCAAAAAGATATAAGTGAAGCACTAGAGCAATTCCATAGCTCTAAAAAATTTAAATGAAGCATAGGAGCAAGCATAGCATAATTCGGCTCCTCAAATAGGTGTGTACAACAAGGATACTTATTAAAAATAAAAAATAAAACAAGCGAAGACTCATATCATACACGATGCTCCAAGCAAAACTCATGATATGTGGCGAATAAAAATATAGTCTCAAGTAAAATACCGATGGTCGTTAGAAGAAAGAGGGGATGCCACTCGGGGGGCATCCCCAAGCTTAGTTGCTTGATACTTCTTGAATATTGTCTTGGGGTGCGTCGGGCATCCCCAAGCTTAGCCTTTCGTTACTCCTTATTTCTTCATCCATCGCGATCTCACCCAAAACTTGAAAACTTAAATCACACAAAACTTAACAAAACCTCGTGAGATCCGTTAGTATAACAAAACTAATCTTTACTCTAAGTACTGTAGAAAACCAATTCTTATTTTGTAATTGAATTATATATACTGTATTCTAACTTTTCTATGGCAAAAAATCATCAAAGGAAACCATTGAATCATCAGAACAATCACATAACACAACGAAAATAGAATCTGTCAAAAAACAGAACCGTCTATAAAGATGTGATTTTTGACTATACTTATGTAGCTCTTAAAATTTTGAAAAAATAGTAAAAAGTGGAAAAAAAATATTGATAACGCTAAAAAAATTCAAGAGTTTATCTCGCTCCAGTAATCCGCAGAAATTCTAAATCTAGACGCAAAAGTTTCTGAATTTCCAATGCGATCAAATCCACTATTAGCCAAATCATCCCAAAGGCTTTGCTTGGCACAAACATTTATTTAATTCACAAAAACACATCAAACTAGATGTATTATTGGGTATTTTATTGAAAACAACAAGAAAATCAAAAAGCAAAAAGATACAAGTTGGGTTGCCTCCCAACGAGCACTATCGTTTTACGCCCATAGCTAGGCATGATGGTTTCAATGGTGCGCACATAAAAGGTATGAATTGAAACATGCAATAAAGCATTATGAATAACATGTCAAGCACATTTAAGCCTAACCCACTTCCTATGCATAGGGATTTTGTGAGCAAACAACTTTTGGGAGCAAGAATCAAGTAGCATAGGTAGGCAAAACAAGCAAAACTTCAAGATTTTCAACACATAGAAAGGAAAATTGATATTATTGTAATAAATACAAGCATATGTTCCTCTCTCATAATAATTTTCAGTAGCATCATGAATGAATTCAACAATATAACTATCACATAAAGCACTCTTTTCATGATGCATAAGCATAGAAAGTTTGCTACTCTCCACATAAGAAAATTTATTCTCATTAATAGTAGTGGGAGCAAAATCAACAAAATAACTATCATGAGATTGAAAATTAAAGTCATGATGACAAGTTTCATGGTTATCATTATTTAATATAGCATACATGTCATCACCATAATCATCATAGATAGCAACTTTGTTATCATAGTCAATTGAAACGTCCTCCAAAGTAGTGGATTCATCACTAAATAAAGTCATGACCTCTCCAAATCCACTTTTATCAATATAATCATCATAAATAGGAGGAATGATATCATCATAATAAATTTGCTCATCAAAACTTGGGGGACAAAAAATCATCTTCATCAAACGTAGCATCCCCAAGCTTATGGCTTTGCATATCATTAGCATCACGGATATTCATAGAATTCATACTAACAGCATTGCAATCATGCTCATCATTTATGACCAACATTTTATAGCATTCTTCTTCTAACAATTGAGCATAATTTTCTTTTCCATCATTCTCATGAAAGAGATTATAAAGATGAATAATATGATGCAATCTCAATTCCATTTTTTGTTTTCCTTAATAAACCAAACTAGTGATAAAACAAGAAACTAAAAGATTCAATTGCAAGATCTAAAGATATACCTTCAAGCACTCACCTCCCTGGCAATGGCGCCAGAAAACAGCTTCATGTCTACTACGCAACTTTTTCTTGTAGACTCGTGTTGGGCCTCCAAGCGCAGAGTTTTGTAGGACAGTAGCAAATTTCCCTCAAGTGGATGACCTAAGGTTTATCAATCCGTGGGAGGTGTAGGATGAAGATGGTCTCTCTCAAACAACCCTGCAACCAAATAACAAAAATTCTTGTGTCCCCAACACACCCAATACAATGGAAAATTGTATAGGTGCACTAGTTCGGCAAAGAGATGGTGATAAAAGTGTAATATGGATAGTAGATATTGATTTTTGTAATAGTAACAATAAAAAACAGCAAGGTAACAAGTAACAAAAGTGAGCACAAACGATATTGCAATGATTGAAAATGAGGCCTAGGGTCCATACTATAGCTAGTGCAATCTCTCAACAAAGCTAATATAATTGGATCACATAACCATCCCTCAACGTGCGATGAAGAATCACTCCAAAGTTCCTATCTAGCGGAGAACATAAGAAGAAATTGTTGGTGGGGTACAAAACCACCTCAAAGTTATTCTTTCCGATCTATCTTTCCCAGAGTTTGTACTAAAATAACACAAAGTTATCCTTTCCAATCAATCTATCCAGGAGTTCGTACTAAAATAACACAAGGTTATCCTTTCCGATCGATCTTTCAAGAGTTCATACTAAGATACCACAAAGTTATCCTTTCCGATTGATCTATCAAGAGTTTGTACTAAAATAACACCAAAACAAATTCAGACTCATAATACTCAATCCAACACAAAGAACTTCAAAGAGTGCCCCAAGATTTCTACCGGAGAAACAAAGACAAGAACGTGCATCAACCCCTATGCAGAGACTCCCCCAATGCCACCTCGGGAATCCGCGAGTTGAGTGCCAAAATGCACATCAAGTGAATCAATATGATACCCCATTGTCACCACAGGTATTCATAGCAAGACATACATCATGTGTTCTCAAATCCATAAAAGTATTCAATCCAAAGAAATCTCAATGGGAAAACTCAATTCATCACAACAAGATAGAGAGGGGAAAACACCATATGATCCGACTATATTAACAAAGCCCGCGATACATCAAGATTGTGCATCTCAAGAATACGAGAGAGAGATATTAAACACATAGCTATTGGTACAAACCGTCAGCCCCGAGGGTGGACTACTCCCTCCTCATCATGGTGGCCCCTGGGATGATGAAGATGGCCACTAGTGATGATTTCCCCCTCCGACATGGTGCCAAAAAGGGTCTAGATTGGTTATTCCTGGACTAAAGAGGCTTGCGGCGGCGGAACTTCTGATCTAGGGTTATTTCTGATGGTTTCTCTACTTATAGGATTTTTTGGCATCGGTTTCACGCGAAGATGGGCCTCGAGGTGAGCACAACCCACCGGGATATGGGCAAGGGCCCAGGCGCACCCCGGTGTATTGTGCCCTCCTCGTGGCTCTTCCGGCCTTCCCACAAAGCTTATGGGGTCTCTTTTGTTCCAAAAAAATTGTCAAAAAGTTTCAGCCCATTTTGAGAACTTTTATTTCTACACAAAAAACAACACCGCGGTAGTTCTACTGAAAACAGCGTTAGTCTGGGTTAGTTCCATGCAAATAATACCAAAAACATATAAAATTGTTATAAACATAGCATGAATACATCATAAATTTTATATATGCTGCAGACGTATCACATGCCCTTCGTCTTGCTGAACGTGGGTGCCAAGTACCAGCAGTTCGCACAGCTCGCGTGGCGTCTCATGAGGCCCGACGCGTGCTACTGGCGTCTCACGAGGCCCCAGCTCCTCGCGAGCCTCCATGGCCTTAGGAGCCAACTGGCCCATGAGGCAAACCTTCAGGACATGCTTCTTCAAGCACCTTAACGCTCCCGTAGTAGCATGTGATTGCCAGGTGACTTTTTGCTTTGTTAAATTGAGGGCGCCCCGTGGGCTGCATTATCCTCAGGCTGGTTGGGGTCAGCCCTATGGTAGCCTCACCTTTTGGTTGTGTTCTGAACCTAGTTGAGCTTTGTGAGTTTATCCTTCTTATTTACCTCTGAGTTCGGTGCCTCGCCACCATTGAGATCGCCGCACCCTCACCACCCCCTCGATCGTTCCATGGTTGTCGGTGTACTAAGGTAGGGGTACCCTAGTACCCCAACTTGTGCACGGGCAGCGGCAGCTCCCCGCGGCAGGGTTCACCACGCGCTTGTCGGAGACCTTCCTGACCCTTATCTAGCCATTCAAAAACAAAGTATACAAGACAGAAGACCAAGACCCCGGCAAGAGGAGCTTGCCGGGAAGGCCGTCCCAGGCTCGAGATTGCTTAACTAGCACGAGGCCCTGGCAAGAGGAGCTTGTCAGGACGAATAGAAGATTTCATCTTAGAAGACCCGGCAAGGGCTCGGGGAGCGGCAAGCTTCCGGGCCCGGCAAGGTCGAGATCCCCGGCAAGGTGCTTGCCGGGGGAGGTGCGCTGTGTGCCCGCGCTCCAGCTCATCGGCCCACGCGTCGCCCTGGGGCCACTCCAGGGACGCGTGGCGGATGGCTGTGCAGCCTGGGGGACACGGTGGCACTCCACAGCAGTGGATCCATCGCCGTGGCAGACGGAGACGCAACGGCGGGAGCTTTTGGGGTCGACGGCGACGGGCATTAAATGCCCTTGTCCCCCACTGTTAGAGTAGGTATAGACCACTGTTCTGTACTGTAGCTCCACTGTTCCCGCACTGTTACAACTACCACCTCTTTTACATTTTTACCCCTTTCTCCTACGTTGACACCTGTCGGTGACCCCTTGCACTATAAAAGGAGGCCCATGCACAACGTGGAGGGGGTTCGGTTCGGTTCGGTTCGGTTCGGTTCAGTTAGAAACCTAGATCATTCTCACGCTCGTGTAGCTGCTTCTTCAAGCTCCGAGCGCCCAAACTCAATACACAACCAAGCAGGAGTAGGGTTTTACGCATCCGTGCGGCCCGAACCTGGGTAAAAACTGCCCGCGCGTCTGCCTCGATCTGCTCTTCGTGCTCCCTCCGCCCTCGTACCGCACAGACAAGGGGCTCCGGTCCCATAGGTGTTCGTGGCGGACAGTTTCCCCCGACAACTTTGGTGTTCAGGTCCTTGGCGCCCCACCCATGTATGGATACAATAGGGTGTTAGGCCAACTCTCGCGAAGAAACGGTGATCAAAGAAAATACAAAAATCAACCTAGAGTCCGAATTGATCGAGACTCTCAAAGCAAGTGAGAACAAGCACCGATTTCGTCGTTTTCATAGGCGTTGGAAAGCTATTGGGGAATTGAGGTGATAGGACTTCTAGTTTTTACGATCTGGAGGATTTTACATACGTGCACACACAAGATCACGTGCGCGGAAAATTTTGAGCCCAAAAAGGGACGTCTTGGCCCTCAAAAATGGCCTGCAGGATTGGAAAAAATGAAAGTTATCGCAATTACAGCTCAAATTTTGATGAGCCGGCATATCACTATGGTGTTCAGGTCCTTGGCGCCCCACCCATGTATGGATACAATAGGGTGTTAGGCCAACTCTCGCGAAGAAACGGTGATCAAAGAAAATACAAAAATCAACCTAGAGTCCGAATTGATCGAGACTCTCAAAGCAAGTGAGAACAAGCACCGATTTCATCGTTTTCATAGGCGTTGGAAAGCTATTGGGGAATTGAGGTGACAGGACTTCTAGTTTTTATGATCTGGAGGATTTTACATACGTGCACACACAGGATCACGTGCGTGGAAAATTCTGAGCCCAAAAAGGGTCGTCTTGGCCCTCAAAAATGGCCTGCAGGATTGGAAAAAATGAAAGTTATCGCAATTACATCTCAAATTTTGATGAGCCGACATATCACTTTGGTGTTCAGGTCCTGGGCGCCCCACCCATGTATGGATACAATAGGGTGTTAGGCCAACTCTCGCGAAGAAACGGTGATCAAAGAAAATACAAAAATCAACCTAGAGTCCGAATTGATCGAGACTCTCAAAGCAAGTGAGAACAAGCTCCGATTTCGTCATTTTCATAGGCGTTGGAAAGCTATTGGGGAATTGAGGTGATAGGACTTCTAGTTTTTACGATCTGGAGGATTTTACATACGTGCACACACAGGATCACGTGCGCGAAAAATTTTGAGACCAAAAAGGGTCGTCTTGGCCCTCAAAAATGGCCTGCAGGATTGGAAAAAATGAAAGTTACCGCAATTACAGCTCAAATTTTGATGAGCCGTGTCGGTGTACTAAGGTAGGGGTACCCTAGTACCCCAACTTGTGCACGGGCAGCGGCAGCTCCCCGCGGCAGGGTTCACCACGCGCTTGCCGGAGACCTTCCTGACCCTTATCTAGCCATTCAAAAACAAAGTATACAAGACAGAAGACCAAGACCCCGGCAAGAGGAGCTTGCCGGGAAGGCCGTCCCAGGCTCGAGATTGCTTAACTAGCACGAGACCCTGGCAAGAGGAGCTTGTCAGGACGAATAGAAGATTTCATCTTAGAAGACCCGGCAAGGGCTCGGGGAGCGGCAAGCTTCCGGGCCCGGCAAGGTCGAGATCCCCGGCAAGGTGCTTGCCGGGGGAGGTGCGCTGTGTGCCCGCGCTCCAGCTCATCGGCCCACGCGTCGCCCTGGGGCCACTCCAGGGACGCGTGGCGGATGGCTGTGCAGCCTGGGGGACACGGTGGCACTCCACGGCAGAGGATCCATCGCCGTGGCAGACGGAGACGCAACGGCGGGAGCTTTTGGGGTCGACGGCGACGGGCATTAAATGCCCTTGTCCCCCACTGTTAAAGTAGGTATAGACCACTGTTCTGTACTGTAGCTCCACTGTTCCCGCACTGTTACAACTACCACCTATTTTACATTTTTACCCCTTTCTCCTACGTTGACACCTGTCGGTGACCCCTTGCACTATAAAAGGAGGCCCATGCACAACGTGGAGGGGGTTCGGTTCGGTTCGGTTCGAGACCTAGATCATTCTCACGCTCGTGTAGCTGCTCCTTCAAGCTCCGAGCGCACAAACTCAATACACAACCAAGCAGGAGTAGGGTTTTACGCATCCGTGCGGCCCGAACCTGGGTAAAAACTGCCCGCGCGTCTGCCTCGACCTGCTCTTCGTGCTCCCTCCGCCCTCGTACCGCACAGACAAGGGGCTCCGGTCCCATAGGTGTTCGTGGTGGACAGTTTCCCCCGACATCTTTGGCGCGCCAGGTAGGGGGCGTCGAGGTTGTGCGAACCTGATCCGGCGTTCGCGCGGGCGCAATCTTCATCAACCTCTCCAGCTTCATCAGCAACTTCATCAGCGACAACTCCATGGCCCCGAAGAAGAAGCCTTCGGAGGTCGGAGGCCCGTCCGCGTCTCACCCGCCGCCACCAGAGCCAACGGTGGGCGGGGGAGACGCCGTCGGAAGGGTGGTTGCCGGCGAGGACACTCACGGTGCCACCAGATCCAAGAACAGGACGGACGACCGGACCTCGGTCTCCGTGGACGCGCCACGTCCATCGCAACATACGACGACCCCGCAGCGCCATGCCACGGGAGGTGGTATCCGCTTGCTGGGACAAGGCCATACTGGAGGTTCGCGGGACGCCCCGGACCCCCGTCCGGGCACAAGCAAAGCGAAGGCGCCGGCACGGGACCCCGCTCCTTCTAACGTCGTTAGAAGTCCGAGCGTATCCCGTTCCTCGCACCGCTCGCCCGCGTTCCCCACTACTCCGGCAGAAGCGCTCGCAAGGGCGCAGCTGCTTCTCGATTTTCCTCCAGCGGCCGACAAGGCCGAGGAATGGAGGGCCACTATCCGGAGCCTGATAGACTTCGCCAACAACGACTCTCCGCAGCAGCCGTCGGCCTCGCGGCCGCGGCAGGCCGAGAAGACGAAGGCTATCGGCGACAAGACTGCCGGGGGTGCGACAAGCGTGCACTCCCCGCCGCAGAAGCAGAAGACGCCGCCCCGCCGGAACAACCCCGACGACGGCTCCACAGCCTCGTCGGACCCGCGGGCCCGTCGGGACCAGCGCCAGGTCCTTGACGACCGGCGAGATGAAGACGCTCGGACCACGATCGAGCGCCGCCGAGAAGCTCGGCGACAATCCGACAAGAGAGCTGGGAACGCTGTCGACGCACCCGCGCCCGGTGAACCAGGCGACTTGCCGTACGCGGCAGGCTGCCCTGCGTTCACCCGCGAGCTGCGGCGCGTCCAGTGGCCCAGCATGAAGAACTTTAAGCCCGACGTACCGGAGAAGTACGACGGCAAGACGCACCCCTCGGAGTTTCTCAGCGTCTACACCATAGCAGTGCAAGCTGCCGGGGGGCGCGACGAGAAGATCCTAGCCAACTACTTCCCGCTCGTGCTGAAGCCGAACGTCCGTTCGTGGCTCATGCACTTGCCGGAAGGCTCTATCTCTTCTTGGGCCGACCTCTGCCATCAGTTTGTTGGCGCCTTCACCGGCGGCCACAAACCCCATGGTCAGGAGAGCGATCTCCACATTTTGGCCCAGAAGGAAGGCGAACCCCTGCGCAAGTATATCCAACGTTTCAGCCGGGTGCAGCACAACATCCCCGATGTTCACCCTGCTGCGGTTATCAGCGCGTTCCATCAGAACGTGCGTAACCGCCGCATGCGTGAGGAGATGGCGATGACCAAGATCAGGGACGTCAGCGAGCTCTACGCTCTTGCCGACAAGTGCGCCCGTGCAGAAGAGGGAAGGAAACTCCCCGGGGAGGATGCTGGCGCAGGGGGAAGCGACAGCGACGACGCCGCCCCGGCAAAGAAGAGCCGGCGGCGGAACAACAGGAAGAAGGGCAAGAAGGAAGTGCTTGCCGTCGAGAAGTCCGGCAAGGAGGCCCCCGCCAAGCAAGCGCAGCCTGGCGGCTCCGGCAAGGAGCCTGCCCCTGCGGCGGCGGCCGACAAGCCGGGTAGCTCCGACAAGCAATACTGTAAGATTCACCGCACCAAGGGTCACGACCTCTCCAATTGTAAGCGCGTCGAGTACCTCGTCGAGCAGCAAAAGGCTGAGTACGAGAGGCGCGACAAGGAGAAAGCCCAAGGTGGCGGGGAAGAGCCCAGCAAGAAGCGGCCATTCAATGGCCGGGGAGGACGCCGCGGCAAGGCCAAGCAGCGGCAAGGAGATCGACCTCCCCGGGGCCGCGACAACGACGAAGACGACGATGAAGACATGGAGGACGACGAGAACAGCGAGCAGGAGTTCCAGAAGGCCACGGAAGTCCTATGCGTCGACGGTGGCGCCTCCCTGCACGCCTCCCACCGCCAGCTGAAACAGTGGGTGCGTGAGGTAAATGCAGCGGAGCCGCCCGTGGAGTCGCGCAGGCTCCTCAAATGGTCCAGCACGCCCATCATTTTTGACCTTGAGGATCACCCTGACCGCACCACGGCGGTCGGGTGCTTGCCGATGCTGGTCTCACCCACCATCCGCAACCTCAAGGTCACCAAAATGTTGGTTGACGGCGGGGCCGGCCTCAACTTGATCTCCTCTGCTGTGATCAAGAAACTCCAGATTCAAGACGGCGAGCTCGAAGAGACCGGTTCATTCCAAGGAATCAACCCGGGAAGGAGCAAGCCCAAGGGAAAGATTACTCTGCCGGTGACCTTTGGCGGGGAGCTCAACTTCAGAACTGAGCGCATCACCTTTGACGTTGCTGATATTCCATTGCCCTACAATGGGATACTCGGCCGTCCCGCCCTCGCCAAGTTCATGGCAGCTTCCCACTATGCCTACAACGTGCTGAAGATGCCGGGGCCGATAAGCGTCATCACTGTCCACAGCGACAAGAAAGATGCGCTTATTTGCGCCGACAAGATTTACCGGGATGCGGCAGCTGCGGCCGAGAAGGATACTCTTGCCGCTGAAGCTCCCGGGGAGAAGAAGACGAAGACCAAGTCCGGCAAGTGCTCTGGGACACACTCCGGCAACCGCACCTCTTCGGAGTGCAGCGCTGCCGTCGAGGACGTTCCATCGAGCTCCACCGGCAAGAGCAAGAAAGGAATGGCTGCTCCTCCGGCAACCAAGAAGGTGTCCGCAAGGGAGGATGGCACTGGTGGTACCTTCACCATCAGCGCCACCCTTGACAGCAAATAGGAAAGCGCGCTCGTCGCCTTCCTGCGGGCGAATGTCGATGTGTTTGCTTGGCAACCATCTGACATCCCCGGTGTTCCCAGGAAGGTGATTGAGCACAAGCTTGCTGTCTGCCCTCATGCGCGGCCCATCAAGCAAAAAGTAAGGAAGCAAGCCGTGGAGCGCCAAGAGTTCATCAACGAGGAGATCAAGAAACTAGAGGCAGCAGGCCTAGTTAGAGGTGTGATCCATCCGACGTGGTTGGCAAACCCAGTCGTCGTGCGCAAAGCCAACGGGAAGTGGAGACTGTGTATAGACTTCACTGATGTCAATAAAGCATGTCCCAAGGATCCCTTCCCTTTGCCGCGCATTGACCAGATCGTGGACTCCACTGCCGGATGTGAGCTACTCTGTTTTCTTGATGCATACTCAGGCTATCACCAGATTTTCATGGCCAAGGAAGATGAAGAGAAGACCGCATTTATCACTCCATGTGGCACTTACTGCTTTATCCGCATGCCATTTGGACTGAAGAATGCAGGCTCAACTTTTGCAAGGGTAGTGTACACTGCTTTTGAGCCACAGATCCACAGGAATGTAGAAGCCTACATGGATGACATCGTGGTGAAGAGCAAGAGCAAAGAAACACTGATTCAAGACTTAGAAGAAACGTTTCAGAACCTGCGCAGGATACAGCTCAAGCTGAACCCCGAGAAGTGCGTCTTTGGAGTCCCCTCCGGCAAGCTTCTCGGGTTCTTTGTTTCGCAGAGAGGGATTGAAGCCAACCCCGACAAGATCAAAGCCATCGAGCAGATGGAAGCCCCGAGGCGAGTCAAGGATGTCAGGAGGCTTGCAGGTTGTGTGGCTGCCCTCAGTAGGTTCGTTTCTAAATCTGCAGAACGCGCCCTGCCTTTCTTCAAAATCTTGAAGAAGGCAGGTCCCATGAAGTGGACTCCGGAAGCGGAGGCAGCGCTGCAAGATTTGAAACGGTACCTTTCCTCTCCTCCAATACTTGTCGCACCTAGACCACAGGAAAAGTTGCTGCTGTATTTGGCGGCGACCAACCAGGTGGTTAGTGCTGCGTTAGTAGCGGAGAGAGAGTCCGACGAGGAGGTCACACCACCGGCGAGCGAATCCAGCGACAAGCAGGGGGCTGCCCCGACAAGCTCTGGCCCCGACAAAGATGAATCTGCGCAGGAAAAGGAAGAGGTGCGGAAGAAGATGGTGCAGCGCCCAGTGTATTTTGTAAGTTCCCTTCTCCAGGGGGCTAGATCAAGGTACTCTGGTGTGCAAAAGTTGCTTTTCGGCCTTCTCATGGCCTCGAGAAAGCTGCGCCACTACTTCCAAGCCCATGAGATAACAGTGGTCACTCGCTTTCCATTGAAGAGGATATTGCACAATCCAGAGGCAACAGGCAGGATCGTCGAGTGGGCACTGGAACTGTCAAGCTTCGGACTCAAATTTGAAAGTACTTCAACCATTCAGAGCCGAGCTTTGGCAGAGTTCATCGCTGAGTGGACCCCAACGCCAGAAGAAGAAGTTCAAGAAACGAGTGCACCCGTGCAAGAAGCGACAAGTGAATGGGTAATGTATTTTGACGGTGCCTTCTCGCTGCAAGGCGCCGGTGCCGGCGTGGTACTCATCGCGCCCACCGGAGAGCACCTCAAATATGTTATCCAGATGCACTTTCCCAGGGAGCAAGCGACAAACAACACCGCAGAATATGAAGGCTTGCTTGCCGGCCTCAGGATTGCGGCCGAACTTGGGATTAGGAAGCTGATTGTGCGGGGCGATTCTCAGTTGGTGGTCCAACAAGTCAACAAGAGCTACCAGAGCCCTTTGATGGAAGCATATGTAGATGAAGTGAGGAAGCTTGAAGAACACTTTGAAGGTCTGCAAATGGAGCACATCCCGAGAGCTCAAAATGAAATTGCAGATGGCCTTTCAAAGTGCGCCGCAATGAAGTTACCTATGGAACCAGGGACCTTTTTGCTCAAGCTGACTCGACCATCAGTTACACCATCAATTGGGCAGTCCAAGAAGAGAAAGTTGGTCTCCGGCGACTACTTGCCGGCGGATCTTCCAGAAACCGCCGCCAAGGTCCCCAGGATCAACGACAACGCTGAGGAACAGTTTGCTCCTGCAAGCCCTCGGGCTTGTGCAGTTGAAGCAAGTGTTCCCGACAAGCCTCGCCCCGGCGAGCTTGCCGGGGGACCGTCAGCTCCGACAGGACCAGAGGTCTTTGCCGTAGAAGCTGGGGTTCCCGCAGCGGCCCTCGAGCCTTTAGCCCTTGCCGTCGAGCCCCGAGCTCCGGCATGGGCACAGCAGATCGTCCGCTTTCTACAAACTGGAGAACTTCCCGACGACCCTCAAGAGATAGAGAAGATAACCAGGCAGTCAAGTATGTATCAGTTTGTGGATAACGAGCTGTACAGAAGAAGACTCAATGGAGTCAGGTTGAAGTGCATCTCCAGGGAAGATGGACAGAAGCTGTTGGCGGAAATACACGGAGGCATATGCGGCCACCACATTGGCGCAAGAGCACTTGCCGGGAAAGCTTTCCGGCAAGGGTTCTTTTGGCAAGAAGCCCTCCAAGATGCAACTGCACTAGTAACCAAGTGTGAAGCGTGCCAGTTCCATGCAAAGCAAATACATCAGCCAGCTCAAGCTCTCCAAACAATCCCTTTGTCATGGCCCTTCTCGGTCTGGGGGCTCGATATCCTCGGCCCTTTCCCTCGCGCTGTCGGGGGCTTTGAGTACTTGTACGTTGCAATCGACAAGTTCACAAAGTGGCCAGAAGTGGAGCCAGTGAGAAAGGTGACGGCACAGTCAGCGGTCAGGTTCTTCAGGTCGATTGTTTGCCGTTTCGGGATTCCTAACAGGATCATCACCGACAACGGTACGCAATTCACTAGTCGCACCTTCATGCAGTACGTCCAAGACCTTGGCGCCAAGGTCTGTTTCGCTTCTGTTGCTCATCCGAGGAGCAACGGCCAAGCGGAGAGGGCAAATGCTGAAGTGCTGCGCGGACTCAAGACAAGGACCTTTGACAGGCTGCGCAAGTGCGGAAGAAATTGGATAGAGGAGCTCCCGGCGGCTCTTTGGTCAATCAGAACGACACCAAGTCGAGCCACCGGACAGACACCCTTTGCCCTAGTCTACGGGGCAGAAGCAGTTATCCCCACGGAACTCGTATACGGATCTCCTCGAGTGCTCGCTTATGATGAGCTCGAGCAAGAGCAACTGCGGCAAGATGACGCATTGCTCCTTGAGGAGGGACGTCTCCAGGCTGCTGTACGAGCTGCTCGATACCAGCAAGCTTTGCGCCGCTACCATAGCCGCAAAGTCAAGGCCAGGAGTCTCGAGGAAGGCGACCTTGTTCTTCGGCGTGTTCAGTCCGCCAAGAATTCCAACAAGTTGACGCCGAAGTGGGAAGGCCCTTATCGGGTGAGACAAGTTACGAGGCCCGACGCTGTCCGCCTCGAGACCGAAGAAGGCTTACCGGTGAGCAACTCCTGGAACATAGAGCATCTTCGCAAGTTTCACCCCTAAGGCGCGGTTGCCGTGATCCGTTCCGGCAACCACCTTTTGTACAAGCCTTGCCGCTGTTGCATGTAACCCTTTGTACAAAGCCGGGCGCAGACCCCGTGCATCAGTAAAGATTTCGTGTTTTCGCATCGATTGCCTTTCGCATGCTTCTCTTTGCTATTCGCATGTTTTATTTGGCATTTGATGCAACACTTAGACATTCGGTAAGCACTATTACGCCGAAAGGCAATATGCTTGTTTCCCTCTCCTTTTCCTTTTTCTCTTAAGCAGAAGGAACGTTCCTCGCGCACAAGTTTGCCGGGGGGGGAAGGAGGTGGAGGAGGAACTAAGTGCCATTCAAGAAAGAAGAGCCTTACCGGAAAGCAAACAACATGAGCAAGCAGCATGTGAAAGATAAGTTGTTAGAATTTGACCAATTCAAATTTTAAATTTTTGGTTGTCTTCCTTGAACGATCACACTTTTTATGGAAAACCTGTGCGCGGAGGAACCTACCCGTGGCTTGCCGCACCCTTATCTTGTCTTCGAGTCCACTCAACGATTTAAGTGAGCTGCGACAAGTGTCGCGCCCTTGCTTCGTTTCCGAGTATACTCAGCAAGCTAAGTGCGTTGCGACTTGCTGCGGCGAGGTTGCTTGCCGGCGAGGACCTTGGCCAGCAGGCTGCTCAGCGCTCAGCGCTCGCGGCAAGGGCCCCTTTCCGGCAAGCTTCCCGGGAGCGTAGGGTGAAAAACATACAAAGTCAAAGATTGGAACAAGGAAGATAACATTGCACTGATTGATTGAAGTAAAGCAAATATCTTACAAGGACAACTTGTCGCAATGGACTAATGAGTTCGTAACATAATGTGCAGCAACGAAAAGATAAAGATAGATGGGGCCCTAGTCTACACGGTCGCCCTCCTTCCTGCCGAGCTTTGCCACCTTGGCGATGATATGGCCGACCTGCTCCTTCAGGGCCTCCGTGTCTGCATCCGCCGGCAAGCTGCGAAGAACGTTCGTGAGGTTGATCCCCGGGTTGCGGAACACAATCTTCGTCAAGACCCGCTCCAGAGTTCCTGCGCAGAGACGGCGCGACTCCTCGGCCAGCTGCGCGGGGATGCGGTTCCGGAGACCTGCAAGGGCCGGAGCGACGCCTCTGAAGAAGAGGCTGAGCTTGGCGCTGTGCGGGAGGTCTGGATCCGGCGAGTAGATAAGGTGTTCGACCTTCAAGGCAAGCAGCTCCTGGTCAATGATGGATGCCGAAGAAACCAGCTCTTCGGTCCACAGCTCAATGTTCTTGCGGAAGAGCTCGGATGCCTTGTTGGTGCTGTCCACCAAGGCCCGCTCCTTGCGGAGCTCCTCCTTCAGCTTATCCTCTCGAAGCTTGGCGGCGTCAATTGAATCCCTCAGAGTTGAGACTTTCAGCTCCAAGTCCTCGATGGAGTCCTTGGCGGCCTTAAGCTCATCGCCCCTCTTGGACAGATTCACTTGGAGCTCCGCGTTGGTGTGGGCGTCCTTCTCGCGCTCAGTAATGAGCGCGGCAACCTTCTCGGTGCTCACCTTCATCGCCGCTTCTAGTCGTTCAACCTTGGCGGCAAGCTCCTTCTTGGCGTCTTCCGCGGCAGCAGCAGCGGCTTTCGCCTCCTTCAGCTCCCCGCCAAGGGCAGCCTCGCGAGCGGCAAGGTCCTCCTCATGGGAGTCGAGATCCACCTTCCGCTGCGCGAGCTCTCCTTCTCGCCGGGACATCTCCACCCCGGCGAGCCGTTGCTGTTCTTCAGCCTCGGCTTTCTCCAAAAGCCACTCTTGATATTCACCGGCGAGACGCTCGCGCTCCTCCGCCACCTCGCGGAGGCCCGCCTTGTGGGCAGCGCTGGGCTCCGCCGCACGCTTCTCCATTTCGGCGGCGGCCTGGGCAGCAAGGGCTTCCCGGGAGGCAAGCTTCGCCTGCCTGGCCCGGTAAAGGGCCAGGAGTTGGTGGAGAAGCTTTTCCTCCTCGGGCCCATCTCCTTCGCCGGGCGCCTCGACGACTGTCAGACCCGCGGAGGCGAGGACTTCTCCGTCAAACGCCTCGCCCTCCGCGGGAGCTCTTGATGAAGACCCCCAAGGCACTTGGATAAAGACGCCATTGGGGGCGCGAAGATAGTACGCCTGCTTCTCGCCGGTGGAGGGGCCGGCGGCCGGCGTAGCATCCGGTGCTCCCGCCACCTCCGGGTCGGCGGTGCGGTCGCCGTCCCCCTCCCCGGTCGCGGCGTCAGCGGCCGGAGTGGCCTCCTGCGCGGCCGGCTCGGTGGCCTCGGTCGCCTCCTCGGTGGCCTCGGCCATCTCCACGACGACGGGAACGTCATCGCCGCCGCCCTGCGCGCCCTCCTCATCCTCGATATTGATGACCTCGGTCTCCATCGGCGCGGGAGGAGGAGGAGGAAGATCTAGAAGAAGAAGAAGAAGTTCAAAATCAAGCAAAGATCCAAAAAGAAGCAAAGTCAAGAAAACCAAGTACAGAGCGTACCTTGGCGGACGTCCTCTGCGGCGGGCTCCCTCGCCGGGGAGCTCGGCCTTGGCGGAGTGGCCGTCCTCGCCGGGCTGCTCGCCTTTGGCGGGGTACTCTGCTTTGGCGGAGTACCCGCCCTTGGCGGAGCGCTCTCCCTTGCCGGAGAGTTTTGCCTTGCCGGGGACGGCGGGGCCTGCGGCTCCTCGGTGATGGTCTCCGGGCGCTCTTCCCGCTGCGGCTCCACCTCTGCACAAGAGAAGATAAAAGAACCAAGACATTCAGAAAAAAAGAAAAGGGAAAGAGAGATCAAAGCCCTAAGCGCGCCCCGACGAGCGAAAACAGTAAACCTCTAACTTACGCTGGGGGCTGCGCTGGGGGCTACTCCCCGGAGCGGCACTCGGGTCCGGCAAGCTCGGCTCCGGCGCGATCCCTGCTTCCGCGACGGATGGGTCTCCCACGACCTCAACTGTGGGCACCTTAACCCTCTTCGCGCGCTGCTCCAAGGTCCTGCAATCACAAGCAACAAGCAAAGTCAAGCGTCAGCAACAATCGAGATATAAAAATCAAGAAGGAGTAAGGTCTCGGGTCCTTACTCTTGGTCCTCCTCGTCGTCCTCGCTCAGCGCGGAGAAGTCAAACTCCACGGTGGGCGCGTCGGCGCGAGGAGCGGAGGATGAAGATTCCCTCGCGCGTTTCGGAGCCACCGGGGCTGGGGGCTGCGTAGGCCCAGCCCCTGTGGTGGCCGGCGCCCGAGAAGTGGGCGGAGCAGCTGCTCCGCTCCGAGAAGATCCTTGCCGGCTCGGTGCCGGCCTGCGGGACGCCTCTGTCGTGGTCCGCGCGCGCGGGGCCTCTGCCGTGGCCGGCACGCCGGTCGCCCTTGGCACGGCTTGGCTCGGCCGGGGAGCCGCCCGGCGAGCTGGCTGTTGCCGGGGCGCTCGCGCCTGCTCCCCCGTCGCCGCCTTGCGGAGACGCTTCAATGGGGACTGCCTCGGGCTCGCCGGGGGCGGGGAGCTTTCCGACGAGGAGAGGTCGTCGGCGTAGAGCTCGGTGGATCCGCCGGTGTCTTCCTCCTCCCCCTCCTCTCCCTCGGCCAGTTCGCTGGCCCCAGCACCTTGCACTGCGGGCCCCTTCCCCTTGGTGGCCCCGCTTCGTCCGGCGCCTCCGCTCCTCACGGCGCCCCTGCTTCCTCCGGCTGTGCCCTCCATTGCCGCGGCCTCCGTCGCGATCCCATTGATCCCGGAGTGCCTCAGCGAGGGGACCCCGGCGAGCGCGTCGGGAGGGAGCTCTAGCAGCTTGCGAATCTCCTCCTTATCCGCCTGGCTGGAGGCATCCGCGGCTTCCGCCTCCGCGGGTGTGTATCCAAAGTTTCCCGCCGCCGCGGCTGCGGCGACTTCTTCAGCGCGAGAAGCCATGTAAGCAATCTCTTGGTCGGTGGTGGCCCGCGTGTGCAGCTTGAGATCGTCCTTCTTCTCCAACACCTCCACAAGGCGGTCGTAGAACTCGAGGACGTCGATAGGCTTGGGCGCAATCCACGTGCGCTCCAATCCATGAGAGTCGCACGCGGGCATCATAGCGACAAGGCGATCCCGGGCGCTGCTGGCGCAGAGCGGCACCACTCCCCGGGGAGCGCGGAAGTACTCGGGGTGTGCCGGGTCGAACTTGAAAAGTTCCCTGACCATACCCCGCAGCTCGAGTGTTGTGAAGTTAAAATTGAGGCCGGGGCGCAGCCTCATGATGTCTGCCGGGCCGCCGTATTGCCACGCCGGCCTTTTCCGGTCTTGGGGGGGGGCGATCCGGCGACGAAGAAAGTCCGCGCCCACTTCAGCGACAGACAGCGGCGCCATCCGAAGACGCATGATTCTGACGAGAGCGATATCCAGCTTGGAATCGTCGGAATCAAAATTACTCCAATCCCTGCCGCGCACGATGGGCGATGTGCGCGGCGCGGTGAAGTGTTGCGGCCGCTCCTCGACGACCCAGCACCACTCCGCGCGCCACTCTTCCCACTTGCCGCGGAGCTCCCCCGGCAAGTAGGATAATTTCTTATTCAGCCTAAACACCCAAGAGATTCCTCCGGAGAGGGGGGCGTCGGCCTCTACTCTGGGGATGAAAAAGTGCCTAAAGAGAGCTACGTTGGGCTGGATTCCTACGAAGTTTTCGCACATGTGTGCGAAAACGGACATGGTGAGGATGGCGTTGGGAGTGAAATCGAGGAGGTGGAGGCCATAAGTATTCATGATATCGCAGAAAAAGTTTGAGAAGAGAGGGCACAGACCGCAGTGGAAGAAGGCTGCGAAAAAGTAATACCCGCCGGGGTAGTGATCCTTGGCGACGGCCGGGTAGACGCGCGTGCGGGGGTGCGCTGGGGTCTCCTTGGCCCAGAACAAATAATATTTGTTCCAAAGCTCCCGCACGCCGAGCTTCGGCGCAAAGACGATGTGCTCCTTCCGGAACGCGACGAGCTTCGCCGCCTGATCTGACTTCTCCCGCTTGGACTTCTCCGACTTCGCCTTGTCGGTCTTTGGGGCCATGGCGGACGCGGTGGAAGGAAGGGGACGAAGAGCTTGGTGATGGCGGAGGAGTAGAGGCAAAGAGCAGAGGAATCTGAGGAAGAAGACGATGGCAATGAGTGCGCAGGGAGGGGAACCGCGCCGCTCTCTCTGCTTTTATGGGAGAGTGGGGGGCGTTTCGCCCTTCCCATTAAAGAAATCGTGGGCACGTCCCATCCCACGGCGCCGCAATCGACGCGTGCCGTTGCCGTGGGGTGCGGCGGATATGGAAGTGGATTCGGCGCGCCGCGGGCCGCGGGTGCCCGTGCACTGTTTTGGGCCTGGCCCAACAGCGCTCGGCACCGTGTGTGGCCCAGGCCCGGGGGCTCCTGTCGGTGTACTAAGGTAGGGGTACCCTAGTACCCCAACTTGTGCACGGGCAGCGGCAGCTCCCCGCGGCAGGGTTCACCACGCGCTTGCCGGAGACCTTCCAGACCCTTATCTAGCCATTCAAAAACAAAGTATACAAGACAGAAGACCAAGACCCCGGCAAGAGGAGCTTGCCGGGAAGGCCGTCCCAGGCTCGAGATTGCTTAACTAGCACGAGGCCCTGGCAAGAGGAGCTTGTCAGGACGAATAGAAGATTTCATCTTAGAAGACCCGGCAAGGGCTCGGGGAGCGGCAAGCTTCCGGGCCCGGCAAGGTCGAAATCCCCGGCAAGGTGCTTGCCGGGGGAGGTGCGCTGTGTGCCCGCGCTCCAGCTCATCGGCCCACGCGTCGCCCTGGGGCCACTCCAGGGACGCGTGGCGGATGGCTGTGCAGCCTGGGGGACACGGTGGCACTCCACGGCAGAGGATCCATCGCCGTGGCAGACGGAGACGCAACGGCGGGAGCTTTTGGGGTCGACGGCGACGGGCATTAAATGCCCTTGTCCCCCACTGTTAAAGTAGGTATAGACCACTGTTCTGTACTGTAGCTCCACTGTTCCCGCACTGTTACAACTACCACCTATTTTACATTTTTACCCCTTTCTCCTACGTTGACACCTGTCGGTGACCCCTTGCACTATAAAAGGAGGCCCATGCACAACGTGGAGGGGGTTCGGTTCGGTTCGGTTCGAGACCTAGATCATTCTCACGCTCGTGTAGCTGCTCCTTCAAGCTCCGAGCGCACAAACTCAATACACAACCAAGCAGGAGTAGGGTTTTACGCATCCGTGCGGCCCGAACCTGGGTAAAAACTGCCCGCGCGTCTGCCTCGACCTGCTCTTCGTGCTCCCTCCGCCCTCGTACCGCACAGACAAGGGGCTCCGGTCCCATAGGTGTTCGTGGTGGACAGTTTCCCCCGACAATGGTGGGGGCTAGAGACGATGCATGTGGTCAGGTCCATCCGTGTAGCATTGATAAACCCAAAGCGACCAAGCTTTGTCTCGTGGGTTTACTCTCGTGCATGTCACCTAATAGAGGTCCTTGGTGTCTTGCCTTCCCGTAGAACCGTCGCAGCCTGGGTGGCATAACTTTGAGTTCGGGGTTTCTCCACCCCTTGGGGGCTCTGCGCGCCTGCATCTTTCCTCCTGACTGTCCCATGAGCGGGACTGTTGGCTTGACACTAGTGCCCGGGTCCGTCCCAGCAGCACTGATAAACCTAAGCGATCGATCTCTGGCTCGTGGGCCGGCCCCGTGCACGTCACCTCACCAGGTCCTTAGTGCCTTGTCTGCTCATGGGACGATCATGAGTAGGTCAACAAGAGCGCTTCGCCCTCCTCTACTTCGTAACCTAGCAGCATGCATCGGCTTCAGGAGCCAGACGTCCTGATGTCATGCAGATAGCACCATGTGTTGCCCCAGGAGGCCCGACCCCGAGCGAGTGACGGCCTAACCTATGCCACTGGTCGCCAAAAAGCTGAGTACAACCACTTTGCATGGTGTGCTGCTGTCGTCGAAACTCCTTCATCACACAACCTGGGTGAGGCGTTGATACGTCTCCAACGTATCTATATTTTTTGATTGTTCCATGCTGTTATATTATCATTCTAGGATGTTTTACGATCATTTTATAGCACTTTTATCTCATTTTTGGGGGGACTAACCTATTGACATAGTGCGCAATGCCAGTTGCTGTTTTCTGCCAGTTTTTTACTTCGTGGAATATCAATATCAAATGGACCCAAATGCAACAAAACTTTTAAGAGAATTTTTTGGACCAGAAGACATCCGGAGGGCCAAAGAAGTGCACGAGGGGAGGCTCGTGGGACAATCATTTCTATCACTTTTATATCATTTTTTGGGACTAACCTATTGACATAGTGCGCCATGCGAGTTGATGTTTTCTGCCAGTTTTTTACTTCGCAGAATATCAATATCAAACGGAGCCCAAATGCAACAAAACTTTTTTGAGTTTTTTTGGACCAGAAGATATCCGGAGGGACAAAGAAGTGCACAAGGGGAGGCCCGTGGGGCCCACAGTCCACCAGGTCGCGCCAAGAGGCCCACGCGCCCTGATGGACCATGGGGCCCATGGGAGTCCTTTCCACCGCTTCTCAGCCTAAACTTTATTGAAAACGAACAAACTATGTTCTCAGTCAACTTTGCAACTACAATTCATCATATTTTCAGGAAGGGTCGCGTACCGGAGCCTTTTGGCAAGTCCACATACTCAACCATCTTTTATTCTTTTATGATTGCTAACACTCACAACATACACATGAGCAAAAAGTTTCAACCAGACACACAGAAAGATAGGGGCTTGTATTTTTGCCTCCCAACGTATTCACCTCAAGGGTGATGTCAACAATAATAACTCATGCTCACTCATATCCAACTGGATATATGTGCCTAGATCTTTCCTCAGCACATGATGCTTGCGAAAAGAGAAAATGAAAATGAATAGGGAAGAATACTTTGACTCTTGCATAAAAGTAAATACAAAAAAGTAAAAGATTGGCCCTTCGCAGAGGTAAGCAGAGGTTGTCATGCACTTTTTGTTTGTATTCCCAATCCCTTAATTCAAAAGAACATCATGTTATATTGCCCCTTATGATAGCAACCTTTATTATGCACTCTGTCACTTTTATTATTTTGCCATCCCAAGTTCGTACAACGCTCAATTTTCTCTTACACTAAATGATCAAACACATTTAGAAGCAACTTTTATTGCCTTATTGCACTGATGACAACTTGAAGGATCTTACTCTATCCATAGGTAGGTATGCTGGACTCTCAAAACATGAGCTGGGTTTAGGGTTTTTGGATGCACAAGTAGTATCTCTACTTAATGCGGAGTTTTGGCTAGCAAAGATATTGAGCAAGCACCACATGTTGAAGGATCTCTAACAATATAACTTCTATGTGAATACGAGCAAACATAACTCATTACGTTGTCTTCCTTGTCCAACGTCAACAATTTTGACATATAATAATTGATGGGGGCTCACAATCATAAAAGATGTCTAATACGTCCATTTTGCATCATGTTTTCCTACTATTGTTTATAATATTTTTATGCATAATAATGTTGTATGGAGTAATTATAATGCCTTTTCTCTCATAATATGCAAGGTTTACACAAAGAAGGAGAATACTGACAGCTGGAACGCTCCACCTGAAAAAGCTACGTCAAGACACCTATTCTGCACATCTCCAAATGAGCTGAAAATTTATGGAGAATTATTTTAGAATATATAAAAAATACTGGAGCAAAAAACTACCGAAGGGGGCCACATTGAGACCACAAGACACCAGGGTGCGCCAGGCCCCCCAGGCGCGCCCTGGTAGGTTATGGCCAGCCTGGCCCACCTGTGTCGGTGTTCTGGATACCAGGGTACCCAGACTTGCCCGCCTGGGGCCCACGGTGTAACTCCATCAGCGGCCTGGTACGGCCCATCGATAGCACCAATAAGACAAGACCCTCGCGAGGTGAATGACGCGAAGACCTCACGAGCGAGCGGCTGCCCCCGGGCTGCACCTGGGGAGCGGATATTCCTATGCAAGCATACATCCTCATGAGGTTGCGGTGACGCAAGCCATGACGACCAAGGCCAGGCAGGTGATAGTGGACGCAGAGGAGCAAGTTCCCTCTTTGGTGCTAAGGAAGCAAGCGCAGGCGCGGGGTCCTGGGGAATCAGCCAAAGGTTTCCATTCCTGTGCAACAGGACCGAGATCGCCAGGACGGATGTCAACATCGAGCCCACAACAGCGTCACAACCAGAAGCTTTGCAGGCGAAGACTACCTTTTGTCAAGATAAGTTGTACTACTTGTCCCCTTTCAAATTGGCCATTGTGGGATCCCTTCCTGCCTATATTTGGGGGGAAGAGGACCAAGGCCACTATAAGTATAGGCCAGCCACCACCAAGAGAGCGATCGTTCGAAAACCTCACCAGGTCACACCCACATCGGAGCAGACCTCGCGAGGCTGTTATTCCCTTGTAATAGTACTAGTTCATCCTCGGCCCCTCGTGAGGCAAAATCCACCACAAAGCTGGAGTAGGTTTTTACACCGCAAGGTGGCCCGAACCTGAGTAAACAGCCATGTTCATCTTCTTCCTTGTTCATCGAGCTAGGCCAAGGGAGCGACGAGCTGTTAGCTAGGAGAGTTGAGTTCTTCACACACGCCCCAGAGTTCAAATCTTTCTCGTGTCCGCGGAGCCCTGAATCCGACATTTGGCGCTCCAGGTAGGGGCGTGTCGAAGCCTATTCTCCACCATTCTCTCCATCACCACCATGGCGGGGGATCCTCGAGCTCGTGTTGACCATTGGGCCACTCGGCCTGCCCGGGCGGCACCCCCCGGACACAAAGCTCTCCCCTCTGTGGTCCTTGCGGCCCGCACGGCAGCCAGCATCATCGACCATCGGCGGCACGGGCCACCTCCACCCCCTCCCATGAGGTGCCGTAACCGTGCTACCACACGGTCTTCAGGCTACGCAGTGGCGTCAATGCTACGTGCTCGCCGGGAGCAGGCGAACACGCGAGCCACACTCTTCATGGCACGTGAGTTGTTGCGATGAAGGCTGGCAGAAGACAGCCACGACGCCTTGCTTGGACGGGTCGCCGAGCTGCTCGACGCTGCCTGCGAGGGCGTGACACCTTTATGCACCCTGCCTACGTGACGGACGCTGCCGGGGGCTCGCGCTTGCCCCCGTTGCGTCTGCATGCCCTTCCTGAGGGGGTCCGAAGGGTCTCGCAATGGCAACCTGGCCCACGATGCCGCTTGCCAAATCTAGGATGCATTCCCCCAGAGTATGGCCGGGGTAGGCGGCCCCTCCCTAGGTCACGCCAAAATGCCACCCCTGATCGGATGGTGGGCAACAGAGTAGGGAGGGCCGGGTGCTGACCCCAGGATGATGGCCCCCGGTGCCCCTGCACCACCATTGATGGGCTCGCTATACGTGCAAAGAAGCACGTGCTCGTTCCCCTCGTCGGCCTGGACATCGAGACCACCAGGGCCGCACGAGACCGAGGCCCCTGGCAAAATGACTTGACACCGCGCCGACACCTTCACCGACAACAATCTCCAATTACCACCAATGTATGTGGAACATGTCACGCTAACCTTGGATCGCAGGTAAATCGCGCTACGATCGTGCACCCCCGGACGTTGGCCCTACCGCTGGCAGGCAGGGCATTCAAGGAGGATGCGTGGGGGAGGCCCGACGCGAGAGCCTCCCCTGCATTGCATGGCGCAGGGCACCACCACGACGGTGGCGTGTCCCACCCAAAGGTGGGTCCTCCATCGGGGAAGGCGCCTGCGAGCCCTTCCCCCGGTCGAGGGCCTACGGCTACCCGACCACCGCCAGTGTAGCCCCTTACCCCTTGGTCATGTCCTAGTTTCCGGACACCCCAAAGGTGGTCGGAGCATGCGCAGGGCGGGGTCCCCGACCGGGAAGCAAGGAGTGCCCCTCAAGTCTCCGGTCGTGACACTCTCACGTAATAATGAGTGGGGCTGTACATGCCCTGGAGTCGACATTGTCCTCCAATGACTATGCCCACGCCCAGTGGAAGCACTGAGCTCCACGTTGGTGAGAAGACTAGTGTAGACGTCGGACGCGGCCGCCTCTTTTGCTTTCTTTTGTAACTGATTCGCTGTTTTTTTGGAATGAAATTCGAAGTTTTGTGCACTTATTCCCGGTGTTTCCTTTTCTCTGATTTGTGTTGGTAGGCACGGTTCCTGCCTGCCGTCCCCCCTAAGAACCCCGTGAGTGGGGGCTGGATATGGAGTGCGTATCTGAGCTAGCCCAAGCGGCATCAGGGGCCCCTCGGGGCCAAGGACGTACCTGTCGCGGGTCCGCCCGTGCGCACATGGCGCCAAACTTGGCGCCTGGTTCCTCACGCGGCGCTCTCGAGCGAGCCGGCAGGCATGCACCATGCTTGTTATCCAGCCCCGGGCCTCAGGAGCACCCAGCTCTAGGCCTCAGGGGTGCTCATCCTCGGGCGCCCCCTTCCGCGAAGCTCAGCGCAGAGCAGGGGCGCACCGGGAGACCCTAAGCTCCCATAGGCCCATCTTGAGATTCCAGGGGTTGGGGGCTTCGGAGGGCCCGTCTTAGGAGAAACACTACTCTACGATACGAGGACTCGTTCAAGGCTGCGAACACTAAAGCTAAGTCACGCCAACTCCCTTAGTCAGAAGCCTTCAGGCTCAGGACGACATATTCTCAAAAGGTTCAGAGGGCGTATCATTACTTCATGCATTTGGGGGAGCCCCCCTCTGATACGTCTCCAAAGTATCTATAATTTCTGATTGTTCCATGTTGTTATATTATCATTCTTGGATGTTTTACAATCATTTTATAGTCATTCAATATTTTTTTGGGTACTAACCTATTGACATAGTGCCAAGTGCCAGTTGCTATTTTTTGCATGTTTTTTTACATCGCAGGAAATCAATATCAAACGGAGCTCAAACACCGCGAAACTTTTTGGAGAATTTTTATGGGCCAGAAGACACCTGATGGGCCAAGGCAGGACATGGGGGGTGCCCGAGGAGGCACAACCCACCATGGCGCGCCAGCCCCCCTAGCGCACCCAGGTGGGTTGTGCCCACCTTAGTGGCCTCCTACACCGCCTCTTTGCTCTATAAATACCACAATATTCGAGAAACCCTAGAGGAGTCGATGAAATATCCATCCAGCCACCGCAGAGTTCAGAACCACCAGATCCAATCTAGACACCATCACGGAGGGGGTTCACCACTTCCATTGGTGCCTCTCCGATGATGCATGAGTAGTCCCTTGTAAACCTACTGGTCCGTAGTTAGTATCTAGATGGCTTCCTCTCTCTCTTTTGATTCTCAATACAATGATCTCTTGGAGATCCAGATGATGTAACTCTTTTTGCGGTGTGTTTGTTGGGATCTGATGAACTTCGAGTTTATGATCAGATCTATCTTTCTATACCCATGAAAGTTATTTGAGTTTCTTTGATCTCTTATATGCATGATCTCTTATAGCCTCGTATTTCTTCTCCGATATTTGGGTTTTGTTTGGCCAACTTGATCAATTTATCTTGCGATGGGAAGAGGTTCCCGGTAGTGGGTTTGATATTACGGTGCTTGATCCCAGTGACAGAAAGGGAACCGACATGTATGTATCGTTGCTACTAAGGATAAAACGGCGAGATCCATATCTAACGCCATAGATAATCGGATCTTGTCTACATCATGTCGTCGTTCTTAATGCATTACTCCGTTTTCCCTTGAACTTAATACACTAGATGCATGCTGGATAGCAGTCGATGTGTGGAGTAATAGTAGTAGATGCAGGCAGGAGTCGGTCTAGTAATCTTGGACTTGATGCCTATGTAATGATCATTGCCTGGATATTGTCATAATTATTTGAGGTTCTATCAATTGCCCAACAGTAATTTGTTTACCCACCGTTTGCTATTTTTCTCGAGAGAAGCCACTAGTGAAACCTACGGGCCCCGGGTCTTATTTCTCATATATTTGCCTTTGCGATCTACTTTTTCCTTGCATTTATTTTCAAATCTACCAAAAGAATACAAAAATACTTACCGCAATTTATTTTTATTTGTTTTATTTGGCGTTCGATCTACCAATCTACTACAAATTCCTCACGTTCGTTTTGGCTATCTTGAGGCGCCCTACCCTGAAAGGGATTGACAACCCCTTTAACATGCCGGGTTGCAAGAAGTTGTTATTTGTGTGCATTTGTTCTTTATGTTGTGTTTCTTGGTTCTCCTACTGCTTCGATAACCTTGGTTTCACATCTGAGGGAAATACCTACCGCCGCTGTGCTGCATCATTCCTTCCTCTTTGGGGGAAAAACCGACGTAGCTTTAAGCGACATCACCCTCCGAAAGTGTTTTCATGCCCCGCGAGGCCATGTCTGAAGTTTTGATAGCAAACAGGGAAATACAAGCTTAGCAAAATACGCTAACACCAACGTCGATGTCATCATCATCACCATCAGCTCCGTCTTCCTCGGCCATGAGCGCGACCCTATCATCGGCAAGGGAGAATTCCTCGACCAGGTCGTCCACATGGTCGTCCACCAAGCTCGCCGGGTCACCCTGGATCGCCCCGGGCACGGGGGCTATCGCGGCGCAGAAATCAAAGTTGGGATCAAGACTGAGAAGGTGGCTGAAGACACGCGAGAACGCGGGTCCGAGGAGGTCATGACTCTTCTCTTCGATAAGCTGACGTGCCCTTGCAGCCCTGCCTTCGAGGCAGGTCACGACCTGGGTGAAAAAGTAGAGGTAACCGGCATCATCAGCTTCGTGTGGGCGGGAGATGCTATCATCACAAGTGGTGCTCAGGGCCCGGTTGGGCCTGACCTTGAGATCCTCAAACATCAAGGAACACCCGCACTGCAGCGTTCGACGGTGGTCCGCCTCGTCCAAGGCTCGCTCCACGAGGGATGTAACGTCTTCGAACTTCAGATGAAGGGAGGACAGCTCGGCCTCAACGGCGGCCCGTGCGGTCATCTTGGGGCGCTCAGCCGTAGCTAGCTTCACCTTGAGAGCATCAGCCTTGCCATGTGACTCAACCTGCCGCTGCTTGAAGCGGGCCTCCAGGAGCCCCAGCTTCTTGCGATACTCCTTAACAAGGGCCTCGCAGATCCCCATCACCTTCAAGTCGATCTCTACTGGATTCTTGCCTCCCGAGAGGCAAGAGCATCTTTGGATATAGCTACTTGGCGCTCCATCACCTCCAGGCGCTCACGCTCCAGGCTGTGCTCCAGTGCCTCGAGCGCCAGCGCATCCTCGCGTGCCCGGACTCCCGCCTCATCTGTGGGGGGCCCACCTGGCAGCATCACAAGAGCGGCTCTACGTGCGTGGACCTACCGCTCAAGAGCGGCGTTCGAAGCTCAAAGCTCCCTCTCACAGTCCTCGGCTGCCTCGCGATGATGATCTGCGGCGGGCCTCATCCAGAACGCGGGTGCAAGCAACCCGAGAAGCTACAAGGGACTCCTCGGCCGCCGCGCAGGCACGCTCGTGCTGCAAGCGCGTGAGGATGATGGCGACTTTTAGTTGGTGCCATTCGCGCGCCAGGCAAAGGCCCTCCGACTCAAGCCATGTGTCGACATCGGCAAGCTCTGCCCCAAGGCGTTCTAACAAGTCCGCCGCTTTTCGGAGAAGGTCACGACAGACGACACTGCGCCTGCGCGCAAGCTCTAACGCTCGGTCAGGCCCATCCTCCGCGCCCCGGTCAGCCGGAGGGGCGTGTGACGACTCACCCATCTCCGGTGGGAACCGATGGACGGAGCCCCTTTGGCCGCTTCCCAAGCCTCAAACAGGGCGTGGCGTGGTCCAGCCCAACTGCTTGAATATTGTCGGGGGAAACTGTCCGCCACGAACACCTATGGGACTGGAGCCCCTTGTCTGTGCGGTACGAGGGCGGAGGGAGCACGAAGAGCAGATCGTAGCGAGCACGCGGGCAGTTTTACCCAGGTTCGGGCCGCGGTAGACGCGTAAAACCCTACTCCTGCTTAGTTGTGTATTGAGTTGGAGAGCTCGGGAGCTTGAAGAAGCAGCTACACCGACCGTATGAGCGATCTAAGTTCCGAACCCCCCTCCACGTTGTGCATGGGCCTCCTTTTATAGTGCAAGGGGTCACCGACAGGTGTCAACGTAGGAGAAAGGGGTAAAAATGTAAAAGAGGTGGTAGTTGTAACAGTGCGGGAATAGTGGAGCTACAGTGCACGAACAGTGGTCGCCACCTACTTTGACAGTGGGGGACAAGGGCATTTAATGCCCGTCGCCGTCGACCCCAAAAGCTCCCGCCCTTGCGTCTCCGTCTGCCACGGCGATGGATCCACCACCGTGGAGTGCCACCGTGTCCCCCAGGCTGCACAGCCATCCGCCACGCGTCCCTGGATAGGCCCCAGGGCGACGCGTGGGCCGATGAGCTGGAGCGCGGGCACACAGCGCAACTCTCCCGGCAAGCACCTTGCCGGGGTCTTGATCTTGCCGGGCCCGGGAGCTTGCCGCTCCCCGGGCCCTCGCCGGGGCGCATATAGCGCCGAGGCGTGTCTTCTAGGATGGAATCTTCTAGTCTTCCTGGCAAGCTCCTCTTGCCAGGGACTCGTGCTAGTGAGGTAATCTTGAGCCTGGTACGGCCTTCCCGGCAAGCTCCACTTGCCGGGGTCTCGATCCTCTTTCTTGCATACTTTGTTTTTGAATGGTTTGATATGGAGCAGGAAGGTCTTCGGCGAGCACGCGGTAAACCCTGCCGCGGGAAGCTGCAACTGCCCGTGCACAAGTTGGGGTACTGAGGTACCCCTACCTTAGTACACCGACAGGAGCCCCCGGGCCTGGGCCACACACGGTGCCGAGCGCTGTTGGGCCAGGCCCAAAACAGTGCACGGGCACACGCGGCCCACGGCGCGCCGAATCCACTTCCGTATCCGCCGCGTCCCCCCGTAACGGCACGCGTCGATTGCGGCGTCGTGGGATGGGACGTGCCCACGTTCCATCAATGGAAAAGGCGAAACGCCCCCCACTTCCCCATAAAAGCAGAGGAAGCAGGAGCGGTTCCCCTCCTTGCGCTTTCATTGCATCCTCTTCTTCCTCCAGAGATCCCTTTGCGCTCCGCCTCCACACCTCCGCCGCCGCCGTCTGCATCTCCGGCGTCGCCGGGCTCTTCGTCCCCCTTCCTCCGCCGCGTCCGCCATGGCCCCGAAGACCGACAAGGCGAAGGCGGAGAAGGCCAAGAAGGAGAAGTCGGAGCAAGCGGCGAAGCTCGCCGCGTATCAGAAGCAGAACCTCGTCTTCCCGCCGAAGCTCGGCGCGCGGGAGCTCTGGAACAAGTATTACTTGTTCTGGGCCAAGGAAACCAAGGCGCACCCCCGCACTCGAGCTTATCCGGCCGCCGCCAAGGACAACTACCCCGGCGGGTACTATTTCTTCGCAGCCTTCTTTCACTGCGGTCTTTGCCCTCCTTTCTCTGATTTCTTCTGTGACATCATGCACACCTATGGCTTCCACCTTCTTGACTTCACCCCCAACGCCATCCTCACAATGGCGGTTTTCGCACACATGTGCGAAAACTTCATAGGAATACACCCAAACGTAGCGCTGTTTAGGCACTTCTTCACTCCTAGAGCAGAGGCCGGCGCCCCCCTCTCCGGGGGAATTTCTTGGGTATTTCGTCTGAACAAGAAGGAGTCGTACTTGCCGGGGGAGCTCCGCGGCAAGTGGGAGGAGTGGCGTGCAGACTGGTGCTGGATCGTTGAGGACGAGCCGCAGCCCTTCACCGCGCCGCGCACAACGCCCATCGTGCGCGGCAGGGATTGGAGCGAGATAGACTCGGACGACATCAAGCTCGACATCGCCCTCGTCCGGATTCTTCGTCTTCGGGTAGCAAGGCTGTCCGTTGCAGAAGTAGGCGCAGACTTCCTCCGCCGCCGCATCGCCCCTCTCCAAGACAGGAAAAGGCCGGCCTGGGAGTACGGCAACGCAGCGGATATAATGAGGCTGCGCCCCGGGCTGAACTTCAACTTCACGACGCTGGAGCTGAAGGGGATGGTCCGGGAACTCTTCAAATATGACCCGGCCCACCCTGAGTGGTTCAGACCTCCCCGGGGAGTGGTGCCCCTCTGCAACAGCACAGTCCGGGACCGTCTTTGCGCCATGATGCCCGCGTGTGATTCGCACGGCGTGGACCGCACGTGGATTCCGCCCAAGCCCATAGACGTCCTCAGCTTCTTCGACAACCTTGTGGAGGTGGCAAAGAACAAGGATGATATCAAGGAGCACACGCGGGACACCACCGAACAGGAGCTTGCATACATGGCTTCTCGGGCTGAAGAAGCCGCTGCAGCCGCAGCGGCAGGAGATTTTGGATATACGCCTGACGAGGCGGAGGCTGCGGATGCGTCCTGCCAGGCGGAGGAGGCGGAGATCCGCAGACTGCTGCAACTTCCTCCCAACGCGCTCGCCGGGGTCCCCTCTCTGAGGCACTCCGGGATCCCCGGAATCGGGGCCGAGGCCGCGGCAAGGGGTGGCGCTGCCGGAGGGAACAGAGGCGCCGCGGGGAGCGGAGGCGCTGGAGGGAGCGGAGGCGCCAGAGGAAAAGAGGCCGCAGCGCAGGGCGCTGGGCCCAGCAAGCCAGCCGGGGAGGAGGAGGAGGAGGAGGCCGAGGCCGCCGAGGACTCCGACGGATCTACGGAGCTCTACGCCGACGACCTCTCCTCGTCGGAGACCTCCCCGCCCCCGGCAAGCCCAAGGCGGTCTCCACTGAAGCGTCTCCGCAGGGCGGCGACGGGAGCGAGGGCGCAGGCGCCCCGGCAACAACCAGCTCGCCGGGCAGCTCAAGCTTCCCGGGGAAGCCAAGCTGCGCCGAGGGCGACCGGCGCACCAGCCGCGGCGGAGGCGGCCCGCGCGCAGGCCACGGCAGAGGCGCCTCGCAGGTCGGCGCCAAGCAGGCAGGAGTCTTCTCGGAGCGGAGCAGCGGCTCCGCCCGCTCCCCGGGCTCCGGCTACCACAGGGGCTGGGTCTTCGCAGCCCCCAGCCCCAGGGACCGCCAAGCGCCCGAGGGAATCTTTGTCTTCCGCTCCTCGTGCAGACGCGCCCCAGGTGGAGTATGACTTCTCCGCCTTGAGCGAGGACGACGAGGAGGATCAGGAGTAAGAATTCGAGATCTTACACCTTCTCAAGTTTCGTCTTGATTATTGTTGATGCTAATTTTGTTTGTTGCTTTGATTTCAGGACCTTGGTTCAGCGCGTGGCGAAGAAAGCCAAGGCGCCTGTGGTCGAGGTCGCGGAAGACTCGGCCACCGCGGCAACTGGGGACGCGCCGGAGCCAAGCCTGCCGGACCCGAGCGCTGCTCCGAGGAGCAGCCCCCAGCGCAGCCCCCAGCGTAAGTCCGGGTTCTTGTACTTCCATTTGTCGGGTGCGCTTGGAGATTTTGTCTTGTTTCAATATCTTGATGTCTTTGTCTTGACTTGTGCAGAGGTGGAGCCACAGCGGCAGGAGCGTCCGGAGACCGCCCTCGAGGAGCCGCAGGCCCCGCCATCCCCGCCAAGGCCGAACTCCCCGGCAAGGGGGAGCGCTCCGCCAAGGGCGGGTACTCCGCCAAGGGCGAGTACCCCGCCAAGGGCGAGCAGCCCGGCGAGGGTGGCTACTCCGCCAAGGCAGAGCTCCCCGGCGAGGGAGCCCGCCGCTGACGACGTCCGCCAAGGTAGGTCTTGTAACTTTGTCTTCTTGGCGTTTGTTTCTTTTTGGATATTTGCTTGAACTCTGTTTTGCTTCTTCTTCTTCTTCTAGATCCTCCTCCCCCCGAGCCGATGGAGACGGAGGTCATCAACATTGAGGAGGAGGGCGCGCAGGGCGACGGCGGCGACGCCCCTGTCGCCGAGGACATGGCGGGAGCCGCCGAGCCGGCCGCGCAGGAGACCGCTCTGGCTGCAGATGCAGTGGCCGGGGAGGGGGACGGCGACCGCACCGCCGGCCCGGAGGCGGCGAGAGCATCAAGTGCTGCGCCGGCCGCCGACCCTTCCGCCGGAGCGGAGCAGGCTGGCTACTATCTCGAAGCCCCCAACGGCGTCTTCATCCAGGTGCCGTGGGGTTCTTCGTCGCGAGCTCCCGCGGAGGGCGAGGCATTTGACGGGGAGGTCCTCGCCTCCGCGGGCTTGAAGATTGTCGAAGCACCCGGCGGGAGTGAAGGGCCCGAGGAGGAGAAGCTGCTTCACCAGCTCCTGGCCCTTTACCGGGCCAGGTAGGCGAAGCTTGCTTCCCGGGAAGCCCTCGCCGCCAAGGCCGCCACGGAGATGGAGAAGCGCGCGGTGGAGCTCCGCGCCGCCAACCAGGCTGCCCTCCGCGAGGTGGCGGAGGAGCGCGAGCGACTCGCCGGCGAATACCAGGAGTGGGTGCTGGAGAAAGCTGAGGCCGAAGAGCAGCAGCGGCTCGCCGGGGTGGAGCTGTCCCGGCGAGAAGGAGAACTCGCCCAGCGGAAGGTCAACCTCGACTCCCACGAGGAGGACCTTGCCGCTCGGGAGGAGGCCCTTGGCGGGGAACTGAAGGAGGCGAAAGCCGCCGCGGCTGCCGCGGAGACCGCCAAGGAGGAGCTTGCCGCCAAGGTCGCGCAGCTGGAGAAGTCGCTGAAGGTGAGCGCGGAGAAGGTCGCCGCGCTCATCACGGAGCGTGAGAAGGACGCCCACACCAATTCAGAACTCCAGGTGCATCTTTCTGAGAGGGGCGACGAGTTGAAGGCCGCCAAGGACTCCATCGAGGACTTGGAGTTGAAGGTCTCTACACTGAAGGATTCACTCGACGCTGCCCGGGCTCGGGAGACCAAGTTGAAGGAGGAGCTCCGCAAGGAGCGGACCTTAGTGGACAGCGCCAACAAAGCGGCTGAGCTCTTCCGCCGTACCGTCGAGGTATGGACCGAGGACTTAGTATCTTGTGCGTCCAACATCGACCAGGAGCTGCTGGCGTTGAAGCTGGAGCACCTTATCTACTCCCCGGATCCAAACCTCCCTCACAGCGCCAAGCTCAGCCTCTTCTTCAGGGGAATCACGCCGGCCCTTGCAGATCTGCGGAAGAAGATCCCCGTGCAACTGGCCGAGGAGACGCGCCTGCTCTGCACGGGAACCTTGGAGCGCGTGTTGACGAAGATCGTATACTGCAATCCGGGCATAAACCTCACCAACGTTCTTCGCAGCTTGCCGGCTGACGCGGACATGGAGGCTCTGAAGGAGCAGGTCGCCCACATCATTGCCAAGGTGGCTAAGATCTCCAGGATCGAGGGCGACCGCGTAGACTAGGCCTCCATTATCTTTATCTCTTTTTGTTGCTGCATAGGGTGCTATGAACTCATTAGTCCATTGTGACAAGTTATCCTTTGTAAGATATTTATCTCATTTTGATCAATTAGTGCAATGTTATCTTCCTTGTCTTGGTCATTTACTTTGTATGCTTTTCACCCTGCGCTTCCGGGGAGCTTGCCGGCAAGGGGCCCTTGCCGCGAGCGCTGAGTGCTGGACTCTGAGCAGCCTGCTGGCCAAGGTCTCACCGGCAAGCAACCTTGCCGCGGCTAGTCGCAACGCACTTAGCTTGCTGAGCGAACTCGAAAATGAAGTAAGGGCGTGACACTTGTCGCAGCTCGCTTAGATCGTTGAGCGTACTCGGAAACAAGACAAGGGTGCGGCTAGCTACGGGTAGGTTCCTCCGCGCACAGGTTTTCCATACAAAGTGTGACTGTTCAAGGAAGACAACAAAAATTTAAAAATTTGAACTGGTCAAATTCTAATAACTTAGCTTTCATATATTGCTTCCCGATTGCTTCCCGGTAAGACTCCTCTTTCTTGAACAGCACTTGGTTCCTCTTCCACCTCCTTCCCACCCGGCAAACTTGTGTGCGAGGAACGTTCCTTCTGCTTAAGAGGCAAGGGAAAAGAAGAGGGAAACAAGTATATGGCCTTTCGGCGTTGTAATGCTTACCGGATGGTTGAGTGTTGCACCAAATGCCAAACAAAACATGCAAATAGCAAAGAAAAGCATGCAAAAGGCAATCAGCGCAAAACACAAAAACTTTACTGATGCACGGGGTCTGCGCCTGGCTTTGTACAAAGGGTTACATGCAACAGCGGCAAAGCTTGTACAAAAGGTGGTTGCCGGAGCGGATCACGGCAACCGCGCCTTATGGGTGAAACTTGCGAAGATGCTCTATGTTCCAGGAGTTGCTCACCGGTAAGCCTACTTCGGTCTCGAGGCGGACAGCGCCGGGCCTCGTAACTTGTCTCACCCGATAAGGGCCTTCCCACTTCGGCGTCAACTTGTTGGAATTCTTGGCGGACTAAACACGCCGAAGAACAAGGTCGCCTTCCTCGAGACTCCTGGCCCTGACCTTGCGGCTATGATAGCGGCGCAAGGCTTGCTGGTATCGAGCAGCTCGTACAGCAGCCTGGAGACGTCCCTCCTCGAGGAGCAATGCATCATCTTGCCGTAGTTGCTCTTGCTCGAGCTCGTCATAAGCGAGCACTCGAGGAGATCCGTATACGAGTTCCGTGGGGAGAACTGCCTCTGCTCCATAGACTAGAGCAAAGGGTGTCTGTCCGGTGGCTCGACTTGGTGTCGTTCTGATTGACCAAAGAGCCGCCGGTAGCTCCTCTATCCAATTTCTTCCGCACTTGCGCAGCCTGTCAAAGGTCCTTGTCTTGAGCCCGCGCAGCACTTCAGCATTTGCCCTCTCCGCTTGACCGTTGCTCCTCGGGTGAGCAACAGAAGCGAAGCAGACCTTGGCGCCAAGGTCTTGGACGTACTGCATGAAGGTGCGACTAGTGAACTGCGTACCGTTGTCGGTGATGATCCTGTTAGGGATTCTGAAACGACAAACAATCGACCTGAAGAACCTGACTGCTGACTGTGCTGTCACCTTTCTCACTGGCTCCACTTCTGGCCACTTTGTGAACTTGTCGATTGCAACGTACAAGTACTCAAAGCCCCCGACAGCACGAGGGAAAGGGCCGAGGATATCGAGCCCCCAGACCGAGAAGGGCCAGGACAAAGGGATTGTTTGGAGAGCTTGAGCTGGCTGATGAATCTGCTTTGCATGAAACTGGCACGCTTCACACTTGGTTACTAGTGCAGTTGCATCTTGGAGGGCTTCTTGCCAAAAGAACCCTTGCCGGAAAGCTTTCCCGACAAGCGCCCTTGCGCCAATGTGGTGGCCGCATATGCCTCCGTGTATTTCCGCCAACAGCTTCTGTCCATCTTCCCTGGAGATGCACTTCAATCTGACGCCATTGAGTCTTCTTCTGTACAGCTCGTTGTCCACGAACTGGTACATACTTGACTGCCTGGTTATCTTCTCTATTTCTTCTGGGTCATCGGGAAGTTCTCCAGTTTGAAGAAAACGGACGATCTGCTGCGCCCATGCCGGAGCCTGAGGCTCGACGGCAAGGACTAAAGGCTCGAGGGCCGCTGCGGGAACCTCAGCTTCTACGGCAAGGACCTCTGGTTCTGCCGGAGCTGATGGTCCCCCGGCAAGCTCGCCGGGGCGAGGCTTGTCGGGAACACTTGCTTCAACTGTACAGACCCGAGGACCTGCAGGAGCAAACCGTTCCTCAGCGTTCTGGTTGTTGATCTTAGGGATCTTGGCGGCGGTTTCTAGAAGATCCGCCGGCAAGTAGTCGCCGGAGACCAACTTTCTCTTCTTGGACTGCCCAACTGATGGTGTAACGGATGGTTGAGTCAGCTTGAGCAAGAAGGTCCCTGGTTCCACAGGTAACTTCATCGAAGCACACTTTGAAAGGCCATCTGCAATTTCATTCTGAGCTCTCGGGACGTGCTCCATCTGTAGACCTTCAAAGTGTTCCTCAAGCTTCCTCGCTTCATCGACATAAGCTTCCATCAAAGGGCTCTGATAGCTCTTGTTGACTTGCCGGACCACCAACTGAGAATCTCCCCGCACAATCAGCTTCCTGATCCCAAGTTCGGCCGCAATCCTGAGGCCGGCAAGCAAGCCTTCATATTCAGCAGTGTTGTTTGTCGCTTGCTCCCTGGGAAAGTGCATCTGGATAACATATTTGAGGTGCTCTCCGGTGGGCGCGATGAGTACCACGCCAGCACCGGCACCTTGCAGCGAAAAGGCACCATCAAAATACATTACCCATTCACTTGTCGCTTCTTGTACGGGCGCACTTGCTTCTTGGACTTCTTCATCGGGTGTTGGGGTCCACTCAGCTATGAATTCTGCCAAAGCTCGGCTCTGTATGGTTGAAGTACTTTCAAACTTGAGTCCAAAGCTTGACAGCTCCAGTGCCCACTCAACGATCCTGCCTGTTGCTTCTGGGTTGTGCAATATCCTCTTCAGCGGAAAGCGAGTGACCACTGTTATCTCATGTGCTTGGAAGTAATGGCGCAGCTTTCTCGAGGCCATGAGGAGGCCGAAAAGCAACTTTTGTACGCCAGAGTATCTTGATCTAGGTCCCTGGAGGAGGGAACTTACAAAATACACTGGGCGCTGCACCATCTTCTTTCGCACTTCTTCCTGTTCCTGCGCAGAGCTGTCCTTGTCGGGGCCAGAGCTTGCCGGAGCAGCCCCCTGCTTGTCGCTGGATTCGCTTGCCGGTGGTGCTGACTCCTCGTCGGACTCCCTCTCCGCTACTAACGCAGCACTAACCACCTGGTTGGTTGCCGCTAGGTATAGCAACAACTTTTCCTGTGGTCTAGGTGCGACAAGTATTGGAGTGGAGGACAGGTACCGTTTCAAATCCTGCAGCGCTGCCTCCGCTTCCGGAGTCCACTTCATGGGACCTGCCTTCTTCAAGATTTTGAAGAAAGGTAGGGCGCGTTCTGCAGACTTTGAAATGAACCTACTGAGGGCAGCCACACAACCTGCAAGCCTTCTGACATCCTTGACGCGCTTCGGGGCTTCTATCTGCTCAATGGCTTTAATCTTGTCGGGGTTGGCTTCAATCCCCCTCTGTGACACAAAGAACCCGAGAAGCTTGCCGGAGGGGACTCCAAAGACGCACTTCTCGGGTTTCAACTTGAGCTGGATCTTGCGCAGGTTCTGGAATGTTTCCTCCAAATCTTGGACCAGGGTATCCTTGCTCTTGCTCTTCACCACGATGTCATCCATGTAAGCCTCTACATTTCTGTGGATCTGTGGCTCGAAAGCAGTGTATACTACCCTTGCAAAGGTTGAGCCTGCATTCTTCAATCCAAATGGCATGCGTATGAAGCAATAAGTGCCACATGGAGTGATAAATGCAGTCTTCTCTTCATCCTCTTTGGCCATGAAAATCTGATGATAGCCTGAATATGCATCAAGAAAACAGAGTAGCTCACATCCGGCAGTGGAGTCAACGATCTGGTCAATGCGCGGCAAAGGGAACGGATCCTTGGGACATGCTTTATTCACATCGGTGAAGTCTATACACAGTCTCCACTTCCCGTTGGCCTTGCGCACGACGACTGGATTTGCCAACCACGTCGGATGGATCACACCTCTAACTAGGCCTGCTGCCTCTAGTTTCTTGATCTCTTCGTTGATGAATTCTTGGCGCTCCACGGCTTGCTTCCTCACTTTCTGCTTGATGGGCCGCGCATGAGGACAAACAGCAAGCTTGTGCTCAATTACCTTCCTGGGAACACCGGGGATGTCAGATGGTTGCCAGGCAAACACATCGACATTCGCCCGCAGGAAGGCAACGAGCGCGCTTTCCTATTTGCTGTCAAGTGTGGCACTGATGGTGAAGGTACCACCAGTGCCGTCCTCCTTGGCGGACACCTTCTTGGTTGCCGGAGGAGCGGCCATCCCTTTCTTACACTTGCCGGTGGGGCTCGATGGGACGTCCTCGACGGCAGCGCAGCACTCCGAAGAGGTGCAGTTGCCGGAGTGGGCCCCAGAGCACTTGCCGGACTTGGTCTTGGTCTTCTTCCGCGCCAAAGATGTCGGGGGAAACTGTCCGCCACGAACACCTATGGGACCGGAGCCCCTTGTCTGCCGCTGGAGGGAAGTCGAGGAGCAGTTGCGCCCTTGCGAGCGCTTCTGCTGGAGTGGAGGGGAACGGGGGCGAGCGGTGCGAGGAGCGGGATATGCTCGGACTCCTAACAACGTTAGAAGGAGCAGGGTCCCGCGCCGGCGCCTTCGCTTTGCTTGTGCCCGGACGGTAGTCCGGGGCGTCCCGCGAGCCTCCGGTTTGTCCCTGCCCCAGCAAGCGGATACCACCTCCTGTGGTATGGCGTGGCTGGGTTGTCGTGTGCTGAGACGGACGCGGCGCGTCCACGGAGACTGAGGCTCGGTCGTCCGTCTTGTCCTTGGATCTGGTGGCGCCGCGAGTGTCCTCGCCGGCGACCACCCTTCCGACGGCGTCTCCCCCGCCCACCGTTGGCTCTGGTGGCGGCGGATGAGACGCAGACGGGCCTCCGACCTCCGAAGCCTTCTTCTTCGGGGCCATAGTGCTGTTGCTGATGAAGTTGTTGACGAAGCTGGAGAGGTTGATGAAAAATGCGCCCGCGTGAACGCCGGATCAGGTTCGCACAACCTCGACGCCCCCTACCTGGCGCGCCAAAGATGTCGGGGGAAACTGTCCGCCACGAACACCTATGGGACCGGAGCCCCTTGTCTGTGCGGTACGAGGGCGGAGGGAGCACGAAGAGCAGATCGTAGCGAGCACGCGGGCAGTTTTACCCAGGTTCGGGCCGCGGTAGATGCGTAAAACCCTACTCCTGCTTAGTTGTGTATTGAGTTGGAGAGCTCGGGAGCTTGAAGAAGCAGCTACACCGAGCGTATGAGCGATCTAAGTTCCGAACCCCCCTCCACGTTGTGCATGGGCCTCCTTTTATAGTGCAAGGGGTCACCGACAGGTGTCAACGTAGGAGAAAGGGGTAAAAATGTAAAAGAGGTGGTAGTTGTAACAGTGCGGGAATAGTGGAGCTACAGTGCGCGAACAGTGGTCGCCACCTACTTTGACAGTGGGGGACAAGGGCATTTAATGCCCGTCGCCGTCGACCCCAAAAGCTCCCGCCCTTGCGTCTCCGTCTGCCACGGCGATGGATCCACCACCGTGGAGTGCCACCGTGTCCCCCAGGCTGCACAGCCATCCGCCACGCGTCCCTGGATAGGCCCCAGGGCGACGCGTGGGCCGATGAGCTGGAGCGCGGGCACACAGCGCAACTCTCCCGGCAAGCACCTTGCCGGGGTCTTGATCTTGCCGGGCCCGGGAGCTTGCCGCTCCCCGGGCCCTCGCCGGGGCGCATATAGCGCCGAGGCGTGTCTTCTAGGATGGAATCTTCTAGTCTTCCTGGCAAGCTCCTCTTGCCAGGGCCTCGTGCTAGTGAGGTAATCTTGAGCCTGGTACGGCCTTCCCGGCAAGCTCCACTTGCCGGGGTCTCGATCCTCTTTCTTGCATACTTTGTTTTTGAATGGTTTGATATGGAGCAGGAAGGTCTTCGGCGAGCACGCGGTAAACCCTGTCGCGGGAAGCTGCAACTGCCCGTGCACAAGTTGGGGTACTGAGGTACCCCTACCTTAGTACACCGACAAATATGAAGCCACTGCATGGATCACCCAATCGCCAGTGAGAACCAGTGGAGGAGCCCTCGACATGATCCTCGTGCCCTAGAAGCTGCTCAGGAGGAAGGACGCTGGGGGTCGCGCGCTGCCACTCTGCACGAGAGGTCCGGAGTCACAACTGGACCGGGGCCCCCTGGAGGTCGCTCCCCAGACGGGCTCACCATGGTGATAGAAGGGATCCTGATGGGCAAAAGTCAAGAAAGGACGTGAGATGCAAGAACAAAGGAGGACAAGGTACTTACTCGTCCACGACTATCCACTTCCTCTTTTTCAGAACATGTGGGACTGGGCCGCAGCGGTTCCCGAGTCCCCTCCTCTTGCGAGACGCCCCAAGATATGGGAGAGACATTCCGCTGGCCGGTGTGCTGCCATTCCCAACAGGAGTGGCGGCTCTGCCCACGCCATTTGTAGGGATGGATGTCGTCATCTCAAGAGCGCGCGGTGGCGCTAGCTCTTCCACGGCCACCTTAGGAGCGCTCGACGGTGCTCGCTCCTCCACGGCCGCCTCAAGAGTGCTCGATGGTGCTCGCTCCTCCACGACCACCTCAGGAGCGCTCGATGGTGCTCGCTCCTCCACGACCACCTCAGGAGCCCTTGACGGTGCTCGCTCCTCCACGACCACCTCAGGAGCCCTCAACGGTGCTTGCTCCTCCGTGGCCACCTCCGGAGCGCACATCTCAGGGCCTGCGGGCACAGGAGCTACCAAGAAGGGATTGTCGCGAGCCCCCCCCC
>LR738711.1:702048868-702076834 GCA_902687465.1 Secale cereale | reverse complement strand
GTGGGCCTCGGAGAGCAACCCCCACACGTTGAAACACGGAATCTTCTCGGCAAAGGCCTTCCCAACCAGGTAATTGTACAAAGGGCGTCCACCGAGGGGAAGCGTGATACGCCCATTTTGCATCATGCTTTTATGTTGATATTTATTGCACTATGGGCTGTTATTACACGTTATGTCGCAATACTTATGCCTTTTATCTCTTATTTTACAAGGTTTACATGAAGAGGGAGAATGCCGCCAGCTGGAATTCTGAGCTGGAAAAGGAGCAAACATTGGAAACCTATTTTGCACAACTCAAAAAGCTTCTAAACACCATGAAACACCGTTTCAGAAAATATAAAAAATATCTAGCGAAAGAGATTCACCACGGGGGCCACCACCTGTCGACGAGGGTGGGCGCGCGCCCCCCCTCTCTGGGCACGCCCCCTGCCTCGTGGGCCACTCGGTGACCCCCCGACGCCCATCTTCTCCTATATGAGGTGTTTTGACGTGGAAAAAATCATAAGGAGGCTTTCGGGACCAGACGCCGCTGTCTTGAGGAGGAACCTTGGCGGAACCAATCTAGGGCTCCGGCGGAGCTGTTCTGCCGGGGATACTTCCCTCCGGGAGGGGGAAATCGTCATCGCCATCATCACCAACAACTCTCCCATCTTGGGGAGGGTTATCTTCATCAACATCTTCACCAACACCATCTCCTCTCAAACCCTAGTTCATCTCTTGTATCCAATCTTTGTACCCAAACCTCGGATTGGTACCTGTGGGTTGCTAGTAGTGTTGATTACTCCTTGTAGTTGATGCTAGGTGGTTTACTTGGTGGAAGATCATATGTTCAGATCCATTATGCATATTAATACCCCTCTGATCATGAACAATATTATGTCTTGTGAGTAGTTACTTTTGTTCCTGAGGACATGGGAGAAGTCTTGCTATAAGTAGTCATGTGAATTTGGTATTCGTTTGATATTTTGATGAGATGTATGTTGTTTCTCCTCTAGTGGTGTCATGTGAACGTCGACTACATGACACTTCACCATTGTTTGGGCCTAGAGGAAGGCATTGGGAAGTAATAAGTAGATGATGGGTTGCTAGAGTGACAGAAGCTTACACCCTAGTTTATGCGTTGCTTCGTAAGGGGATGATTTGGATCCATATGTTTCATGCTATGGTTAGGTTTACCTTAATACTTCTTTTGTAGTTGCGGATGCTTGCAATAGAGGTTAATCATAAGTGGTAGGCTTGTCCAAGTAAGGGCAGCACCCAAGCACCGGTCCACCCACATACCAAATTATCAAAGTACCGAACGCGAATCCGATGAACGTGATGAAAACTAGCTTAACGATAATTCCCATGTGTCCTCGGGAGCGCTTTCCTTCATGTAAGAGTTTGTCCAGGCTTGTCCTTTGCAACAAAAAAGATTGGGCCATCTTGCTGCACCTTATTTACTTTTACTATTTGTCACTTGCTACCAATTACTTTATCACAAAACTATCTGTTACCGATAATTTCAGTGCTTGCAGAAAATACCTTATTGAAAACTGCCAATCATTTCCTTCTGCTCCTCGTTGGGTTCGACAATCTTACTTATTTAAAGGACTATGATAGATCCCCTACACTTGTGGGTCATTAAAGCGCGGCCGGATCGCCGCCTGTCAGGAGCCCTAGCACCACGCGCAACGTATCGAGGGGGAGCGAAGGCACCTGAAACCTCATAGGATCGCCCGGACTAGAGAAGGCCCACATCGGGCAAGTGTGGTGCTGGAATGGGGCGATGCGCTGTCGGAAAAATCCCTTCACCACCATCGCCATCGTTACCCCAGCCCGCTTCGGCTCGACCAGCCTAGACAAGACGTGCATGACCCGCGGGTCGGCAAGCTCCGCGTACCCCCAACCGGAGCTTGGTTTCACTGGCGCCGTGGGAAGAATAAGAAGGGGGCTACGCATGGTGGCATCCACGTACACCTAGTGCTTCCGGAACCCCCTCTCATCCGGGCAGAGTGAGAAGTCGATGCCGAAGGCGGCAGTCGCCGCCACTGCCTAGAGCGACACGCACCCCGAGCATTGCCTGCCATCAACTAGAAGAAGCAAGAAGAAATGGCAGAGCAAGGCCATGGAGGGAGCGATTTCTATGAAGGCCTCGCACAAGAAGGCGAAAGCGAAACAGAGGACGATGGATCCAGGATCCAGATGCAACGCGTGGATCTGGTAATGGGAAAGCACGACGTTGAAGAAGTCGGAGAACGGGGGCAACATGCCGCCGAAGAGAGCATGGAGGTGAAGAGGGATTTTCGTGGCCTCCATGTCGTTCAAGGCTCGGGAGGCGGGCCAGACCATCATCGCCTTCCACTCATTGGAATCGGTGGCGAGGGCCTGCTGGACCTTGTCCAGCCCCTCTCGGTTAACCATCGTGGACCGGTCTAGCGCTGGCTCCAATCCCGACGCGGGCTCCACGACCATGCGGGTTTTCCCTTTCTTTAGCCTAGGAGCCATGGTGGCAAGGTGAGCTCGAACAGTCGAGGAATCTGGTCAGAATGGTGCGAGCTCACAGGGAGGAAAGAAGAAGGCGAGCGCTTTGGGCAATGATGGCCTCTTTTGCATGCACCAGGCAGTTGTCAAATCGAGCAGTTGGCGAGGCGGCACGGGGAAGTGGAGACGCCCATGTCCCATCAGGCGCCACGTGACGACTTAGTCTGCAGGCGATTGGGGCCGCGACGCTTCGCCCTTGCCCTTTAGCTTCGCCCCGAAGCCAAGTCCGAGCGCGCCTTGGGCCCGAGGGCTACTATCGGCGTTCTGGATACTAGGGTACCCAGACTTGCCTGCCTGCAGCCCACGGCGTAGCTTCATCAGCCGCCTACTACGGCCCATCTACAGCACCAACAAGACAAGACCCTCGGGAGGGGCCAAGCCTTGCGAGGCGAACGGCGCTAATACCTCCCGATAAAGCGGCCGCCCCTGGGCAGCTCCGTAGGAGCGGAGATTCCTATGCAAGCACCCAGCCTCATGAGGTTGCGGTGACGCAAGCCATGATGACCAAGGCCAGGCGGGCGCAGAGGAGCAGGTTTCCACTTTGGTGCTAAGGAGGGAAGCGCAGGTGCGTGGTTCTGAGGAATCAACCAAAGGTCTCCATTCCCGTGTAACAAGACCGAGACCGCCCAAGACGGCAGGACGGATGTCATCACCGAGCCCACCGCAGCGTCATGACCAGAAGATTTGCACGCGAAGACTACCTTTTTGTCAAGATAAGTTGTACTACTCCCCCCCTTTCAAATTGTCAATTGTGGGATCCCTTCCCACCTACATTTGGGGGGGGGAGAAGAGGACCAAGACCACTATAAGTATAGGCTAGCCACCACCAAGAGAGGGGCCGATCGAAAAGCTCACCAGCTCACACCCACATCGGAGCGGACCTCGCGACGTTGTCCTTCCCTTGTACTAGTACTAGTTCATCCTCGGCCCCTCGTGAGGTGCTACCTCTTGAGCTTGCGTTGTATTCCCTCGAAGAGGAAAGGGAGATGCAGCACAGTAGCGTAAGTATTTCTCTCAGTTCTTGAGAACCAAGGTATCAATCCAGTAGGAGACCATGCGCCAGTCCCTCGCACCTGCACAAACAAATAAGAACTTCGCAGCCAACGCGATAAGGGGTTGTCAATCCCTTTACGGTCACTTACGAGAATGAGATCTGATAGAGATGATAATTATATTTTTGGTATTTTTGGTATAGAAACAGAAAGTAAAGAAAGCAAATAAACAACGGCGACAGAAATAGGCTAGTTGATGGGAAAGTAAAATGATAAAGGTAGACCCGGGGGCCATAGTTTTCTCTAGTGGCTTCTCTCATGATAGCGATATTCTACGGCGGGTAAACAAATTACTGTCGAGCAATTGATAGAAAAGCGAATAATTATGAGACTATCTAGGCATGATCATTGTATATAGGCATCACGTCCGAGACAAGTAGACCGCTATCCAGCATGCATCTAGTGTATTGAGTTGATACGAACAAAGTAACGCCTTAAGCAAGATGACATGATGTAGAGGGATAAAGTCAAGCAATATGATGAAAACCCCATCTTTTTATCCTCGATGACAACAATACAATACGTGCCTTGCTGCTCCTACTGTCACTAGGAAAGGACACCGCAAGATTGAACCCAAAGCCAAGCACTTCTCCCATTGCAAGAACTATAGATTTAGTAGGCCAAACCAAACCAATAATTCAAAGAGACTTGCAAGGATATTATGAGCACACATAAAAAGTTCAGAGAAGAACCAAATATCTTTCAATGATAATCTTGTTCATAAACTAGCAATTCATTGGATCTCGACAAACACACCACAAAAAGAGATTACATCGAATAGATCTCCTCAAAGACCGAGGAGAACTTTGTATTGAGATCCAGAGAGAGAGAAGAAGCCATCTTGATACTAGCTATGGACCCGAAGGTCTGAGGTAAACTACTCACAACTCATGGTGTGGGCGATGATGATGATGATGAAGGCCTCCGTGATGGATCCCCCTCCCGGAACAGGCTCCAAGATGGGATCTCCACGGGAACAACAGCTAAGGCGGTGGAATTAGGGTTTTCTCTCTGCGTATGGAGTTTCTGGGGTATGTAGGTATATATAGGAAGAAGAGGGGCACCAGGGGCCATAGGGGTTGCCCTCGATGCAGGGGGCGCGCCCCCACCCTCGAGGGTGGCCCCCCTGTCCTCTGGCTTGGCCCCGAAGTCTTTCGTGCATGATTTCCTCCAAAAATATCTCCTGCGAAGGTTTTATTCGGTTTGGACTCCGTTTGATATTCCTTTTCTACAAAACCCTGAAATAGGCAAAAAAAATAGCAATCTGGACTGGGCCTTTGGGTTAGTAGGTTAGTCCCAAAAATGATATAAAAGTGAATGATAAGGCCCATTAAACATCCAAGACTTCATAAATAATAGCATGGAACAATAAAAAAATTATAGATACGTTGGAGACGTATCAAGCATCCCCATGCTTAATTCCTGCTCGTCCTCGAGTAGGTAAATGATAAAGAAAGAATTTTTGATGTGGAATGCTAACCAATATTGTTTTTCAATGTAATTCTCTTAATTGTGGCATGAATGTTCAGATGTGAAAGATTCTAGATAAAAGTCTATATTGACATAAGAAATAACAATACTTCAAGCAATACTAACAAAGGAATCATGTCTTCTCAAAATACTATGGCTAAATAAAGTTATCCCTACAAAATCATATAGTTTTGGCTATGCTCCCTTATTATCACACTAAATATTCATATCATGCACAACCCCGATTTCAGCCAAGCATTTGTTTTCATGCTCTATCTTTTCAAACCTTTCAACTTTCACGCAATACATGAGCGTGAGCCATGGACATAGCACTATGGGTGGAATAGAGGTGGTTGTGGAGAAGACAAAAAGGAGGGAGATAGTCTCACGTCGACTAGGCGTATCAACGGGCTATGGAGATGCCCATCAATAGATATCAATGTGAGTGAGTAGGGATTGCCATGCAACGGATGCACTAGAGCTAAATATGAATGAAAGCTCAACAAAAGAAATTAGTGGGTGTGCATCCAACTTGCTTGCTCACGAAGACCTAGGGCATTTGAGGAAGCCCATCGTTGGAATATACAAGCCAAGTTCTATAACGAGAATTCCCACTAGTATATGAAAGTGACTAAGCATGAGACTCTCTACAATGAAGAACATGGTGCTACTTTGAACCACAAGTGTGGAAAAAGATAGTAGCAATTATCCCTTTTTCTTTCTTTTTCTTTCTTCTTTTTTTTGGGACTTTTTTTTGGCCTTTCTTTTTTTTTTCTTTTTTTGCAGAGGGGCTTTATAGATTCAGCCTGTCGTCCCATGGACAATGCTCTAAAAATGATGATCATCACACTTTCATTACAACACAATATTACAACTCGATACTACAACAACAAAGTATGACTCTATATGAATGCCTCCGGCGGTGTACCAGTATGTGCAATGAAATAAGGGTGACATGTATAAAAATTATGCATGGTGGCCTTGCCACGAATACAATGTCAACTACATGATCATGCAATGGCAATATGACAATATGATGCGTGTCATATAAACGGAACGGTGAAAAGTTGCATGGCAATATATCTCGGAATGGCTATGGAAATGCCATGATAGGTAGGTATGGTGGCAGTTTTGAGGAACAATATGGTGGCTGTTTTGAGGAAGGATATATAGTGGGTTTATGGCACCGGCGAAAGTTGCGCGGTACAAGAGAGGCTAGCAATGGTGGAAGGGAAAGAGTGCGTATAATCCATGGACTCAACATTAGTCATAAGAACTCATATACTTATTGCAAAAATCTACGAGTCATCAAAACAAAGCAATCAACGCATGCCCCTAGGGGGGAGGTTGGTAGGAGTTAACCATCGCGCGCCCCGACCTCCACACAAAGGTTGACACTCTACAAATACCTCATGCTTTAACTTAGTCACATAACGGTTCACCATACGTGCATGCTACGGGAATCACCAACCTTAACACAAATATTTCTCAATTTCATAATTACTCTTCTAGCATGACTCTAATATCACTATCCTCATGTCTCAAAACAATTATCAAGCATCCAACATCTCTTTCTATTGAATGCACTTGATGTGATTTTTTTACTACATTGACATTGGATGTTAATCATGTGAAGACTAGTTTCTTTAGCCTAAACACATTACCATGCTGTTTTAATATGCTCTCAAATAGATCTAAGTGAAGCATGAGAGTTCAACAATTTCTACAAAATATTACCACCACCATGCTCTAAAAGATATAAGTGAAGCACTAGAGCAAAAACTATTCAACTCAAAAGATATAAGTGAAGCACATAGAGTGTTCTAATAATTTCTAGGGCATATTTAACTCTCTCAAATAGGTGTGTCCAGCAAGGATGATTGTGGAAACTAACAAGCAAAGACTCAAATTATACAAGACGCTGCAAGCAAAACACATAGCATGTTGCGAATAAAAATATAGCTCCAAGTATAGTTACCGATGGATGAAGACGAAAGAGGGGATGCCTTCCCGGGGCATCCCCAAGCTTAGGATTTTGATTATCTTGAATTTACTTGGGGTGCCATGGCATCCCCAAGCTTAGTCCTTTGCTACTCCTTGTTTCATAGTCCATCAAAGCAATACTCAAAACTTGAAAACTTCACAACACAAAACTTAGACAAAAATTCTCGTGAGCTCCGTTAGTAAGAGAAAGCAAACCACCATTCAAAGGTACAGCAAGAAATTCATAATTTGTTTATATTGGTGTTAAACCTACTGTACTCCAAGTTTTCTATGATTCATATCCTCCAATATTACTCATAGATCATCGGGATAAGCAAACAACACACGAAAAACAGAATCTGTCAAAAACAGAACAGTCTGTAGTAATCTGTTGGGTTCGCCTACTTCTGGAACTCCAAAAAATTTAAACTAAATTGGTAAATCTGCGCAATTTGTCTACCAATCAGCAGAAAAAAATAATCAACTAAAAATCACGCTCCAGTAAAACCTTAAGACTACTTTAGCAAGCGCTAAGGATTCTGTTTTTCACAGCAAGATCAAATAAACTTCACACAAGTCTTACCAAAGGTTCTACTTGGCACAAACACTAAACAAAACATGAAAACACATCTAATCAGAGGCTATATGCAATATTTATTCCCTAACATCAACAAAAACAAAAAACATAGAATTGGGTTGCCTCCCAACAAGCGCTATCGTTTTACGCCCCTAGCTAGGCACGATACAAGATAGATCTAGGTATTGACATCTTTGGAAGGAAATCCATAAGTGGCTCTCATGATAGATTCATATGGTAATTTTATTTTATTTATAGGAAAGTGTTCCATGCCTTTCCTTAACGGAAATTGGAATCTAATATTTCCTTCCTTCATATCAATAATTGCACAAATCGTTCCAAGGAAAGGTCTACCAAGAATAATAGGACATGAAGGATTGCAATCTATATCAAGAACAATGAAATCTACGGGCACCTAATTCCTATTGGCAACAATAATAACATCATTAATTCTTCCCATATGTTTCTTAATAGTGGAATCCGCAAGTTGCAAATTTAAAGAACAATCATCAAGCTCATGGAACCCTAGCAAACACACAAAGTTTTGGGGATAGTGGAGACACTTGCACCCAAATCACACAAAGCACATCATTCATGATCTTTTATTTTTATTTTTATAGTAGGTTCCCATTCATCATAAAGCTTTCTAGGTATAGAAACTTCCAACTCAAGTTTTTCTTTGTAAGATTGCATCAAAGCATCAACTATATGTTTAGTGAAAGCTTTATTTTGACTATAAGCATGCGGAGAATTTAGCACGGATTGCAACAAGGAAATACAATCAATGAAAGAGCAATTGTCATAATTGAATCCCTTGAAATCCAAAGTAGTGGGTTCATCACTATTCAAGGTTTCAATCTCTTCAATCCCACTTTTAGCAATTTTAGCCTCAAGATCTAAAAACTCCGAATTATTAGGACACCATAAAGCAGAATCATCTCCAATCCTATTATCATCAAGATTAATACTAGAAAACAAGGATCTAATAGGAAACACATCAATAACTTTCAGATTTTTTTTGCGGAGGGGATTTATTGATTTAGCCTTTCCTCCCATGGGACAATGCTCTAATAATGATGATCATCACACTTTCATTACAACTCGATACTACAACAAAGTATGACCCTATATGAAAGCCTCCGGCGGTGTACCGGGTTGTGCAATGAAACAAGAGTGACATGTATGAAAAATTATGCATGGTGGCCTGGCCACAAATACGATGTCAACTACATGATCATGCATGGCAATATGACAATATGAAGCGTGTCATATGAACGGAACGGTGGAATGTTGCATGGCAATATATCTCGGAATGGCTATGGAAATGCCATGATAGGTAGGTATGGTGGCTGTTTTGAGGAATATATATGGTGGCTGTTTTGAGGAAGGATATATAATGGGTGTATGGCATCGACGAAAGTTGTGCGGTACAAGAGAGGCTAGCAATGGTGGAAGGGTGAGAGTGCGTATAATCCATGGACTCAACATTAGTCATAAGAACTCATATACTTATTACAAAAATCTACGAGTCATCAAAACAAAGCAATCAACACATGCTCCTAGGGGGGAGGTTGGTAGGAGTTAACCATCGCGCGCCCCCGACCTCCACACAAAGGTTGACACTTTACAAATACCTCATGCTCTAACTTCGTCACATAGCGGTTCACCATACGTGCATGCTACGGGAATCACTAACCTTAACACAAGTATTTCTCAATTTCATAATAACTCCACTAGCATGACTCTAATATCACTATCCTCATATCTCAAAACATTTATCAAGCATTCAACTTCTCATCATATTCAATGCACTTAGTGTGAAAGTTTTTACTACATTGATATTGGATGTCTATCATGTGAAGACTAGTTTTATAGCCTAAACATATTACCATGCTGTTTTAATAGACTATCAAATAATATTAGTGAATCATGAGAGTTCAACAATTTCTTCAAAATATTATCACCACCGTGCTCTAAAAGATATAAGTGAAGCACTAGAGCAAAAACTATTCAACTCAAAAGATATAAGTGAAGCACATAGAGTGTTCTATCAATTGCTAGGTCATATTTAACTCTCTCAAATAGGTGTGTCCATCAAGGATGATTGTGGCAAACTAACAAGCAAAGACTCAAATAATACACGACGCTCCAAGCAAAACACATATCATGTGGTGAATAAAAATATAGCTCCAAGTATAGTTACCGATGGATGAAGGCGAAAGAGGGGATGCCTTCCCGGGGCATCCCCAAGCTTAGGATTTTGATTGTCCTTGAATTTTACTTGGGGTGCCATGGTCATCCCCAAGCTTAGGCACTTGATACTCTTTGTTCCATAGTCCATCAAAGCAATACTCAAAACATGAAAACTTTACAACACAAAACTTGGACAAAAATCTCGTGAGCTCCGTTAGTATAAGAAAGCAAACCACTACTCAAAGGTACTGCAATGAATTAATTCTTTGTTTATATTGGTGTTAATCCTACTGTCTTCCAACTTCTCTATGGTTCATACCTCCCAATATTACTCATAGATGCATTGAAATAAGCAAACAACGCACGAAAAACAGAATCTGTCAAAAACAGAACAGTCTGTAGTAATCTGCAGGTTTCGCATACTTCTGTAACTCCAAAAAACTCAATGTAAATTGATAAACGTGAGGAATTTGTCTATTAATCATCTGCAAAAAGAATGAACTAAATAGCAAGCAACAGTAAAATCTGATGACCATTCTAGCGAGCGCTAACGATTCTGTTTTTCACAGCAAGATCACATAAACTTCACACAAGTCTTCCCCAAGGTTCTACTTGGCACTAACACTAAACAAAACATGGAACCACATCTAAACAGAAGCTAGATGCAATATTTATTCCCTAGCAGCAGCAAAAACAAAAACAAAATAAAATTGGGTTGCCTCCCAACAAGCGCTATCATTTTACGCCCCTAGCTAGGCACGATGCAATATAGATCTAGATATTGCCATCTTTGGAAGGCAATCCATAAGTGGCTCTCATAATAGATTCATATGGTAATTTGATTTTCTTTCTAGGAAAGTGTTCCATGCCTTTCCTTAATAGAAATTGGAATCTAATATTTCCTTCCTTCATGTCAATAATTGCGCCAATCGTTCTAAGGAAAGGTCTACCAAAAATAATAGGACATGAAGGATTGCAATCTATATCAAGAACAATGAAATCTACAGGCACATAATTCCTATTGGCAACAATAAGAACATCATTAATTCTTCCCATAGGTTTCTTAATAGTGGAATCTGCAAGATGCAAATTTAAAGAACAATCATCAAACTCATGGAATCCTAGCAAATCACACAAAGTTTTTGGGATAGTGGAAACACTAGCACCCAAATCACACAAAGCACAGCATTCATGATCTTTTATTTTTACTTTGATAGTAGGTTCCCATTCATCATAAAGCTTTCTAGGTATAGAAACTTCCAATTCAAGTTTTTCTTCATAAGATTGCATCAAAGCATCAACTACATGTTTAATGAAAGCTTTATTTTGATTATAAGCATGCGGAGAATTTAGCACGGATTGCATCAAGGAAATACAATCAATCAAAGAGCAATTATCATAATTGAATCCCTTGAAATCAAATGTAGTGGGTTCATCACTATGCAAAGTTTTAATTTCTTCAATCCCACTTTTAGCAATTTTAGCATCAAGATCTAAAAACTCCGAATTACTAGGACACCTTAAAGCAGAATCATCTCCAATCCTATTCTCATCAAGATTAATACTAGAAAACAAGGATCTAATAGGAGACACATCAATAACTTTCAGATCTTCATCTTTATTTTCACGATAACTAGAAGAACACGATCTAATATAATCTTCTCTTTTAGCACGCATTCTAGCGGTTCTTTCTTTGCATTCATCAATGGAAATTCTCATTGCTTTGAGAGACTCATTGATATCATGCTTAGGTGGGATAGATCTAAGTTTCAAAGAATCAACATCAAGAGTCACTACAACAAAAACCTACCTATAACAACGCATACGTAGCAACGAAACATAACATGTGTTGTGGATGGTCCACCTCCCACGTAAAGGTAACCTCCCCATACGGGCATGTACAATGGTGGCATACGGATACTGATGCCCCATGACAAAAAGTATTTTGAGGCATCTATTTTTAATTTTCCTCCCCAATGCAAGCTACCTCTAGTGGGCCTCATTAAGAAATAAAAAATAAAGACTCTAATACACATGCATCTCTACTTTTCACTCCAATCTTTTCAGCTTTTGACATCGGACCACACTTTTTCACTCCAAGCACCCGCCTCCTGCAGAGGATCCCGCTTCCCTATCCGAACCTACTTTATCTGTTATCCGATCCTACATGGCATGTGAGGCATCACCCTGGGGCTATGCATTGTACATGCCCTACTAATCTCCACATTATCTGTACCTCCCGGTCCAAGTATCACGCAACAAAACGAGTCAATCTTTTATATCCACCTCCTCTCTCCGCTAGTATTCGGTAACTCCTTTCTCACGAGCTTCGTGCCCGCAAAGCTGCATCCACAAGGCCCACAACCTCCGACTCCGGCTAGATCTAATGCTCTTCTACACCGCCGCTCACTGGGCCAGTCCCCCTGCTTTCCTCCTTCCCTTCGCGGCGGCGAGTTCGTCCGCGCCGCCGGTCGCCGTCCCAGCTCCGCCTCACTGCTATGCTTCGATGCCCGGCCGCCGCGAAGGCATCCACTCCCCTGCTCACCCGCTCATGGGATCGAGAATTCCCCACCGCTCTCCTTCAATCCATTGCCGCGGGGATGACCTTCGTTCCCCTGCACACGCCCCCGCAGGAACCCTAGTCGCCACGGTTTGCTAGTGCGGCCCCCACGCCTCCTCTCGTTTGTCTTCCCCTCGGGCTCGACCGTGCTGCTCCACCTCGAGTCCTCGACTACCTGGACCGACGCCAGATGTTTCAGTAAGGCCTTCCTCCTTCAAATAATGTTTCCACAATTACGAGATCATAGGAACCGCCCCGGATAAAAAATTGATTTTGAAGCAGCATACATCGTTTGGACTTATTGATGGATTCTTACATTTTCTGCTAAATTCTTTCATTCAGCATTTTTCAAATTTACCCTGTTTCCTAAAGATTCATATAGGAACTCAAAATTCTAATGGGTTTATCTGCAGGCTGCAGTGACAACAACGCCTCTTTGGTCACAGGCTCAAAAGTAACACCTGTAAGATCCCTTATGTTGCACCAGATATGTTCTCTAATAGCGGACAATTACAATAATTTGCAATAAATCATCACTGTAACATCTAGAAGCATATTGTCACCCCAATCTATAGTACCTAAATAGTTCATCCCCACTATTCTATTTCTCTTGACATGCAACCTATCCACCTCATCACACATGTCACCTTCTATTTCACCTCATCGCATGTGCCACATCAGCAACCCTGCTCTAATAAAAATGGCTCTATTTCTGACAAACAGCCGAAGAGTCCAACTCACACGCACACACACAAAAAAACGAAGGGCCAAGCTTCCGGAACATACGCGGTATTTGAAGAGACATGATCGTTCAGCCGAAGAGCCAAGCTTCTGGAACCGGCGTGGGGATCCGAAGAGATATGATCGTTCCCTTTATATAACATGCTTTGGCTTCTTGAGAAATCTGGGCCAGCGCCTACATCTTCAAATCTTGGTAGAGCGGATGGGGTAAGGTAGGAGGGGAAGGACTGAGAAGGAGCAGTGGTGCATAGGGAGGTGGGAGGGCCGCATCTTGGATCTCCATAATGTGTCGCGGCTGCAGAGTCCGAGGATGTTGCCGATCAAGTCGACCATTCACGCCGATGTGCTCCCCTCATGGTGGCACGACCTTTGGGAGCAGCAGCAGCCCATGTCCCTTGCTGTGCCTCGGAGTTTCGTCGTCGTCCGGCATGTCCCCATTGGCAGGGACGGAGGGCCAACGCGCAGCCAGCGTCGACATGTGAGGGAGTTTAGGTGAAAGGAGAGCTGCTCAGCCGCACCGGCACAGTCGTTGTGCCGACTGCCAGCGTCGCTGGATGTTGCCGGCAGTGGGTTGATCCACACGGACACACTCCTATCGCAGGTGTTCTAGAGCTGTTGGAAACGCGGCCAATTACTGAAGGATCATCATGGGGAGCTGCTGCTACAACGCTACGATAAGTACTCTGGCTTCAGTCGGGAAACTTGCAAAACTGAAACAAAAATACATGTACCTTCTTCTTTACAGGCGTACTGATAGGCTACTGGAGTACAATATTGTAAGTTATGAGTTTGTGGTGCGGTCATTTATTCCAGTCTATCAGCTAATGTTTCAACAAGCTAATGTTTTCTTTGACAAAATTACAGGGAAGAACACATCATCCTATTACAAAAGCAGGATATGTAAGTCTGTAAGTGGTCACTTTTTTTTCCTTTTTGTTTCTGATTCTCACTTACGCATGTGAACTACTTTTTAGCTTATTTTGATTTCTTTTTGTGCACAAACTTAGTAGCTTATTTTGGTTTCTTTTTGTGCATACTTACGATAATACTCTTTTAAGCAATATTAAGGAGATGTCCGGTTGCTGGAAAGTAATTTGGTTTGCTTGCTGTACCTGCAGTTCTACACTATTTACTGAATGAACACTCTATTCATGTGTCATGTCAATCTTCAGCTTCTTTCTTCTATGGTTGAGCGATTCATTATTTGTCTGTACCTGTCCTGTTGATTCAGGCTTGTGATTCTATAGGCTTCAATTTTCTTGCTTCTATGTGAGTGGGTAATTAACCAATGTTTTTGTGAGGATGACCATGGTAGATTAGTTAAATAAGTTGTGATAATATCTCCAGAAATCCTAGTTAATAGCCTGTGACCATGTCATTAAAGAACATTTCTGCAAGTATCAGTTAATAGGTGAGCACTATTATCCATAACATCATGATTATTTTTAGGAGACAAAAGAATCTCCTCATTAGTGTTATGAATACTTACTGCTTTCTGTCACACGTTTGTGTAATACTACAGAAATAATCCCCACATCCATATATCTGTCCTAATATTTTCTATATTGTATATTCCCTAATTTCATCTTCCCTCGCACATTCGGAAGGTTACTTTGCTTCAGCCAACATCTGTTTGTTTGTTCTTTTTCTTAACAGGTATATCTCCTGGACATGTGCATATTGCAATTAGGGGATATAAATCAACACTTCTATAAAATAGCCCGTAAAATGAATCTGAAGCCTCCGGAAACTGTGTAGTCAAGATTATTGGTTACCTATTATCATGTAGTTGGCATATGAATTCATATAATTGTTAATATAATATAATGTTTGGATAATCTTTAGTATACTAACTACTCCCTCCGTCCCAAAATAACTGACTCAACTTTGTACTAACTTTATACTAAAATTAGTACAAAGCTAAGTCACTTATTTTGGGACGAAGGGAGTACATGCTAATGGTTCAAAATGAATAGCCACATACAATTATTCTAAGATGCTCGGTGTTTTAATATGCAGTTTCTTATCTTAACAAGCGTTGGATATTCAGAACTTGTGCAAGCTAATTGAGAGAATAGAATGTTGTCAGTTTACGGATATTAATGTTCAAAACTCGAAGTCTCTGTGTTCCTACTTCATAGCATGGTGACAACCCTTTTGCTAGTGTTTATTATGATGAGTCATATAGTTAGCTGAGGCAGGATGCAAAATTTAGTTAGTACACAGATATAGGGTGCACTATCTGCAATTTTATTAATAAACTTCTGTTAAAAAATTGTATTCAGATTATTAATTATCCCGGATCTATATATAAATTAGTGTCTTGGTAAGGCATATTTGTGAGTATGTACAACTAAATTTAGCCTCGTGTGAATTATTTTCTTTTAAGTAAAGTATTTTTGAATTGCTGAAATCTTGCATCCACTTTTGTTTTGTGGAGAACTGCAGGTCTTTCTTAGAAAACGAAGGATGTGTGGTATGTCATTACATGTTTTTTTTCAAGGGTGGTACCTCGTGTCTTACTTAGTACTTGTGTTCTTTTGAGGCTTATGTTACTCAATTGACATATAGCATGTTTGTCCATAAGAAAACAAGGATCAAAAGTGATTGTCAGATGTAGGCTAATACTCTCCTTTTCTACATACAAAGCTACTAATGTCATGGCCCTCGATCTTTCTATGCAACTCCTCTAGAAGTTTCTGCTCTGTTGATTTTATCCATCATAAGTTACTAATCCCATTTCCTTGTTGTTCTAGATTGCAAGATAAATTGAAGATGCATGGATGTTGATTGCAAGGTCGAGAATGGGGATATTACTAGATAATTAGAATGTCATTTTCAGTTGTAATGTTCAAACACTATAGCTGATTGAATGGTCAATAATTGTGCTAGTACTTGATGGTTTCACACCTTGTAATATTTGGATCGTGTTCTTTGTAATGCAATACATTCTTCTTAATATAATATGAGGATTCCTACTTGTTGTATTGTGGCTCCTATCTATCGGCATTGGCCTAATAATTTTGGATCACAATATATAAAATAACATTAAATTGTTCATATATGGCAAAACTTCGTGTCGCTGTAATGATATGGTATGTCCATTTGAAACTCGTTTTGTGCACCGGTGCCACCAACGCATATGAATTGTTGCTAGGCTTCAGATCTATGCATTGCTATCTTGCAACGCTTCTGCACGTCGTTTACCAACGGATGTATATACATTGCTGTAGACCCTTGCAACGCCACCAACGACAACGCATCCTAATCCGTTGGTGTAGACCTTAGCAACACATATATGGACATACGACAACGCATTGATGCGTTGCTGAAGGGGGGTTCCTGTTGTAGTGAGTAATTCTATCCACACTTCTAGCCAATTCATCAACTTTAAGCAATTTCTCTTCAAGCATAGCATTGAAATTCTTTTGCGAGATCATAAACTCCTTAACACTAGTTTCAAATTCAGAAGGCATCTTTCCATAAGACTTGTTGTAGGAATTACCAAAATTATTAGAGGAATTACTAGGAAAAGGCCTAGGACTAAAATTACCTCTATAAGCATTGTTACCAAAATTATTCCTACCAACAAAATTAACATACAAAGATTCATTGTTATTCTCAATCAAAGTGGACAAAGGCATATCATTAGGATCAGAAGAAGCACTCTTAGCAGCAAACAATTTCATAAGTTCATCCATCTTTCCACTCAAAACACTAATTTCTTCGATAGCATGCACTTTTTTACTAGTAGATCTTTCGGTTTGCCATTGAGAATAATTAACCATAATATTATCTAGGAGTTTGGTAGCTTCTCCTAAGGTAGTTTCCATGAAAGTGCCTCCAGCGGCCGAATCTAAAAGATTTCTAGAAGCAAAATTCAAGCCAGCATAAAAATTCTGAATAATCATCCACAGATTCAAACCATGTGTGGTGCAATTACGTATCATTAGTTTAATTCTCTCCCAAGCTTGTGCAACATGCTCATGATCTAGTTGCTTAAAATTCATAATATCGTTTCTAGGAGAGATGATCTTAGCAGGAGGGAAATACTTAGAGATAAAAGCATATTGGCACTTATTCCACGAATCAATACTATTTCTAGGCAAAGAGGAAAACCAAGTTTTAGCACGATCTCTAAGTGAAAACAGAAATAACTTCAATTTAACAATATCGTTATCCGTATCCCTTTTCTTTTGCATATCACACAAATCAACAAAGTTGTTTAGATGGGTAGCGACATCTTCACTAGGAAGGCCGAAGAATTGATCTTTCATGACAAGATTCAACAAAGCAGCATTGATCTCACAAGATTCAGCATCGGTAATAGGAGCAATCAGAGTGCCAATAAAATCATTGTTGTTGGTATTGGAGAAGTCACACAATTTGGTATTGTTCTGAGCCATAGTGACAAGCAAGCAATCCAACACACACAAGCAAACAAGAAGCAAGCGAATGAGAAACACACGGCGGAAGAAGGGTGAATAAAACGGCAAAGGTGAAGTGGGGGAGAGGAAAACGAGAGGAAAATAAATGTAATGCGAAGGATAATGGTTTGTGATAGGTACTTGGTATATGAATTTTCCATAAGCCTCCCCGGCAACGGCGCCAGAAATTCTTCTTGCTACCTCTTGAGCTTGCGTTGTATTACCTCGAAGAGGAAAGGAAGATGCATCACAGTAGCGTAAGTATTTCCCTCAGTTTTTGAGAACCAAGGTATCAATCCAGTAGGAGACCATGCGCGAGTCCCTCACACCTGCACAAACAAATAAGAACTTCGCAGCCAACGCGATAAGGGGTTGTCAATCCCTTTATGGTCACTTACGAGATTGAGATCTGATAGAGATGATAATTATATTTTTTGGTATTTTTGGTATAGAAACAGAAAGTAAAGAAAGCAAATAAACAACGGTGACAGAAATAGGCTAGTTGATGGGAAAGTAAAATGATAAAGATAGACCCGGGGGCCATAGTTTTCTCTAGTGGCTTCTCTCATGATAGCGATATTCTACGGCAGGTAAACAAATTACTATCGAGCAACTGATAGAAAAGCGAATAATTATGAGACTATCTAGGCATGATCATTGTATGTAGGCATCACATCCGAGACAAGTAGAACGACTCCTGCATGCATCTACTACTATTACTCCACACATCGACCGCTATCCAGCATGCATCTAGTGTATTGAGTTCATACAAACAGAGTAACGCCTTAAGCAAGATGACATGATGTAGAGGCATAAACTCAAGAAATATGATGAAAACCCATCTTTTTATCCTCGATGGCAACAATACAATACGTGCCTTGCTGCCCCTACTGTCACTGGGAAAGGACACTGCAAGATTGAACCCAAAGCCAGGCCCTTCTCCCATTGCAAGAACTATAGATCTAGTAGACCAAACCAAACCAATAATTCAAAGAGACTTGCAAGGATATTATGAGCACACATAAAAAGTTCAGAGAAGAACCAAATATCTTTCATAGATAATCTTGATCATAACCTCACAATTCATCAGATTTCGACAAACACACCGCAAAAAGAGATTACATCGAGTAGATCTCCTCGAAGACCGAGGAGAACTTTGTATTGAGATCCAGAGAGAGAGAAGAAGCCATATAGATACTAGCTATGGACCCGAAGGTCTGAGGTAAACTACTCACAACTCATGGTGAGGGCAATGATGATGATGATGAAGGCCTCCGTGATGGATCCCCCTCCCGGAACAGGCTCCAAGATGGGATCTCCATGGGAACAGCAGCTACGGTGGTGGAATTAGGGTTTTCTCTCTGCGTATGGAGTTTCTAGGGTACGTAGGTATATATAGGAAGAAGAGGGGCACCAGGGGCCATAGGGGCTTCCCTCGAGGCAGGGGGCGCGCCCTAGGAAGGGGGCACGCCCCCACCCTCGAGGGTGGCCCCCCTGTCCTCTAGCATGGCCCCGAAGTGTTTCGTGCGTGATTTCCTCCAAAAATATCTCCTGCGAAGGTTTTATTCCATTTGGACTCTGTTTCATATTCCTTTTCTGCAAAACCCTGAAATAGGCAAAAAACAGCAATCTGGACTAGGCCTTTGGGTTAGTAGGTCAGTCCCAAAAATGATATAAAAGTGAATGATAAAGCCCATTAAACATCCAAGACTTCATAAATAATAGCATGGAACAATCAAAAAAATAGATACATTGGAGACGTATCATGAGGCAAATCCCCCACAAAGCAGGAGTAGGGTCTTACACCGCAAGGTGGCTCGAACCTGGGTAAACAACCATGTTCATCTTCTTCCTTGTTCATCGAGTTAGGCCAAGGGAGAGATGAGCTGTTAGCTAGGGGAGTTGAGTTCTTTACACACGCCCTAGAGTTCGAACCTTCCTTAGGTCCACGGAGCCCTGATTCCGACAACCTCTAGTGCCCATCTTCTGTTATCTAAGGTTTTTTTAGCCTAGAAACAAACAATGTTGAGGATATCGCTTATCGTTATCGTCTCGGTCAGCTCTGGATGAGAGATTAATCGGAAATCGGCCGATTAATCAATTTTATTGGTCAACTATTAATCGGCAATTTTTTGCAAATCTCAGGTTCCCAACACTAAAATATGCTATATTCAACACCAAAAAAATATTGGATAGGAGTGTTACCTTGATTCCTAGCCTTTGAATCCTTGTATAATGACAAAAAAATAGGACAACAATACATATTGCATAACAAGGTCCACAAAACGCAAACAAACATAGTTTTTGCAAATATATTACTATGAATAGGCCCGATTTATCGATAGATTACTGATAAATCGCTTGTCATAGCGATAAATCGGCCCAAACGATAAATGGTGAAGATAAGGCATAATCTTATTGTTCACCCAAGAGTAGCGATAAGTCGGACGATAAATTGCTATATTGGAAGATTTCTTGAACAGTGGAAAAAAAATAAGGAGAGGACTTTTGGGATGGTACGCCGCCGTCTCGAGGCGGAACTTGGACAGGAGCACTTTTGCCCTTCGACGGAGCAATTCTGCCGGGGGAACTTCCCTCCCGGAGGGGGAAATTAAGGCCATCATCATCACCAAGAACCCTCTCATCTTTGGGAGGCCAATCTCCATCAACATCTTCAACATCACCATCTCCTCTCAAACCCTAGTTCATCTCTTGTGTCCAATCTTTGTGCTGGAACGTCAGATCGGTACCTGTGGGTGACTAGTAGTGTTGATTACATCTTGTAGTTGATTACTATATGGTTTATTTGGTGGAAGATTAGATGTTTAAATCCATTATGATATTTAATACCCCTTCGATCTTGAGCACGAATATAATTTGTGAGTAGTTACTTTTGTTCTTGAGGTCACGAGAGAAATCATGTTGCAAGAATCATGTGAACTTGATATGTTTTCAATATTTTGATGATATGTATGTTGTGATTCCCTTAGTGGTGTCACGTGAATGTCGACTACAACTACATGGCACTTCACCATATTTTGGCCTAAGGGAATGCATTGTGGAGTAGTTATTAGATGATGGGTTGCTAGAGTGACAGAAGCTTAAACCCTAGTTTATGCGCTACTTCGTATGGGACTGATTTGGATCCATATGTTTAATGCTATGGTTAGATTTTATCTTAATACTTTTCTCATAGTGGCGGATGCTTGCGAGGGGGTTAATCATAAGTGGAAGGTTTATTCAAGCAAGAACATCACCCAAGCACCGATCCACCCACATATCAAATCATCAAAGTTGCGAACGTGAATCAAACCAACATGATGAAAGTGACTACATGAAATTCCCGTGTACCCTCAAGAATGCTTTGCTTATTATAAGACACCGTTTTGGCATGTCCTTTGCCACAAGAGGATTGGGCTTCCTTGGTGCACTTTATTTACCGCTACCGTTACTTTCTCAACACAAATTATCTTGCTATCAAACTACTTTTTACCCACAATTTCATTGCTTGCAGACATTACCTTGCTGAAAACTGCTTGTCATTTCCTTGTGCTCCTCATTTGTTTCAACACTCTTACTTATCAAAAGGACTACCATTGACCCCCTATAGTTGTGGGTCATCAAGACTCTTTTCGTGCGCCGTTTCTAGGGGGTGAAGCGCTCTTGGTAAGTGGAAATAGGTAAGGAAAAAATTATACTATGTGCTGAAATTTATTGTCACTTATTGCTATGGAGAACAATCCTTTGAGGGGTTTGTTAGGGGTATCTTCACCTCGTCCGGAAGCACAATTAGTTTCCCCTCAACCTGCTGCACCTACTGAAAATATTGTTTATGAAATTCCTTCGGGTATGATAGAACAACTACTAGCTAATCCTTATGCAGGAGATGGAACTGAACATCCTGATATGTGATATGTCTCCAACGTATCTATAATTTTTGATTATTCCGTGCTATTATATTATCAACTTTGGATGTTTTGTATTCATTAATTTGCTATTTTAGATCATTTTTGGTACTAACCTATTAACCTAGTGCCTAGTACTAGTTTCTAATTTTTCCTTGTTTTTGGCTTTTATAGAAAAGGAATATCAAACGGAGTCCAAACGGAAGAAAACTTTACGATGATTTTTCTTGGGCCAGAAGATACCTGCGAGACTTGGAGAGGAGGCTAGAAGACCCAAGAGGCGACCACAAGCCTCTAGGGCGCTCCCCAAGGGGGCGGCCCCAGGGCTTGTGGGGCTCCTTCAACCCTAATCTTCGCTCTACAAATCCCCAAATATTCCCCTTACGTTGGAAGACTTGCCAAAAATACTTGTCCCATGACATCCCATGTTGGGGCCTTTTCCGTTACTCCGCCTGAGGGGGATTCGATCATGTAGGGCCTCTACATCAACCTTGCTGCCCTTCCAATGATGTGTGAGTAGTTTACCACAGACTTATGGGTCCGTAGATAGTAGCTAGATGGCTTCTTCTCTCTCTTTGATCTTCAATACAATGTTCTCCTCGATGTTCTTGGAGATCTATTCGATGTAATCTTCTTTTTCGATGTGTTTTTTGAGATCTAATGAATTGTGGATTTATGATCAGATAATATATGAATATTATTTGAGTCTTCTATAAACTCTTTTATGCATGATTAAGATAGCTTTGTATTTCTCTCCGATCTATCGATTTGGGTTGGCCAACTATATTGTTTTTTCTTGCAATGGGAGAGGTTTTTTGTGATGGGTTCAATCTTGTGGTGTCCTCACCTAGTGACAGAAGGGGTAGCAAGGCACGTATTGTATTTTTGCCATTAAGGATAAAAGGATGGGTTTATATCATATTGCTTGAGTTTATCCCTCTACATCATGTCATCTAGCTCAAGGCGTTACTCTGTGTCGGGGAAACTAATCCACGAGCACCTATGGGACCGGCGGACCGAGCCCCTTTTGGTTCGGCAGGGGCGGAGACCGCACGAAGAGCAGATCGAGGCGAAACACACGAGCAGTTTACCCAGGTTCGGGCCGCACGGATGCGTAAAAGCCTACTCCTGCTTTGTGGTTTGTATTGAGTTCTTGCTCGGGAGCGCTGAGTGCTACAGTACACACCAGCAGCTAACGAGACCGAGCGTGAGTGTTCTCCTTTTTTCGTCCCCCTCCTTCTACATTGCGCATGGGCCTCCTTTTATATGCTCAAGGGGTCACCGACAGGTGGCAACGTAGACAAGGGTAAAAATGGAAAGGTGTTGCGGTTGGTACAACTACTTGTACAGTGTATCATACCTAACCCTGACGACAGGGGACAAAGGCATTGAATGCCCGTCTGCGTCGCCCAAATAGTGCAAAAGGGACCATCAGGGACGCCACCGCTCGCCATGATGGCGATCCTGTCAGCGCCGCTTGCCACCGCGCACCGCTGGCTGCACAGCCTCCCGCCACGTACGCCTGGAAGGGTCCCAGAGCGACACGTTGGTGGATGTGCTGGAGCGCGGGTACAGAGTGGTAGCTTGCCGCGGCAAGAGCCTTGCCGCGGTCGTTGTCTTGTCGCGTCCAGGAGCTTTCCGCTCACCGGGCCTTGCCGGGATGCGTGGCGCGTCGCGGCAAGTTCCTTGAGATGCCTTGATTGGCCTTCCCGGCAAGCTCCTCTTGCCGGGGTCTTGTCTCCTTGGCTTGAATATTTTGTTCTTGAATGGCTCCAAAGGAACCACGGAGGACCTTGGCGGTCACCCGGCAAGCCTTGCCGCGGGATGCTGCGACTGCCCGTGCACAAGTTCGGGATACTAGGGTACCCTACTCTAGTACACTGACAGGAGCCCCCGGGCCTGGGCCATACACGGTGCCGAGCGCTGTTGGGCCAGGCCCAAAACAGGGCACGGGCACGCGCGGCCTGGGTTATGCCGTATCTCACTCCGTATCCACCGCGCCCTCCCCGAACGGCACGCGTTGAATGCGGCGTCGTGGGAGAGATCGTGGGTGGTTTCTTTATTCGGAAAGGCGGAACGTCCGCCCCCCTCCCTCCTTATAAGCAGGGGAAACAGGGGCAGTTCGCCCATTCGCCGGTTGCTATTTCTCCGCTGCTCCCCCTTCTTCCCAAAGCTGAAAGAGAGCAGCGCCCTGCCCCCCATCGCCACCAACACCACCAACGCCGTCGGCCTCCCCCATCACTTCCGCCATGGTTCCGAAAGCCGACAAGGGGAAGGTTGTGAAGTCGACCGAGGCGCAGTGGCTCGCGGCGCTGCGAAAGGAGCGGGCAATCTTCCCCCCCAAGCTCGTCGCGAGGGAGCTGAGGGAGTATTATTACCTCTTCTGATCGACGGAGACGCGAGCGCATCCACGCACGAAGGTACTTCCAGCCGTCGCTTGGAAAATGGCTCCAAATGGATATCCCTTCTTCGCCTTGTTCTTCTACTGCAGGCTCTGCCCGCCTTTCTCTGAGTTTTTCTGCGATATTATGAACACCTACGGGTTCCGCCTCCTTGACTTCACCCCCAATGTTGTTCTGACCATGGCAGTTTTCGCACATCTCTGCGAAAACTTTGTCTGAGTCTATCCCAATGTAGCCCTTTTCGCCACTTCTTTATGCCCCGAGTTGAGAGAGGAGAGCCTTTATCTGGCGGAATCGCCTGGATCTCGAGAGCCCACAAGAAGGAAGCTTATCTGGAGGGAGAGTTCCGCGGCAAGTGGGAGGAATGGAGAGCAGACTGGTGCTGGATTGTCGAGGAGAAACCGCAGCCATTTACCGCCCGGCGCCAAGCCCCAGTAGCGCACGGCAGCGATTGGAGCAACGTGGCCCCGGAAGACGATAGGCTGAAGATTGCCGTCGCCCGGATCCAACGCCTCAGGCTTGCCGGGCTCACTGTAGGTGCGGTTGGCGCAGATTTTCTTCGCCGCCGCATCGCCCCCCTGCAGGAGCGGAGGAGACCCGACTGGGTGTTCAAGAATGCGGCGGATATCATGAGGCTGCGCCCGGGCCTCAACTTCAACTTCACTGTCTTGGAACTTGACTCAATGCTTCGGGAGCTGTTCAAGTACGACCCTCAACATCCCGAAGTGTTTAGGTTGCCGAAGGGTGTCGTTCCACTGTGCAACAACTCCTCGCTCGACCGCATCCGTGCAATGATGCCGTTGTGCGACTCGCATGGAATTGTCCCAACTTGGCAAGAGCCTGAAGACGTCGTCGTGCAGGAGTTCTTTGACGGCTTGATAGAAGTGCCGGTCCGCTCCGACGAAAAGAAAGGCCTCACTCGCGTCACCACCAATGCTGAGATGGATCTCATCGCCGCTAGGCTGGAAGAGGCGGCGACAGCCGCAGCCGCAGGCGAGTTTGGATTCACCATGGAGGAGGCAGAGGTAGCAGAGGCGGCAAGCCGTGCCGAGCGAGAGGAGCTTGCCGGCGAAAAAGAGCTTGTCGGGCATGACGTTGAGTCGAGCGAGCCCGCCGAGGATACGAGCGGCTCGTTGGAGATCAACTCCTCTTCCTCCTCATCTTCAGACAGCTCGCCGCAAGCAGAGCCCCCAGCTCCACCAAGAAGGCGTCTCCGCAAGGCCGGGGACAGAGCGGAGCGGCAAACGAGTCGACAGTCGCTGCGCCGCACGACACGCTCCACCGCGACAAGCACTGTTGCCGCGGGAGCACCTCGCGCTGCTGCGGCAACTGGAGCGGGGTCCACCCGGACCACCGCTTCTGCTCCTACCGCTTCTCACGCCGCGGCGGCAGCCGGAGCGGGGTCATCTCGGACCACTGCCACTGCTCCCGTCAAGCGGCCAAGGGAACCTACTCCTCCGCCTCCTCGCGCCGGAGGGGAGCCGGATTTCGACTTCTCCGCGCTCAGCTCCAACGAGGAAGAAGAAGAGTAAGATTCTTTGTTGTACTTGTAGTTCTTCAATTCTTGCTGTTTTGTCTTGTATCTCATTTTCTTTACTCTGAACTTATTCCTTTTCAGGACTCTGGCCCAGAGATCGGCGAAGAGAGCCAAGGTCCCGGTGATTGTCATCGAGGACGAACCCACCGCGACAGCAGGTGGTGTGTCCGAGACCACCTTGCCGGACCCGGCAACTATTCCCCAGAGCAGCCCCCAGCGTAAGTATATGGTTTACTTTCCGCTGTTAGGCGCGCATGGGTGCTCTTTCTTTGCTGACATCTGACTGTTGGTTTGTGTAGGAGCAGAGCAGCCCCACCAGGAGCGCCCGGAGGCCGCCCCCGACATGCCATTTGCTTCGACTACGCCGCCAAGGGAGAGTTCTCCGGCAAGGGGGGGTTCTCCGGCAAGGGAGAGTTCTCCGGCAAGGGAGAGTTCTCCGGCAAGGGAGAGTTCTCCGGCAAGGGACAACACCAGCGCCCCCCCGGCGGCGGAGACCACGACTGTAGAACCCGGTACAGGTAATCCTTTCGGTTGAAAACTTCCCTTGGGTTCTTCTTCTTTTGATCTTCTTTTTGGATATTTGCTTGACTTTTCTCCCTTTTCCGGCCGTCAGACCCATCTGCTGCGGAGCCGATGGAGACCGAGGTTGCCGGCGAGGAGAACACGCGCGGCAATACCGACGACGTCGCTGCCACCAAAGAAGCAGCCAGCGCTGATGATCCCGCCGGCGAAGAGGCCACCAAAGCTGCCGCCGCAAAAGCTGGCGAGGGGTCTGGCGATCGTACTGACGGCATTGAGGCCGCAGGAGCGCCAGGCGCTACGCTGACCACCGATCCCTCCGCCGCTGCCACAGCGCCAGGCTCCGAAGAGCCCCAGCCAGGCGTCTACTTGAAGGCCGGCGATGGCGTCTTCATCAACCTCCCCTGGGCGTCAAGCTCCAGGGCGCCGGACGAAGGAGAGAGCTTTGATGGAGAGGTGCTCGCCTCCACTGGGCTGACGCTAGTTGATGCACCAAGCAGCAGCAGCGGCGAGCCCGAGGAGGAGCGGCTGCTGCGGAAGCTGTTGTCGCTCTACCGCGCTCGGCAAGCCAAGCTGGAGTACCGAGAGGCACTTGTCGCGAAGGCGGGAGTGGACATCGAGAAGCACGTGGAGGAGCTCCGGGGTCTTAACCAGGAAGCTCTCCGGTCCCTGGCAGAGGAGCGGGAGCAACTCGCCGAGGAGCAGAAAGCCTTCTTCCTCGAGAAGGCTGAAGTTGAAGAGCAACAGCGGCTTGCCGCTGAGAAGCTGTCTGCGCAGGAGGGCGAGCTGGCGCAGCAGAAGGTCAACCTTGACAGCCACGAGGAGGAGCTTGCCGCGCGCGAGCAATCATTCGGCGGAGCCCTCAAGCAAGCAGAGGATGCTGCCGCAGCTGCCGAGGCTGCCAAGAAGGAGCTGGAGACGAAGGTGGCGCGGCTGGAGGCCGATCTCAAGGCGAGCGGTGAAGAGCTTGCCGCGCTCAAGCATGAGCGGGAGAAGGACACCTACAGCTTGTCAGAGCTGCAGGTTCGTCTCTCCGAGAAGGGCAAGGAACTTAGCGCCGCCAAGGACTCCAACGCAGATCTTGAGTTGAAGCTGACTACTTTGACCAAGACGCTGGACGGCGCCAGGGAGCAGGAGGTGGCTTTGAAGGAGGAGATCAAGGCCGACAAGGCGCTGCTGGAGAGTGCTGCTGCCGCCCAGAATACTTTTAGGGAGACTGTGGAGCACTGGACGGAGGGTCTTGTGAATGCTGCCGCAGACATCGACCGATGAGAACCTCCAACCCAGCGCCAAGCTCACCTTGTTCTTCAAAGGCGTGGCGACGGCGCTCCAGCGACTCCGGGAGAGGATCCCAAAGCAGCTGGCCGACGAGTCGCGCAAGATCTGCGCGGGAGCTCTTCAAAAGGTGTTGGTGAAGGTGGCCTTCCGCAACCCAGGCCTCAACCTCACCAACGTCCTCAAGACCCTGCCGTCGGATGCTGATCTGGAAGCGCTCAAGGCCCTTGTCGCACCCATTGTGGACAAGGTGAGCGGGATCAAGAGGATCGAGGGCGATCGCGTAGACTAGGCTGCCCGTTTTCTTCTTTTCTTGTCGCTGCTGGTCATGTTATGAAAACAATCTATCAGAGCCGCGACAAGCTACCTTGTAATATAACTCTATTTTGGGTAATGATTGCAATGTTATTTCCTTTACTTGATTCCTTCCTTTGTATGTTTTTGCCCTACGCTTTTAGGTAACTTGCCGGCGCAGGCACCTTAGCCGCGAGCGCTGAGTGCGGGACGTCAGCAGCCTGCTGGCGGTGCCGCTACCGACAAGAAACCTTGTCGCAACTAGTCGCAGCTCGCTTAAGTTGTTGAGCAGAATCGAAACAAAGTAAGGGCGCAACTAGCTACGAGTTGGTTCCTCCGCGCACAGGTTTTCCATACAAAGTGCGGTCGTTCAAGGAAGATAACTTAAAAATTTAAAAAATCCGATTGCTCAAACTTTGGCAACTTAGCTTTTCTGTTGTTTGCTTCCCGGTAAGGTGAAACTTTCTTGAACGGCGCCTGGTCCATACCATTATCTTCTCCTTCCCCC
>LR738711.1:701976818-702048799 GCA_902687465.1 Secale cereale | reverse complement strand
CCCGGCAAACTTGTGGGTGAGGGAACCTTCCTTTCCTTGAGAAAAAAGAAAGAAGATAAAATAAAGATATGGAGCCTTACGGCTCGTTATTGCTTACCGGGGGTATGTGCTGCACAAAGTGTCAGATAACACATGCAAAAAATAGAAAGCATGAAATTGACAAGATTTGCGGAGCACATGAGCTTTACTTATGCATGGGGTCTGCGCCCGGCTTTGTACAAAGGATCACATGCAACAGCGGCAAGACTTGTACAAAAGGTGGTTGCTGGAACAGGTTCCGGCAACCGCGCCTTACGGGTAAAACTTACGAAGATGCTCAATGTTCCAGGAGTTGCTCATCGGAATGCCATCTTCGGTCTCAAGGCGGACAGCGCCCGGCCTAGTGACTCGTTTCACCCGGTAAGGGCCTTCCCACTTCGGCGTCAACTTGTTGGAATTCTTGGTAGACTGAACGCGCCGAAGAACAAGGTCACCTTCCTCAAGACTTCTGGCGTTAACTTTGCGGCTATGGTAGCGGCGCAAAGCTTGCTGGTAGCGAGCAGCTCGTACAACAGCCTGAAGACGGTCTTCCTCAAGGAGCAGCGCGTCATCTTGTCGCAGCTTCTCTTGCTCAAGCTCATCATAAGCGAGCACTCGAGGTGACCCGTATACGAGTTCCGTGGGGAGAACTGCCTCTGCTCCATAGACTAGAGCGAAAGGTGTCTGGCCAGTGGCTCGATTTGGCGTCGTCCTGATCGACCAAAGAACCACCGGCAGCTCCTCAATCCAGTTTCTTCCGCACTTGCGCAGCCTGTCGAAAGTCCTGGTCTTGAGCCCACGCAGCACTTCAGCATTTGCCCTCTCCGCTTGACCGTTGCTTCTCGGGTGAGCAACAGAAGCGAAGCAGACCTTGGCACCAAGATCTTGGACGTACTGCATGAAGGTGCGGCTCGTGAATTGCGTACCGTTGTTGGTGATGATCCTGTTAGGGATCCCGAAGCGGCAAACAATCGACCTGAAGAACTTGACTGCTGACTTTGCTGTCACCTTCCTCACTGCTTCCACTTCCGGCCACTTTGTGAACTTGTCGATCGCAACGTACAAGTACTCAAAGCCCCCGACTGCTCGGGGAAAGGGGCCGAGGATGTCGAGCCCCCAGACCGAAAATGGCCAGGATAAAGGGATTGTCTGGAGAGCTTGAGCTAGCTGGTGTATTTGCTTGGAATGGAACTGGCACGCTTCACATTTGGTTACTTGTGCAGTTGCATCCTGGAGGGATGTTGGCCAAAAGAAACCTTGCCGGAATGCTTTGCCGGCAAGTGCTCTTGCGCCAATGTGGTGACCACATATGCCTCCATGTATCTCTGCCAACAGCTTTTGTCCGTCTTCCCGGTGAATACACTTCAATTTCACGCCGTTGAGTCTTCTTCTGTACAGTGTGTTGTCAACAAACTGGTACATACTTGACTGCCAGGCTACTCTTTCCGCTTCTTCTTGCTCTTCGGGAAGTTCTCCTGTCTGAAGGAAACGGACAATCTACTATGCCCATGCTGGAGCTTGTGGCTCGACAACAAGGACTAAAGGCACATCTGCTGCTGCGGGAACATCCGCTTCTACGGCGAGAACCCGCGGCTCAGCCGGAGCTTGACGTTCCCCGGCAAGTTTGCCGGAGAAAAACTTGTCGGGAGCGTCTGCTTCAACGGAACAAACCCTAGGGCTTGTCGGAGCAGACTGCTCCTCGGCACTCTTGGTGTTGATCTTGGGTACCTTCTTGGCGGCGGCTTTGGGAAGCCCTGCCGGAAAATAGTCACCAGAAATCAACTTCCTCTTCTTGCTCTGTCCAGTTGATGGTGTTACAGACGGTTGAGTCAGCTTGAGCACAAAGATCCCTGGTTCCACAGGTAACTTAAGTGCGGCGCACTTCGACAGGCCGTCGGCAATGTCGTTCTGAGCTCTTGGAACATGCTCCATCTGTAGGCCGTCAAAGTGCTCTTCAAGCTTTCTCACTTCATCAACGTAGGCTTCCATCAACGGACTCTGATAACTCTTGTTTACTTGGCGGACGACAAGCTGCGAGTCACCCCTGACAATGAGCTTCTTGATCCCAAGGTCTGCCGTGATCCTGAGACCGGCAAGCAAACCTTCATACTCTGCAGTATTGTTTGTTGCTTGCTCCTTGGGAAAGTGCATCTGGACTACGTACTTGAGGTGCTCTCCGGTGGGTGCGACAAGCAGCGCGCCAGCACCGGCGCCTTGCAGCGAGAAGACACCATCAAAGTACATCAGCCACTCTGTGCTTGCTTCCTTGACGGGGATGCTCGTTTCTGGAATTTCTTCATCTGGCGTTGGCGTCCACTCTGCTATGAATTCTGCCAATGCTCTGCTTTGGATAGTTGAAGTGCTCTCAAACTTGAGGCCAAAGCTTGACAGTTCCGGTGCCCACTCAACAATCCTGCCTGTTGCTTCTGGATTCTGCAGTATGCTCTTCAGCGGAAAACGAGTGACAACTGTGATCTCATGTGCTTGGAAGTAATGGCGCAGCTTTCTCGAGGCCATGAGAAGGCCGAAAAGCAATTTCTGCACACCAGAGTACCTTGACCTAGCCCCCTGCAGAAGGGAACTGACAAAGTAAACTGGGCGCTGCACCATTCTCTTTTGTATCTCCTCGCACGCCTGCGCAGATCCATCTTTGTCGGGACCAGAGCTTGTCGGGGAAGCGCCCTGCTTGTCGCTGGATGCGCCTGCCGTGGTTGCTGGCTCATCATCTGCCTCCCTCTCCGCCACTAACGCAGCACTAACCACTTGATTAGTTGCCGCTATATACAGCAGCAACTTCTCTTGTGGCTTAGGTGCGACAAGTGTTGGAGTGGAGGACAGGTATCTCTTCAAGTCTTGCAGCGTAGCCTCCGCTTTCGGAGTCCATTTCGTTGGACCTGCCTTTTTCAATATTTTGAAAAATGGCAGGGCGCGCTCAGCAGACCTAGAGATAAACCTGCTGAGAGCAGCCACGCAACCGGCAAGTCTTCGTACATCCTTGACGCGCTTTGGTGCTTCAATCTGCTCAATGGCCTTGATCTTGTCGGGATTGGCTTCAATTCCCCGCTGAGACACGAAGAACCCGAGAAGCTTGCCGGAAGGGACTCCAAACACACACTTCTCGGGGTTGAGCTTGAGGCTGATCTTGCGCAGATTTGTGAAGGTCTCGTCTAAATCTTGAATCAGAGTTGCCTTGTCCTTGCTCTTGACCACTATGTCATCCATGTAGGCTTCCACATTTCTGTGTATTTGTGGCTCAAAAGCGACATGGACTACCCTTGCAAATGTTGAACCAGCATTCTTTAAACCGAAAGGCATCCATATGAAACAGTACGTGCCACATGGAGTGATGAATGCGGTCTTCTCCTCATCCTCTTCTGCCATGAAGATCTGATGGTATCCTGAGTATGCGTCAAGAAATGAAAGCAAGTCACATCCGGCCGTGGAGTCAACAATCTGGTCAATGCGCGGCAAGGGAAATGGGTCTTTGGCAAGCTTTATTGACATCGGTAAAGTCGATACAAAGCCTCCATTTCCCGTTTGCCTTGCGCACGGCTACAGGATTGGCCAACCACGTAGGATGGAGCACTCCTCTGACAAGGCCTGCTGCTTCCAACTTCTTGATCTCTTCTGCGATGAATTCTTGGCGCTCCACTGCTTCCTTCCTGACCTTCTGTTTGACGGGCCGCGCATGAGGACAGACGGCAAGATGGTGCTCAATTACTTTCCTGGGAACACCGGGGATGTCAGATGGTTGCCACGCAAACACGTCGACGTTCGCCTGCAGGAAAGTAATGAGCGCGCTTTCCTATTTAGGGTCAAGAGTGGCACTGATGGTGAAAGTACCACCAGTGTCGTCCTCCTTAGCGGACACCTTCTTGGTCTCTGGCGGAGCAGCCATTGCATTCTTACACTTGCCAGTGGAGCTCGATGGTGCGTCCTCGACAGTAGCGCAGCACTCCGAAGAGGTGCGCTTGCCGGAGTGGGCATCAGAACTCTTGCCGGACTTTGTCTTCTTCTTCCCCCCGGGAGCTTCAACGGCAGGTGACTTGCGATCTGTTGCGGCTGCCGCTTCCCGGTAGATCTTGTCGGCGCAGATAAGAGCATCCTTCTTGTCGCCAGGGACAGAGATGACACTTATCGGGCCTGGCATCTTCAACATGTTGTATGCATAGTGAGAGGCTGCCATGAACTTGGCGAGTGCTGGACGGCCGAGTATCCCATTGTAGGGCAATGGAAAATCGGCAACGTCAAAAGTGACCCTCTCAGTCCTGAAGTTCAACTCGCTGCCAAATGTCACCGGCAACGTGATCTTCCCCTTCGGCTTGCTCCTTCCCGGGTTGATTCCTTGGAATGTGCTGGTCTCTTCGAGCTCGCTGTCGGGGACCTGGAGTTTCTGGAGTACAGCGGAGGAGATCAGGTTCAAGCCGGCCCCGCCGTCAACTAGCATCTTAGTGACCTTGAGGTTGTGGATAGTTGGTGAAACCAAAATCGGCAAGCACCCGACCGCAGTTGTGCGATCAGGGTGGTCCTCAATATCAAAGATGATAGGCGTGCTGGACCAGTTCAGAAGCATGCGTGACTCGACGGGTGGTTCTGCCACATTGACTTCCCGCACCCACTGCTTGAGTTGGCGGTGTGAAGTATGCAGAGAAGCACCGCCGTCAACGCACAAGACCTCTGTGGCTTTCTAGAACACCTGCTCACTGGTCTCGACATCATCCATGTCTTCAACGTCGTCGTCATCTTCATCCTTGTCGCGGCCGCGGGGAGGTCTGTCTCCTTGCCGCTGCTTGGCCTTGCCGCGGTGTCCTCCCCGGCCCGGACGCTTCGTGCCGGATCCTCCAGCACCTCCTTGGGCCTTCTCCTTGTTGCGTCGCTCGTATTCAGCTTTTTGCTGCTCGACAAGCTGCTCGACCTTCTTGCAGCTCTGGAGGTCATGGCCCTTGGTGCGGTGGATCTTGCAGTACTGCTTGTCGGTGCCGTCCTGCTTGTCGGCGACCGCCACAGCCTGGCAGTTGGTGCATGCGGCAATCTCCTTGCTGGAGCTACCAACTTTGGCTTTCTTGGCGCCACCTTCATTGCCGGACTGCTCAATGACTAGCACATCTTTGCCTTTCTTCTTCATGTTGTTCCGCCGCCGGTTTTTCTTTGCCGGGGCAGCATCCTCGCTGTCAGATCCTCCTGCTCCTATATTCTCTCCGGGGAGTTTCCTCCCTTCCTCAGCACGTGCACACTTGTCGGCCAGGGCATACAGTTCACTGACGTCTCTGATCTTGCACATCGCCATCTCCTCCCGCATCCTGCGGTTACGCACGTTCTGATGGAATGCGCTGATGACCGCGGCAGGGTGGACATCTGGGATGTTGTGCTGTACACGGCCGAATCTCTGAATGTACTTGCGCAGGGGCTCTCCTTCCTTCTGGGCGAGCAGATGAAGGTCACTCTTTTGGCCATGAGGTTTGTGGCCGCCTGTAAAGGCGCCGACAAACTGATGGCATAGGTCTGCCCAGGAGGATATGGAGTTGTCCGGCAAGTGCATGAGGCAGGACCTGACATTGGGCTTGAGCACCAGCTAGAAGTAGTTGGCAAGGATCTTGTCGTCCCGCCCCCCGGCAGCTTGCACCGCGATGGTGTAGATGCTGAGGAACTCCGACGGATGCGACTTGCCGTCGTACTTCTCTGGTACGTCTGGCTTGAAATTCTTCGTGCTGGGCCACTGGACTTGCCGCAGCTCACGAGTAAACACAGGGCAACCTACCGTGTACGGCAAGTCGCCTGGTTCCCCTGGCGCATGCATGTCGACAGAGGGCCCAGCGCGTTGGTCTGATTGACGCCGCACTTCTCTTCGGCGCTCGATGCGAGTACGAGCGTCTTCATTCTGTCGTTCGTGAAGAACTTGGCGCTGATTGCGACGAACTCGTGGATCTGATGATGCGGTGGAGTCGCTGTCGAGGTGGATCCGGCGAGTCGGCGATCTTGGCCTTCGGGGCGGAGAGTGCACGGTGGTCGCACCCCCACCGGTCTTGTCGCCACCGGCTTGTGTCTGGCTAACTTGCCGCGGCTGCGATGTACTCGACTGCCGTGGAGTGTCGCCGTTGGCGAAGCCGATGAGACTCTGAATGGTGGCCCTCCATTCGTCGATCTTGTCTGCCGTTGGAGGGTAGTCTAGGAGCAGTTGAGCTCGCGCCAAAGCTTCTGCTGAAGTGGTGGGTGGCGGTGGCGAACGGTGTGAGGAGCGGAATATGCTCGGACTTCTAACTATGTTAGAAGGAGCAGTATCCCGTCTAGGCGACCGTGCCTCGCTCGTGCCAGCATGTTGGCATGCATGCTGGTCTTGAGCATTCCGAGATCCACCAGCTCGATCTTGGTCCAGGAAACGTATGGTACCGTGAGTACCATGACGCTGCCGGTCCCGCGCCTCCTGAGATGGGCGCGGTGCATGTACGGACGCCGAGGTCTTGGAGTGCGCCCGGTCGTTGTGGGAGCCGACTACGCTGCCGATGGGCAGCGCAGCCTTGTCCTTGGACCTGGCAGCGCCGTGACCTCCCTCGTCGACGCCCGTTCTTCCGCCGGCTTATACCCCACCAGCCGTTTGCTTCGGTGGTGGTGGGTTCGGCGCGGACGGAGCAGCCGCCTCCGAAGCCTTCTTCTTCGGCGGCATGTCGATGAAGATGATGAAGATCTAGCTCGTGTGAACGCCGGATCAGGTTCACACAACCTCGACGCCCCCTACCAGGCGCGCCAAAGATGTCGGGGAAACTGATCCACGAGCACCTATGGGACCGGCGGACCGAGCCCCTTTCGGTTCGGCAGGGGCGGAGACCGCACGAAGAGCAGATCGAGGCGAAACACACGAGCAGTTTACCCAGGTTCGTGCCGCACGGATGAGTAAAACCCTACTCCTGCTTTGTGGTTTGTATTGAGTTCTTGCTCGGGAGCGCTGAGTGGTACAGTACACACCAGCAGCTAACGAGACCGAGCGTGAGTGTTCTCCTTTTTTCGTCCCCCTCCTTCTACGTTGCGCATGGGCCTCCTTTTATATGCTCAAGGGGTCACCGACAGGTGGCAACGTAGACAAGGGTAAAAATGGAAAGGTGTTGCGGTTGGTACAACTACTTGTACAGTGTATCATACCTAACCCTGACGGCAGGGGACAAAGGCATTGAATGCCCGTCTGCGTCGCCCAAATAGTGCAAAAGGGACCGTCAGGGACGCCACCGCTCGCCACGATGGCGATCCTGTCAGCGCCGCTTGCCACCGCGCACCGCTGGCTGCACAGCCTCCCGCCACGTACGCCTGGAAGGGTCCCAGAGCGACACGTTGGTGGATGTGCTGGAGCGCGGGTACAGAGTGGTAGCTTGCCGCGGTCATTGTCTTGTCGCATCCGGGAGCTTGCCGCTCACTGGGCCTTGCCGGGACGCGTGGCGCGTCGCGGCAAGTTCCTTGAGATGCCTTGATTGGCCTTCCCGGCAAGCTCCTCCTACCGGGGTCTTGTCTCCTTGGCTTGAATATTTTGTTCTTGATTGGCTCCAAAGGAACCACGGAGGACCTTGGCGGTCACCCGGCAAGCCTTGCCGCGGGATGCTGCGACTGCCCGTGCACAAGTTCGGGATACTAGGGTACCCCTACTCTAGTACACCGACACTCTGCTCTTATGAACTTAATACTCTAGACGCAGGCAGGAGTCAGTCGATGTGTGGAGTAATAGTAGTAGATGCAGGCAGGAGTCGTTCTACTTGTCACGGATGTGATGCCTATATTCATTATAATTTCCTTAGACGTTGTCATAACTGTGCACTTTTCTATCAATTTCTCAACAATAATTTGTTTACCCACCGTAAGCTTTCTTCGAGAGAGAATCCTCTAGTGAAACCTATGGCCCCCGGGTCTATTTTCCATCATATATTTTCAGATCTACCAATCCAAAAATCCAAAAATACCTTGATGCAATTTATTTGCATTTACTTTATTTTGCCTTTTACTTATATTTTAAATCTATCTCTATTAGATCTCACTCTTGCTAGTGATCGTGAATGGATTGACAACCCCTTTTCCGCGTTGTGTGCATATGCCTCCTACTGTATTGATACATTGGTTCTTAACTAAGGGAAATACTTATCTCTACTTTGCTGCATCACCCTTTCCTCTTCAAGGTAAAATCAATGCAAGCTCAAGAAGTAGCAGGAAGAATTTCTGGCGCCGTCCCGGGGAGGTTATACATCAAGACTACCAAGTACCTATCATAAACTCTCATCTCTTGCACCTATATTATTTTCCATTTGCCTCTTGTTTTCATCTCCCCCACTTCTAAAATGTTTTCAGAAAAACATAAAAATATTTGCATTTTTATTCGCCCTTTTTTCGTTCGTCTTTTTGCTTGCTTGTGTGCTAGATCGCTTGCTTTGTCACAATGAATCAAGAGAATACTAAGTTGTGTGATTTTTCCAACACTAATAATAATGATTTTATTAGTACTCCAATTTCTCCCACCACTAGTGCGAAATCTTATGAATTAATGCCGCTTTGCTGAATCTTGTTATGAAAGAATAATTTTTCGGTAGTCCTAAGGAAGATGATGCATTCCTTCTGAATACTTTTGTGGAATTGTGTGATATGCAAAGGACAAAAGATGTGGATAATTATATTAGTAAATTGAATCTATTTCCGTTCTCACTACGAGATAGTGCTAAAACTTTGTTTTCATCTTTGCCTAAAAATAGTATTGATGCATGGAATAAGTGTAAAGATGCTTTTATTTCCAATTATTTTCCTCCCGCTAAGATCATCTCCCTTAGGAATGATATAATGAATTTTAAGAAACTAGATCATGAGTATGTTGCACAATCTTGGGAAAGGATGAAATTAATGATAACAAATTGCCATACTCATGGTTTAAGTTTATGGATGATCATACAAAAAATTTATGCCGGATTGAATTTTGCATCTAGAAATCTTTTAGATTCCACCGAGGGAGATACTTTTATGGAAATCACATTAGGAGAAGCTACTAAAATCCCAGATAATATTATGGAAAATTACTCTCAATGGCATATCGAAAGATCATCTACTAGTAAAAAAGTGCATGTGGTTGAAGAAATTAATAATTTGAGTGGAAAGATGGATGATCTTATGAAATTAATTGCTAGAAAAAGTGCTCCTATTGATCCTAATGATATGCCTTTGTATAGTTTGATTGAGAATAATAATGAATCTATGGATGTGAATTTTGTTGGTAGGAACAATTTTAGTAATAACGCATATAGAGGTAATTTCAATCCTAGGCCGTTTCCTAGTAATTCCTCTAATAATTATGGTTATTCCTACAACAATTCTTATGGAAATTATAATAAGATACCTTCTGATCTTTATAGTAATATTAAAGATTTTATAAACTCCCAAAAGATTTTCAATGCCATGGTAGAAGAAAAATTGCTTAAGATTGATGATTTGGCTAAGAACATTGATAAAAATTCTCATGAGATTGGTTCTTTTAATATTATATCTATGTCACCAAAGCATGATATTCATGAGTCTTTGTCAGCTATTCAAATTTCTATTAATGAGAGTAAAGAGAGAACGGCTAGGATGCCTGCTAAAAGACAGTGGTTAGAAAAGATGTGTTCTTCTAGTTCATGCGATAATTATGATGAAGATCTTAAGATGATTGTCTTGACTCCTATTGAAACTTTGTTTGCTAATATAAATATTAGAACATAAGGGACTGGATATGAGTCAACTTTAGCTAAAGGGTATCCCAATAATTGGGAGAATAAAAATCTTAATGAAAAAAACTGATAAACGTGGAATTGGAGAGGTTAAAACTTTAACTAGTGATGGACCCACTATTTTGGATTTTGAGGATTTTAATTTTGATAATTGTTCTTTGATAGATTGTATTTCCTTGTTGCAATCCATGCTTAATTCACCTCATGCCTATAATCAAAATAAAGCTTTTACTAAACATATTGTTGATGCTATGATGAAATCTTTTGAAGAAAAACTTGATTTGGAAGTTTCAATCCCTAGAAAGCTTTATGATGAATGTGAACCTACTAGTAAAATCAAGATTAAAGATTATGAGTGCAATGCTTTGTGTGATTTTGGTACTAGCATTTCAACAATTCCAAAAACTCTATGTGATGTGCTAGGTTTCCATGAACTTGATGATTGTTCTTTAAATTTGCATCTAGCGGACTCCACTATTAAAAACCTATGGGAAGGATTAATGATGTTCTTATTGTTGCAAATAGGAATTATGTGCCAGTAGATTTTATTGTGCTTCATATAGATTGCAATCCAACGTGCCCTATTATTCTTGGTAGACCTTTCCTTAGAACGGTTGGTGCAATTATTGATATGAAATAAGGAAACATTAGATTTAAATTTCCATTATGGAAGGGCATTGAACACTTTCCAAGAAAGAAAATTAAGTTACCATATGAATCTATTACGAGGGCTACTTATGGATTGAATGTCAATGATAACAATACCTAGGGGCGTTAAACAATAGCGCTTGTTGGGATGCAACTCAATTTTATTTTTGTTTTTATCTTTTTGCTTCCGATTTCCAATAAATATACCTTCTAGCCTCTGTTAGATGTTTTTTCATGTTTTAAATTAGTGTCTGTGCCAAGTAAGACCTTTGGGATTATTTGGAAGATTGTTGATTTGATTTTGCTGAAAACAGAAACTTTTGTGTCCAGTACGGAAAATTCTAAAATTCACTAGAGCGTGATAATAATCTGAAAGTTTTACACAAGATTGATATGCAAATTTCCCAAGTTGTCCTAAATTTTCAGAAGTTTTACAGTCGCAGAAGTATACAAAGTTTTCAGATTGCAACAAACAGTTATGTTTTGACATATTCTCTTTTCATTGTGTTCTTTGCTTATTTTGATGAATCCATGGCTAGTATCGGCGGTAATACAGTAGATATACCACCAATATAAAATTAGAATGAGTTCACAATAGTTATTTAAAGTGGTTATTTGCTTTATTATACTAACAGATCTCACGATTTTTCTGCTAAGTTTTGTGTTGTGAAGTTTTCAAGTTTTGGGTAAAGATTTGATGGACTATGGAATAATGAGTGGCAAGAGCCTAAGCTTGGGGATGCCCAAGGCACCCCAACGTAATATTCAAGGACAACCAAGCATTTAAGCTAGGGGATGGTTTGGAAGGCATCCCCTCTTTTTTCGTCAATCCATCGGTATATTTACTTGAGGCTATATTTTTATTCACCACATGATATGTGTTTTCCTTGGGGTGTCTTGTATGACATGAGTCTTTGCCTTTTATTTTGCCATAATCATTGCTACCTCTTGAGCTTGCGTTGTATTCCCTAGAAGAGGAAAGGGAGATGCAACACAATAGCGTAAGTATTTCCCTCAGTTTTTGAGAACCAAGGTATCAATCCAGTAGGAGACCACGGGCCAGTCCCTCGCACCTGCACAAACAAATAAGAACTTCGCAGCCATCGCGATAAGGGGTTGTCAATCCCTTTACGGTCACTTAGGAGAGTGAGATCTGATAGAGATGATAGTTAATATTTTTGGTATTTTTAGTTTAATAAAACAGCAAATAAAAGCGGTAAAAGTAAAGTAGATGTAGATTGATATGTTGAAAATAGACCCGGGGGCCATAGTTTTCTCTAGTGGCTTCTCTCATGATAGCGATATTCTACGGCGGGTAAACAAATTACTGTCGAGCAATTGATAGAAAAGCGAATAATTATGAGACTATCTAGGCATGATCATTGTATATAGGCATCACGTCCGAGACAAGTAGACCGACTCCTACCTGCATCCACTACTATTACTCCACACATTGACCGCTATCCAGCATGCATCTAGTGTATTGAGTTCATACGAACAGAGTAACGCCTTAAGCTAGATGACATGATGTAGAGGGATAAACTCAAGCAATATTATATAAACCCCATCTTTTTATCCTCGGTGGCAACAGTACAATACGTTCCTTGCTGCCCCTACTGTCACTGGGAAAGGACACCGCAAGATTGAACCCAAAGCCATGCACTTCTCCCATTGCAAGAACTATAGATCTAGTAGGCCAAACCAAACCAATAATTCGAAGAGACTTGCAAGGATATTATGAGCACACATAAAAAGTTTAGAGAAGAACCAAATATCTTTCATAGATAACCTTGATCGTAAACTCACAATTCATTGGATTTCGACAAACACACCGCAAAAAGAGATTACATCGAATAGATCTCCTCGAAGACCGAGGAGAACTTTGTATTGAGATCCAGAGAGAGAGAAGAAGCCATCTAGATACTAGCTATGGGCCCGAAGGTCTGTGGTAAACTACTCACAACTCATGGTGAGGGCGATGATGATGATGATGAAGGCCTCCGTGATGGACCCCCCTCCGGTGGAGCTCCGGAACAGGCTCCAAGATGGGATCTCCACGGGAACAGAAGCTATGACAGTGGAATTAGGGTTTTCTCTCTGTATCTAGAGTTTCTCAGGTACGTGGACTTATATAGGAAGAACGAGGGCACCGGGGGCCACTTGAGGGGGCCTCGAGGTAGGGGGCGCGCCCTGGGATGAGGGCGCGCCCCCCACCCTCGAGGGCCACCTCTCTGTCCACTGACTTGGTCCTCAAGCTCCGCGTGCGTGGTTTTCTCCAAAAATATCTCTCGCGAAGGTTTCATTCCGTTTGGACTCCGTTTGATATTCCTTTTCCGCAAAACCCTGAAATAGGTAAAAAAACAGCAATCTGGACTGGGCCTTTGGGTTAGTAGGTTAGTCCCAAAAATGATATAAATGATAAAGCCCATTAAACATCCAAGACTTCATAAATAATAGCATGGAACCATAAAAAAAATAGATACGTTGGAGACGTATCAATCATCCTTGATGTACACACATTTTGAGAGGGACGCACATTAATTGTGAATTTATTAGAATACTCTTTGTGCTTCACTTATATCTTTTGATCTAGGGTAGTTGCTCTAGTGCTTCACTTATATCTTTTTGAGCACGGCGGTGATGTTTATTTTCAAGAAATTGTTGAACTCTCATGCTTCACTTATATTATTTTGAGAGTCTCTAAACAGCAGGGTAATTTTCTTAGGTTGTGAATTTAGTCCTAATATGATAGGCATCCAAAGAGGGTATAATAAAAACTTTCATAAAGAGCATTGAATTTATGAGTAGTTTGATTCCTGCAATTGTTTTGAGATATGAAGATGGTGATATTAGAGTCATGCTAGTAGTACATTGTGGAATAGTATAAATACTTGTGTTAGGGTTTGTGATTCCTGTACAATGCATGTATGGTATTCTAGTTGTGTGACGAAGTTGGAGCGCATTTAATCCTTGATTGTCTTCCTTTGTGTGAAAGTCGGGAGTGTGCGATGGTTAACTCCTACCAACCTCTCCCCTAGGAGCATGCGTAGTAGTACTTTGCTTCGAGGGCTAATATTTTTTTACAATAAGTATGTGAGTTCTTTATGACTAATGTTGAGTCCATGGATTATACGCACTCTCACCCTTCCACCTTTTGCTAGCCACTCTAGTATTGCACGACTTTCGCCGATGCATTAAACCCACCTTATACCTTTCCTCAAAACAGCCACCATACCTACCTATTATGGCATTTTCATAGCCATTCCCATATATATTGCCATGTTACTCCACCGTTCCCTCATATGAGTTTTGAGTTGTAATTTTTGAGTCGTAAGTAAATAAAAGTGTGATGGTCATCATTATTAGAGCATTGTCCCATGTGAGATAATAATAAGAAAAGGCCAAAGAGCCATGATGTCCCTTGAGCTACGTCGGTATTTTCCCCAAAGAGGAAGGGATGATGCAGCATAACTAAGGTAGCTATTTCCCTCAGTGATGAGACCAATGTTATCGAACTAGTCGGAGAACCACTCAACACTATGTTAATGGTACCTGCACACAAATAACAAATACTTGCAACCCGACGTATAAGAGGGGTTGTCAATCCCTCCTAGGTAATAGATTGGTAAATAGATGGCTGATAGATGCAAATGGAAGAACGGCAAATAAAACACATCAAGGTATTTTTGTGTTTTTGATAATATAGATCTGAAAATAAAACTTACAAAAAGAGGAAAAGCAAATAGCAATGTAGATCTGAAAGTATATGATAGGAAAATAGACCTAGGGGCCATAGATTTCACTAGTGGCTTCTCTCGAAAAATTAGCAATGGTGGGTGAACAAATTACTATTGGGCAATTGATAGAAGAGCGAATAATTATGACGATATCCAAGACAAAGATCATGTATATAGGCATCACGTCCAAGATTAGTAGACCGACTACCGCCTGCAACTACTAGTATTACTCCACACATCGATCGCTATTGAGCATGCATCTAGTGTATTAAGTTCATGGAAAAATAGAGTAATGCAATAAGAACGATGACATGATGTCGGCAAGATCTATTCACGTAGGGTAGGACTAAACCCCATCTTTTTATCCTTAATAGCAACGATACATGTGTGCCTTGCTGCCCCTTCTGTCACTGGGAAAGGACACCGCAAGATCGAACCCATTACAAAGCACCTCTTCCCATTGCAAGATAAATACATCAAGTTGGCCAAACAAAACCCAAATATCGGAGAAGAAATACGAGGCTATAATAATCAAGTATGGGTATTAAATCAAAGGAAAATATGATCATAAACTCACAATTCATCGGATCCAAACAAACACACCACACAAAGTCATTACATCAAATAGATCTCCAAGAGACCATTGTATTGATAAACAAAGATAGAAGAAGCCATCTAGCTAATGCCTACGAACCCGTAGGTCTAAGGTGATCTACTCACGCATCATCGGAGAGGCACCGATGAGAATAATGAACCCCTCAGTGATTGTGTTCCCCTCCGGCGGAGTGCTGGAAAAGGGATCTAGATTAGATCTCGTGGTTCTGGAACTTGCGGCGGCTGGAATAAAATTCCGTCGACTCCCCTAGGTTTTTTGGGGTATGAGAGTATTTATAGAGCGAAGAGGCGGTGCGTGAGGCCACGGAGGTAGGCACAACCCACTTGGGCGAGCCAGGGGGCCCAGATGGGCCCTGGTGGGTTGTGCTCTCCTCTGGTACTTCTTCAGCCCATCCTATGTCTTATGGCCCAGAAAAAATCTCCAAAAAGTTTTGCTGCATTTGGACTCCGTTTGGTATCGATTTTCTACGATGTAAAAAACAAGCAGAAAACAACAACTGGCACTGGGCACTATGTCAATAGGTTAGTCCCAAAAATAATATAAAATGATTGTAAGACATCCAAGAATGATTGAGGGAGTCCTGGATTGAGGGGTCCTCATGTGACCGAATAACTCGTGGTGGGCCGGACTGGTGGGCCGTGAAGATCATTGTTGAAGATCGTGTCTCGTGTCCGGATAGGACTCCTATATTTGTATAATGGCAGGTTTTAGGTTCGGGTGTAATATTTCCTTCCTCTGCAAGATAGTTATGTACAAACCCTAGGCCCCTTCGGTGCATATATAAACTGGAGGATTTAGTCCGTAGAGACGAGAAAGAGAATCATAACATCGGCTAGACTTTAGGGCTTAGCCAATACGATCTCGAGGTAGATCAACTCTTGTAATCATATTCATCCATATTAATATAGCAGGAAGTAGGGTATTACCTCGATCAAGAGGGCCTGAACCTGGGTAAACATCGTGTCCCCAGCCTCCTATTACCATCGATCCTCAGACGCATAGTTCAGGACCCCCTACCCGAGATCCGCCGGTTTTGACACCAACATTGGTGCATTCATTGAGAGTTCCACTATGTCATCGACCGAAGGACTGATGGATCGCTTCATCAACCACGACGGCACCATCGAGGGAACTTTCCCTCCTGGCCAGCTTTTTGTGTTCGGCGGCTTCATGCTCCGTGCCTACACTGAAGGCCACCTCGGGCAGGTTGAGAGCTACGCCCCTGGCCATCAAGTCAGGTTTGGAAGCTTGAACGACGTTGCTAAAATCCGTGGAGACTTGATCTTCGACGGATTCGAGCCCACGGCGACCTCTCCCTGCCACCAGGATGAACATGACCTAACTCTGTCGTCGGACCAGGAAATAGCACCTGTAACTGTTCTGGCCCTAGATCCGGAACAGGTCGTGTCACCCAAGGACAGGAAGCTCAACCCTGCCGCGGAAGCCGCAGACTCAATGGCGCTGGAGCCGCACATGGACCCAACTTTGAGCGGGATCTGTGTTACCGGAACTTCGGACTCGTCGTCGTCCGTAGGTTCCGAATCATGCGCATATGTGCCCTTCAAGCCCGATCATGCGTCTATCGCCGAATTCAACGCTGCAGATATCTTCCGGCACTCACCTTTTGGCGATGTGCTGAACTTGTTACAATCTCTCTCCTTAGCTGGGGACACATAGCCGAATTATATCCGGTTCGAACTAGAGGCTGATGATGGAGAATTTTGCTGCCCACCCACCACCCACTTGGTAGCCATGGTCGAAGATCTAACTAATCTACTGGACTACGCTTCCGAAGACTTTGAAGGGATGGACCTCGAAGCCGAAGCAGATCTAGACCAAAACAGGCCTGTAACCGGGCGATGGACAACTACATCTTCATACGATGTGTATATGGTGGATACACCTAAGGAGAAGGAGGGCGACGGCGAAAACGATCCCGCAAAGGACAAGCATGTCGAAGAACCTCCCAAATGTCGGCGTCCAAAGCGCCGAACTAAATCCCGTAAAGGAAAAGATAACAACACTGTCAATAACGAGGGTGACAGTCCGAAGCAAGCCGAAGACCCCGCAGACCCAGCGATGGAGCAGGACGAGCGAGAGGATGGCGAACATAGTCCGAAATCGCAGTCCGACGACAGCGATGCTGAAGACAGTAATTATGAACATGTCTCCGAAGAGGATGTTAGCCTGGGCGACGACGAATGCATCATCCCAGAAGAATCCTTGGAACAAAAGCACTTCCATCGGAGGCTTATTGCCACCGCAAGGAGCCTGAAAAAGCATCAGAGACGGCCTTGAGCCGAATAGGATACGCTCAACGATAGATGGAACGAAGTGCTGGACGCTGAGCAAAAATATGGCAATCGCCAAACCAAAGGCTATCCTAAGCGTAAATTGTTGCCTGAATTTGACGGCGAGGCCATCGCGCCTGTACCGCGGAAGCACAACACTGCCGACAAACCGGACAGACCACCTCGTGGACGGGACAGAGTGGCTAGCAACGGCGTGCACAAGCTCGCACCCCCACCCCGTAAAGGAAAGGAGGATGTGGCTCAGGCCCGGAAACACGATCTGTGTGAGGACCTGAACAAAAAGGTTGGCAAGACCAGATCCATCTACGGATCTAGGGATCGTGCTCCCGCATGGGACAGCGGCTATCAAGCCAATCGTGTCGGTCATATACCAGTTTAGGATAAATATCAAACATCACAACCATCGGACATACGCCATGACATAGCAAAATAGAGGGGCGCCGCGCACCCTCTATGCTTCACCGATGAGGTGTTGGATCACGACTTTCCAGAAGGGTTTAAACCCGTAAACATCGAGGCGTATGATGGAACGACAGATCCTGCCGTCTGGATAGAGGACTTCATTCTTCACATCCACATGGCTCGCGGAGATGATCTCCACGCCATTAAATATTTACACCTCAAGTTGAAAGGACCAGCTCGGCACTGGCTAAACAACCTCCCAGAGAACTCCATTGGGAGTTGGGAGGAACTTGAGAATGCTTTTTGGGCTAATTTTTAAGGGACCTATGTCCAGCCCCCGGATGCTGACGATCGAAGTCACATCATCCATTAGCACGGGAAATCAGCCCACAAGCTTTGGAATTGGTTTCTCACTAAGAAGAACCAAATCATCGACTGTCCGGACACCGAAGCCTTAGCGGCCTTCAAGCACAGTGTCCGGGACGAATGGCTAGCCAGACACCTCGGACAAGAAAAACCGAGGACAATGGCAGCCCTAACTACACTCATGACCTGTTTTTGCGCGGGCGAGGACAGCTGGTTAGCTCGTAGCAGCACCAGCGACCCTTGAACATCTGAAGTCAGGGACGTCAATGGAAAGCCACAACGTAACAAAAACAAACGTCGAAACAACGCTGGAAGCCCAGATGATACAGCGGTAAACGCCGGATTCAGCGGCTCCACACCCCGTCAACGGAAGAAGACATTTAACGGCAACAAAGATGGTCCATCTAGCCTGGACAAAATATTAGATAGGCCCTGCCAAATCCATGGCACCCCAGAAAAACCTGCAAACCATACCAACTGTAATTGTTGGGTCTTCAAGCAGGCCGGCAAGCTCAACGCCGAACGCAAGGGAAAGGGACCTCAGAGCGAAGACAAGGATGAACCTCGCCAGCCGAATATAGGGGGACAGAAGAAATTTGCACCGGAGATCAAAACAATGAACATGATATATGCCACTCATATCCCAAAGAGGGAGCGCAAGCGCGCACTCCGAGATGTCTACGCTGTCGAGCCTGTTGCCCCCAAATTCAACCCATGGTCGGCTTGTCTGATCACTTTCGATCACAGGGATCATTCGACTAGCATCCATCATGAGGGTTTGGCTGCCTAGTGCTGGACCCAATAATCGATGGATACCATCTCACCCGAGTCCTTATGGACGGCGGTAGCAATCTCAATCTGATATATCAGGACCCTGTCCGCAAGATGGGATTGACCCATCAAGAATCAAGCCAAGCAGCACGTCCTTTAAAGGAGTGATACCGGGCATGGAAGCCCGCTGCATGGGTTCTTTAACATTGGAGGTCGTATTCGGCTCTCCTAATAACTTTCGAAGCGAAGAGCAAATCTTGGACATAGCTCCGTTCTGAAGTGGCTATCATGCACTACTCGAAAGAACGGCCTTCGCCCGCTTTAATGCAGCCCCGCTTTATGCTTATCTAAAGCTTAAAATGCCTGGACCACGTGGCGTCATCACGGTCAATGGAAATATGGAGCGCTCTCTCCGTACAGTGGAAGACGCTGCGGCCTTAGCAGCCGAAGTCAAAAACGGCCTATTCAAGCCGGACATCCCATCGGTCGTTAAAACCGCGGACACAGCTAAACGTGTCCGGCATGCGCCTTAGTGCGGCAGCTCAGATGAACCTGGGCTAGATTAGCAGTTACGCCCGACTGCCCCATAAGGTGATAGCATACGTGCCTCGTGTACATAATTATGCCCTCAAAATCCCTTGGGCGGCGCTGGGGGCACACTGCATACACATAGTCCATAGTTCGGCTCGACCCTATCCAGACTCTAAATTTATCTTTCAAGGTTCACTCAACGAACCGGTTCTGTTTATGGCCACACTGGATCTCTTTTCTTTTCCAGGTTTCTTCTTTTTTCTCCTTTTTACAGATGGCCATCACACTCCCCCCTTCAAGGGCACATCACAGAGGAGGAAACGGCGCAAATGTGCAGCAGGGACCCGCGCTAAGGTTTCTTTTTAGATTAAGACCCTATGTAAACCTTTTTTCTCTTTTTGTGCTTTATACTTTTTTGGCATGTAAAATGTCCAAGAAAGTCTTTGGCATTATCTGTAAGCTTACGGCTCGCAGTCCTATAACAGGATATTATAAGAACAACTTGGTTCATATTATGTTTGGAGTTTTATTCACTTACCATCTATGTTCTCTCCCCACGTCAGATTGCCACATGTGCCTTGCCAACAGGGTCCATTACCAGGGGCTGTATTCAGCCCAGTATATGTCGAAAAGTCCGAACACCTATAAGGAGTGTTCGACGTCTTCGATGTTTGCCCTATATGCATTAGTTTCAAATCATGTCTTGGGTCAATAGTTGGGTTGCCTGGCTCCTATGCTTACCCCTTCGTTCCCGATTGTTCGGCTAGGGTGTAAAGGGAGAACTACTGCGGTTGTACTTCTGGCTCGTCTGGTCAAGTACCTCAGTAGAGAAAGCCAAAAACTGACTGTCATGATATGTGAGAACCTGGTCCGCAATCCGGTGACTTAGTTTTATACTACGATCGATAGAGATCTACCCCGTGTTATACGAAGGGTTGGTTTTTTTTGCCCAGCCGGGTGCAATTGGATACCTTAATTCGGAAATATCATATCCGCACCAGGGGCTAGTACCTAGCCCCACTTGTCAAACTCCTATGGCTAACTGAAAGCAATAACGCCATATAGTCCGATTGCCTGGTTCACTCCGCATACACGTCCTACACTGACCAAGACATTGGATAAAGAGTGTATATGCATATGACCGAACACCCCAGTACTATGTACATGGGGGCTGAAGCCGACGACTAGAAACTTTAAGATTTAAATAAACAGCCACACACGAGGTAAAAGTCGCTCACATTATAATAGTGCAAAAGTTATATACATCAGTTCATACGCTCAAGTCTTTACAACCGGATACAATTACTCAAAGATAACATCTTTTGAGCACCGGCCTTCTACAAGGCGGGTGCCTTCTATGACGTCCTCGAAGTAGTCTTGCGGTGCTCCTTGCCTGCGGGCGGGCCAGCAGTAGCTATATCCTGCGCCTTCAGCTTCGTCCAGTGCACCTTTACACGAGTGAAGGCCATCCGAGCTCCTTCTATGCAAGCCGAATGCTTCAAAGAGTCAACCCGCGGACTCGCCTCGACGAGCTGCTTCACCAATTGAAGTAGCTACTTGGGATCGGATCAGCGGGCCATAGTCGGACTATCAAGTTCTTCATGGCCGAACCCGCCATATTGTGCAGCTCGACCAACTGCTTCATCTGGTCGTTGAGGGGCGCCGGATGTTTTGGCACATATAGCTGCAACCAAAACAACTTCTCTGTGTCATTCCCCTCCTGGGCTCGGAAGTATTGGCGGCGTCAGCACTGCTCCTCGGAAGATCAGCAAACATGCCTGAAGAACTCCATAACCGTGTCAGCCCAAGATACTTCTGCCCTCCGAAGATGCTCTGTAAGAGAAAGTTCTTACCAGATGCTATCTGTCGTGCGAGCTTGATTTCTTCATAGGCGCTACGTGACTCGATTCGCGCATCCTGGACAGCCTTAACTGCCGCATTTAGCTCGGATGCTTGTTCCGAAGCCTTCAACTCCAATGCTTCATAGTTGCGAATAGCATCTTTGAGTTTGTCCTCGACTTCGGACACCCGAGCCACGTGTTGTTGGCATGTGGCATTTTCGGCCTCTAGTTCGGCAACCGCTTTGTCAGCGATTGCCTTATTCGCCTCGGCCTCCTTCTTAGCCTTTGCGAGCTCGCCCTTGAGGGCCTCGAGCTCGGTGGCGCCATCTGTGTAATACAGAATATCATAAAGAGTTTATACTCATACCCAATTACTTAGTCTTCTTGACATCTTAATCCACATACCCTGCGTTTCATCTAAACGCTGGTTGACGCGGTCGAGGTCCACGTTGGCCAACAAAAGCTTCTGATTTAGATCGGCAACCTCTGCATATCGTGCAGTTGCCGTAACTAGTGAAGCATGTTGAAATAACAGAAGCATAACAGTTCAGCTCTATAAACATGCTACACTATGGATACTTCGTCCGATTCTGTTCAGAATCACACAAAGCATCAGGGGCTACTGGCTATATATGTGCATATAAAACAAAAAAAGTTCCATAAAGAACATTACATTGCTTACCTCAAAGGCTGTTGAAGGCTTCATTCAGAACGCCTTTCAGGGACCGAATCTTCTTCATCACCTCACCCATCATGGTGCGGTGCTCCTCCATGGCAGAAGCACTCTGAAGCACTCCCTCTAGAGGGTCCGGCGCCTCCGGATTGACCCCGGGCGCTGTAGTATCCTCCCCCACCTTGGGGGTCTGGTCTTCAGACCCCGGAGCCGCGCTAGGCTCCGGGTCAGTATTCGGGAGGGCCCCGGATTGTTTGGGCCCCCCGTCTTCGGTCTCCATGGGGATTGTTTCCCCATGGTTAGCGACAGCCGAGGTGTTGCCCTCGGTCGCCCTGTCACTTGCCCCGCCCCCATCTCCTTGAGCGGAAGACACCCGCTGGGAGGACACTTCGGTCTCCCCGCCGATGGAGGGAGTCCTAGGTCGGGGGGTCCTCAGGTGGCCGGACAAACTCCTGGTGGGCCAGACTAGTGGGCCGTGAAGATTATTATAGAAGATCATCTCTCGTATTCGGACATGACTCCTGGATTCTTGTAAATGGCAAGTTTTAGGCTCGGGTGTAGATTTTCCTTCCTCTGCAATATGATATGTACAAACCCTTGGCCTCTCCGGTGTATATATAAACCGGAGGGTTTAGTCCATAGAGGCTAGAGAAGAATCATAAGATCCTCATAGGCTAGACCTAGGGTTTAGCCATTACGATCTTGAGGTAGATCAACTCTTGTACACATATTCACTCATACTAATATAGCAGGAAGTATGGTTTTACCTCGATCGAGAGGGCCTGAACCTGGGTAAACATCGTGTCCCCTGCCTCCTGTTACCATCGATCCTCAGACGCATAGTTCGGGACCCCCTACCTGAGATCTGCCAGTTTTGACACCGACATTGGTGCTTTCATTGAGAGTTTCACTATGTCATCGATGGAAGGACTGATGGATCACGTCGTCAACTGCAAGGGAGACGTCGAGGGGATTTTCCCTCCCGGCCAACTCTTCGTGTTCGGTGGCTTCGCGCTTCGTGCCAACACTGAAGGCCACCTTGAGCAGATCGAGAGCTATGCCCCTGGCCATCATGTCAGATTTGGTAGATTGAACAATGTTGCCGATATCCGTGGAGACATGATCTTCACCGGATTCAAGCCAGCTAAGGATGGCAATGGGTCGGGTTTGGATCGGGTTGAACAATATCAAATCCATATCCATATCCATGAAGAAAGTCTTTGCCCGCCCATGAAAAATTCCATGGGTGAAAAATTGTGTCCATGTCCAAATCCGATGGATATCCATACCCGCTGGATATCCATTGGGTCCTCTCTAGACATATAAATAAGACATAACACAATGTTAACATAAGCTCTTCCATTCTTCACTTCGTGGCAGGCTAGGGTTCTCTTATGGTAAATCAATGTCCACTAACAACATAAGATCATTTAGTATTTTTCTAACAGATGAGAATGACGAGTCATTTAACAAAGGAGATAAAAATAAGGGAAGGGCGTTGGGGTATGTTACACATGGGATTGAATGTGAACTAATAAAAGTTATGATGGGGAGTGTGTAATTTATTTTGCATGTTTTGGATAACAAAGTGTAAAATTGCAGTGGGACATGTGACTGTTGGGTAGGGATAGCAGATTTTTGCCCATTAAGTCATACTATCGGGTCGGGTTTGGATATACCCACGGGTACAAGATTGTATCCATGCCCTACCCACGAATAATCGGGTCGGGTTTGGGCGCTGCCCATGGACACAAAAGCATATCCAAACCCTATCCATTCGGGTCGGATATCCATGGATATCCATGTCCATGGATAAAATTGCCATCCTTAAAGCCAGCGGCAACCCCTCTCTGCCACCACGATGATCATGACTTAACTCTGTCACCGGATCAGGAGATAGCACCTGCAACAGTTCTGGCCCTACATCCACAACAGATTGCGTCACCCAAAGATGGGAAGCTCAACCCCACCATGGGAGCCGCAAACTCTACGGCGTTGGAGCCGCACACGGACCCAACTGATGGGGTCTGTGTTACCGAAACCCCGAACTCAGCTTCGGTCTCCGATTCCGAACTGCGCGTAACTGCGCCCCTCAAATCCAATCCGGCGCCAATCGCCGAATTCTGTGCTGCGGATATTTTCCATCACTCACCACTCCACGACATGTTAATGTCGTTAATATCTCTCTCCATGAGAGCACACAGCCGCACTATATCCGGTTCGAACTGAAGGCTGATGAACAGCCGCGCTGTACCCAGGGGGGTGAAGAATTTTGTTCCCCACCCACCACCCACTAGGTAGCCACAGTTGAAGATCTAACAAATCTACTCGACTATGCTTCAGAAGACTTCGAGGGGATGGACCTCGAAGCTGAAGCAGATACAGATCAAAGCCGGCCCATAACAGGGCGGCGGAAAGCTACGTCTTTATACGACGTGTATATGGTGGATACACCCAAAGAGGCGGAAGGCAACGGTGAAAATAATCCCATAGAGGATAAACCCGCCGAAGAACCTCACGACGCCGAACAAAATCCCGTAAAGGAAAGGACAGCAACACCGTGACTACTGACGGTGGTATTCCGGAACAAGCCGAAGACCCCGCAGATCCAGCGATAGAGCAGGAGGAGCGAGAGGACGGCGAACAGAGTCCGAAGCCGCAATCTGATGACAACGATGCCGAAGATGGTGACTATTAACCGATCTCCGAAGAAGAGGCTAGCCTGGATGACGATGAATATACCGTCCCAGAAGAACCCTCCGAACAAAAACGCTTCCATTGGCGGCTTATAGCCACCGCACGGAGCTTAAAAAAGCAGCAGAGACAGCTTCGAGCTGCACAAGACACGCTCAATGATAGATGGAATGAGGTGCTAGACGCCGAACAGAAACATGGCTTTAACGGCCAATCCAAAGGTTATCCCAAGCGCAAGCTGCTGCCCGAATTCGACGACGAGGCCGTTGCGCCCGTCCCACCAAAAAATAACACCGCCAATAAGCCCGACTGACCACCTCGCGGACGGGATAGAGTCGCTAGCAATGGCGTAAACAAGCCCCACCCCATAAAGGAAAGGAGGGTGCAGCCCAAGTCTGAAAGCATGATCCGCGTGAGGACCTAAACAAAAAAGCTAGCAAGACCAGATCTATATTTGGACCCCGAGACCGAGCTCCCACACGGGACGGCGACTATCAAGCCAATCGCGCCGGTGACATACCAGTTCGGGGTCAATACCGAACACCACAACCATCGGACATACGCCATGATATAGCAAGATACAGAGGAGCTTCACACCCTCTATGCTTTACCGATGAGTTGCTGGGTCATGATTTCCCAGAAGGGTTTAAACCCGTGAACATCGAAGCATACGATGGAATGACGGATCCTGCCATCTGGATAGAAGATTTTATTCTTCACATCCACATGGCTCGAGGAGAACATCTCCACGCCATCAAATATTTACCCCTCAAGCTAAAAGGACCAGCTCGGCACTGGCTAAACAGTCTCCCAGAAAACTCCATTGGGAGTTGGGAAAAACTTGAGGATGCTTTTCGGGCCAATTTTCAAGGAACTTATGTCCGGCCCACGGACGCTCACGATTTAAGCCACATCATCCAACAACCCGGGGAGTCAGACTGCAAGCTTTGGAACCGGTTTCTCACTAAGAAGAACCAGATCTTGGACGCCGAAGCCTTAGCGGCATTCAAGCACAGTGTCCGGGACGAATGGCTAGCCAGGCACCTTGGACAGGAAAAGCCGAGGACAATGGCAGCCCTAACTACACTCATGACTCACTTTTGCACTAGTGAGGATAGCTGGTTAGCTCGTACGTAGCAGCACCAGTGACCCTGGAACATCCGAAGTCAGGGATGGCAATGGAAAGCCACGACATAACAAAAACAAACGCCGAAACAATTCTGGAAGCCCAGATGATACAGCGGTAAACGCCGGATTCGGTGGCTCCAGACCCGGTCAACAGATTAAGCCATTTAAAGGCAACAAAGACGGTCCATCAAGTTTAGACAGGATATTAGACAGGCCCTGCCAAATCCATGGCACCCCAGAAAAACCTTCCAACCACACCAACCGTAATTGTTGGGTTTTCAAGCAGGCCGACAAGCTAAACGCCGAACACAAGGGGAAGGAGCCTCAGAGCGAAGACGAGGATGAACCTCGCCAGCCGAATATAGGGGGAAAGAAGAAATTTTCAACGGAAGTCAAAATAGTGAACATGACATATGCCACTCATATCCCAAAGAGGGAGCGCAAGCGCGCAGTCCGAGACGTCTATGCAGGTGAGCCTTTCACCCCAAAATTCAACCCATGGTCAGCCTGTCCGATCACTTTCGATCGCATGGATCATTCGACTAGTATTCGGCATGGGGGTTCGGCTGCCTTAGTGCTTGACCCAATAATAGATGGATACCATCTAACCCGAGTCCTTATGGACGGCGGCAGTAGTCTTAATCTGATATATCAGGACACTGTCCGCAAGATGGGGATCGACCCATCAATAATCAATCCAAGCAGCATGACCTTTAAAGGAGTGATACCGGGCGTTGAAGCTCGCTGCACAGGCTCGTTAACGTTGGAGGTCGTATTCGGTTCTCCCGTCAACTTTCGAAGCGAAGATTTACACTTTGACATAGCTCCGTGCCGAAGTGGCTATCACGCTCTACTCGGAAGAACGGCCTTCACCCGCTTTAATGCAGACCCGCATTATGCCTATTTAAAGCTCAAGATGCCTGGACCACATGGTGTTATCATGGTCAATGGAAATATGGAGCGCTCTCTCCGTACGGAGGAAGATACTACGGCCTTAGCAACCGAAGTACAATGCGGCCTATTCAAGCCAGATAATGTATCAATAGCGGACACAGCCAAACGCGTCCGGCACACGCCTCAGTGCGGCAGCTCAGATGAACCTGAGCAAGATTGACAGCTATGCCCCCGTCGACCGCCCCATAAGTTGATAGCATATGTGCCTCGAGTACATAATTGTGCCCTAAAAATTCCTTGGGCGGTGACTGGGGGCACCTGCATACAGTCCGTAGTTTGGCTAGACCCTATTCGGACTTTAAACTTATCTTCTTTTGGTTCATTAAATGAACCAGACTTACTTTGGCCACACCGGATTGACTTCTTCATTTACAGGTTTATTTATTTTTTCTACAGATGGCCATCATACTCGCACCTTCAAGTTTACATTACAGAGGAGAAAATGGCGCACACGTGCAGCAGGGACCCGCACTAAGGTTTCTTTTTAGATTAAGACCCCGTGTAAACCTTTTTTCTCTTTCTTATATACATTCTTGGCATGTAAAATGTCCAAAAAAGGTCCTCGGCATCATCTATAAAAGTTTGCAGCTCGCCGTACTATAGAGGGATATTAATAGAACAGTCTTATCCATATATATCCTGAGTTTTATTCACTCACCATGAAACGTTCTCCTCCCGCATCAGATTTCCATATGTGCCTTGTCAATAAGGGTTTATTACCAGGGGCTGCATTCAGCCCTGGTATATGTTGAAAAGATCGAACACCTATAGGGAGTGTTCGACGTCCTGGATGTTTGCATTATATGCATCCGTTTCGAATCATGTCTTGGGTCAATAGTTGGGTTGCCCGGCTCCTCTGCTTACCCCTACGTTCCCGATTGTTCGGCTAGGGTGTAAAGGGAGAACTACTGCGATTGTATTTCTAGCTAGTCCGGTCAAGTACCTCAGTAGAAAAAGCCGATAACTGACTGTCATGATAAGCGAGAACCTGGTCTGCAATCCGGCGACTTAGTTTTATACTATGATCGATAGAGATCTACCCCATGTTATATGAAGGGTTGGTTCTTCGCCCAGCCAGGTGCAATTGGATACTTTATCCGCACCAGGGGCTAGTACTTAGCCCCATTTGTGAAAATCCTATGACTAAGTGAAAGGAATAACGCGGAATAGTTTGATTGCCTGTTTCTCTCCGCATACACCTCCTATACGGACCAAGACGTTGGATAAAGAGTGTATTTTCATATAACCGAACACCCCAGTACTATGTACCTGGGGGCTGAAGCCAACAACTGGAAACTTTCAGATTTAGATAAACAGTCAGACAGGAGGTAAAAAAGACGTTGATATTATAAATAGCGCAAAAGTTATATACACTAGATTCATAAGCATAGTCTTTACATCCAGATACAATTAATCGAAAACAACATCTTTCGAACATTGGCCTTCTACAAGGCGGGCGCCCTCAATGGCGTCCTCGAAGTACCTCTCCGGCTTGCAGTGCTCCTTGCCTGCGGGCGGGCCAACAGTGGCTATATGCACTGCGTTCATCTTCGCCCAGTGCACTTTGACGCGAGCGAAGGCCGTCCGAGTACCTTCTATGCAAGACGACCGCGTTAATGCGTCGACCCGTGGACTCGCCTTAACACGCCGCTTCACCAATCCGAAGTAACTACTTGGGATTGGCTCAGTGGGCCATAGCCGGACTATTAAGTCCTTCATGGACGAACCCGCTATGTTGTGCAGCTCGACCAGCTGCTTCATCTGGTCGTTGAGGGGCATCAGATATTTTGGCGCCTCGAACTGTGACCAAAACAGCTTCTCCGTGTTGTTCCCCTCCAAGGCTCGGAAATACCGGGCGGCGTCTGCGCTGCTCCTTGGAAGATTAGCAAACACGCCTGGAGAACTCCACAATCGTGTCAGCCCAATATACTTCCGCCCTCCGAAGATGCTTTGTAAGAGAAATATCTTACCAGATGCTATCTGTCATGCCTGCTCAATTTCTTGACGAGAGTTACGCGCCTCGCCTTGCGCGTCCTGGGCAGACTTTACTGCCGCAGACAGCTCGGTCGCCTATTCCGAAGCCTTCTTCTCCGATGCCTCACACTTACGAATGGCATCTTGGAGCTCGACCTCGACTTTGGACACCCGAGATTTGTGCTTCTCGCACTCCGCCTTTTCGGCCTCTAAATCAGCAGTCGCTTTATCAGCGGCCTTGTTCCCCTTGGCCTCCTCCTTGGCCTTGGCAACCTCGCCCTTGAGGGCCTCGAGCTCAGCGGCGCCAATTGTGTAATACAGAATGCAATATTAGAGTTTGTAATCATACTCAATAAATTAGGTCTTATTGACATTTTAAAACAAAAATCTGCATAACTTGCGTTTCATCAAAACACCAGTTGGTGCGATCAAGGTCCGCGTTGGCCACCTCGAGCTTCTGATTTAGTTCGGCAACCTCTGCGTCTCGGGCAGTCGCCGTAACTAAGGAAGCCTGCACAATAGTTCAACTCTGTAAGTATGCTATTCTAATGGATACTTCGTCCGATTCTTTTCAGAATCACACAAAGCATCAGGGGCTACTGGTTATATATGTGTATTTAAAACAAATAAAATTTCTTAAAAGCATTACATTGCTTACCTCAAAGCCTGTTAAAAGGCTATCGAAGGCTTCATTCAGTCCGCCCTTGACGGACTGAATCTTCTTCATCACCGCACCCATCACGGTGCGGTGTTCTTCAATGATGAGAGCACTTTGCAGTGCCCCCTCCATAGAATCCGGCACCTCCGGATTAACTTCGGGTGCCGTCGTATCCTCCTCCGTTTGAGGAGCTGGATCTTAGAACCCCGAAGCCGCTATGCTCCGGGACGGTGTTCGGTGGGACCCCGGACTGTTCGGGCCCCACGTCTTCGGTCTCCATGGTGGTCGTCTCCCCATGGTCAGCGGTCGCCGACGTATTACCCTCGGCCGCCCTGTCTCCTGCCCCGCCCTCATCTCCTTGGGCAGAGAGAACCCGCTGGGATGACACTTCGGTGTCCCCGCCGATTACGGGCGATGGAGCCCGGACTGGCGGGTCACTCTCCGTCTCCCCAGGCGCCAGAGAGTTCCCCTCCGATGATGTAACATCGGGGTTCACACCGGGAGGGCTGTAGGTAAGTAGGAGAAAAATATTAAGTAAAATGCTATAAAAACTGAATAAACAAAGATGCAGCACTTGAGTCTGGACTGACTTACTTCATTGGCAGGGTGTTTTTCCTGGGATGCATCACATAGCTATGTTTGGATGAATTCGAACTAGCTCCGAGGTTTAGTTTCCTCCGGGGCACAGCCGTACCCATGTCAGCGACGACCCCCCTCTTCCTCCCACTGCCTTGCGCGGGGGGGCATTTCTTCTTCCTCCTCTTCCTCCTCATCATCTTCCTCCACCTCGTCGGAGGAGAGAATGTGGAGGTCCTCGGGGTTCTTGCCCGCAGGACGGGGGCTGTCTCTGGCCCCCTTGCCCTTTGACTTCTTGGGCTTCTGGTCGGCACCTTGTATGTTGCCGGAACCAGCATTGCCGTCAGTAGAGGCAGTGCTGGCTCTTCGGGCAAAGGCGCCGAACACTTAATCCGGGACGCCTTCTTCGTCCATCCCTATATATCACGTAAAAATTCAAACTCCTATTATCATTAAATAAGGGGAAGGGTATGTGTTCGGCAAGGATTATTATTGCCTCTATGGCGGAAACTTCGATGCTGAAGCCCGCATCCTCGTCCTCTTTGGGCCATTCATTCTGTCTCTTAAAGAGGTGCTTACATATCTCTTTGTGCGTAAAGACGAAGAGATGCTTCAGCGGCTTGTCTCCTACTGGATCGAACTCCCATAGGGAGGAATCCCGGCTTTGGCAAGGGAGAACAAGCCGGGTCAGCATCACCTGGATCATGGAGGAGAGCAGGTGCCCCTTAGAGATCACGCCGGACACATGCCCACGAGAGTCATTACCTTAGTGTACGACCCCCAATCCAGACCCTTCTTGGTCCAGGAGGTCAACCTCATTGGGGGTTCGGATCTGAAAGCAGGTTCCGCCGCCAACTTGGTGTCGCGGGGTTCGGTCATATAGAACCATTCCTGCTGCCAGACCTTGTTCGTCTCCACAAATGAGCCCTTGGGCCAAGTTGCGTTCGGGAGCTTGCTAATCATGGCGCCCCCGCACTCTGTGTGCTCCCCGTCAACCACCTTCGGCTTCACGTCACAATGATAAGGATCCCATAATAAGCGGGCACGATGTCTATTCTGATGGGACGTGGCAGTGAGGATGTACCTCGAAACGCGAAACTAGGACCAAATAAAATGGTTCGATATGTTAGTGGGTTGGACGTGATGCTTTGCCCAAAAGTTGTCAGTAGAGACGCATATTTCGTTTTTTTAAATCCTTGCCTTCGAGGCTAAGGGTTGTACTAATCTTGCGGAGCCGAACACAATCCATCTATTTTTAGAAGATATATTTGGGAGGAGGAACCCGCCTTGCAATGCCGAAGACAATACGGAAGCCGAACTCATCGTCATCGAAGACAGGTTCAGGGGCTACTGAGGGAGTCCTAGATCGGGGGGTCCTCAGGTGGCCGGACAAACTCCTGGTGAGCCGTGAAGATTATTATAGAAGATCATCTATCGTATCCGGATAGGGCTCTTGGATTCTTGTAAATGGAAAGTTTTAGGCTCGGGTATAGATTTTCCTTCCTCTGCAAGATGATATGTACAAACCCTAGGCCTCTCCGGTGTGTATATAAACCAGAGGGTTTAGTGCATAGAGGCTAGAGAAGAATCATAAGATCCTCATAGGCTAGACCTAGGGTTTAGCCATTACGATCTCGAGGTAGATCAACTCTTGTACGCATATTCACTCATACTAATATAGCAGGAAGTAGGGTTTTACCTCGATCGAGAGGGCCTGAACCTAGGTAAACATCGTGTCCCCTGCCTCCTGTTACCATCGATCCTTAGACGCATAGTTCGGGACCCCCTACCCAAGATCCGCCGGTTTTGACACCGACACCGATCACGGGCGATGGAGCTCGGACTAGTGGGTCACTCTCCGTCTCTCCTGGCGCTAGAGAGTTTCCCTTCGATAAGGAGGCGTCGGGGTGTGCTCGGGGAGGCCTGTAGGTCAGCAGGTGAGAAATACTAAGTAAGCATCAAAATGCTAAACAAACAAGGTGCAAAAATTAATATATCCGGACAAACTTATGTTTCGGTCGGGGGTTTCTCCCTGGGCTTCACCACAAAGCTATGTTCGGATGATGAGTCTGAACGAGCCGAGAGGTTCAGCCTCCTCCGGGGTGCGGCCGTGCCCTCGTCAGCGGCAGCCGCCCTCTTCGTCCCCTTGCCTTGCGCAGGGGCTCTTCTTCTTCTTCATCATCATCATCCTCCTCCTCTTCGGAGGAGAGGATATTGATCTTCTCAGACTTCTCGTCCGCAGGGCAGGGCCGTCTTCGACCTCCTTGCTCTTCTTTTTGGGCTTCTTGACCGGCGCCTTGTACGACGCCGGGACCAGCATCGCCGTCAGTCGATGCGTTTCTGAGTCTTCGGGCAAAGGCACCGGACACTTAATCCGGATTACCTTCTTCATCCAGCCATGTAAATCACGCAAAAACTCCAATTCATGTTATCACTAAATAAGAAAGGGGATATATCTTCGACGGAATTTTCTATTACCTCTGGGACGGCAAACGCAGTACTATAGCCTGCGTCCTCGATTTCCTTCGGCCACTCCTTCTGGCTCTTGAAGAGACGCTTTCAGATCTCTTTGTGCGTGAAGCCAAAGAGATGCTTCAAAGGCCGATCTCCTTCCGGATTGAACTCCCATAGGGAGGAGTCCTAGCTTTGGAAAGTGTCGGTGTACTAAAGTAGGGGTACCTTAGTATCCCGAACTTGTGCACGAGTAGTTGCAGCGTCCCGCGGCAAGGCCCGCCGGGTGACCGCCAAGATCCTCCCTGGTTCCTTTGGAGCCATTCAAGAACAAAGTATCCAAGTCCAGAAGACAAGACCCCGACAAGAGGAGCTTGCCGGGAAGGCCACTCAAGGCACAGAGTCACTCAAGACACAAGACCCCTGGCAAGGGGAGCTTGCCGGGAAGGCCATCCAAGGCATATCAAGAAGCTTGCCGCGACGCGCCACGCGTCCCGGCAAGGACCGGTGAGCGACAAGCTCCCAGAAGCGACAAAGATAGCCACCGCGGCAAGGCGCTTGCCGCGGCAAGCTTCCACTCAGTGCCCGCGCTCCAGCACATCCACCCACGTGTCGCCCTGGGGCCCTTCCAGGCACACGTGGTGTAGGCTGTGCAGCCAGGGGAACACGGTGGCAAGCGGCGATGACAAGGCTACCGTCGTGGCGGACGGTGGCGCCCCGATGGTCACTTTTTGCACTGTTTGGGCGACGGCGACGGGCTTTTAATGCCCTTGTCCCCTGCCGTCAGGGTTAGGTATAGAGCACTATACAAACACTGTTCCTACTACCACCCATTTTACACTTTTACCCTCGACTGCGTTGCCACCTGTCGGTGACCCCTTTGACCTATAAAAGGAGGCCCATGCGCAACGTAGAAGAGGTTCCGAACATCGATCATTCCACGCTCGGTCTAGTTAGCGGTTAGAGTGTACTGTAGCTCTCCTCGCTCTCGAGCAAGAACACAATACGAACCGAAGCAGGAGTAGGGTTTTACGCATCCGTGCGGCCCGAACCTGGGTAAACTGCTTGTGTGCTCGCCTCGATCCGCTCTTTGTGCATCCTTCGCCCCCTTGCCGTACCGAAAAGGGGCTCCGGTCCCATAGGTGTTCGTGGGCGATCAGTTTCCCCGACATCTTTGGCGCGCCAGGTAGGGGGTGCGTCGAGGTTGTGTGAACCTGATCCGGCGTCCACACGAGCTAGATCTTCACCAACTTCATCAACTTCATCGACTCCATCAGCATGCCGCCGAAGAAGAAGGCTTCGGAGGCATCAGGCCCGTCCGCGTCGATCCCGCCACCGCCGGAGCCAACGGCCGGTGGAGTAGACGCCGGCAGAAGAACGGACGTCGGGGAGGAAACTCACGGCGCCGCCAAGTCCAAGGACAAGACAGACGACCGAGCGCAATCCAAGGCCTCGGCGTCCGTGCACGCACCGCATCCATCTCAGGAGGCGCGGGACCGGCAACGTCGTGGTACTCAAGGTACCATACGCTTGCTGGGACAAGGTCAAGCTGGCGGATCGCGGGACGCTCAGGGCCAGCATGCACACCAGCATGCTGGCACGAGCAAGGCGCGGTCGTCGGGATGGGAAACTGCTCCTTCTAACGTAGTTAGAAGTCCGAGCATATCTCGCTCCTCGCACCGTTCGCCGCCGTTACCCGCCACTCCAGCAGAAGCTCTAGCGCGAGCTCAACTGCTACTCGACTTCCCTCCAACGGCAGACAAGGCCGACGACTGGAGGGCCACCATCCAGAGCCTCATCGCCTTCGCCAACGGCGACACCCCGCAGCAGCCGAGCACGTCGCGGTCGCGGCAAGTCAGCCAGGCGCAGGCCGATGGCGGCAAGACCGGTGGGGGTGCAACCACCGTGCACTCTCCGCCCCGAAGGCCAAGATCAATGACCCGCTGGATCAACATCGACGACGACTCTACTGCGTCATCAGATCCGCGGGCTCGCCGCCATCAGCGCCAAGTTCTCGACGATCGACAACAAGAGGACGCTCGAACCAGCATCGAGCGTCGAAGAGAAGCGCGGCGTCAATCAGACCAGCGCGTTGGGCCCACTGTTGACATGCACGCGCCCGGAGGACCAGAAGACTTGCCGTACGCGGTAGGTTGCCCTGCGTTCACCCGTGAGCTGTGGCAAGTCCAGTGGCCCAACATGAAGAACTTCAAGCCCGACGTACCGGAGAAGTACGACGGCAAGACACATCCGTCGGAGTTCCTCAGCATTTACACCATCACAGTACAGGCTGCTGGGGGACGAGACGAGAAGATACTTGCCAATTACTTCCCGCTGGTGCTCAAGCCAAACGTCAGATCCTGGCTCATGCACTTGCCGGATAACTCCATTTCTTCTTGGGCTGACCTGTGCCATCAGTTTGTCGGCGCCTTCACAGGCGGCCACAAGCCTCATGGCCAGGAGAGCGACCTTCACCTGCTCACCCAGAAGGAAGGAGAGCCCCTGCGCAAATACATCCTGAGGTTCAGCCGCGTGCAACACAACATCCCAGACGTCCACCCTGCCGCGGTTATCAGCGCGTTCCATCAGAACGTGCGTAACCGTAGGATGAGGGAGGAGATGGCGATGTGCAAGATCAGGGACGTCAGCGAGCTGTACGCCCTGGCCGACAAGTGCGCACGTGCTGAAGAGGGGAGGAAACTCCCCGGAGAGGATACAGGAGCAGGGGGATCAGACAGCGAGGATGCCGCCCCGGCAAAGAAGAACCAGCGGCGGAACAACAGGAAGAAGAAGAACAAGGAAGTGCTAGTCGTTGAGCAGTCTGGCAAGGAGGCTGGCGCCAAGAAAACCCAAGTTGGTAGCTCCGGCAAGGAGACCGCCGCGTGCACCAACTGCCAGGCTGTGGCAGCCGCCGACAAGTTGGACGGCACCGACAAGCAGTACTGCAAGATCCACCGCACCAAGGGCCATGACCTTCAGAACTGCAAGAAAGTCGAGTACCTCGTCGAGCAGCAGAAGGCTGAGTACGAGCGACGCGACAAGGAGAAGGCCCAGGGAGGTGATGGTGGATCCGGCAAGAAGTGGCCATTCAACGGTCGGGGAGGACGCCGCGGCAAGGCCAAGCAGCGGCAAGGAGACAGACCTCCCCGCGGCCGCGACAAGGACGAAGACGACGACGACGACGAAGACATTGATGACGGAGAAACCAGCGAGCAGGAGTTTCAGAAAGCCACGGAGGTTTTGTGCGTTGACGGTGGTGCTTCTCTGCATGCTTCTCACCGCCAACTCAAGCAGTGGGTGCGGGAAGTTAATGCGGCAGAACCACCCGTCGAGTCGCGCAAACTTCTGAAGTGGTCCAGCACACCTATCATCTTCGATATCGAGGACCACCCTGATCGCATAACTGTGGTCGGGTGCTTGCCGATGTTGGTTTCACCAACCATCCGCAACCTCAAGGTCACCAAGATGTTAGTTGACGGCGGGGCAGGCTTGAACTTGATCTCCTCCGCTGTGGTCCGGAAACTCCAGATCCTCGACAGCGAGCTCGAAGAAAACGGCACGTTTCAAGGAAACAGCCCGGGAAGGAGCAAGCCGAAGGGGAAGATTACGCTGCAAGTGACGTTTGGCGGAGAGCTGAACTTCAGAACTGAGAGGATCACTTTCGACGTTGCTGATTTTCCATTGCCTTACAATGGAATACTCGGTCGTCCAGCCTCTCATTACGCCTACAACATGCTCAAGATGCCCGGCCCGATAAGCGCCATCTCTGTCCCTGGCGACAAGAAAGATGCCCTTATCTGCGCCGACAAGATCTACCGGGAAGCAGCAGCCGCAGCAGGTAATAAGACACTTGCCGCTGAAGCTCCTAGGGGGAAGAAGACCAAGTTCGGCAAGAGCTCTGGGGCCCACTCCAGCAAACGCACCTCTTCGGAGTGCTGCGCTGCCGTCGAGGACGCACCATCGAGCTCCACCGGCAAGTGTAAGAAGACGATGGCAGCTCCACCAGAGACAAAGAAGGTGTCCGCCAAGGAGGACGGCACTGGTGGTACTTTCACCATCAGTGCCATGCTTGACCCTAAATAGGAAAGCGCGCTCGTTGCTTTCCTGCGGGCGAATGTCGACGTGTTTGCATGGCAACCGTCTGACATCCCCGGTGTTCCCAGGAAAGTGATTGAGCACAAGCTTGCCGTTTGTCCTCACGCGCGGCCCGTCAAGCAGAAGGTTAGAAAGCAAGCAGTGGAGCGCCAAGAGTTCATAGCAGAAGAAATCAAGAAACTGGAAGCAGCAGGCCTTGTCAGAGGTGTACTCCATCCCACGTGGTTGGCCAATCCTGTTGTCGTGCGCAAGGCAAACGGGAAGTGGAGGCTTTGTATCGACTTCACCGATGTGAATAAAGCTTGTCCCAAAGATCCATTTCCCTTGCCGCGCATTGACCAGATTGTAGATTCCACGGCTGGATGTGAGTTGCTTTCGTTTTTTCATGCATACTCAGGATACCATCAGATTTTCATGGCTGAGGAAGATGAAGAGAAGACCGCATTCATCACTCCATGTGGCACTTACTATTTCATACGCATGCCTTTTGGTTTGAAGAATGCTGGTTCAACATTTGCAAGGGTGGTCCATACAGCTTTTGAGCCACAGATCCACAAGAATGTAGAAGCATACATGGATGACATAGTGGTCAAGAGCAAGGACAGGGCTACCCTAGTTCAAGATTTAGAAGAGACCTTTGCAAATCTGCGCAAGATCCAACTCAAGCTCAACCCCGAGAAGTGCGTGTTTGGAGTCCCCTCCGGCAAGCTTCTCGGGTTCTTTGTGTCTCAGAGGGGGATTGAAGCCAATCCCGACATGATCAAGGCCATCGAGCAAATCAAAGCACCGAAGCGCGTCAAGGATGTGCGAAGGCTTGCTGGTTGCGTGGCTGCTCTCAGCAGGTTTATCTCTAAGTTAGCAGAGCGCGCCCTGCCGTTTTTCAAAATTTTGAAAAAGGCAGGTCCAATGAAATGGACTCCGGAAGCAGAGGCTGCGCTGCAAGACTTGAAGAGGTACCTATCCTCTACTCCAATACTTGTCGCACCTAAACCACAAGAGAAGTTGCTGATGTACCTAGCGGCAACCAATCAAGTGGTTAGTGCTGCGTTAGTAGCGGAGAGAGAGGCAGACGATGGGCCAGCAACTGCGGCAAGCATATCCAGCGACAAGCAGGGGGCTTCCCCGACAAGCCCTGGTCGCGACAAGGATGGGTCTGCGTAGATGTAAGAAGAGGTGCAGAAAAAGATGGTACAGCGCCCAGTTTATTTTGTCAGTTCCCTCTTGTAGGGAGCTAGGTCAAGGTACTCTGGGGTGCAGAAGTTGCTTTTCGGCCTCCTCATGGCCTCGAGAAAGCTGTGCCACTACTTCCAGGCACATGAGATAACAGTGGTCACTCGCTTTCCGCTGAAGAGGATATTGCAAAATCCAGAAGCAACAGGCAGGATTGTCGAATGGGCGCTAGAACTGTCAAGCTTTGGCCTCAAGTTTGAAAGCACTTCAACTATCCAAAGCAGAGCATTAGCAGAGTTCATAGCAGAGTGGACGCCAACGCCAGACGAAGAGATTCCAAAGACGAGCATCCCCGTCAAGGAAGCAAGCAAAGAATGGATAATGTACTTTGATGGTGCCTTCTCGCTGCAAGGCGCCGGTGCCGGCGTGCTACTTGTCGTGCCCACCGGGGAGCACCTCAAGTACGTGGTCCTGATGCACTTTCCCAAGGAGCAAGCGACAAACAATACTGCAGAGTATGAGGGTTTGCTTGCCGGTCTCAGGATCGCGGCAGACCTTGGGATCAAGAAGCTTATTGTCAGGGGTGCCTCGCAACTTGTCGTCCGCCAAGTAAACAAGAACTACCAGAGTCCGTTGATGGAAGCGTACGTTGACGAAGTGAGAAAGCTTGAAGAGCACTTTGACGGCCTACAGATGGAGCATATTCCAAGAGCTCAGAATGACATCGCCGACGGCCTGTCAAAGTGCGCTGCACTTAAGTTACGTGTGGAACCAGGGATCTTTGTGCTCAAGTTGACTCAACCATCCGTAACACCATCAACTGGGCAAAGCAAGAAGAGGAAGTTGATTGTTGGCGACTATTTTCCGGCGGAGCTTCCCAAAGCCACCGCCAAGAAGGTTCCCAAAATCAACGCCAAGAATGCTGAGGAGCAATCCGCTCCGGCAAGTCCCAGGACTTGTTCCGTTGAAGCGGAAGCTCCCTACAAGTTTTGCTCTGGCAAGCTTGCCGGGGATCGTCACGCTCCGGCTGAGACACAAGTTCTCGTCGTAGAAGCGGACGTCCCCGCAGCAGCAGATGTGCCTTTAGTCCTTGTTGTCGAACCACAGGCTCCAGCATGGGCACAGCAGATTGTCTGTTTCCTTCAGACATGAGAACTTCCCGAAGAGCAAGAAGAAGCTGAAAGAGTAGCCCGGTAGTCAAGTATGTACCAGTTTGTCGGCAACGAACTGTACAGAAGGAGACTCAACGGTGTGAAATTGAAGTGTATTCCCCGGGAAGATGGACAGAAGCTGTTGGCAGAGATACATGGAGGCATATGTGGCCACCACATTGGCGCAAGAGCACTTGCCGGCAAGGCTTTCCGGCAAGGTTTCTTTTGGCCAGAAGCCCTCCAGGATGCAACTGCACAAGTAACCAAGTGTGAAGCGTGCCAGTTCCATTCCAAGCAGATACACCAACCAGCTCAAGCTCTCCAGACGATCCCTTTGTCCTGGCCATTTTCGGTCTTGGGGCTCGACATCCTCGGCCCCTTTCCCCGCGCAGCCGGGGGCTTTGAGTACTTGTACGTTGCAATCGACAAGTTCATAAAGTGGCCGGAAGTGGAACCAATGAGAAAGGTGACCGCACAGTCAGCAGTCAAGTTCTTCAGGTCGATTGTTTGCCGTTTCGGGATCCCTAACAGGATCATCACCGACAACGGTACGCAATTCACAAGTCGCACCTTCATGCAATATGTCCAAGACCTTGGCGCCAAGGTCTGATTCGCTTCTGTTGCTCACCCGAGAAGCAATGGTCAAGCGGAGAGGGCAAATGCTGAAGTGCTGCGCGGCCTCAAGACAAGGACTTTTGACAAGCTGCACAAGTGCAGAAGGAACTGGATCGAGGAGTTGCCGACGGCTCTTTGGTCGATCAGGACGACGCCAAATCGAGCCACTGGACAGACACCCTTTGCTCTAGTCTATGGAGCAGAGGCAGTTCTCCCCACGGAACTCGTATACGAGTCGCCTCGAGTGCTCGCTTATGATGAGCTCGAGCAAGAGCAGCTGCGACAAGACAACGCGCTGCTCCTTGAGGAGGACCGTCTTCAGGCTGCTGTGCGAGCTGCTCGCTACCAGCAAGCTTTGCGCCGCTACCATAGCCGCAAAGTCAATGCCAGAAGTCTCGAGGAAGGCGACCTTGTTCTTCGGCATGTTCAGTCCGCCAAGAATTCCAACAAGTTGACGCCGAGGTGGGAAGGCCCTTATCGGGTGAAACGAGTCACTAGGCCCGGCGCTGTCCGCCTAGAGACCGAAGATGGCTTTCCGGTGAGCAACTCCTGGAACATCGAGCATCTTCGTAAGTTTTATCCATAAGGCGCGGTTGCCGTGATCCGCTCCGGCAACCACCTTTTGTACAAGTCTTCCCGCTGTTGCATGTAATCCTTTATACAAAGCTGGGCGCAGACCCCGTGCATCAGTAAAGCTTATGTGCCCCGCACAACTGGTCATTTCATGCTTTTTTTATCTTTTGCATGTATTATCTGTCACTTTGTGCAGCACCTAACCCTGGTAAGCAATAACGAGCCCAAGAGCTCCATATCTATATTTTCTCTTCTTCTTTCTCCAGCAGAAGAAGGTTCCCTCACGCACAAGTTTGCCGGGGGGAAGGAAGATAGTGGTATGGACCAGGCGCCGTTCAAGAAAACCCCACCTTGACGGGAAGCAAACAGCACAAAAGCTAAGTGCCAAAGTTTGAGCAATCAAATTTTAAATTTTTAAGTTATCTTCCTTGAACGACCGCACTTTGTATGGAAAACCTGTGCGCGGAGGAACCAACTCGTGACTAGCCGCGCCCTTACTTTGTTTCGAGCACGCTCGACGACTTAAGTGCGCTGCGACAAGTGTCGCGCCCTTACTTCGTTTTCGAGTTCGCTCAACAGTTTAAGTGTGCTGCGACTAGTTGCGACAAGGTTTCTTGTCGGTAACGGCACTGCCAGCGGGCTGCTGAAGTTCCGCACTCAGCGCTCGCGGCAAAGGTGCCTACGCCGGCAAGTTCCCTAAAAACGTAGGGTGAAAACATACAAAGCAAAGGAATCAAGTAGAGGAAATAACATTGCATCAACTACCCAAAATAGAGTTATATTACAAAGAAACTTGCCGCAATTCTAATAGACTATCGTTCGTAACATGGTTGGCAGCGGCAAGGGAAGAAGAAAATAAATAAGCCTAGTCCGCGCGGTCGCCTTCAACCCTCTTAATTCCGCCCACCTTGTCCACAATGGGTGCGACAAGGGCCTTGAGCGCCTCCTGGTCGGCGTCGGGCGGCAGGGTCCTGAGGACGTTGGTGAGGTTGAGCCCTGGGTTGCGGAAGGCCACCTTCATCAGCACCTTTTGGAGAGCCCCAGCGTAGAGCCTGCGCGATTCGTCCGCCAGCTGCTTCTGGATCTTCTCCCGGAGTTGCTGGAGGGCCGTCGCCACGCCCTTGAAGAACAGAGTGAGCTTGGCGCTGGGGTGGAGGTTCTCGTCGGTGGAGTACCCGAGATACTCCGCCCCCAGCTGCGCCAACTCCGTGTCGATGCCCGCGGCGGCGTTGACAAGGCCCTCCGTCCATAGCTCGACGGTCCGCCTAAAGTTATTCTGGGAAATGGCAGCACTGTCCAGCAACACCTTCTCGGCCTTAGCTCCTCCTTCAGGGCCGTCTCCCGCTCCCTGGCGCCATCCAACGTCGTGGTAAGAGTGGACAGCTTCAGCTCCAAATCGGCGATGGAGTCCTTGGCGACGGTGAGCTCCTTGCCCTTATCGGAGAGACGGACCTGCAGTTCGGAGTGGCTGTGGGTGTCTTTCTCCCTCTCGAGCTTAAGAGCGGCAACCTCCTCGCCGCTCGTCTTGAGGTTGGCCTCCAGCTGCGCCACCCTCGTCTCTAACTCCCTCTTCGCGGTCTCCGCGGCCGCGGCAGCATCTTTCGCCTCTTGAAGAGCTCCACCAAGCGACCGCTCGCGCGCGGCAAGCTCGTCCTCGTGGCTGTCGAGGTCGACCTTCCGCTGGGCCAGCTCGCCTTCTCGCTTGGACAACTCCTCGGCGGCGAGACGCTGCTGCTCATCCACTTCTGCCTTCTCGGGGATGAAGGCCTGCTGCGCCTCGGCAAGCTGCTCCCGCTCCTCCGTCAGGGACTGGAGAGCCGCTTGGTTGACGGCCCGGAGCTCTTCTGCGTGCTTCTCCAAGTCAACTCCCGCCTTGGCGGCCAGAGCCTCTCGGGACTCCAGCCTGGCATGCCGGGCGCGGTACAAAGACAGAAGTTTGCGCAGCAGCCGCTCCTCCTTGGGCTCGTTGCTGCTACTCGGCGCGTCGACGAGCTTCAGTCCGGCGGATGCAAGGACCTCCCCGTCGAAGACCTCTCCCTCGACGGGCGCCCTGGACATGGACGCCCATGGGAGCTGAATGAAGACGTCGTCGCCGGCCTTTAGATAGGCGCTTGGCTCGGGCTCGTGGAGCTGGGGGCTGCGGCTGCGGCGGAGGGCTTGGCGGTCGACGAAGCGCCTGGCGCTCCTGCGGCCCCAGTGCCGTCAGTGCGATCGCCGACCTCTTCGCCGGCTGCCGCGGCAGCAGCCCTGGCGGCCTCTGCAGCGGCGGGATCGTCCGCGCCGGCCGTCTCCTCAACAACGGCGGCGTCTTCAACGACGACCTCCGTCTCCATTGGCTCGGCTACGGACGGGTCTGACGGAAGAAAAGAAAAGGAAAGAAAAACAGTCAAGCAAATATCAAAAAAGAAGAATTGAATGAAGAAAAGTCCAAGGGTTTACCTGCGCGGGCCTCCTCCTCGGTGGGGTTCCTTGCCGGGGAGCTCTCCCTCGGCGGCGTGGTGGTAGCTCCCGTCGACGGAGGGCCGCTAGCGCCATCCCTTGGCGGAGTGCTCGCCCTTGGCGGGGTGCTCGCCCTTGGCGGGGTGGTCGCAATTGGCGGAGTGCTCACCCTTGCCGGAGAGCCTCCCCTTGGCGGAGTGGTCGAAGCGTGCGGCACATCGGGGGTGATCTCCTGGCGCTCCTGGTGCTACTGCTCTACTTCTACACAAGTCAACAAACAAGACATCAGTAAAGGAGGAGCACCCACGCGCGCCCAACAGCAGAAGATGCACTATACTTACGCTGGGGGCTGCGCTGGGGGCTGCTCTGAAGAACAGTTGCCGGGTCCGGCAAGCTCGTCTCAGGCGCACCCCCTGCTATCGCGGCGGGCTCGTCCTTGATGACGATCACCGGGACCTTGGCCCTCTTCGCTGCCCTTTGAGCCAGAGTTCTGAAGAAGAACAGGTTCAGAGTTAGGCAAAGGAGATACAAGACAAAGGACAAGTTGAAAATCAAAGAAAAACAAGGATTGCGAAGACTTACTCTTCTTCCTCCTCGTCGGAACTGAGCACGGAGAAATCAAAATCTGGCTCGCGTGTCCCAGCGTGAGGAAGCGGAGGAGTGGGCTCCCTCGGCCGCTTGGCGAGAGCAGGGACGGCGGTCTGAGAAGACCCCGCTCCGGTTGCCGCCGAAGCGCGAGGGGCGGCGGGAGCAGAGGCACCAGTCCGGGAAGAACCCGCTCCAGTTGCCGCTGAAGCACGAGGCACTCCCTTGGCGGCCTTGCTTGTCGCGGTGGCGCGTGCCGCGCGGCGCTGCGGCTGCTGGCCCGCCTGCCGCCCTGTCACGTCTGCGGCCTTGCGGACGCGTCTTCTTGGTGGAGCTGGAGGACTTGCTGGTGGCGGTGAGCTGCCCGAGGACGAGGAAGAGGAGTCGAGGTCCAGCGAGCCGCTCGAGTCCTCGGCGGGCTCGCTTGACCCGACACCCTGCTCGGCGGGCCCGCTCGACTCGACGCCCTGCTCGGTGGGCTCGCTTGTCCCGGCGGTCTGCCCGACAAGCTTCCCCGCTTTGCGGAGCTCTTCCTCCTCGGCGAGGCTTGTCGCCTCCGCTGCCTCCGCCTCCTCCACAGTGTACCCGAACTCGCCCGCGGCCTTGGCTGCCGCTGCCTCTTCCAGTCTGGTGGCAATATATGCCATCTCCTGGTCAGTAGTGTCGCGGGTGAGGCCTTTCTTCTCGTCGGAGTCGATTGGCTGTTCCACCAAGTTGTCGAAGAACGTCTGCACAGCTTCGTCGGAAGGCTCTTTCCAAGTGGGGTCGATCCCGTGGGAGTCGCACAGCGGCATCACTGCGCGGATGCCGCTGAGCGCTGAGCTGTTGCACGGCGGGACTACGCCCAACGGCAACGTGAACCATTCTGGGTGGTCGGAGTCGTACTTGAACAACGCCTGGAGCATCGCGTTGAGCTCCAGGACAGTAAAATTCCAATTGAGGCCCGGGCGCAACCTCATGATGTCTGCCGCGTTCTCGAACTCCCAGGCGGCCCTCTTCCTCTCCTGCAAGGGGGCGATGCGGCGGCGGAGAAAGTCTGCTCCAACCGCGCCTACAGTCAGCCCGGCGTGCCTGAGGCGAAGAATTCGGGTAGTGGCAATCTTCAATTTGCTATCCTCCGGGGCCAAATCGCTCCAGTCGTTGCCGCGTACTACTGGGGCTTGGCGCCGGGCAGTGAATGGCTGCGGGTCATCCTCTACGATCCAACACCAATTGGCTCTCCACTCATCCCACTTGCCGCGGAGCTCTCCCGACAAGTAAGCTTCCTTCTTGTGGGTCCTAGAGATCCAAGAGATTCCGCCAGACAAAGGCGACCCTGCCTCGACTCGAGGCGTGAAGTAATGGCGGAAAAGAGCTACATTGGGGAAGACTCCGACAAAGTTTTCGCACAGATGTGCGAAAACTGCCATTGTCAGGACGGCGTTGGGGGTGAAGTCAAGGAGATGAAACCCGTAGGTATTCATGATGTCGCAGAAGAACTCAGAATAGGGCGGGCAGAGCCCACAATAGAAGAACAGGGCGAAGAATGCGTAGCCATTCGGGAACATCTCAGCGGCTACGGTGGGGAGTACCTTGGTGCGCGGATGCGCCTTCGTCTCCCTCGACCAAAAAAGGTAGAAGGAATCCCTCAGCTCCTCCGCGTCAAGCTTGGGGGGGGGGGGAAGACCACCTTCTTCTTCCGCATCGCTGCGAGCCGCAGCGCCTCGGCCGACTTCGCGGATTTCCCCTTCTCGCCTTTCGGGGCCATGGCTGAAGCGGTGAAGGGGGTCGACGGCGCTGGTAGTGCTGGTGACGACGGAGGGTGGAGCGCTGCTCTCTTTCGGCCTTCGGGAAGGAGGGGAGCGGCGGGGGTTTCTGAGGATTGAAGAAGCAATGGGCGAATGGAAGGAACTGCCCCTGTTTCCCCTGCTTTTAAGGGGGGAGGGGGGACGTTCCGCATTATCGATTAAAGAACACCCCCACGATCTCTCCCACGATGCCGCAATCAACGCATGTCGTTAAGGGAGGGCGCGGTGGATACGGAGTGGGATACGGCGTGCTGCAGGCCGCGCGTGCCCATGCACTGTTTTGGGACTGGCCCAACAGCGCTCGGCAGCGTGTGTGGCCCAAGCCCGGGGGCTCCTGTCGGTGTACTAAAGTAGGGGTACCTTAGTATCCCGAACTTGTGCACGGGCAGTTGCAGCGTCCCGCGGCAAGGCCCGCCGGGTGGCCGCCAAGATCCTCCCTGGTTCCTTTGGATCCATTCAAGAACAATGTATCCAATTCCAAAAGACAAGACCCCGGCAAGAGGAGCTTGCCGGGAAGGCCACTCAAGGCACAGAATCACTCAAGACACAAGACCCCTGGCAAGGGGAGCTTGCCGGGAAGGCCATCCAAGGCATATCAAGAAGCTTGCCGCGACGCGCCATGCGTCCCGGCAAGGACCGGTGAGCGACAAGCTCCTAGAAGCGACAAAGATAGCTACCGCGGCAAGGCGCTTGCCGCGGCAAGCTTCCACTCAGTGCCCGCACTCCAGCACATCCACCCACGTGTCGCCCTGGGGACCTTCCAGGCACACGTGGTGGAAGGCTGTGCAGCCAGGGGAACACGATGGCAAGCGGCGATGACAAGGCTACCGTCGTGGCGGACGGTGGCGCCCCGACGGTCACTTTTTGCACTGTTTGGGCGACGGCGACGGGCATTTAATGCCCTTGTCCCCTGCCGTCAGGGTTAGGTATAGAGCACTATACAAACACTGTTCCTACTACCACCGATTTTACACTTTTACCCTCGACTGCGTTGCCACCTGTCGGTGACCCCTTTGACCTATAAAAGGAGGCACATGCGCAACGTAGAAGAGGTTTCGAACATCGATCATTCCACGCTTGGTCTAGTTAGCGGTTAGAGTGTACTGTAGCTCTCCTCGCTCTCGAGCAAGAACACAATACGAACCGAAGCAGGAGTAGGGTTTTACGCATCCGTGCGGCCCGAACCTGGGTAAACTGCTCGTGTGCTCGCCTCGATCCGCTCTTTGTGCATCCTCCGCCCCCTTGCCGTACCGAAAAGGGGCTCCGGTCCCATAGGTGTTCGTGGGCGATCAGTTTCCCTGACAGAAAGGAAGGACAAGTCGGGCCAGCATTACCTGGACCACGGTCGAGAGCTGATAGCCCTTGGAAATCACACTGGACACACGGCTCTGGAGTGCCGTCACCTCAACTTGAGACCCCTAGTTCGGACTCTTATCAGTCCAGGAGGTCAACCTCTCCAGGGGTCCAGATATGAAAGCAGGTTCCGCCTCCTATTTAGCATCACAGGGTTCAGTGATATAGAACCACTCCTGCTGCCAGACCTCATTCATCTCCATGAGCGACCCTTTTGGCTTCACGTTGAAGGTTTTGAGCGATAGGCTGAAGTGTGGAGGGGCGTGGAGGAAAGATTCACACACCACTATAAAAGTGGACATGTGGGGAATTGAGTTCGGGGCTAGATCGTGGAAATCTAGCCCGTAGAAAAACAACAAACCCTGAACAAAGGGGTGGAGCGGGAACCCTAGCCCCCTAACAAAGTGCGAGAGGAACACGACTCTCTCACCCGCCTCTGGGACGGGAACCACCTGGCCCTTGGCGGGGACTCGGTGCGCAATGTCAGTAGCGAGATAGCCTGCGCTTCGACAATCCCCCACAATTTTCTAGGTAACCGTGGAGGCCTCCCACTTGCCCTTGGCGCCGGATCTAGCCATTGCTGAGGAAGGAAGTAGTGGTTGAGGAACGAAGAACGGTGGGCGCAAGAGATGAGGATGTTGGGGCTAGGAAGATTGGAGAGCTCGAGCTTGAGGAAAGCGTTGGGCTGATGAAAGGGATTCATATCCTTTTATAACACCGTGAATACAAAACCTCCCCCCACTTTAGCCATAAACCTCGCCGGTTCCCAAAGCGATTGTGCGTAGTGCGCGGTTTGGATGCTCACGTCACGTTGATAAGGATCCTACAATAAGCGGGCACGATCTCTACTCTAATAAGACGTGTCGATGGGGTTGTACCTCGAAACGCGAAACTAGGACCAAGTAAAATGGTTTGGTATGTTAATAGGATGGACGTGGTGCTTCACCAAAAAGTTGTCAGTAAAGACATGATATTCATTTTCCTTCAGTGCCATGCCTTCGAGGCTAAGGGTTGTACTAACTATGCAGAGCCGAACACAATACACCTTTTCCAGAAGATATATTCGGAAGAAGGAACCCGCCTTGCAATGTCGAAGACAATACGGAAACCGAACTCATCGTCATCGAAGATAGGTTCAGGGGCTACCGAGGGAGTCCTGGATTGAGGGGTCCTCATGTGGCCGGATAACTCGTGGTGGGTCGGACTGGTGGGCCGTGAAGATCATTGTTGAAGATCGTCTCTCGTATCCGGATAGGACTCATGTATTTGTATAATGGTAGGTTTTAGGTTCGGGTGTAATATTTCCTTCCTCTGCAAGATGGTTATGTACAAACCCTAGGCCCCTCCGGTGCATATATAAACTGGAGGGTTTAGTCCGTAGAGACGGGAGAGAGAATCATAACATCCTCATAGGCTAGACTTTAGGGTTTAGCCAATACGATCTCGAGGTAGATCAACTCTTGTAATCATATTCATCCATCTTAATATAGCAGGAACTAGGGTATTACCTTGATCGAGAGGGCCTGAACCTGGGTAAACATCATGTTGCCAGCCTCCTGTTACCATCGATCCTCAGACGCATAATTCGGGACCCCCTACCCAAGATCCACCGGTTTTAACACCGACAATGATAATATAACAGCATGGAACAATAAAATTATAGATATGTTTGAGACGTATCAGCATCCCCAAGCTTAATTCCTGCTCGTCCTTGAGTAGGTAAATGATAAAAGCAGAATTTTTGATGTGGAATGCTGCCTATGATGTTCATCACATATTATTTTCTATATAGCATGGACATTTGGACTTTTATATGGTTCAAAGCAATAGTCTAGTTTTGACATGAAGACTTTAATACACAAGCATACCAACAAACGTTCATGTCTTTCAAAATATTAATACTAAAGTAAGTTATCCCTAGCCCATCATGCTCAATCATTGATCCATTCATGAAACACACTCGCATATTCGCTACAACCAATGCTCAAGTACTATCATAGTGCCCCTTAGTTGGCGCTTTATAAGAGAAGATGGAGACTCAAATAAAAATTAAATTGCATCAAGTAAATAGAAAGGCCCTTCGCAGAGGGAAGTAGGGATTTGTAGAGGTGCCATAGCTCAAAGCTTAAATTGAGAGATAAAAATATTGGGAGGCATACTTTTCCTGTCAATGAAAATGACTTAGAGTTTCCAATACTTACCGTGCTAGATACATCATAGGTGGTTCCCAAACAGAAAATGAAGTCTATTCATTTTTCCACCATTCTTTCATAATCCATGGCTATCCGTATCCACAGGTGCCCTCGATACCAACACTTTCCAAGGAATTTATTATTTGACAACATAAAGTAAATTCATTTTTCATTTCGGGACTGGGCATCCCTAATACCAAGTGAATAAACACTCATCTTGAGAATAACACATCTAGCATGGAAAAATATCGGCCACCCATCACTGCCTCATGAGCGGCATGGGCATACAAAACATGAGTTTATTTTGAAAATTAGAGATGGCACATACAAATTTGCTAAGAACGGCAAGGGAATACCTCGTATAGGTAGGTATGGTGGACTCATGTGGCAAACTGGGTTTAAGGATTTCGGATGCACAAGTAGTGTTTCTACTTAGTACAAGTGGAGGCTAGCAAATAGGTTGAGAAGCAACCAACGAAGAAATGAAAAATCACATAAGCGAGCATTGAGCATAACTAACACCGAATAATGCACCATAAGTAGGATGTAATTTCATTGCATAACTATTGACTTTCATGCTTGCATAGGGAATCACAAACCTATTTCAAAGAATCAAGTTTATTTTGTCCAATGATCTTAATGAAAGTTTTTATCATATCCCTCTTGAATATCTATCAAATTGGGACTAGTTTCATATGTTGCTTTTGATAAGATCATACAAATCTAAGTGAAGAACATGAGTATAAAGTTTTCTTCCTCTCAAATTAATATAAGTGAATCATGAGAGATTTACTTCAAAAATAATAAAGCACACTATGCTCAAAAAGAGATAAGTGAAGCACTAGAGCAATTCCATAGCTCTAAAAATTGAAGTGAAGCATAAAGAGCAATTCTAACAAATCATAGCATAATTTTGGCTCCCTCAAATAGGTGTGTCCGGCAAGGATGATTGTGACAAAAAAACAAGCAAAGACTCATATCATACAAGATGCTCCAAGCAAAACTCATAATATGGGATGAATAAAAATATAGTCTCAAGTAAAATACCGATGGTCGTTAGAAGAAAGAGGGGATGCCACTTGGGGGCATCCCCAAGCTTAACTGCTTGATTCTTCATGAATATTATCTTAGGGTGCCTCGGGCATCCCCAAGCTTAGCCTTTTGCTAATCCTTATTCCTTCATCCATCGCGATCTCACCCAAAACTTGAAAACTTCAACCATAGAAAACTCAACAAAACTTCGTGAGACCCATTAGTATAACAAAACCAATCTTTACTTTAAGTATTATAGCAAACAAATTATAATTTTGTAATTGTATTATATCTACTATATTATAACTTTTCTATGGCAAAAACAATTCAAAGGAAACCATAGAATCATCAAAACAAGCACATAACACAACGAAAACAGAATCTGTCAAAAACATAACAGTCTGTAAAGACACGATTTTTGATCATACTTCTACAACTAGGACAATGTGGGCAATTTTTATCTAGATAACATGTAAACAATTCAGGATTTTATCGCGCTCCAGCCATCGTCAAAAATTCAAACTCTAGACGCAAAAGAAACTGGATTTGAATGCAATCAAATCAACCATCAACCAAATCATCCCAAAGGCTTTGCTTGGAACAAACACTAATTTAAACCACAAAACACATCTAACCAGAGGTATAATTGTGTAATTTATTGAAAACAACAAGAAACCAAAAAGCAAAGAGAAACAAGTTGGGTTGCCTCCCAACGAGCGCTATAGTTTTACGCCCCTAGCTAGGCATAATACCAAGATCTCAAGTGTTGTCATCCTTGTTTTCCTTTTCCATAGGCGTGTTCTCATCATGAGTTTTTGCAAAAATAACTTGAAACACATTGTCCATAGAAATTTTAGCATTATCAAGTTGCCCATCCGTATATCCCCTTTGATATCCAGCCACAATCCAAGAATATTGTTGGTTGATATCATTCAAAACTTGTTGGATTATATCTAAAACGGGGATTGGCTTCTTAGGATTTTCATTAAATTTTTGATTATTACCAAGCAAGTGGCTCAACATATAATCACTATTGTAAAGGATCTCATCTATAACCATTTTTTCATGGTTCATACCATAAAAATAAAAATAAAACCTAGCTTCCCGTAATCTATGATCAAATTCATTCATAAGGATACGTGTAGCTAACTTTTTTTGCTTTAGGATCCTTTAAAGTGGGTAGCTCATAAAACAATCTTTTCAAGGTAGGATGAGTACGGATAAATCTATTTTCAAGTTTTAGAACTAGTGCTGAAATATCTTCCCCAAATGTTTTAGTTCTTTTAAGTATAGGAGGATCATCACAAGGCAAAGTTCCGCATAAGTCTAGTTTTAGTTCTTTTAAGTATAGAATTCTTGAAGAGTTTCTTTTCCTATAAAGTTCCCTTGTCCCAAAACAAAAGTTTTAGCATCCTGATTGTCGAACCGTCCAATTTTAGGAGTCCGACCATCATCTATTTCCACCATACCAAAGTCACTCATGATGGTAGGTTCAAGCAAACAAGAGATCTGACGAGGAAAAATGGAAAACGACAAAAGGCAAATAAAACGGCAAATTTATGTGATGTGGGGGAGATGAAAACGGGAGGAAAATGGCTAATAATGTAAATTGCAAGGAGATGAGATTTGTGATTAGGAACCTGATAGATGTTGATGATGTCTCCTCGGCAACGGCGCTAGAACTTCCTTTTGATGCGGCTAGAACTACGTCGGTATTTCCCCAAGGAGGAAGGGATGATGCAGCACAACGATGGTACGTATTTCCCTCAGATGTGAAACCAAGGTTATCGAACCAGTAGGGGACTCAAGAAACACTATGTAAACGGTACCTGCACACAAAGAACAAATACTTGCAACCCGACGCATAAGAGGGGTTGTCAATCCCTCCCAGGTAATAGATTGGTAAATATGTAGATAGGTAAAAGAAAATGGAACAATGGCAAGTAAAATTCAGGACGGTATTTTCGGATTTTTTATAATATAGATATGAAAATAAAAGATGCAGATAAAGGAAAAGGCAAATAGCAATGTAGATCTAAAAGTATATGATAGGAAAATAGACCCCGAGGCCGTAGATTTCACTAGTGGCTTCTGTCGAGAAATAGCATACGGTGGGTAAACAAATTAATGCTGGGTAATTGATAGAAAAGTGAACAATCATGACGGTATCCAAGGCAAGGATCATGTATATAGGCATCACGTCCAAGATTACTAGACCGACTCCTGCTTGCATCTACTACTATTACTCCACACATCGACCGTTATCCAACATGCATCTAGTGTATTAAGTTCATGGAGAAATGGAATAATGCAATAAGAATGATGACATGATGTAGACAAGGTCTATTCATGTAGGAATAAAATCCATCTTTTTATCCTTAATGGTAACGATACATACGTGCCTCGCTACCCCTTCTGTCACTAGGTGAAGATACTGTAAGATCGAACCCATCACAAAGCACCTCTTCCCATTGCAAGATAAATAGATCAAGTTGGCCAAACAAAACCCAAATATCAGAGAATAAATACGAGGCTATAATAATCAAGTATGGATATTAAGGCAAAACAAATCTGATCATAAACTCACAATTCATCGGATCCCAACAAACACACCGCACAAAGTCATTACATCAAATAGATCTCCAAGAAACCATTGTATTGAGAATCAAAAAGAGAGAACAAGCCATCTAGGTACTGCCCACGGACCCATAGGTCTGAAGTGAACTACTCACGCATCATCGGAGGAGCGCCAATGAGGATGATGAAACCCTCCAAGATCGTGTTCTCCTCCTACAGAGTGCCGGAGAAGGGCTCTAGATTGGACCGCGTGGCTCTGGAACTTGCGGTGGCTGGAACAATTTTTCGTCAACTCTCCAAGGGTTTCTGGAATATTTGGGTATTTATAGAGCTAGGAGGCGGTGCGGGGGACCCCCATGGGCCCCGCAACCCATCAGGGCGCGCCCTAGTGTCTTGCGGTCCCCACGGGACTCTCATATTGTCCTTCCTTGGCCCATTAGATGTCTTCTGGTCTAGAAAAAAATCTCCAAAAAGTTTCACTGTGTTTGGACTCCGTTTGATAGGGATTTTCTGCGAAGGAAAAAACAAGCAAAAACAGCAACTGGCACTCGATAGTATGTCAATAGGTTAGTCCCAAAAAATGATACAAAGTTGCTATAAAATGATTGTAAAACATCCAAGAATGATAATATAATAGCATGAAACAAGTAAAAATTATGGATACGTTTGAGACATATCAAGCATCATGCGGGAGATAGAACTGCTCACAAGGTATTGCAATCTGGTTTTTATTGGCCTACTCTCTTCAAGGATGCCTATAAGTTTGTATTATCTTGTGATGAATGTCAAGGAATTGGTAATATCAGTAAGCGTCAGGAAATGCCTATGAATTATTCACTTGTTGTTCAACCATTTGATGTTTAGTGCTTTGATTATATGGGACCTTTCCCTTCCTCTAATGGGTATACTCATATTTTGGTTGATGTTGATTATGTTACTAAGTGGGTAGAAGCTATTCCAACTAGTAGTTTTGATCATAACACCTCCATTAAAATGCTTAAACAAGTTATTTTCCCAAGGTTTGGAGTCCCTAGATATCTAATGATTGATGGTAGTTCACACTTTATTCATGGCGCTTTTCGTAAAATGCTTGCAAAATATAATGTTAACCATAGAATTGCATCACCCTGTCATCCTCAATCTAGCGGTCAAGTTGAACTTAGCAATAGAGAAATAAAACTCATATTACAAAAGACTGTCAATAGGTCCCGAAATAATTGGTCTAAGAAACTAGATGATGCACTTTGGGCCTATAGAACAACTTATAAAAATCCTATGGGTATGTCTCGATATAAAATGGTGGATGGAAAAGCTTGTCATTTGCCTCTAGAGTTAGAACATAAAGCATTTCGGGCAATTAAAGAACTCAACTATGATTTCAAACTTGCCGGTGAAAAGAGGTTATTTGATATTAGCTCATTAGATGAATGGAGAACCCAAGCTTATGAAAATGTTAAATTATTTAAGGAATGTAGCGACCTCGATCCCAATGGACCGGAGTCTCTGTGCTTAGTGTCATCCTTAGATCGGTATGCTGACACACACAGTACTTCGAGGATTTATAGCAGAGTTCCAATCACACTTTATTACATCAAAAATCCTCATGAGGAGTATCATTACAGTAATATGGTTGAAAGCCATCTAAACAACAATAACTAATATGAATCTTGCAGAAGCATCGAAGATAAGTTGAGTCCACCCAACACCACGACAAACATTGAGTGCATGACAACGACCTAATTGCACCTTAGTCGGTAAACTCTGCAACATGAGACGTTGCAGCCGTGTAGGTCAGCACATTGAATATGGCGGCAAGAACACACTATAGCAAGTAATGAAGAACAAATGTCTACAACTATATGCATATTTGGCTACTGGAGGCTGTAAGGTTAGTTTTTGCATAAAGCTAATTTTTCCCCACAACAAAGGAATAAATTTTATTTACTACTCATTATAGTTAAGCAATATTGAGAATGGGTCCTCAATCTCAATCCCAAATTACCAAAGTCATTAATAACCCAACAAGTTAATTAAATAGAGTGTTGAGATTAGTCCATAATTCAAATACCAGGATACTCAAGATGTCCATAACCGGGGACACAGCTACTCATGAATAGTTTGTACACTCTGCAGAGGTTTGTGCACTTTTCCCCCACAAGACTTTATCGCCTCCATTTAATTTCTTGCACTCCATGATGTTTGAGAACTGGATGACCGAAACACAGTCTTTCAGAAGCATTTACTCTTTACCCCGTATGGACCGGTACACCTACTTTCCCCTACATCTGCTAGTCCACCACTGAAAGAGCTCACACAACATACTCAACTATGGCAGAGCCCATATTGGCATGTGGCTACACACAGAAGTTTCTAGGCATGAATGAGATATGATCCCTTTGAGCCTGGGTGACATTCCATATGATGATCACACAGGTCCTCCGGGATCTCTTAGGGCAACACTGGATTCTCCAGGTGCCCTCCAAGCAATCCATCCAGTAGTGTATTAAAGTTGCTACCTTAAACTTTCCCTTAGTTGTTATTACACTCACAACTTTCATGGAAACTCACATACCAATCCACTCCTACGAGCATGGCTAAGCAATAAGTAACAAAGCGTATATTCTCTGGGTTGATCTCAAGTCATGTGGTTCCTACCTCATGAACTACTCAGCAATACCACATGCAATCAAGTCCTACTCATACAATCTTTGAGGATAGAACTAATGCAACAAAAACTGGGTATTGGAAAGTATGATCAAAGTATGAACTTGCCTTGCTGATGATCGTTGAAACCTAGTGACTCATAGTAGCACGCTTCACACTCCGGAAATTCTATCACAATCAAACAATAGCATACATAAGCAATCATGCAACGAAATCCAAGAACAGATCTCGAAAGAACTCGAAAACAAGCAAACGGCTCTTGTAATAAAAAAAATTCTAACAGTACAAAAATTAATTAAATATGGCCTTATCATAAAGTTTAGGTCAAGAGCTTCAATTTGCAAAAAGAATCAACTCAAACGGAATTACGAAACTCAAGTTCCGATCAAAAGAAGTTCAAATACAAATCTGTTTAAATTCAAATTTTAAAACTTTCAAAAACAGATTTGAGTTGCGGCGGGCGCGGGTGGCTACGGCGTTCGGGGCGATGGCTCGGCGGCGGTGGAGCGACGGCGGCGGGGCGGCAGCTAGGCGGCGGTGGTGAGGGCTCGAGGGGGAGGCTCGGTCTCGCCTTTCAAAGGGCCCCCGGGGCGGCGGTGCTTTGGGGAAGGGCCGGGGCGGAGTCGGCGGCGGCTCGAACTTCGGCGGAGTCCGGCTTCGCCAAGGCGCGGGGAAGGCGGTGGCGCGAGCGGGCCGGCTGGCTGGGCTTCGGCCGAGCCGGCCCGGTCCTGAATAGTTTTTTTTTAAACGCACTGTGAAGAAAAATTCAAAATAAATAAAAATAAAAATCCTAAAATTGTAGAAACAATTTTCACTATTCCCTCCTAATATTTGGGACAAAGTGAACATTTTTCTGAAAAATTGCCTAAAATAAAATATATTTTTAATGCAATTTAAAATAATTAAACTGCGATTAAAAATCCAATTTACTTATTTTTACTCAAAATTCAAATTCAACATTTTTATTCTGTGTTTTAAGAAGTCATATTATCTTCTCTCATTTATTTTAAAATATTGAAAATGAAATTTTGCAAAATAATATTTGATCCAACCCTACTTAAAAAATAATAAAAATAGTGGGTTCTCTTTGGAAAATTTCCAACTCTTTCCTTTGGGTCCTTGAGTTGCTTAAAGGCTTTGGATCAATTTTCAAATAAACTCAAATTCAAAATGCTCAAATGATGAATGCATATGAATGATCTATGTTAAGATCCAAATTGAAAATTGGGATGTTACAAGGAAAAGGTAAAAAGATGGCATAACAAAACCAAAAGCGGGAGTTCAAAGTTGGAGAATATGTTCTTTTGTACAACTCTCGTTTTGGATTTATTGCAGGAATACTTCTTTCTAGATGGGAAGGACCATCTATTATCTAAAAGGTTTATAACTCTAGAGTTATCAAAATTAATAATGCCAAAGGTACTAACCTGAAGGTAGTCAATGGACAAAGAATTAAACACTCTATCTCAGGTACGCCTATTAATGTTGAAAGCAATATTATCCAAACTATGACACCAGCGGAACACATCAAAGAAACCTTCCAGAACACTCAAGAACCAGGTACGTGATACGGTAAGTAAACGGACTCCGAAAAATCCGCAAAAATATTTTCTTTCAGTTTTGGGATATTACAAAAATTAGGAAAATGAGAAATAACTGGGAAGGCAACCGAGGTGAGCACGATGCACCAGGGCGCACCTGCCCTCCCTAGCACGCCCTGGTGATTGTGCCCCCCTCGGGCACCTTCCCGACTCTGTTTTCCTTCCATATTCTTGTTTCCCAAGAGAAAACATCCTTATATATACCTCTGGTTGATTTGACCACTGCACCGCAGAAAAAACCTCTATTCTTGTTTCATGTTGTTTTTCATTGACAGATCTAAAGATATGTCGTCTCAAGATTCGGGGGAAGAGAGCCTTGTTGCCTACCATCCTCTAGATCCAAATGTCTTTAAGGATACCTTCCCCTATGTGTGGTTCACAGATGAGGAGGAGGAAACCGATCCGGAGGAGAAGGAGGATGCAACATCGAATGAAGACGAAGTTCCACTACCTCAACCTGGAGATATGCACGTGGAGTTTAAGAGGTCAATCCTCCCCAACAACACTAAGACCCAATCTACCCCTTCTCGTTTTCTACATGATAGCAAGGCAACATTATGCAAGAAGGTATTAAGGCTTGAGCTAGAGAATGAGGATCTTAGGGAGGATAATTTTAGCCTTCAACGCAAGCTGGAGAAGAAGAATATTGCTACCTCATCACCACCACCATCATCATCTTCCCCACCAAAGGAGACTTGAGTACATGGGTATGGGCACTCCCCCTGGCTTGTGCCAAGCTTGGGGGGGATGCCCCGGTGTCGTATCACCATCACCTCTATTTACCTTTACCTATCTTAGTTCGATCCTTAGTTATGTCGTGATTTAGTTGAATAAAAGTTTAGTATGATCTATTTTTGAGTGTTAGTTTCATGATCTACTATCTATGTAATCGAGTGAGAGTTATATAATAAAGTTTAGTTTGAGCTTTTTGCTTCTTTATTTTCTTGTTGCAATCAAACAAAAAGAAATTATGAAAAAGATCATATACTAATCTTATGGTAAGTAATGACATCACATAAGGAAAAGTATAAGTGGTAAAATTTGTTGGAGATTGACAAACATAGCATTGGTCAATGATGCAACTCATGAAAGAATTAATAAGGGAAGAGAAGATTCACATGCAAATACACTATCTTGGACATCTTTTATGATTGTGAGCCCCATTTAATTATTATATGTCAAAATTGATGATGCTGGACAAGGTAGACATGTAATGAATTATGTTTGTTCATATTCACATAGAAGTAATATTGTCATAGATCCTTCAAGATGTGGTGCTTGCTCAACATCTTTGTTAGTGAAAACTACGCACTAAGTAGATATACTACTTGTGCATCCAAAAACCCTAAACCCAACTCGTGTTTTGAGAGTCCACTAAGTAGAGATACTACTTGTGCATCAAGATAAAGAATTATGAGTGCTATGCTTTGTGTGATTTGGGTGCTAGTGTTTCCATAATTTCAAAATCTCTGTGTGATGTGCTTGGTCTTACCAATATGGAAGAATGGTCTCTTAATTTGCACTTGGCGGATTCTACTATTAAAAAGCCATTGGGAAGAATTAATGATGTTCTTATTCTTACAAATAAAATTATGTTCCCATAGAATTTATTGTTCTTGATATTGATTGCAATCCTTCTTGTCCGATTATTCTTGGTAGACCATTTTTACGCACCATAGGTGCCGTGATTTATATGAAAGAGGAGAATATCAAGTTTCAATTTCCACTAAGAAAGGGTATGGAACACTTCCTTAGAACTAAGATTAAATTACCATATGAAGCAATCATGAGGGTAACTTATGGATCCACACACAAAGATGACAACACGTAAGAATCTATGCATTATGCCTAGCTAGGGGCATTAAACAACAACGCTTGTTGGGAGGCACCCCAATAGTTATCTTTTTGGATTTTTGGTTTTTATTATGTTTATCAGTAAATACACATTATTACTTCTGTAATTATTTTGTTTTTGGTGTTTTAATTAGTGTTTGTGCCAAGCAAAGCCTTTGGGTTGACTTGGGTGAGAGTTGATTTGATTCGGTGCATCAACCAAAAAATTAGCGTCCAATGGAAGAATTGTTGTCATTTGCTGGAGTGTTAAAAATTGCTGAAAGTTTTACACATAATTTATATACAGATTTCCCACGCTTTCCTAATTTTCATAATTTCTGGAGTTACCGAAGTATGACTAAATATTACGTCTTTACATACTGTTCCTTTTTGACAGATTCTATTTTCGTTGCATTATTTGCTTATTTTGATGAATGTATGGTTTGTATCAGGGGTATAAGCCATGGTAAAGTTATAATACAGTAGGTATAATGTAATAACAAAATTTGAATTGGTTTTCTACGTTACTTATAGTAAATATGATTTTTATTATACTAACGGGTCTCATGAGGTTTTGTTAAGTTTTGTGTGATAGAAGTTTTCAAGTTTTGGGTGAGATCACGATGGATGAAGGAATAAAGAGTGAAAAGAGCCTAATCTTGGGGATGCCCATGGCATCCCAAGGAAATATTCAAGAAGTATCAAGCAACTAAGCTTGGGGATGCCCTGGTAGGCATCCCCACTTTCTTCTAACGACCATCAGTATTTTACTTGGAGCTATATTTTTATTCGTCACATATCATGAGTTTTGCTTGGAGCATCTTGTACTATATGTGTATTCTCTTGTTTTTCTTTTTAGTTTGTCACAATCATCCTTGCTGGACATACCTATTTGAGGAAGCCAAAATTATGCTATGATTTATTAGAATCATTCTTTATGCTTCACTTGTTTTTCTAGAGCTATAGAATTGCTCTAGTGCTTCACTTATATCTTTTTTAGCACGGTGGTGTTGTTATTTGGAAGAAATCTGCTCTCATGCTTCACTTAGATTATTTTGAGAGTTAGTATAAATTTTGTATAAATTTTCTCCCATGCTTCACTTATATTATTTTGAGAGATGAAACTTTAAAGAAACTTGTGCTCTCGTTCTTCACTTAATTTATTTGAGAGCTTGTTATTTGCAATAGTAATATGCTTTAAAAGAAATTGGTCCCAAAGTGATAGATATCCAGAGAAATTATAATAAAAACTCTCATGAAGATCATTGGACATTAAACTTCATTCCTTGCAATAGTTTTGTGATATGATGATAGTAATATGTGAGTTATGTTGGTGAGTAATTATGCTCTACTAAGAATATTGGTGTCAAGGGTTGTGTTTCCCTATGCAAGCACGTCAAGTCAATAATAACGCAATGAAATTATATCCTACTTGTGTTGCATTATTCGGTGTTAGTTATGTTGAATTTTCTTTTATGATGGTCCTCGTTCCCTAGTTGGTCGCTTCTCAGTCTATTTGCTAGCCTTCACTTGTACTAAGCAGGAATGTTGCTTGTGCATCCAAATCCTAAAACCCAAGTTGTGCCAAATGAGTCCACCATACCTACCTATATGTGTTATTTCCATGCCGTCCTAAGAAAAATTGTAGGTGCCAACTCTGGTTTTAAAATTAAGCTTCTCTTTTGTGTGCCCGTACCGCTCATGAAGCGGCGAGGGGTGGCCGGTATTTTCCATGCTAAGTAGGTTATTCTCAAGATGAGTGTTTATTCACTTGTCATTGCACGAGAGTGTAGCGGTAATAGGGATGTCCAGTCTCGAAATGCAAAAAATATTACAAATAAATTCCCTGGTATGTGTTGGTATGGAAGGCACCTGTGAATTCGGCTAGACATGGATTGTGAAAGAATTGTGGAGAGGAAATAAACTTTATTTTATGTTTGGGAACCGCCTATGATTTATTTAGCATGGAAGATATTGGGAACTCTTACTCCTTTTCGTTGACGAGAAAAACATGCCACCCAAAATAATTTGATCTCTCAATTTAAGCTTTGAGCTTTGGCACCTCTACAAATCCCTATTTCCCTCTACAAAAGACCTATCTATTAACTTTTATGTGATTTTTATTCTTGTTGAGTCTCATCTTCTCTTATAAAGCACCAACTACGAAACACTAGCTATTATCACACTTGAGTAGTGGATGTAGCTAATATTTGGATATGTTGCATGAATGGATCAATGATTGAGCATAATGGGCTAGGGATAACTTTCTTTAGCGTTGATATTCCGAAATACATAGTTGCTTGTTGATATTGCTTGAGTATTTAAGTCTTCATTTCAAATTATAGATTATTGCTTTGAATCATATAAAAGTCCATATGTACATGCTACAAATAAAAGAATATGATGAACATGTTAGGCAACATTGCACATCAAAAATTCTGTTTTTATCATTTACCTGCTCGAGGACGAGCAGAAATTTAGCTTGGGGTGTTGATACGTCTCCAACGTATCTATAATTTTTGATTGGTCCATGTTGTTATATTATCATTCTTGGATGTTTTACAATCATTTTCTAGCACTTCTATATCATTTTTGGGACTAACCTATTGACATAGTGCCCAATGCCAGTTGTTGTTTTCTGCCTGTTTTTTACTTCGCGGAATATCAATATCAAATGGAGTCCAAATGCAACGAAACATTTTGAAGATTTTTTTTGGACCACAAGACATCAAGAGGGCCAAAGAAGTGCACAAGGGTAGGCTCTTGGGTCCCACGGTCCACCAGGGCACGCCAGGAGGCACGTGCGCGCCCTGATGGACCATGGGGCCAACGGGAGTCCTTTCCACCACCTCTCAGCTCTATAAATTCCCAGATATTCCAGAAACACTAGAAGAGCCGGAAAAAAATTGTTCCAGTCGCCGCAAGTCCAAGAACCACGAGATCCAATCTAGATCCTTTTTTCGGCGCTCCGCCGGAGAGGAACATGCTCACGGAGGGGTTCATAATCTCTATTGGTGCCTCTCCGATGTTGCGTTTGTAGTTTACCATAGACCTACAGGTCTGTTGGCAGTAGCTAGTTGGGTTCTTCTCTCTTTTTGATCTTCGATACAATGTTCTCTTTAGAGATCTATTTGATGTAACTGTTTTGCGGTGTGTTTGTTGGGATTCGGTGAATTGTGAGTTTATGATTACATCCATTTGCAATTATATCCATACATGATTATTATAGCTTTGTATCTCTTCTTCGATATTTCGGTTCTGTTTGGCCCACTTGATTGATTTATCTTGCAATGGGAAGAAGTGCTTTGTGATGGGTTCGTTCTTGTGGTGCTCAATCTCAGTGACAGAAGGAGACATGACACACATGTATAATTGCCATTAAGGATAAAATGATGGGGTCTATTCCTACATGAATAGATCTTGTCGACATCATGTCATCGTTCTTAAGGCATTACTCCGTTTCTTTTTGGAACTTAATACACTAGATGCATGTTGGATAGTGGTACATGTGTGGAGTAATAGTAGCAGGTGCAGACAGGAGTCGGTCTACTAATCTTGGACGTGATGCCTATATACATGATCATTTGTCTTGGATTTCGTCATAACTATTCGCTTTTCTATCAATTGCCCAATAGTAATTTGTTTACCCACCATATGCTATTTTTTCGAGAGACACTAGTAAAACCTACGGCCCCCGGGTCTATTTCTCATCATATACTTGCAGATCTATATTGCTATTCGTGTTTTCGACGATTTGCCTATTTTATTTTCAGATCTATATGACCAAAAAAACAGAATACATTGTTGCATTTTATTTGCTTCATATTATTTGCATCTATCAAATTATGTTTTATCATACTACCTAACCCAAAGAGGGATTGGCAACCCCTCTACGCATCGAGTTGCGAGGATTTGTTGTTTGTGTGCATGTGATACATCTACAACGTATCTATAATTTTTTTTATTATTCCATGCTGTTATATTATCATTCTTGGATGTATTACAATCATATTATAATCATTTTCTATCATTTTTAGGACTAACCTATTGACATAGTGCCCAGTGCCAGTTGTTGATTTCTTTTTTTACACCGCAGAAAATCAATATCAAACGGAGTCCAAATGCAGCGAAACTTATTGGATATTTTTTCTGGGCCAGAAGACACAGGATGGGCTGAAGAAGTACCTGAGGGGGGCTCCGAGGGGAGCACAACCCACCAGGGCATGCCTGGGCCCCCTGGTGCGCCCAGGTGGGTTGTGCGCACCTCGGTGCCCTCCCGCACTGCTTCTTCGCTCTATAAATACCGCAATATTCTAGAAACCCTAGGGGAGTCAAGGAAATTTTATTCCAGCCACCGCAAGTTCCAGAACCACGAGATCTAATCTAGAGGCCTTTTTCGGGCACTCCGTCGGAGGGGAACAAGATCACGGAGGGGTTCATCATTCTCATTGGTGCATCTCCGATGATGCGTGAGTATTTCACCTCAGACTTACGGGTCCGTAGGTAGTAACTAGATGGCATCTTCTCTCTTTGTTTCTCAATACAATGGTCTCTTGGAGATCTATTTTATGTAATGACTTTGTGTGGTGTGTTTGTTGGGATCCGATAAATTGTGGATTTATGATCAGATTTGCCTTGATTTAATATCTATTCTTGGCTATTGTAGCCTCGTATTTCTTCTCCGATATTTGGGTTTTGTTTGGCCAACTTGATCCATTTATCTTGCAATGGGAAGAGGTGCTTTGTAATGGGTTCGATCTTGCGGTGTTGTTTCCCAGTGACAGAAGGGGCAGCAAGGCACGCATGTATCATTGCTATTAAGGATAAAAATGGGGTCTATTCCTACATTAATAGATCTTGTCTACATAATGTCATCGTTCTTATTGCCTCAATCCATTTTTCCATGAACTAAATACACTAGATGCATGCTGGGTAGCGGTCGATATGTGGATTAATAGTAGTAGATGCATGTAGGAGTCGGTCTACTAATCTTGGACGTGATGCCTATATACATGATCATTGTCTTGGATATCCTCATAACTATTCGCTTTTCTATCAATTGCCCAACAGTAATTTGTCTACCCCCCGTTGCTATTTTTTGAGCGAAGTCACTAGTGAAATCTACGGCCTAGGGTCTATTTTCCTATCATATACTTCCAGATCTATATTGCCACTTGCTTTTTTCTCTATTTGCAACTTTTATTTTCAGATCTATATTATCAAAAACACAAAAATACCTTGATGTATTTTATTTGTCGTTATTCCATTTGCATCTATCAATCTATCTATTTACTGATCTACTACCCACGAGGGATTGACAACCCCTCTTATACGTCGGGTTGCAAGTATTTGTTATTTGTGTGTAGGTATCGTTTACATAGTGTTGCATGGTTCTCCTATTGGTTCGATAACCTTGGCCTCATCACTAAGGGAAATACCTACCGTAGTTGTGTTGCATCATCCCTTCCTCTTTGGTGAAATACCGACATAGTTCAAGCGACATCAAAAGGAATTTCTGGCGCCGTTCCGGGGGAGACACCATCAACATCTATCAGGTTCCTAATCACACATCTCATCTCCTTGCAGTTTACATTATTTGCCTTTTACCTCTCGTTTTCATGTCCCCCACTTCACAAAAAATACTCTTTTATTTGCCCTCTTCTCGTTTGCCTTTTTCATTTGCCCTTATGTCTTACTTGGTTGCTTTGCTTATTTTTTTTGGCATAATTATGTGTTTATTGGAAATCGGAAGGAAAAGGTTTATGGATCCTCGTCCACTTCCTAATATTTTAGAAGATCCAATTATGATGAACCAATTGCTAGTGAGTTGAGTGCACTAGATTATCTTTATGAAGTTTTGCTTGAGATTCATGAATCTGAAAATTGTGATGAAGTGATAAAATAAGAAATTTATGAAGTGATTCATGATAGCTCCTTGAATGAAAAGCATGATTGCAATGGTGTTATAACAAATTCTATTAATGTCAATTATACTAGTAATATGCAAAACACCAAGCTTGGGAATGCTAATTTTGATATGTCCTTTCATTATTGCAATGATCATGATTGGGGTGATTCTTCTTGCGATGTTGAAATTTATTTAAGCCTCATGATGAATATGTTTGTTATAATATTAAAAGTGGATTTGGAGAGGTCATGACTATATTTGATGATAATCCCACTATTTTGGAAGAGTGTCAACTTTGCATGCATGTGGATCATATAGAGAATATGTTACGTGATAGCCATATTGTTGAATTTGAGTATGATCGTACATGCAATTATTAAGAGAGAGGAAAATATGGTTGTAGAAATTTTCATGTCACTAAATTACCTCTCGTTATGTTGAGATTTCTATTGTTTCTTTCTTCTTCCTTGCATATGCTAGTTTTCACTTGTCTTGATAATTTATTTGCTTATGAAATGCCTATGCATAGAAGTATGTTAGACTTATAAGTGTTTTTCACATCGCTACATGATGCTCTCTTTGTGTTTCAATTACTATCTTTCATGTGAGCATCATTGAAGTCTCAAGGCTATCTTAATGGCTATAAAGAAAAAGCTTGTTGGGAGGCAACCCAATGAATAAAATAAATTTATGCTTTTTATTCCTGTTTTTGTGTAAATACAAATATTTATCTCTGGTTAGATATGTTTTTGTGGTTTAAATTAGTGTTTGTGCCAAGCAAAGCTTTGGGATGATTTGGTTGATAGTTGATTTGATTGCATTGAAAATCAGAAACTTTTTGTGCCAGTGCTAGAATTGTTGACGACCACTGGAACATGATCAATTCTTGAAATTTTTACACATTATCAATATACAAATTGCCCACGTTTTCCTAATTTTTCAGAATTTCCAGAGTTTCATAAGTATGATCAAAAATCGTGTCTTTACAGACTGTTCTGTTTTTGATAGATTATGTTTTCGTCGTGTTATGTGCTTGTTTTGATTATTCTATGGTTTCTTTTGAAGAGTTTTTTCCATGGAAAAGTTAGAATATAGTAGATATAATACAATTACAAAATATGAATTAGTTTTCTACAGTACTTCAAGTAAAGATTGGTTTTGTTATACTGATCTCACAAAGTTTTGTTGAGTTTTGTGTGATTGAAATTTTAAAGTTTTGGGTGAGATCACGATGGATGAAGGAATACGGATTAGCAAAAGGCTAAGCTTGGGGATGCCCGAGGTACCCCAAGATAAAATTGAAGAAGTATCAAGCAACTAAGCTTGGGGATGCCCTCAAGTGGCATCCCCTCTTCTTTCTAATGACCTTCGGTATTTTACTTGAGACTATATTTTTATTCGTCACATATTATGAGTTTTGCTTGGAGCATCTTGTATGATATGAGTCCTTGTTTGTTTTATTTGTAAGTTTGTTACAATCATCCTTGCCGGACACACCTATTTGAGAGAGCCAAAATTATGTTATGATTTGTTAGAATTGCTTTTATGCTTCACTTAATTTTTTTGAGATATGGAATTGCTCTAGTACATCACTTATATCTTTTTGAGCACGGTGTGCTTTATTATTTTTGATGAATTTTTCTCTTGCTTCACTTAGATTAATTTGACAGAAAGAAAACTTTATGCTCGTGTTCTTCACTTAGATTTGTTTGAGCTTATCAAAAGCAACATATGAAAATAGTCTCAATATGGTAGATATTCAAGAGGGATATAATAAAAACTTTCATGAAGATCATTGGACAAAATAAACTTGATTCTTTGTAATATTTTTGAGATATGATGATAGTGATATGTGAGCTATGTTAATGAATAATTATGTTTTAGTAAGAATATCGATGTTAAGGTTTGTGATTCTCTATGCAAGCACGACAGTCAATAATTATGCAATGAAATTACATCCTACTTGTAGTGCGGTAATCGATGTTAGTTATGCTCAATGCTCGCTTATGTGATTTTTCATTTCTTCGTTGGTTGCTTCTCAATCTATTTGCTAGCCTCCACTTGTACTAAGTAGAAATACTACCAGTGCATCCAAAACCCTAAAACCCAGTTTTGCCACATGAGTCCACCATACCTACCTATATGCGGTATTCCCTTGCCGTTCTAAGAAAATTTTGTACGTGTCATATCTAATTTTCAAAATAAACTTCTGTTTTGTGTGCCTGTACCTCTCATGAGGCGGCGAGGGTTGGCCGATATTTATCCATGCTACATGTGTTATTCTCAAGATGAGTGTTCATTCACTTGTCATTACACGAGAGTACGGCAAAAGTATTAGGGATGCCTGTCGGGGGAAACTGTCCACCACGAACACCTATGGGACCGGAGCCCCTTGTACGTTGCGGTAAGGGAGCGGAGGGAGCACAAAGAGCAGATCGAGGAGAGCACGCGGGCAGTTTACCCAGGTTCGGGCCGCGCGGACGCGTAAAACTCTACTCCTGCTTGGTTTGTATTGAGTGTTGGAGCTCGGGAGCTTGAAGAACTAGCTACACCGAGCGAGTGAGCGATCTAGGTTCCGAACCCCTTCTACGTTGTGCATGGGCCTCCTTTTATAGCTCAAGGTGTCACCGACAGGTGTCAACGTAGAAGAAGGGTAAAAACGTAACTTTGGTGGTAGTTGTAACAGTGCAGGAACAGTGCGTGAACAGTGGATGAACAGTGGTCATCACCTACTTTGACAGTGGGGGACAAGAGCATTAAATGCCCGTCGTCGTCGACCCCAAAAGCGCCCGCCCGTGCGTCTTCGTTCGCCACGGCGGTAGCCTCGTCACCGTGGAGTGCCACCGTGTCCCCCAGGCTGCACAGCCATCCGCCACGCGTCCCTGGAGTGGCCCCAGGGTGACGCGTGGGCCGATGAGCTGGAGCGCGGGCACACAGCGTAACTCTCCCCGGCAAGCACCTTGTCGGGGCCTTGACCTTGCCGGGCCCTGAAGCTTGCCGCTCCCCGGGCCCCTGCCGGGGCGCATGTTGCGCCGAGGCATGTCTTCTGAGATGCAGTCTTCTGGTCTTCCTGGCAAGCTCCTCTTGCCAGGGTCTTGTGCTAACGTTATAGTCTTGAGCCTAGGACGGCTTTCCCGGCAAGCTCCACTTGCCGGGGTCTTGATCTTCTGACTTGTATACTTTGTTTTTGAATGGCTTAATAAGGATCGGAAAGGTTTCCGGCAAGCACGTGGTAGACCCTGCCGCGGGGAGCTGCCACTGCCCGTGCACAAGTTGGGGTACTAAGGTACCCCTATCTTAGTACACCAACAGGAGCCCCCGGGCCTGGGCCACACACGGTGCCGAGCGCTGTTGGGCCAGGCCCAAAACAGTGCACGGGCACGCGCGGCCCACGGCGAGCCGTAATTCCCCTTCCGCATCCGCCGCGTCCCTCCCTAACGACACGCGTCGATTGCGGCGTCGTGGGAGAGATCGTGGCCACGTTCTTTAATGGGAAATGCGGAGCGTCCCCCACTTCCCCCTTAAAAGCAGAGGAAGCAGGGGCAGTTTCCCTCCTGCGCTTTCATTGCTTCTTCAACCTCTAGAAATCCCCCTCTGCGCTCTGCCTCCACACCTCCTCCGCCGTTTCCCGCATCTGCGGCGCCGCCGAACTCCTCGCCCCTTCCCTCGCCGCCTCCGCCATGGCCCCGAAGATCGAGAAGGCGAAGGCGGAGAAGGCCAAGAAGAAGAAATCAGAGCAGGCGGCGAAGCTTGCTCTTCTGCGGAAGAGGAACGTCGTCTTCGCGTCGAGGCTCAGCGCGAGGGAGCTCTGGAACAAGTACTATCTCTTCTGGGCCATGAAGACCAAGGCGCATCCTCGTACCAGGGTCTACCCGGCCGCCGCCAGAGATCTCTATCCCGGCGGGTATTTCTTCTTCGCTGTCTTCTTTCACTGTGGCTTGTGCCCTCCGTTCTCGGAGTTTTTCTGCGACATCATGAACACGTACAACCTCCATCTCTTAGACTTCACCCCCAACGCCATCCTTACGATGGCGGTTTTCGCACATCTGTGCGAAAACTACATAGGGATCTATCCAAACGTAGCACTCTTTCGGCATTTCTTCATGCCTAGAGTAGAGGCCGGCGCTCCCCTCTCCGGGGGGATCTCCTGGATCTTCCGCTTGAACATGAAGGAATCATATCTGAGAGGAGAACTCCGCGGCAAGTGGGAGGAGTGGCGTGCGGATTGGTGCTGGGTAGTGGAGGACGAGCCGCAGCCTTTCACTGCGCCGCGCACAACAGCTATAGTGCGCGGTAGGGACTGGAGCGATTTGGCCGCGGATGACGTCAAGCTCAACGTTGCCCTTGTCAGGATACTTCGTCTCCGGACAGCCAAGTTGACCATCGAAGAGGTAGGGGCAGATTTCCTCCGCCGCCGCATTGCTCCTTTACAAGAGAGGAAAAGGCCAGCATGGGAGTTCGGCAATGCGGCGGATATTATGAGGCTGCGCCCAGGTTTGAACTTCAACTTCACGTCGTTGGAGCTGAAGAGGATGGTCCGGGAGCTTTTTAAGCACGACCCGGCCCATCCGGAGTGGTTTAGACCTCCCCGGGGAGTGGTGCCGCTGTGCAACAGCACCGCCTGGGATGCCTTGCGGGCGATGATGCCTGCGTGTGACTCTCACGGCATCGACCCAACATGGATAGTGCCCACGCCGGACGCCATTATGAGTTTCTTTGATAACTTGGTCGAGGTGCCGAAGAACACCGAGGAGATCAAGGGTCTCACCCGGGCCACCACGGATCGGGAGATAGCTTATATTGCTACCCGGGTGGAAGAGGCCGCCGCAGCCGCAGCGGTAGGAGACTTCGGGTTCACTGTTGACGAGGCAGAGGCCGAGGACGCGTCGTGCCAGGCCGAGGAGGCAGAGATCCGGAGACTTCTCAAACTTCCGCCCGACGAGCTCGCCGGGGTCCCTTCTCTGAGGCATGCCGGGATCCCCGGGGTTGTGAGCGAGGCCGCGGCAAGAGGCGAGGTTGCCGGAGGAAGCAGAGGTGCCGGAGGGAGCGGAGCCACCGGTGGGAGCAGGGCCGCGGGGCAGGGTGCTGGGCCCAGCGAGCCCACCGAGGAGGAGGAGGAGGAGGAGGACGCCGGAGCCGACGAGGATACTGGCGGATCTCTGGGGCTGGACGACGCCTCCTCGTCCTCGGAGAGCTCTCCGCCCCGGGCAAGTCCCAAGCGAACTCCGTTGAAGCGCCTCCGCAAGGCGCCTACAGCGACGAGGATGCAGGCGCCCCGACAACAGCCTGCTCGCCGGGCGACGCGAGCCACCAGGGGGAGCCAGGCTGCGACGGAGGCGCCCCGCACATCAGCCGCGACGGAGGCGCCCCGCGCGACAGCTGCGGCGGAGGCGCCCCATGTGCCAGCGCCAAGCGGAGGGGGATCCTCCCAGAGCGGAGCGGCCGCTCCGCCTGCTCCTCGGGCCTCGGCGTCAACGGAGGCTGGGTCTTCGCAGCCCCCAGCCCCGGAGACCGCCAAGCGCCCGCGGGAGCCTTCTCCTCCTGCTCCTCGCGCAGGGGCGCCTCAGGTGGAGTTCGACTTCTCCACCCTGAGCGACGACGACGACGAAGAACAGGAGTAAGCACTTGTATTTTGTAGCTTCTTCAATTTTGTCTTGATTCTTTCGTTGATGATTCTGATCTTGTTTCTTGATTTGCCTGCAGGACCCTGACCCAACGAATGGCGAAGAGGGCCAAGGTCCCCGTGGTCGAGGTCGAGGACGACTCGCCCGTCGCGGCGACAGGGGACGCGCCGGTGACGAACTTGCCGGACTCAAGCGCTGCTCCGAGGAGCAGCCCCCAGCGCAGCCCCCAGCGTAAGTCTGGGCTTGATCTTTCCGCTCGTCGGGCGCACATGGGGCCTTTGCTTGATACTAACGTTTTGTTGCTCTATTTGTCTTGCATGTCTTGTGCAGAGGCGGAGCCGCAGCTGCAGGAGCGCCCGGAGACTGCCTCCGGCGAGCCACAGGCTCCGCCCTCCCCGCCAAGGGCAGACTCCCCGGCGAGGGAGAACGTTACGACGAGGACGGGCACCCTGCCAAGAGCGGGCTCCCCACCAAGGGCGAGCAGCCCGACGAGGGCGGCCACCCCGCCAAGGGAGGACTCCCCGGCGAGGGAGCCGGTCGTCGAGGAAGTCCGCGAAGGTAAGTTTTATAGCTTCGTCTTATTGGACTTGTTTTTTTTGGATATTTGCTTGATCTTTTTCTTTTCTTCTTTTGTTAGATCCTCCTCCCCCGGAGCGGATGGAGACGGAAGTCATCGTCGAGGAGGAGGGCGCGCAAGGCGACGCCGGCAACGCCACTGTCGTCGAGGACATGGCAGGAGCCGACGAGCCTGCCGCGGAGGAGACTGCCCCGACCGCAGACGCAGTGGTCGGGGAGGGGGACGGCGGCCACACTGCCGGCCCGGAGGCGGCAGGAGCATCGAGCGCTGCGCCGGCCGTCGACCCCTCCGCCGGCAAGGAGCAGTCGGGCTTCTATCTTGAGGCCCCCAATGGCGTCTTCATACAAGTGCCGTGGGGGTCTTCGTCGCGAGCCCCCGGGGAGGGAGAGACCTTTGATGGAGAGGTCCTCGCCTCCGCGGGGTTGAAGATCGTTGAAGCGCCTGGCGGGAGCGATGAGCCCGAGGAGGAGAAACTGCTTCACCGGCTCCTGGCCCTTTACCGGGCCAGGCAGGCGAAATTGGAGTCTCGGGAAGCCCTCACCGCCAAGGCTGCAGCAAACGTGGAGAAACGCGTCGCCGAGCTCCGCGCCGCCAACCAGGCGGCCCTCCGCGACTTGGCGGAGGAGGGCGAGAGGCTTGCTGGAGAGCAGCAGGAGTTCCTCCTGGAGAAGGCTGAGGCCGAGGAGCAGCAGCGACTGGTCGGTGAAGCGCTGTCCCAGCGAGAAGGCGCGCTCAACCAGCGGAAGGTCGACCTCGACGCTCACGAGGACGACCTTACCGCCCGGGAGCATGCCCTTGGCGGGGAGCTGAAGAAAGGGAAAGCCGCCGCGGCCACCGCGGAGACCGCCAAGAAGGACCTTGAAGCTAAGGTGGTGCAGCTGGAGGAGTACCTGAAGGCGAGCATGGAGAGGGTCACCGCACTCAACATAGAGCGCGAGAAAGACGCCCATACCAACTCTGAACTCCAGGTACGCCTCTCCAAGCAGGGCGACGAGCTCAAAGCCGCCAAGGACTCAATTGCTGATCTGGAGTTGAAGGTCTCCACGTTGAAAGATTCGCACGACGCCGTCCGGGACCGCGAAACCAAGCTGAAGGACGAGCTCCGCAAGGAGCGAGGCCTGGTGGAGAGCGCCGCCACTTCAGCTAACAACTTCCGCCGGACCGTCGAAATATGGACTGAAGATCTGGTGGCTTCTGCTGGCAACATCGACAAGGAGCTGATGGCGCTGAGGGTGGAACACCTCATATACTCTCCGGATCCAAATCTCCCCCATAGCGCCAAGCTCAGTCTTTTCTTCAGGGGGATCGCACCGGCGCTCGCACGTCTGCAGCAGAAGCTCCCCGCGCAGCTGGCCGAGGAGTCACGCCAACTCTGCGCGGGGACCCTGGAGCGTGTCTTGACCAAGATTGTTTACCGCAATCCTGGTATTAATCTCGTCAACGTCCTCCGCAGCTTGCCGGCCGACGCAGATCAGGAGGCCCTGAAGGCGCAGGTCGCCCACATCATCGCCAAGGTGAACAAGATCTCCAGGCGTGAAGGCGACCGCGTAGATTAGGCCTCTTTCTTTTTATTTCTTTTGCTGCTGCAAAATGTGCCATGGACATGAATCTATTAGTGATTGCGACAAGTTATCCCTTGTAATATATTATCTTATTTTGAGCAATCAGTGCAATTTTATCTCCCTTGCTTTGGTCCTTTACTTTGTATGCTTTTAACCCTACGCTTCTAGGGAACTCGCCGGCAAGGGACCCTTGCCGCGAGCGCTGAGTGCTGGACTCTGAGCAGCCTGCTGGCAAAGGCCTTATCGGCAAGCAACCTTGCCGCAACTAGCCGCACACACTTAGCTTGCTGAGCGAACTCGAAAACGAAGTAAGGGCGCGACACTTGTCGCAGCTCACTTAAGTCATTGAGCGTATTCGAAAACAAGGTAAGGGTGCGTCCAGCCACGGGTAGGTTCCTTCGCGCACAGGTTTTCCATACAAAGTGTGGTTGTTCAAGGAAGATAACTAAAATTTTAAAAATTTGAACTGCTCAAATTCTGGTAACTTAGCTTTCATATATTGCTTGCTTCCCCGACAAGGCTTTTCTTTCTTGAACAGCACTTGGTTCATCCTCCATCTCCTCCCCCC
>LR738711.1:701917250-701976703 GCA_902687465.1 Secale cereale | reverse complement strand
CCCCCCCCCCCCGGCAAAGTTGTGCGCGAGGAATGCTCCTTCTGCTTAAGAGGGAAAGAAAAAGAGGAGGGAAAACAAGTATAGGGCCTTTCGGCGTGGTAGTGCTTATCGGGTACGTGTGTTGCACAAGATGCCAAACAATGCATGCAAATAACGAAGAAAAGCATGGAAAAGGCAAAATAGTGCAAAACACGAAAGCTTTACTGATGCACGGGATCTGCGCCCGGCTTTGTACAAAGGATTACATGCAACAAGTGCAAGACTCGTACAAAAGGTGGTTGCCGGAGCGGATCACGGCAACCGCACCTTATGGGTGAAACTTGCGAAGATGCTCTATGTTCCAGGAGTTGCTCACCGGTAAGCCTTCTTCGGTCTCAAGGCGGACGGCGCCGGGCCTTGTGACTTGTCTCACCCGATAAGGGCCTTCCCACTTCGGCGTCAACTTGTTGGAATTCTTGGCGGACTGAACACGCCGAAGAACAAGGTCGCCTTCCTCGAGACTCCTGGCCTTAACCTTGCGGCTATGATAGCGGCGCAAGGCTTGCTGGTATCGAGCAGCTCGTACAGCAGCCTGGAGACGTTCCTCCTCGAGGAGCAATGCATCATCTTGTCGCAGTTGCTCTTGCTCGAGCTCATCATAAGCGAGCACTCGAGGAGATCCGTATACGAGTTCCGTGGGGAGAACTGCCTCTGCTCCATAGACGAGAGCAAAGGGTGTCTGTCCGGTGGCTCGACTTGGTGTCGTCCTGATTGACCAAAGAGCCGCCGGCAATTCCTCTATCCAGTTTCTTCCGCACTTGCGCAGCCTGTCAAAGGTCCTTGTCTTGAGTCCGCGCAGCACTTCAGCATTTGCCCTCTCCGCTTGACCGTTGCTCCTCGGGTGAGCAACAGAAGCGAAGCAGACCTTGGCACCAAGGTCTTGGGCGTATTGCATGAAGGTGCGACTAGTGAATTGCGTGCCGTTGTCGGTGATGATCCTGTTAGGGATCCCGAAACGGCAAACAATCGACCTGAAGAACCTGACCGCTGACTGTGCTGTCACTTTTCTCACTGGTTCCACTTCTGGCCACTTTGTGAACTTGTCAATTGCAATGTACAAGTACTCAAAGCCCCTGACAGCACGGGGGAAAGGGCCGAGGATATCGAGCCCCCAGACCGAGAAGGGCCAGGATAAAGGGATCGTCTGGAGAGCTTGAGCTGGCTGATGAGTTTGCTGGGCATGGAACTGGCACGCTTCACACTTGGTTACTTGTGCAGTTGCATCTTGGAGGGCTTCTGGCCAGAAGAACCCTTGCCGGAACGCCTTCCTGGCAAGTGCCCTTGCGCCAATGTGGTGGCCACATATGCCTCCATGTATCTCTGCCAACAGCTTCCGTCCATCTTCTCTGGAAATGCACTTCAACTCGACACCATTGAGTCTTCTTCTGTACAGTTCGTTGTCAACGAACTGGTACATACTCGACTGCCTGGTTATCTTCTCTATCTCTTCTGGGTCGTCGGGAAGTTCTCCAGTTTGCAGAAAATGGACGATCTGCTGCGCCCATGCTGGAGCCCGAGGCTCAACAGCAAGGACTAAAGGCATGAGGGCCGCTGCGGGAACCCCAGCTTCTACGGCAAGAACCTCTGGTTCTGCCGGAGCTGATGGTCCCCCGGCAAGCTCGCCGGGGCGAGGCTTGTCGGGAACGATTGCTTCAACTGTACAGACCCTTGGATCTGCAGGAGCAAACTGTTCCTCAGCGTTCTGGTCGTTGATCTTGGGGACCTTGGCGGCGGCTTCGGGAAGATCCGCCGGCAAGTAATCGCCGGAGACCAACTTTCTCTTCTTGGGCTGCCCAATTGATGGTGTAACGGATGGCTGAGTTAGCTTGAGCAGGAAGGTCCCTGGTTCCACAGGTAACTTCATCGCAGCACACTTTGAAAGGCCATCTGCTATATCATTCTGAGCTCTTGGAACGTGTTCCATTTGCAGACCTTCAAAGTGTTCTTCAAGCTTCCTCACTTCACCAACATAAGCTTCCATCAAAGGGCTCTGGTAACTCTTGTTGACTTGTCGGACCACCAACTGAGAATCTCCCCGCACAATCAGCTTCTTGATCCCAAGTTCGGCCGCAATCCTGAGGCCGGCAAGCAAGCCTTCATACTCAGCAGTATTGTTTGTCGCTTGCTCCCTGGGGAAGTGCATCTGGATAACATACTTGAGGTGCTCTCCGGTGGGCGCTATGAGTACCACGCCGGCACCGGCGCCTTGCAGCGAGAAGGCACCATCAAAATACATTACCCATTCACTTGTCGCTTCTTGTACAGGAACACTTGTTTCTGGAACTTCTTCATCGGGCGTTGGGGTCCATTCGGCTATGAATTCTGCCAAAGCTCGGCTTTGGATAGTTGACGTACTTTCAAACTTGAGACCAAAGCTTGACAGCTCCAGTGCCCACTCGACGATCCTGCCTGTTGCTTCTGGATTTTGCAATATCCTCTTCAACGGAAAGCGAGTGACCACTGTTATCTCATGTGCTTGGAAGTAATGGCGCAGCTTTCTCGAGGCCATGAGGAGGCCGAAAAGCAACTTCTGCACCCCGGAGTATCTTGATCTAGCTCCCTGCAAGAGGGAACTCACAAAATACACCGGGCGCTGCACCATCTTTCTTCGCACTTCTCCTTGTTCCTGCGCAGAGTTGTCCTTGTCGGGGCCAGAGCTTGTCGGAGTAGCCCCCTGCTTGTCGCTGGATTCGCTTGCCGGTGATGTAGACTCTTCCTCTGCCTCCCTTTCCGCTACTAACGCAGCACTAACCACTTGATCGGTTGCTGCTAGGTACAGCAGCAACTTCTCTTGTGGCCTAGGTGCGACAAGTATTGGAGTGGAGGATAGGTATCGTTTCAAGTCTTGCAGCGCTGCCTCCGCTTCCGGAGTCCATTTCATAGGACCTGCCTTCTTCAAAATTTTGAAGAAAGGCAGGGCGCGTTCTGCAGACTTTGAAATGAACCTACTGAGGGCAGCTACACAACCTGCAAGTCTCCTGACATCCTTGACGCGCTTCGGGGCTTCGATCTGCTCGATGGCTTTTATCTTGTCGGGATTAGCTTCAATCCCCCTCTGGGACACAAAGAACCCGAGAAGCTTGCCGGAGGGGACTCCAAAGACGCACTTCTCGGGGTTCAACTTAAGCTGGATCTTGCGCAGATTCTGAAACGTCTCTTCCAAATCTTGGATCAGGGTATCCTTGCTCTTGCTCTTCACCACTATGTCATCCATGTAGGCTTCTACGTTTCTGTGGATCTGTGGCTCAAAAGCAGTGTGCACTACCCTTGCAAATGTAGAGCCTGCATTCTTCAATCCAAAGGGCATGCGTATGAAACAATATGTGCCGCATGTAGTGATAAATGCAGTCTTCTCTTCGTCTTCCTTGGCCATGAAAATCTGGTGGTAGCCTGAATATGCAACAAGGAAAGAGAGCAGCTCACATCCGGCGGTGGAGTCAACAATCTGGTCAATGCGCGGCAAGGGAAATGGATCCTTGGGACATGCTTTATTGACATCGGTGAAGTCTATACACAGTCTCCACTTCTAGTTGGCCTTACGCACGACGACTAGATTTGCTAACCACGTGGGATGGATCACGCCTCTAACCAGGCCTGCTGCTTCTAGCTTCTTGATTTCTTCGGCGATGAATTCTTGGCGCTCCACGACTTGCTTTCTGACCTTCTGCTTGACGGGCCGCGCATGAGGACAAACAGCAAGCTTGTGCTCGATTACCTTCCTGGGAACGCCAGGGATGTCAGATGGTTGCCATGCAAACACATCGACATTCGCCCGCAGGAAGGCAACGAGCGTGCTTTCCTATTTGTTGTCGAGTGTAGCACTGATGGTGAAAGTACCACCAGTGCCGTCCTCCTTGGCGGACACCTTCTTGGTTGCCGGTGGAGCGGCCATCCCCTTCTTACACTTGCTGGTGGAGCTCGATGGAACGTCCTCGACGGCAGCGCAGCACTCCGAAGAGGTGTGTTTGCCGGAGTGGGCCCCAGAGCGCTTGCCGGACTTGGTCTTGGTGTTCTTCCCCCTGGGAGCTTCAGCGGCAAGTGTGTCGCTTTCCGCTACGGCTGCTGCATCCCGGTATATCTTGTCGGCGCAGATAAGCGTGTCCTTCTTGTCGCCATGGACAGAGATGACGCTTATCGGCCCCGGTATCTTGAGTACATTGTAGGCGTAGTGGGAAGCTGCCATGAACTTGGCGAGGGCAGGACGTCCAAGTATCCCATTGTATGGCAATGGGATATCGGCAACATCAAAGGTTATCCTCTCCGTCCTGAAGTTGAGCTCCCCGCCAAAGGTCACTGGCAGAGTGATCTTCCCCTTGGGCTTGCTCCTTCCCGGGTTTATTCCTTGGAACGAACCGGTTTCTTTGAGCTCGCCATCTGGAATCTGGAGTTTCTTGATCACAGCTGAGGAGATCAAGTTCAGCCTGGCCCCGCCGTCAACCAACATTTTGGTGACCTTGAGGTTGCGGATAGTTGGTGAGACCAACATCGGCAAGCACCCGACCGCAGTGGTGCGGTCAGGGTGATCCTCAAGATCAAAAATGATGGGCGTGCTGGACCATTTGAGGAGCCTGCGTGACTCAACGGGCGGCTCAGCTGCATTTACTTCCCGCACCCACTGCTTGAGTTGGCGGTGGGAAGTATGCAGAGAGGCGCCTCCGTCGACACACAGGACTTCCGTGGCCTTCTGGAACTCCTGCTCGCTGTTATCTTCTTCCTCCATGTCATCGTCGTCGTCTTCTTCATCCTTGTCGCGGCCCCAGGGAGGTCGGTCACCTTGCCGCTGCTTGGCCTTGCCGCGGCGTCCTCCCCGGCCATTGAATGGTCGCTTCTTGCTTGGCTCTCCTCCGCCACCTTGGGCCTTCTCCTTGTCGTGCCGCTCGTATTCAGCTTTCTGCTGCTCTACGAGGTACTCGATGCGCTTGCAGTTCGAAAGGTCATGACCCTTGGTGCGGTGGATCTTGCAGTATTGCTTGTCGGAGCCATCCTGCTTGTCGGCTGCCGCTACAGGGGCAGGCTCCTTGCCGGAGCCGCCGGCCTGTGCTGTCTTGGCGGGAGCCTCCTTGCCGGACTTCTCGACGGCAAGCACTTCCTTACTCTTCTTCTTTCTGTTGTTCCGCCGCCGGCTCTTTTTTGCCGGGGCGGCATCCTCGCTGTCGCTTCCCCCTGCGCCAGCATCCTCCCCGGGGAGTCTCCTCCCCTCTTCGGCGCGCGCGCACTTGTCAGCCAGAGCATAGAGCTCGCTGACATCCCGTATCTTGGTCATGGCCATCTCCTCACGCATGCGGCGGTTACGCACGTTCTGGTGGAACGCGCTAATAACCGCAGCAGGGTGGACGTCGGGGATGTTGTGCTGCACGCGGCTGAATCGTTGGATGTACTTGCGCAGGGGTTCTCCTTCCTTCTGGGCCAAGATGTGGAGATCACTCTCCTGGTCGTGGGGCTTGTGGCCGCCTGTGAAGGCGCCAACAAACTGATGGCACAAATCGGCCCACGAAGAAATAGAGCCTTCCGGCAAGTGCATAAGCCAAGAACGAACGTTCGGCTTGAGCACCAGCGGGAAGTAATTCGCCAGTATCTTCTCGTCGCGCCCCCCGGCAGCCTGCACCGCGATGGTGTAAATGCTGAGGAACTCTGAGGGGTGCGTCTTGCCGTCGTACTTCTCCGGTACGTCGGGCCTGAAGTTTTTCACGCTGGGCCACTGGACACGCCGCAGCTCACGGGTAAACGCAGGGCAACCTGCCGCGTACGGCAAGTCGCCTGGTTCACCGGGCGCGTGCGTGTCGACAGCGGTCCCGACGCGCTGATCCGATTGTCGCCGAGCTTCTCGGCGGCGCTCGATTGTTGTCCGGGCATCTTCTTGTCGCCGGTCGTCAAGGACTTGGCGCTGGTCCCGACGAGCCCGCGGATCCGACGACGCCGTGGAGTCGTCGTCGACGTTAATCCGGCGGGGAGGCGTCTTCTGCTTCCGCGGCGGGGAGTGCACGGTGGTCGCACCTCCGGCGGTCTTGTCGCCATCGGCCTTCGTTTTCTCGACTTGCCGTGGCCGCGAGGTCGCCGGCTGCTGCGGCGTGTCGTTGTTGGCGAAGGCGATGAGGCTTTGTATCGTCGCCCTCCAGTCTTCGGCTTTGTCCGCCGCTGGAGGGAAATCGAGGAGCAGTTGCGCTCTTGCGAGTGCTTCTACTGGAGAGGAGGGGAGCGGGGGCGAGCGGTGCGAGGAGCGGGATATGCTCGGACTTCTAACAGGGTTAGAAGGAGCAGTTTCCCGCCCCGGCGACCCTGCCTTGCTCGTGCCAGGACGGTGGCCCAGAGCGTCCCGCGAACCTCCAGCTTGTCCTTGCCCAAGCAAGCGGATGGTACCTCCTGTACCACGGCGCTGCTGGGTTGTCGTCTGCTGCGATGGACGTGGCGCATCTACGGACACTGAGGCTCGGTCGTCCGTCTTGTCCTTAGATTTGGTGGTGCCGCGAGTTTCCTCGCCGGCGACCACCCTTCCGCCGGCGTCCCCTCCGCCCATCGTTGGTTCTGGTGGCGGTGGAACAGACGCAGACGGGCCTGCGACCTCCGAGGCTTTCTTCTTCGGGGCCATGCTGTTGTTGCTGGAGTTGATGAAGCTGGAGAGGTTGATGAAGAATGCGCCCGCGTGAACGCCGGATCAGGTTCGCACAACCTCGACGCCCCCTACCTGGCGCACCAAAGATGTCGGGGGAAACTGTCTACCACGAACACCTATGGGACCGGAGCCCCTTGTACGTTGCGGTAAGGGAGCGGAGGGAGCACAAAGAGCAGATCGAGGAGAGCACGCGGGCAGTTTACCCAGGTTCGGGCCGCGCGGACGCGTAAAACCCTACTCCTGCTTGGTTTGTATTGAGTGTTGGAGCTCGGGAGCTTGAAGAACTAGCTACACCGAGCGAGTGAGCGATCTAGGTTCCGAACCCCTTCTACGTTGTGCATGGGCCTCCTTTTATAGCTCAAGGGGTCACCGACAGGTGTCAACGTAGAAGAAGGGTAAAAACGTAACTTTGGTGGTAGTTGTAACAGTGCGGGAACAGTGCGTGAACAGTGGATGAACAGTGGTCATCACCTACTTTGACAGTGGGGGACAAGAGCATTAAATACCCGTCGCCGTCGACCCCAAAAGCGCCCGCCCGTGCGTCTTCGTTCGCCACGGCTGTAGCCTCGTCACCGTGGAGTGCCACCGTGTCCCCCAGGCTGCACAGCCATCCGCCACGCGTCCCTGGAATGGCCCCAGGGCGACGCGTGGGCCGATGAGCTGGAGCGCGGGCACACAGCGTAACTCTCCCCGGCAAGCACCTTGCCGGGGCCTTGACCTTGCCGGGCCCTGAAGCTTGCCGCTCCCCGGGCCCCTGCCGGGGCGCATGTTGCGCCGAGGCATGTCTTCTGAGATGCAGTCTTCTGGTCTTCCTGGCAAGCTCCTCTTGCCAGGGTCTTGTGCTAACGTTATAGTCTTGAGCCTAGGACGGCCTTCCCGGCAAGCTCCACTTGCCGGGGTCTTGATCTTCTGACTTGTATACTTTGTTTTTGAATGGCTTAATAAGGATCGGAAAGGTTTCCGGCAAGCACGTGGTAGACCCTGCCGCGGGGAGCTGCCACTGCCCGTGCACAAGTTGGGGTACTAAGGTACCCCTATCTTAGTACACCGACAATGCCCTGTCCCGAAATGAAAAATGAATTTACTTTATGTTGTCAAATAATAAATTCCTTGGAAAGTGTTGGTATGGAGGGCACCCATGGATACGGATAGCCATGGATCGTGAAAGAATGGTAGAAAAAGGAATAAACTTTATTTCCTGTTTGGGAACCGCTTATGATGTATCTAGCATGGAAAGTATTGGGAACTCTACGTCGTTTTCGTTGATGGGACAAGTATGCCGCCCAAAAAATTATCTCCCATTTTAAGCTTTGAGCTCTGGCACCTTTGCAAATCCCTACTTCCCTCTGCGAATGGCCTTTCAATTTACTTTATGCAATATTATTTTTATTTGAGTCTCCATCTTCTCTTATAAAGCACTAATGACCCGCAAGTATATGGGATCAATTGTAGCCTTTTCGATAAGTAAGATTGTTGAATCGAACGAGGAGCGGAAGGAAATGACAAGTGGCTTTCAGTTAGGTACTGTCTGCAAGTGCTGAAATTGTGAGTAACAAAGTAGTTTGATAGCAAGATAATTTGTAATGAGCTAGTAACGATAGTAGTAACAAAGGTGCAACAAGGTAGCCCAATCCTTTTGAGGCAAAGAACATGCCAAAACAGAGGGTACACGGGAATTTCATCTAGTCACTTTCATCATGTTGATTCGATTTATGTTCGCTCCTTGATAATTTGGTATGTGGGTGGACCGGTGCTTAGGTGCAGTTCTTACTTGAACAAACCTCCTACTTATTATTAACCCCATCGCAAGCATCCGCAACTATGAGAAAAGTATTAAGAATAAATTCTAACCATAGCATTATACTTTTGGATCCAATCGGTCCCTTACGGAATAGCCCATAAACTAGGGTTTAAGCTTCTGTCACTCTCGCAACCCATCATCTAATAACTACTCCACAATGCATTCCCTTAGGCCAAAATATGGTGAAGTGTCACGTAGTCGACGTGTTCACATGACACCACTAAGGGAATCAGAACATACATACTATCAAAATATCGAACTCATATCAAGTTCACATGATTACTTGATTTCTCCCGTGACCTCAAGAACAAAAGTAACTACTCACAAATAGTAATCATGCTCAAGATTAGAGGGGTATTAAATAGCATAATAGATCTGAACATATAATCTTCCACCAAATAAACCATATAGTGAATAACTACAATATGTAATCAACACTACCCACAGGTACCAATCTGAGGTTCTGGTACAAAGATTGAACACAAGAGATGAACTAGGGTTTGAGAGGAGATGGTGCTGGTGAAAATGTTGATGGAGATTACCCTCCCCAAGATGGGAGAGTTGTTGTAGATGACGATGACGATGGTTTCCCCCTCCGAGAGGGAAGTTCCCCTGGTGGAATCGCTCCGCCGGAGGGCCAAAGTGATCCTGCCCAAGTTCCGCCTCGAGACGGGGGCGCTCCATCCCAAAAGTCCTCCCCTTATTTTTTCAGGTCAAAATGACTTATATACCAGAAGATGGGCATCGGAGGTGGGCCGGGCTGAGCACAACCCACCAGGGTGCGCCTGGGGGGCCTGGCGCGCCCTGGTGTCTTGTGCTCACCAGGTGGCCCTCCTCCAGTAGTTATTTGCTCAAGTATTTCTTATTTATTCCATAAAAAATCTCCGTGAAGTTTCAGCTTGTTTGGAGTTGTGCAGAATAGGTGGTCTAACGTAGCTTTTCCAGGTCGAGATTTCCAGCTGCCGGAATTCTCCCTCTTTGTGTGAACCTTGCATAATATGAGAGAAAAGGCTTTATAATTACTACAAAAAGTATTATTAACCATAAAAACATCAGAAATAATAGTAGGTAAACATGATGCAAAATGGACGTATCAACTCCCCCAAGCTTAGACCTCGCTTGTCCACAAGCGAAAACCAAAATCGAAAAACATGTCCACATGCTTAGAGAGAGAGGTCTCGATATAAAAAATACGGACATAGAAGCATCATGTGAATTATTATAACAACAACAAACTTACACAATAAGACTTTTATCATAGGACTTCTATCATATACTTCTCATGAATAAGCAACAATTCATCACAACATCGAAGTATGAAGCATAAACTTTATTGGAAACCAACAAACTATGTTCTCAGTCAACTTTGCAACTACAATTCATCATCTTTTTAGGAAGGGTCACCTATAGGAGCCTTTAGTCAAGTCCACATACTCAACCATCCTATGATCTTCTATGATTGTTAACACTCACCGCGTACACATGAGCAAAACATTTCAACCGAACACATAGAAAGATAGGGGCTTATAGTTTCGCCTCCCAATGTATTCACCTTAAGGTGATGTCAACAATAATAACTCATGCTACCCATATTGAACTAGACATATGTGACTAGATCTTTCCTCACCACATGGTGCTTGCCAAAGGATAAAAATAAAAAGGAATAGAGAAAGAAAAACTTTGACTCTTGCATAAAAGTAAAAACATAAAAGTAAAAGATACGCCCTTCGTAGAGGGAAGCAGAGGTTGCCATGCACTTATTTGGTTGTATGCTCAATCTCTTAGTGCAAAAGAACGTCACGTTATATTGTCCCTTATGATAGCAACCTTTATTATGCAGTCTGTCGCTTTTATTCTTTGCTATCACAAGTTCGTACAACGCTCAATTTTCTGTTACACTAAATGGTCTCACACTTTTAGAAGCAATTTTTATTGCCTTATTGCATGGATGACAACTTACTTGAAGGATCTTGCTCAATACCTAGGTAGGTATGGTGGAGTCTTGAAGGTAAGATTTGGGTTTAGAGGTTTTTGGATGCACAAGTAGTATCTCTACTTGGTGCGGAATTTTGGCTAGCAAAGATGGGGGCAAGCACCACATGTTGAAGGATCTATGACAATATAAATTCTATGTGAATATGAACAAACATCAATCATTATGTTGTCTTCCTTGTCCAACGTCAACAATTTTGCCATATAATATTTTGATGGGGGCTCACAATCACAAAAGATTTCCAGGATAGTGTATTTATATGTGAATCTTCTCTTCCCTTATTAGTTCTTTCATGAGTTGCAACATTGACCAATGCTATGTTTGTCAATCTCTAATAAAAGTTTCTACTTATACTTTTGTTTATGTGATTTCATCACCTACCATAAGATTAGTATATGTTCTTTTTCATTTATTTCTTTCCTTTTTATTGAAACAAGAGAGTAAAGAAAGCAATAACTCAAACTAAATTTATTATATATCTCGCACACGATTTCAAGGATAGATCACTAAGCAAACTCTCAAGAAGAAAGGATCAAACTAAACTTTTATTCATCTAAAATAAAATATAACTAATGATCGAACTAAGATAAGTAAAGGCAAAAGATAGTGGAGGTGATACGATACCGGGGCACCTTCCCCAAGCTCGGCGAAAGCCAAGGGGAGTGCCCATACCCGATACTCAATTTTCCTTTGGTGGTGAAGAAGATGTTGGTGGTGGTGAAGCACTAGCAGGTCTGTCCTTCATGATCAAGAGATTCTCCAATCTACGGATGACGCTTTGGAGGAAGATGATGTGCTCTTGATGCAGAATATTTTTACGAGTGAGCTATTTATTTTGCACATGAACCGTTTCAATGATTCGAAAGGCTTCAATCTCAGTAGGGGTAAGATGAGCATCGTAAGGTTTAAGGATATCTTCTTCTTCTTCCTCAGCAGGCCAGGCCTTCTCAACCACCGATGCTTCGTCACCGGTAGCCTCCTTGCCCTTGTCCCCTTTTGCAGCTTCTACGGGCTCCTCTCTCTTCAGCTCGATCTTCATCAACCAAGCATCCTCTTCCACGTTGTTGGAAGAAGAAAAAGACACGATGCCTTGTAGCGACCACGATCCCAATTAATCGAAGTCTTTGGGCTTAAGTGTCATCCCTGGATCGGTATGCTGACAGACACGGTACTTGAAGATTTATAACAGAGTTACAATCACACACTTATTACATCGATATCCTCATGAAGAGTACTATTACAAAATATGGCTGAAGTCCAACTAAAATAATTAAATCACGGAAACATCGAAGATAAGTTGAGTCCATCCAACTCCACGGCAAACAGTGAGTGCATGACAACGACCTATCACACCTTAATCTTCGTCGGAAAAATCTGCAACATGAGACGTTGCAGCCGTGTAGGTCAGCACATTGAATATGCTGACAAAGTCACACTGTAGCAATAATGATGAACAAATATCTGCTACTACATGCATATTTGGCTGGTGGAGGCTCTAAGGTTATTTTTGCATAAAGCTAGTTTTTCCCTACAACAAAGGAATAAATTTTATTTACTACTAAGTTGAATTAAATCAATATTGACAAGGTTCCTCCATCTCAATCCCAAAATCACCAATGTCATTAGTAACCCAATAGTTTAATTAGTAGAGTTTTGATATCAATCAATAATTCAAATACCAGGATACTCAAGTTGTCCATAACCGGGGACACGACTATTCATGAACACTCTGCAGAGGTTTGCACAATTTTCCCCACAAGACTCGACTACATCCATGATCAGAAGATCGAGACATAGCCTTTCAGAAGCATTCACTCTTTACTCTGGGTAGACCGGTACACCTACTTTCCCCTACATCTACTAGTCCACCACTGAAAGAGTTCACACAACATACTAAACTATGCCAGAGCCCATAATGTCTTGTGGCTGCACACGGAAGTTTCTAGGCATGAATGATATATGATCCCTTTGAGCCTGGGTGGCATTCCATAGGATGATCACACGGTTCCTCTGGGATCTCCTGGGACAACAATGGATTCTCCAGGTGCCCTGCAAGCAATCCACCCATATGTGTATTAAAGTTGCCACCTTGAACTTTCCCTTAGTTGTTATTACACTCACAACTTTCATGAATCTCACATACCAATCCACGTCTATGAGCATGGCTAAGCAATAAGTAACAAAGCGTATATTCCCGGGGTTGATCTCAAGTCATAGGTTCCTACCTCATGAACTACAAAGCAATTTCACATGTATCCAAGTCCTACTCATGCAAATCTTTGAGGGTGTAACTAATGCAAGTAAAACTGGGTATTGAAAAGTATGATCAAAGTGTACCTTGCCTTGCTGATGATCGTTGAAACCTAGAGACTCATAGTAGCAAGCTTCACACTTCGGAAATTCTATCACAAGCAAACAATAGCATACATAAGCAATCATGCAAAAGAATCGAAGAAAAAAATCTCGAAAAACTTCAAAAACAAGCAAATAAATCTTGCAACAAAAAACAATTTCTAACAGTACCAAAATTAGGTGGATTTGGTCTGATCAGAAAGTTTAGTTCAAGAGCTTCTATTTGTAAAAAGAATCAACTCAAATGGAGTTACGAAACTCAAGTTACGATCAAAAGAAGTTCAAATTCAAATCTGTTTGAATTCAAATTTTAAAACTTTCAAAAATAAATTTGAGTTGGTTTTCTGGATAGATGAGATCAAAACGAAGAGTTTGGCATTGGTTTCATCTAATTTCGACAAACGAGTAAAAAGTAGTGATTGTTTTAAGATTAGGGACAAATATGTAAAAACATTAATCGCGAAAAGGCCCATGAATAAAATAAACAGAAAAAGAAAAACTATCTAATGAACGTTCCTCACATAGATCTATACGGTGAACGTTCGCTAAATAACTAAACCAAAAAATGGGTTTACAGAAAAACCGACATGGGTTTCTAAAAAAAGGGGTTGGTCTTTACCGGTTCGGGGCGGGTCCGCGGCGGATCGGATCGGTGGCGGGTCGGGTCCGGCGGGGCGTTGGGGCGGCGGCAGTCAGCTGCGGCTGGCTCCGGCGGCGGCTACGGGCGGCGGGGCGGTAGCAGGCGGCGGCTGCGGGCAGCACGCGATGATGGCGCGCGAGGCGGCGAGGCAGCACGCGGTGGTGGCGCGCGAGGTGGCGACGCGGCAGGCGGTGGTGGCGCGCGAGTTGGCGGGGTCGACGGCTGGCGGCGGCAGGGTGAGGAGGAAAGAGGGGGCCGGGCGTCGCCTTTTAAAGGACAGGGGGGTCGGGCCGGCTTGGGGAGGGGGCAAGCCGAGGCCGTGGCTGAGCCGGACTCCGGGAGGAGTCCCGGTCGACGACGGGAGGTGTAAGGCGGTGGCCGGCTGGGCAAGGCTTCGGCCCAGTTCGGTCGGCCCAAAACTTTTTTTTTTAAATACATTTTTTTCCAAAATACAGAAAAATAGAAAAACACAATAAATATATTTTTAAAAATCGCAGAAAAATTCACACGTACTTAGGGCCTTATTTATGACCCGGTGGACATTTTTCTAGGCATAAATGCCTAAAATAAAAATAAACTTTTTAGTACTAATAAAATAATAAAAATAATTACTTTCACAAAGAAAAATCCAATAAAAACATTTTTACTCAAAATTCATTTTTTCCAACATTTTTATTCCGTTTTAGAAGAAGTCATATTATCTTCTCTCATTATTTAAAAATATTGAAAATGAAAATTGGTAAAATAATATTTGATCTAACCCCCGCTTAGTAAATAATCAAATTGTGGGTCCTCTTTTGGAAACTTCCAACTCTCTCACTTGGGTCCTTGAGTTGCTTAAAGTCTCTTGGATCAATTTCCAAATAAAATCAAATTCAAAGATGCTCAAACGATGAATGCATATGAATGATCTATGTGTTAACATCCAAATTGAAAATTGGGATGTTACATGCATGGCTCAACAGATCTGACCGAAAACAGCAAGAAAAGAAAACAAAAGATTTCTTCGTGATACGGTGGTCAGTAGGTTCGGGGGGTATACAAAGATTTTTTATCTTGGGAGGAAGAAAAATGGAGTCTGGAAGGTACCCGAGGTGGGCACAACCCACCTGGGCGCGCCTGGGGGACAGGCGCGCCCTGGTGTCTTGTGCCCACCAGGCGCGCCTAGGTGGGTTGTGCCCACCAGGGTGACCTTCCCGGTAGTTTCTAATTTTCCTAATTGTTGTTATATTCCAGAACAGACAAAAAATATTTTTGCAGATTTTTCAGAGTCCGTTTACTTACCGTATCACATACCTCCTCTTTTTCACGATTCTGGAGTGTTCCGGAAGGTCTCTTTTATGAGTTATTCCTGTGTCATAGTTTGGATAATATTACTTTCAACATTAATGGGTGTACCTGAGATATAATGTTTTATTCGTTGCCCATTAACAACCTTCGGGTTAGTACCTTCGGCATTATTTATTTTGACAGCTCCAGACCGATAAACCTCCTCGATAACATAGGGTCCTTCCCATTTGGAGTGGAGTTTTCTTGCAAAGAATCTAAAACGAGAGTTGTATAATAAAACATATTCTCCAACTTTGAACTCACGCTTTTGGATTCTTTTATCATGCCATCTTTTAACTTTTTCCTTGAATAACTTGGTATTTTCATAAGCTTGGGTTCTCCATTCATCTAGTGAGCTAATTTCAAATAACCTCTTTTCACCGGCATGTTTGAAATCAAAATTTAGTTCTTTAATTGCCCAATATTCTTTATGTTCTAATTCAAGAGGCAAATGACAAGCTTTTGCATAAACCATTTTATAAGGAGACATACCCATAGGATTTTTGTAGGCTGTTCTATAAGCCCAAAGTGCATCATCCAATTTCTTGGACCAACTCTTTCGAAACCTATTAACAGTCTTTTGCAATATCAATTTTATTTCCCTATTGCTAAGTTCAACTTGATCACTAGACTGAGAATGATAGGGTGATGCAATTATATGGTTAACATCATACTTGGCAACCATTTTACGAAAAGCACCATGAATAAAGTGTGAACCATCGTCAGTCATTAAATATCTAGGGACTCCAAACCTTGGGAAAATAACTTCCTTAAGCATTTTAATAGAGGTTTTGTGCTCAGCACTACTAGTTGGAATAGCTTCTACCCACTTAGTAACATAATCAATAACAACCAAAATATGTGTATACCCATTATAAGAAGGAAAAGGTCCCATGTAATCAAAACCCCAAACATCAAATGGTTCAATAGAAAGAGAACAATTCATAGGCATTTCTTGACGCTTACCGACATTACATATTCTTTGGCATTCATCACACGAACTTACGAGCATCCTTGAAGAGAGTAGGCAACTAAAAACCAGATTGAAATACCTTATGAGCAGTTCTGTCTCCCGCATGATGTCCTCCATAAGCTTAGGAGTGACACATCCATAGGATTTGTTCCTGTTCATGCTCAGGTACACAACGTCTAATAATACCACCTACTCCTTCTTTATAAAGATGTGGGTCATCCCAAAAGTAGTGTCTTAAATCATAGAAGATTTTTTTCTTTTGATGGTAAGTAAACCTAGGTGGTAAATATTTAGCAACAATATAATTAGCATAGTCAGCGTACCAAGGAGTGTTATGAGAAACATTTATTGCAGCTAACTTCTCATCAGGAAAACTGTCATCAATAGGTAGTGGGTCATCAACCACATTTTCCAGCCTAGACAAGTTATCAGCTATGGGGTTCTTGGCTCCTTTTCTATATGTAAGTCAAATTCTTGTAGCAAGAGAACCCATCAATTAATTCTAGGTTTAGCATCTTTTTTCATAAGATATGTTATAGCAGCATGGTCGGTGTCAACAATTACTTTTGAATCAACAATGTAAGATCTAAATTTATCACAAGAAACACCACTGCTAGAAATTCTTTTTCAGTAGTAGCATAATTTCTTTTAGCACTATCTAGAGTTTTACTATCATAATGAATAACATTTAGTTTCTTATCAAATCTTTGTCCTAGAACAGCACCAACAACATAATCACTAGCATCACACATAATTTCAAAAGGCAGGTTCCAATCAGGTGGTTGAACAATAGGTGCAGAAATTAAGGCTTTCTTGAGTGTTTCAAAGGCTTCTAAACAATCATCATCAAAAACAAAAGGATTATCCTTTTGCAAAAGATTTGTAAGGGGCCTAGAAATTTTAAAAAAGTATTTGATAAATCTCCTATACAAACCAGCATGACCTAGGAAACTACGGATACCTTTGATATCTGTAGGGTATGGCATTTTCTCAATTACATCAACCTTAGCTTTGTCCACTTCAATACCTTTTTCAAAAAAATTATGGCCGAAAACAATACCTTTGTTAACCATAAAGTGGCACTTCTCCCAATTCAAGACAAGATTAGTTTGCTCACATCTCTGCAAAACTCAATCAAGATTGCTTAAACAATCATCAAAAGACGTCCAATCAACAGAAAAGTCATCCATGAAAACCTCAACAATCTTTTCACAAAAATCAGAGAATATAGTAGTCATGCATCTTTGAAAGGTAGCGGGTGCATTGCATAAACCAAAAGGCATACGTCTATAAGCATAAGTTACAAAAGGACAAGTAAAATTGGTATTTTCTTGATCAGGTTGAGAAACAGGTATTTGTGACAAACCAGAATATCCATCAAGGAAGCAAAAGTGTGTGTTCTTAGATAATATTTCTAGAATTTGATCAATAAAAGGCAGAGGGTAATGATCTTTCCTAGTAGCTTTGTTTAATTTTCTAAAATCAATTACCATTCTATAGCATGTAACAATTCTTTGTGGGATAAGTTCATTCTTATCATTGGGAACAACAGTAATACCTCCTTTTTTAGGGACACAATGAACATGACTTACCCATCTACTATCAGCTATAGGATAGATTATACCTGCTTCTAGAAGTTTTAATATTTCCGTTCTTACCACTTCTTTGATCTTCGGATTCAACCGACGTTGGTGATCAACAACAAGTTTAGCACCAGGTTCCATATTAATCTTGTGCTGACATAGAGTGGGGCTAATGCCCTTTAAATCATCAAGAGTATATCCTATAGCAGCTCCGTGCTTCCTTAGAACTTTCAATAATATTTCTTCTTCATGTTCTGAAAGGTTAGCACTAAAAATAACATGATATATCTTCTTCTCATCAAGATAAGCATATTTCAAAGTGTTTGGCAATTGTTTTAATTCAAACACAGGATCACCTTTAGGTGGAGGAGGACCTCCTAGAGTTTCAATAGGCAAATTGTGTTTAAGTAGAGGACATTGTTCAAAGAAAATATTATCTATTTCATTTCTTTCATGCATATGTAAATCATTTTCATGGTCTAGCAGATATTGTTCTAGTGGATCATTAGGAGGCACATCAATGGAAGTAAGACCAATTAATTAATTCTTACTAGGCAATTCCTTTTTATGAGGTTTTCTACTAAACTTGGAGAAATTAAACTCACGAGACTCATCACCAAAGCTAACACCAACAGTTTGTTTCTCAAAATCTATTTTAGCATTAACGGTGTTCAAGAAAGGTCTACCAAAGATAATGGGACAAAAATCATCTTGTGGGGAACTAAGACCAGGAAAATCAGTAGGGTATTTTATTTTCCCACACAAGACTTCAACATCTCTAACAATCCCAATTTGTGAAATAGTGTCTCTATTAGCAAGTTTAGTAGTAACATCTATGTCTTTTATCTCTACGGGTGCTATGTCATTCATAATTTCTTGGTATAAGGCAAAGGGAATAGCACTCATGCTAGCACCTATGTCACATAAACCATGATAATAGTGATCTCCTATTTTAACTGAGACAACGGGCATGCCAACAACAGGTCTACGTTTATCCTTTTTTATCAGGTTTGGCGATTCTAGCAGCTTCTTCACATAAGTAAATAACATGCCCATCTATATTTTCTTCCAAGAGATCCTTAACCATAGCAACACTAGGTTCTACCTTGATTTGTTCATAAAGTTTAGGTGTTCTAATATAACTTTTGTTGACCATAGTTGAAAATTTAGCAGGTTCCTTAATCCTAACAAGGAAAGGTGGTTTCTCAATATAAGCAGTAGGAACAACTGGATCAACATTATAAATAATAGTTTCCTCTTTAACTATTACCAATTCTTTAATAAGTGGGTGATATTTAAACCACTTCTCCTTAGGGAGATAAACATGGGTAGCAAATGATTCACAAAAAGAGGCTACTATCTCAGATTCAAGTCCATATTTAGTGCTAAACTTTTGAAAAGCATCGGTATTAATAAAGATTTAACACAATCAAACTTAAGCTTAATACCTGAATATTTACCTTCGTTGAGTTCCCAATCTTTAGAGTTGGGTTTAATTGTTTCCAAAAGATCCCACCGGGATTCAATAGTCTTCTTCATAAAAGAACCTGCACAAGAAGTATCAAGCATGGATTGATCATGACGAGAAAGTCGAACATAAAAAATTTCTATAATAATTTCTCAGGATAGCTCATGATTGGGGCATGAATATAGCATTGACTTAAGCCTCCCCCAACCTAGAGAAATACTTTCTCCTTCATGAGGCCAAAAATTATATATGTAATTGCGATCACGATGAACTAGACGCATATGTTTTTTTGGTGAAACTCCAATTTCAATCGATTCCAATTCCAAGATCCAATATCATCTCATAGCCTATACCATGCCAATTCTTTTCCCTTGAAAGATAAAGGGAAAACCTTCTTCTTAACTTCATCTTCGGGTAAACCTGCAAGCTTAAACAATCCACAAATTTCTTCCACATATATCAAGTGCATATCAGGATGTTCGGTTCCATCTCCTACGTAAGGATTAGCTAGCAGTTGTTCTATCATACCCGAAGGAATTTCATAATCAATATTTTCAGTAGGTGCAGTAGGTTGAGGGGTAACTAATTGTCGTTCTGGTCGAGGTGAAGATACCCCGAACAAAACTCTCAAAGGATTGTTCTCCATAGTAATAAGTGACAATAAATTTCAGCACATAGTAATAATTTTTCCTTACCAAGAGCGCTTCACTCCCCGGCAATGGCGCCAGAAAATAGCCTTGATGACCCACAAGTATATGGGATCGATTGTAGCCTTTTCGATAAGTAAGAGTGTTGAACCCAACAAGGAGCAGAAGGAAATGACAAGTGGCTTTCAACAAGGTAATGTCTGCAAGTGTTGAAACTGTGAGTAACAAAGTAGTTTGATAGCAAGATAATTTGTAACGAGCCAGTAATGATAGTAGTAACAAAAGTGCAGCAAGGTAGCCCAATCCTTTTGAGGCAAAGGACAGGCCAAAACGGTCTCTCATATTAAGCATAGCGTTCTTGAGGGTACACGAGATTTTCATCTAGTCACTTTCATCATGTTGATTCGATTTATGTTCGCTACTTTGATAATTTGGTATGTGGGTGGGCCGGTGCTTAGGTGTTGTTCTTACTTGAAAAAACCTCCTACTTATGATTAACCCCCTCGCAAGCATCCGCAACTACGAGAAAAGTATTAAGAATAAATTCTAACCATAGCATTAAACTTTTGGATCCAGTCGGCCCCTTACGGAATAGCGCATAAACTAGGGTTTAAGCTTCTGTCACTCTCGCAACCCATCATCTAATAACTACTCCCCAATGAATTCCCTTAGTCCCAAATACGGTGAAGTGTCATGTAGTCTACATTCACATGACACCACTAAGGGAATCACAACATACATACTATCAAAATATCGAACACATATCAAGTTCACATGATTACTTGCAACATGATTTCTCCAGTGACCTCAAGAACAAAAGTAACTACTCACAAATAATAATCATGCTCAAGATCAGAGGGGTATTAAATAGCATAATGGATCTAAACATATAATCTTCCACCAAATAAACCATATAGTGATCAACTACAATATGTAATCAACACTACTAGTCACCCACAGGTACCAATCTGAGGTTCCGGTACAAAGATTGAACACAAGAGATGAACTAGGGTTCGAGAGGAGATGGTGCTGCTGAAGATGTTGATGGAGATTGACCTCCCCAAGATGGAAGAGTTGTTGGTGATGACGATGACGATGATTTCCCCCTCCGAGGGGGAAGTTCCCCCGGTGGAATACCTCCGCCGGAGGGCAAAAGTTCTCCCGCCCAAGTTCCGCCTCGATGCGGCGGTGCTCTGTGCCGAAAGTCATCCCCTTATTTTTTGTCTAGGTCAAAATGACTTATATACTAGTAGATGGGCACCAGAGGTGGGCCGGGTTGAGCACGACCCACCAGGGCGTGCCTGGGGGGCCTGGCGCGCCCTGGTATCTTGTGCTCACCAGGTGGCCCCCCTCCGGTAGTTATTTGCTCTAGTATTTCTTATTTATTCCATAAAATCTCCATGAAGTTTTAGCTTGTTTGGAGTTGTGCAGAATAGGTGGCCTAACGTAACTTTTCCTGGTCCAGATTTCGAGCTGCCGAAATTCTCCCTCTTTGTGTCAACCTTGCATAATAGGAGAGAAAAGGCATTATGCATAAAAACATCATAAATAACAGTAGGTAAACATGATGCAAAATGGACGTATCAAGCACCAACAAAGGGGCACTATGATCGTACTTGAGCATTGGTCGTAGCTAATATACGAGTGGGTTTCATGAATGGATCAATGATTGATCATGGTGGGCTAGGGATAACTTGCTTTAGTATTCATATTTTGAAAGACATGGTTGCTTGTTGGTATGCTTGAGTATTAAAGTCTTCATGTCAAAAGTAGATTGTTGCTTTGAACCATATAAAAGTCCTAATGTCCATGTTATAAAGAGAAGAATATGTGATGAACATGATAGGCAGCATTCCACATCAAAAATTATGTTTTTATCATTTATCTACTCGAGGATGAGCAGGAATTAAGCTTGGGGATGCTGATACGTCTCCAAGGTATCTATAATTTTAGACTGTTCCATGTTGTTATATTATCATTCTTGGATGTTTACAATCATTTTATATCATTTTTTGGGACTAACCTATTGACATAGTGCCTAGTGCCAGTTGTTCTTTTCTGCTTAATTTCTACATCGCAGAAAATCAATATCAAACAGAGTCCAAATGCAGCATAACTTTTTGGTGATTTTTTTGGGCCAGAAGAGACAGGATGGGCTGAAGAAGTACTAGAGGGGGCCACCGAGGGGAGCACAACCCACCACGGCATGCCCGGGCCCCTTGGCGTGCCTAGGTGGGCTGTTGCCACCTTGGTGTAACACTCCAAAAAATTTGGATTGGTTTTTATCAAATTCTTTATTCTCTTGGAAGGAGGTTATTTAATTTTTTTCTTAAAACCCCTCCTTCTCAAATCTTTTATGACAAAATATTTTTGTGTCCTTCTCAACCTTGATATTTGGTCTTGAGAGTTTTAACCTTGTGTTGGCTCAACACAAATAATCTTGAAAGGTTTTGACAATTTCTTTTTACTAAAAAGCATTCCTATGAAATTATGGGCTTATCCTTTCCCTTTCAAAAATTTATCTTTTGACATGACCTATGTTGAAAAATTTCTTCCAAAACCCACCTCCCTACTTTGGGTCAAGTCTAACATCAAATTTCAGCAGGTTTCAACCTCCTTTAGATATTATTTCTAATTATTTTACCCTCAAAACATTTTTTTGTCTTTTAATTTGGACCTTAGTGATTTACAAAGGAACTACTAGATTTACTTTGAGTTTTGATTCCAAATAAATTCCCCTGACTAGTCCTTAGTACCCTCAACCTAGATCCATCAAGATCTGCTGGTCCACAGTTCAAAATTTTCAAAATTTGCTTGCTGCAAGTTTGGACCAGATTTGCCATTTTTGGTGAAATTCATTATTTTTCTCTTCCTAAAAATCTGTGAAAATTCAGGCAGCCTCTAGATGCATCAAGATATCACTCCACCAAGTCACGGCTCCAGAAATCCATGTGCCTGAATCATTTTGTCGAACAGTTGGCGTGCACCGTTGCTGTTCAAATTTAGACAAATTCAGATTTCAGTGTTTGGTTTCTGCCGTCAGTGTCGTTTCCGTCAGGCAGCAGCGTCAATCTCGCCAGTGCACGTGTTGGCGCCTTGCTCACTGCTCCCCCTCCTTATCCAGAGCGCCGCATGGTTGCTTGGCCAGTTGCGAGCATCGGTGGTGACGTGGCTCGCCAGCTCCGGCGTATTCTGCGGTGGCAGAGCCACCCGTGGCGGCCAACAGGGGCCAGCCCTGCAGAACGGCGCCGTTCGGCACCGCCCAAACCACCAGAGGCCTCCGCGTGGCCGTCCCCTCCCCTGTGCATGCTGCAGCACCGTCGCCGTGGCCTGAGAGGTGCAGAGCGCGCTCTCTGCCGCCGACGTGCCCGTGCAGCCGTTTCGTAGAGAACGTGGAGTATCGGCCAAGTCTCGCCAAGTTTAGCCTCTGGATGGAACCAGTAGACCAACACGTTGATGCCCAGTCGCCTAAATCGCATGTTCGGCCACGACCTCGCTGTAATCACTCGCCGGAGTTAACCCGTTGCGGTAACCGCCTCGGGCCGGCTATAAATAACGACCCCGAGCTCGTCTTCGACCCTGCGCCTCTTCTCCACCTCACCAGACCACGCCCAGCCACTAGAAGGACCTCGAGGAGGCCTTCTTCCCCAGCTCCAGCCGCCCCGATCCGCTTCGGGCTTTGACAAGTTTCTCTCTGGTGAGAGCACCTCCGCCTCCCAATTCGTGCCAATAGCCTCCTAGTGCACCCAAACACCTAACCCGTGCTTCAATTTGGCCTCTGCAGCCCTCCCCGACGAGATCCACCACCGCCCGAACCACCGTCCATCAGAGTGAAGGCCGACGTCGACGTGGTGCTCGCCGACGTCCAACTCCACCACCCACAGACGCGAAAGAGCACCGAGAGTCCATAGGTACCATCCCCTCCCCCTACTTCGCCGTGGATCGGCGCCGGCGACCACCGCGGTCCTCGGTCGCCTGCGTACTCTGTCTTTCTCTTCGAATATTCAAACCTGACGGGTGGGACCCCCTCGTCAGCCTCTCTTTTCCATTCGAACCGTTTTCCTGGAAAACTCTTTTGGGCAAGTACGCTTTCCCTTTGGGTTGGCGTATTTCTTACTGAAATGTTTTCTGTTTTTGTAAACAAACCCCTGGAAACTTTCTGTTTCATTACAGAAAAGTCCCTGGGCTAAAACCTTAATAACTTTTAAACAGAAGATGATTTTGAGTTGATTCTTTTTCTGTCATCTTTATTTTTCTGTCTAGTTTTTTTATCATATTTATTTGAAAAATATTTGGTACAATGTTTTTTATGCACGCACGGTATTTACGCTAGTATCCGATTTATTTCATACGTAGATACCGAAGGAAGTGACGGAGCCGCAAACTTCGCCGAGCTAGATTCCGACTACTCCGAACCAGGCAAGCATGTTTGAACCTTTGGTATGATGAGTGCTTTGCATGTTTGCTTGAGTAGTTTTCTCATAGCATGTTTATATAAGCATTTTGTGGGTGTTATATTACATGCAAGACAAGCTACGTGTGAGCTTCGAAAGTTGATGGTGAGCCAACCTGATCATGTGGTGACATGATAGGTTGTAAGCTGGTATTGTTGAAGCATGCCAGTCAACCGTTTTAACTCCAGTGTTAACGTGGATCAAGTCATGTTCCCGTTCGTCCCCTTTTTGTTGTGCTGCCACATGTCTTCTGCAAAGAATACGGTCTGGTCGGTTGCAAACATCTTTCCTTGTACACACCAAATAGAGGGGCCAGGATGAGGGTTCCATGGACCTGGATTAAAGCCCGTCATCCGGTCAGGGGGCATGGGTGTTTCCGATTGGGACCGAGAGGGGGGCACCCCTTAGAGCGCGCGATATAAATTTGATCCCGTGCTATTCGATGTTGTAGCCTCCGTGTCTCAAAGTTTTTCGTGAACGTTGCCTAGGGTGATTCCTGGCATCGGGATGTGGAATGGGTGTGTACTGGTTAGTTGTGTTTCTGCTAAAATACCGTAAACGGAACTAATCCCTTGCGACTACTAAAATCCGTTGGCTGTGGTTAAAGAGTACAAACTCTGCAAAGTTAAAACCATTCGAGTAGCCATGTCCAAGGTCAAGGTTTTTGATCATCATAACAATGTCAGTATTACCGTTAGTATTAGCGTCCGTCAGTCTCTGTGTCAGTCTCAATGACAGTCTTTGGTGATTAAGCATAGTGCTGGGAGTGGTAAACCCGGCCGAATGTTATTCCAGTGGATGGACTAACCAGTTTATTCTATACTGAGTATTTCCTTGAGATGATTTACTTTCCCGAGCTACTTGGTTTCGAATGATTATACAAGTCCCTTATGTGATGTCGCTCAGACGTCCAACTGTGGCATTATTGTTATTTACTTTTGATATAGGCCCTTTATGTGATGTCTCTCAGACGTCCGACTGTGGCATTATTGTTATTTACTTTTGATATAAGCCCTTTATGTGATGTCACTCAGACGTCCGGCTATGGCATTATTGTTATTTACTTTTGATATAAGCCCTTTCTGTGATGTCGCTCAGACGTCCGACTGTGGCATTATTGTTATTTACTTTTTATATAAGACCTTTATGTGATGTCGCTCAGACGTCCGACTGTGGCATTAATGCTATTTACTTTTGATATAAGTCCTTTATGTGATGTCGCTCAGACGTCCGACTGTGGCACGTACTGTCTTTTACTTTTCAATAAAAGCCCTTTATGTGGTGTCGCCCAGACGCCCAACTGTGGCATGTTTATTCATTTTTCCTTCCGAGGCGTTGCTTCAGACACCCGATCGGTCTTCTGTTATTTCTTTGGGATTTCGGGAGGACTACCGCCCGACTTCCTTTTTATTCAGCATATGCAAATTTATTATTTGAATGCCCATTACTAGTCTGCTCATATGCATCATGTTTGCATTTGTTATATCTTATGTCCAAACTGTCTTGCGAGTACATTAAAAGTACTCACCTGGCTTGTTGATTTGGCCAGATGTTGACGAAGGCGATCTCATGGATGAAGAGTTCGATAGCGAGTCCGACGCCTAGAGGAGTCCCAGTCAGTCTCTTGCGATCCTGGAGTTCGTCACTTGTATTATATACGTTTCCGCTACCCAAATAAAGTCATCGAGTCTCACTCCGACGCTCGATGAGCTGTAAGATATTGGAGTCATGTCACCCACTACACTGTGACATATCCACCACCACTTTTATTACGAGTCAGTAGTTATGCCACCATACCCTTGTGTCATATCCGCCTTTATGTATAATATCGGCGTGCTTGTAATAAATTGTTGAGCAGCCTCAGCTCAACCTTGTATAATATTTAGTACTCTGGAATTCTGTATCAAGGATTTGTCTACCTGTAAGAAGGATTCTTCTACACTGGTCCGATAAAAAAGGTCCGTTTCTCAGTAAATATTTTATTGGAAAACCGATCCTGACAACCTTGGTATCAGAGCCAGGCTGACTGTAGGAAGCCACTAGGTGCGATCGCTAATCGGTTATTAGCATATTGAGTGCTATTTTAGCATTTTGCATTTGTAGCAATTTTCTGTTGGTCATCATAAATTTATGATTTGACTATTCGGAATTTTTGTCTACTTTTGTAGATGGCTGGCAGCAACTGTGAGTCACAGGTGTTCGCCAATATACCTGAGGGATTTATCAAGCTCCTCGTCTCCATCACCAAGGTCGCGATCGGGCCATCGACTCGTCCGGAATTCACACTCTACCAGCACAAGATCAGCGACAGCGTGTCGATGCACCAGGCCGTGGTGCAATTCAAGGGGGGCGTTCTGAATCACGCCGCTTCCGATTTGTGGGCAGGGCCATGCCTACGAAGAGGCATGCCATGCAGATGGCTGCCCGTGAGGCGATAGCTCGTCTCCGGGATGCTCTTCCTTCGATGAAGACTCGTCGCTACCGCTACCTTCCATGCCACGTTCCTTACACATGTCACTATGCATTTGCTTGCGCAAGGGGAGAGCGAGATGAGGCTATCAAAATGTTGGTTGAGTACCTCACGGCTCTTGAGGCAGCTTTTGATAACCTTGTGGACGACTTGGTGGCTCCTCGTATGGACTTAGTTCAGAGCAGTTCCGCCAACAGGAGGGATCTCCTCCATACAGCACCACCACTGACTTACGTCTCGTCCTCAGCATCCTATGCACCTGCCATCTTAGCCACCGCTCACCGTCTGCCTACCACTGAGGAGTTTGACCAAGTCATTGCTCCTACTCCAATCAGAGCTGCACCACCTGCCGCGCCCGCACCAACTCCTCAACCCAGTATTTCGCGCCTGGAACCTATTAGTGAGGTGGAGGTTGAGTCTCCATCACCAGTGGGTCTTACCCTCGGTAGGCCGAGGGAAGTTTTCACCATCTTCAACTAAGTGCGCCTAGCCGCCGCGCGATGTGTCCGCTTGTATGATATGTTTATATGTATATAGGTTTGGTGAGAAGTAGTTTGTGTGCGCATCATGTAGGAGCTCGGAGAAGTGCACTAGCCTAAATAACATGTCAAGAATGTGTACGCACATCCTGAGTGATGTATTGTATAATTACGACTTGCGTGTAAGATATGTACTAAGCGGTCCTTCTCCATGTGCAATCAAGTATTTTCTTGAAAAATCTTTGGAGTTCTTAGATTTTCCACATTTGCAAGTCTATTTATTTATTTTTGCCACTCAGTTTTTTTCTCATGAGTTCTGCAAACATACCCCAGAGTGGAAAATGACTCGTACCTGGACTCGTTCCATGCCAAGTCCGCCGGAAGAAAATTATGGTACCCAGACAAGTAATAATTTCACGCAGGGGCAGTCAAGTCAGCAAGGCGGTGATACAGCATTTTCTCAAGTATGCCGCCTTTATGAGCAAAGCCAGCAGCAGCACCAAGAAATGATGAACCATGTTATAAATATGGAAAATCACCGCGAACCATATCAGCAGCATTCCAAATTGTCTGAACTACAAAAGACACGTCCTCCAACATTCTCTCACACTGACAGACCTCTTGAGGCCGATGATTGGCTTCGAGACATTGAAAGGAAATTAATTATTGCACAATGCTCGGACCGTGAGAAGGTACTTTATGCACCACACTACCTCACTAGAGCAGCTGCATCATGGTGGGAAAATTTCCTACACATGCACCCCAATGAATATAATATCACCTGGGAAGAATTTAAAGAAGGTTTTCGTGGGGCGCACATTCCCAGAAGCATTATGAAGATCAAGAAAAAGGAGTTTGATGACCTCAAGCAGAGAAGCATGACAGTGACTGATTATAATAGTCAGTTTACTCAATTATCTCGTTATGCCAATGAAGAGCATATGACTTAAAATAAAAAGATGGAAAAATTCCTGGACGGTCTGGCACCAGCACTTAAATGCCAGCTGGTCGTACACACTTTTCCTGATTTCAAAACACTGGTGGACAAGGCTATTACATTGGAAAATGAACAGCGCAGCTTGGAGGATATTCGCAAGCACAAAAGGGATAAGACTACACATACTCGCAACAATCGGAACAAGACTGATTTTCAGAAAAATGGGGTGAACAAATCCATGACCAATGACCCATGCCCGAACAAAACATTTCATGCAAGGGACAAGGATTTTATGTATCGCCCAGGTGTTACTTGCTACGCTTGTGGAGAAGAGGGACACTATGCCAAACAGTGCCCAAAACCAAGAAACTGGGCCCCAAAAACGAACAATAGTGGAAACAATTCAACACCCAAGCGTAACAACTTCAACCCCAATAACAACCACAAGGAAGGTCACTTGAACCATGTGACCAAAGAGGAAGCATAGGATGCCCCGGATATCATACTCGGTACGTTCCCTGTCAACACAATACCTGCCACGGTTTTGTTTGATTCTGGAGCTTCTCATTCGTTCATTTCAAAGAACTTTGCTATGCAACATGATTTTTCGATGCTTCCCTTGGGAAAATCCATGACCATCAAGTCCCCCGGGATTAAGCAAATCACTCAGAGTTACTGCCAAGGTGTGATTATTGAGATTGAGGGACTAAAGTTTCAGGCAAACCTCATTGTATTGGAAAATAAGGGACTGGATGTTATTCTACGAATGGACTGGTTAACCACCAACAAGGGATTTATCGACTGCTTAAATCGGACTGTAATTCTTACTCACCATCACGGGAAGACGATAAAAGTTGCAGCCCAAGAAAGACCAGTATCACGGCAACCAAGATTGAACAAGGTGGACACTTCAGAGTTAAGCAAAGTTCCAGTAGTGTGTGAGTTCCCAGACGTATTTCTCGAAGAACTGCCAGGCATGCCACCAGACCGGGAAATAGAGTTCATCATTGAGCTAGAACCTGGAACCACCCCCATTTACAAGAAAGCATATAGAATGGCACCCTCCGAGTTGGTAGAATTAAAGAAGAAAATAAAAGAATTGCTGGACAAAGGATTTATACGGGCCAGTTCCTCACCTTGGGGCTCACCAGTATTATTTGCCAAGAAAAAGGATGGGACACTGAGATTATGTATAGACTATCGAGCACTCAACATGGTCACCATCAAAAACAAATACCCGATGCCACGGATAAATGATTTATTCGACCAGCTCGCTCAAGCCAAGGTTTTCTCAAAAATTGATTTAAGGTCAGGGTATCATCAATTAAAGGTACAGACAGAAGATATCCCTAAGACAACATTCACCTCCAGATACGGATTATATGAATTCACAGTAATGCCGTTTGGACTGACAAACGCCCCCGCGTATTTTGTCCACCTCATGAACAAAGTGTTTATGAAATTTATGCACAAATTTGTTGTGGTGTTTATTGATGATATACTGGTATATTCTAAGATGCCAGAAGAACACGCTGAACATCTCCGAATTGTACTGGGAGAATTAAAGAAACATCAACTATACGTCAAATTAAGCAAATGTGAATTTTGGTTAAGACAGGTTGGTTTTATAGGCCACGTATTGACACAAGAAGGTGTTGCCGTGGACCCAGAAAAAGTCAAGGCCGTACTTGGCTGGAAACCACCGGCCAACGTAACAGATGTACGAAGTTTCCTCGGAATGGCTGGATATTACCGAAGGTTTATTGAAGGGTTCTCCACCATAGCAAAACCAATGACACAGTTACTTAAGAAGGATAAGAAGTTTGTGTGGACTGAAGCTTGTGAGAAAAGCTTCCAAGAACTCAAAAGGAAATTAACAACAACACCAATATTGGTTGTACCAGACATACACAAAAGTTTTGAAGTATATTGTGACGCATCCCGAAAGGGCCTCAGATGCGTACTAATGCAAGAAGGCAAGGTAGTCGCATACGCCTCCAGGCAACTACGAAAGCATGAAGAAAATTATCCTACTCACGACTTAGAATTGGCAGCAGTTATTCATGCACTCAAGGAGTGGAGGCACTTTTTGCTTGGAAATCGTTGTGAAATATATACGGACCATAAAAGCCTCAAATATATTTTCACGCAGCTAGAACTCAATTTACGACAATGGCGCTGGTTGGATATAGTGAAAGATTATGATGTTGGCATTCACTACCATCCAGGAAAGGCGAATGTAGTGGCAGATGCTCTTAGTCAAAACCCTAGCTCGGGCAACGGTAGTCTACAAAACTTGATACCTGAATTTCAGCAGGAGTTCGCCAAACTCAACTTGGTGATGGTCACCGAAGGCAATGTGTCAAATTTGGAAATACAGGCCACCCTAATGGAACAGATTAAGAAGGCTCAACATGGACACCCCAGCATCGAAGGCATAAAAAGAAAAGTGAGTCTGGGCAAGGCCTTAGAATTCGTCATAGACAATAAGGGAATATTATGGTTCGGAGACAGGCTTTGCGTACCCAATATCAAGGACCTCAAACAGCAAATTCTAGCAGAAGGCCACACCGCTCCATATTCAATTCACCCTGGAGGGACCAAAATGTACAAGGACATCCAGGAAAAAAATTTGTGGCACGGTATGAAGAGAGATATAGCCACATTCATTGCATGTTGTGATTCATGTCAACGCATTAAAGCCGAGCACCAAAAACCAGCAGGACTATTACAGCCAAACAAGATACATGAGTGGAAATGGGACGAAATTGGAACGGATTTTATTATCGTACTACCTCGGTCACAACACGGAAATGATACCATATGGGTCATCACAGATAGATTAACTAAGGTGGCACATTTCATCCCAGTCAAGACAACCCACACCACTCAGAAGCTTGCCAAACTTTACCTCTCCCGTATAGTTTGCCTGCATGGAGTTCCGAAGACTATAATATCTGACAGAGGCACTCAATTCGTCTCTAAATTTTGGGATCATTTACAGCAGGCTCTGGGAACGCAACTAGTATTCAGTACAGCATATCACCCCCATACTGGAGGACAAACTGAACGTGTAAACCAAATTCTAGAAGACATGCTGAGGGCATGTGTACTCACCTATGGAACCGGTCGGGAAGAAAGCTTGTTGTATGCCGAGTTCGCATACAACAACAGTTTCCAAGCCAGTCTACAAATGGCACCTTTTGAAGCCTTGTACATGCGAAGATGCCGTACACCATTAAATTGGTCAGAAGCAGGAGACAGTCGTATCTTCGGCCCAGACATGCTCAAGGAAGCTGAGGAGAAGGTTAGACTGATCAGGGACCGACTCAAGATAGCCCAGAGCCGACAAAACAGTTATTACGATAAAAACATCGTGAAGTCAGCTTTGAGCCCGGTGAAAATGTGTATCTACGTGTATCTCCTATGAGGGGCCTGCAACGATTCAAAGTCAAAGGAAAGCTAGCACCACGATTTATTGGACCCTTCTGTGTGGCTGCACGGAGAGGCACAGTAGCCTACTAGCTAGACCTACCCAAAGAGCTGTCAGACGTCCACGACGTGTTCCACGTCTCACAGTTGAGGAAATGTGTAAGGAACCCAGGGAAGCATGTATCTCATGAAAGCATTGATGTGCAACCAGACCTCACCTACAGGGAACGTCCAATAAAAATATTGAAGGAGTCTGAAAGAAGGACCCGTCAGAAGACAATTAAGTTTCTCAAGGTTCAATGGAGCAATCACACCGAGGATGAAGCAACATGGGAAAGAGAGGATTTTCTTCCGACAGAGTACCCACACCTATTTGAGGCTCAGCTGAAATCTCGGGGACGAGATTTTTCCTAAGGGGGTAGGTGTTGTAACACTCCAAAATTTTCGGATTGGTTTTTATCAAATTCTTTATTCTCTTGGAAGGAGGTTATTTATTTTTTTCTTAAAACCCCTCCTTCCCAAATCTTTTATGACAAAATATTTTTGTGTCCTTCTCAACCCTGATCTTTGGTCTTGAGAGTTTTCACCTTGTGTTGGCTCAACACAAATAATCTTAAAAGGTTTTGACAATTTCTTTTTACTAAAAAGCATTCCTATGGATTATGGGCTTATCCTTCCCCCTTTCAAAAATTTCTCTTTTGCCATGACCTATGTTGAAAACTTTCTTCCAAAACCCACCTCCCTACTTTGGGTCAAGTCTAACATCAAATTCCAGCAGGTTTCAACCTCCTTTAGATTTTATTTCTAATTATTTTACCCTCAAAACATTTTTCTGTCTTTTAATTTGGACCTTAGTGATTTACAAAGGAACTACTAGATTTACTTTGAGTTTTGATTCCAAATAAACTCCCTTGACTAGTCCTTAGTACCCTCAACCTAGATCCAACAAGATCTGTTGGTCCACAGTTCAAAATTTTCAAAATTTGCTTGCTGCAAGTTTGGACCAGATTTGCCATTTTTGGTGAAATTAATTCTTTTTCTCTTCCTAAAAATCTGTGAAAATTTAGGCAGCCTCTAGATGCATCAAGAGATCACTCCACCAAGTCCCAGCTCCGGAAAAAATTTCCAAGTGCCTGAATCATTTCGTCGAACTGTTGGCGTGCACTGTTGCTGTTCAAATTCAGACAAATTTAGATTTCAGTGTTTGGTTTCTGCCGTCGTTTTTGTCAGGCAGTAGCGTCAATCTCGCCAGTGCACGCATTGGCGCCTTGCTCACAGCTCCCGCTCCTTATCCAGACCGTCGCACGGTTGCTTGGCCGATTGCGAGCGTCGGTGGCGACGTAGCTCACCAGCTCCGACATCTTCCGCGGTGGCAGATCCACCCGTGGCGGCCAACAGGGGCCAGCCCTGCAGAACGGCGCTGTTCGGCATCGCCCAAACCACGAGAGGCCTCCACGTGGTCGTCCCCTGCCCTATGCATGCTACAGCACCGTCGCCGTGGCCTGAGAGGCGCAGAGCGCGCTCTCTGCCGCAGAGCGCGCTCTCCGTGCAGCCGTGCCGTAGAGAACGTGGAGTATCGGCCAAGTCTCGCCAAGTTTAGCCTCTGGATGGAACTAGTAAACCAACACGTTGATGCCCAGTCGCCTAAACCGCATGTTCGGCCACGGCCTCGTCGTAATCACTCGCCGGAGTTATCACATTGCGGCAACTGCCTCGGGCCGGCTATGAATAGCGACCCCGAGCTCGCCTTTGACCCTGCGCCTCTCCTCCACCTCACCAGACCACGCCCAGCCACTAGAAGGACCTTGAGGAGGCCTTCTTCCCCAGCTCCGGCCGCCCCGATCCGCTTCGAGCTCCGACAAGTTTCTCTCCGGTGAGAGCACCTCCGCAGCCCAATTCGTGCCAGTAGCCTGCTAGTGCACCCAAACACCTAACCTGTCGTGGAATTAACACGGCAGATGTCCGGATCAACGGACTTAGTGTTGAGGCGCGCATCTATGTGGTAGCTTGAAGGGGTTGAGCGGAATCGAGAGATGCGATGCAAGACACGGATTTAGACAGCTTCGGGCCCCGGGAAACATCATCCGGTAATAACCCTACGTGCTGTTTGAGGCTAGGTCTCATTATGATCCTCATGGTGTCGCCGGTAAACCGGCTCTTTGTGTCTAGCCCTAAAAACTTATCTCTTGTCTAACTTGTGAAAAACTTGTGAAAAACTTGTGAAAAACTTGTCCTCTTTGGGGAGCCCTGCCCCTCCTTATATATGTTGAAGGGGCGGGTTTACATGACTATTCCTAGTAGGACTAGGATTGATCTATTACAAGGAGTCCTAGTCTTGCTTCCTTTATGGAGAATATTCCTTGCGCTTTATTATTAAACCGGCCCACTATTAATATGAACCGGCCTTCTGGGCCTTGGGCCTTGTCATCCATGATCCGCCTGCCGGGTCACCAATAACTTGCCAAATATAAACCGTCTTAAGTAGAATGCCAAGTCCGGCCGGGTCATAATTCCGGCCGGTTCATACCGCGGGGTAATATCCCCGACATTAGCCCCCAAGTTTAGCTTGGATGTGTCCATGGTAAACTTATGCTGCAAAATAAACACAATAGCGAATCTGATAAGTTGTGCTCCGGGTTAAGAATTTCTTGCAATTCGGCATCTGACCATCCTTAAGTCCTTGTCTTTCCTTCTTCTAGAAAATCCGGGTCAACAGACCAACTTCATAATCAACTTGCTTGCATAAGAAGTATTGTAAATCAAGAATCCATTTGAATCGGCCTTCCAATGTTCTGACTTGACAAAAATATTGGTCTTTGAAATATTCAACTGATATCCAGCTGGCTTGAAGATGTAGAACATGCCGGTTTATAATTGCCAAGATTGCCGGGTCACACAATTAATCTGATTTTCCAGAACTGAAAATTTGAAGATGTTCCTCCTTTATATGCATATTCCCTATAGCCCCCAAGTGCCGGGTCATTATGTAATAATGAGCAGGGACTTTGAAAATATGATCACGTAAATTTGAATAGCAACATGTAGCCCCCAAGTGCCGGGTTATTATGCAATAATGAGCAGGGACTTTGTAGATATAATCATTGAAAATAACACTATATAATGTAACTTCCATCGTGGGGTTTGAATCCACGTCCACAAGGTTAAGAGCTTTGTGCTTTACCAACTGAGCAGTGGACCTTTCAATATAATGGATGAATACTTGTGTACCTTGAATTGTTGACAGTAGCGATTGGTAGCCCCCAAGTTCTGGTTTAGCTACATTTAGAAGGTGAACCGGTACTTCCAGATGAAGCAAATGAACTTTCCATTAGCCCCCAAGTGTCAAGTAGACAACTTGCTTGTGTGCTTGAGACTTTTGTCTTTGAATTGCTGTTGTTTTACTGCTTCAACTGCCCATTAGCCCCCAAGTGTCAAGTAGACAACTTGTTTGTGTGCTTGAGACTTGTGTATTTGATGTAATCTCAATCTGAATAATGTAGCCCCCAAGTGCCGGGTTGTAAGCCTGCAGCAACTCGGGACTATTCCTTTGTAGAATAAATAACTTCCATTGTTGAAATAATATCCATTGCGCTTTAAAGCGACTTTGAAAACCTCAATCATAATATTGATAACCATAATAGGAATCCAGCCATGTTGGCTATTGAAGAATATAATCCGGTTTGAAGACCGGTTCCAATGATGTTTGATCACAATCGGGCCGGGTTTAATAAACACCGGTCATTATTTTGTCTCATACTGGCGACTTATAGTCAAAACCAGGCCGGTTTAAGGAATACCGGTCATCATAACTGATCATATATTACCAAAATATATATTTGAAAATAAAATACTTCATACCTGCGATCAAAATATGCTTGATATTCTTAATCCTGCGAAACTTGCTATTTTCTGAGGGAGTCTTTGATAGATCCAATAATAATTCCGGGCTTGATAACAGACACCGGTTCACTTTGTTCAGAAATTTGTGACTTTTGTCTGATATGCGATCCGGGTTTTAATGAACGCCGGTTTAATTCTCGCTGGTGTTCATGACCCAGACTTATAACTTCATAGATAGGTGTTCAACTTCTGGAGCTGTTCCCCTTGGTTAAAAAGGTTATGAAACACAAAAAACATCAAGAAACACACAATTATTGTAAATCAAACTATGCAATCGAGGCTTTTTCAAAGAGCTGCCAGGCTCAACACAAAGTTTAGCCATTCATGGGGATGTGGGCGAACCCGACTGTCCCCAGGGGCCGGGTCATCATTTGAACGTGGGCGTACCAACTGTTCAGGGAGCCCAAAAATTCATAACATAGCCATTCAAGGGGGTGTGGGCGAACCCGACTGTCCCCAGGGGCCGGGCCATCATTTGAATGTGGGCGTACCCACTGTTCAGGGAACCCAAATATTCGTAACATAGCCATTCAAGGGGGTGTGGGCGAACCCGACTGTCCCCAGGGGCCGGGCCATCATTTGAATGTGGGCGTACCCACTGTTCAGGGAACCCAAATATTCGTAACATAGCCATTCAAGGGGGTGTGGGCGAACCCGACTGTCCCCAGGGGCCTCCAGGGTTCCTTCTAAACCGGTGGGTCAATGTAAACCAATCTCTGAACGTGGACTTGTCCAACTTTCCAGAGGGTCTCCAGGGTTCCTCCTGAACCGATGGATAAATTGCGAAGCCTTCTCTCCTTGAACCGGATATGATCTCATGTTCTTGAGAGTTTCATTGCTCCTTTGTGCATATGCCCTGCACAACCAGATAGACTGATCAAAGCATCTTGTTTTCTTTAAAAAGTAATATATAATAAGAGAAATAATATTGTAGATGGATATCACCAGAGTGTATTTGAACCAGTATATTGAATAGACCGGATCACAGGGTAGACAGTAAAATGATCACAGCATCAGAGGCGGCTCAAACAGTTAAACCGGCTGTGAGGTTGTAAACCGGCGGAGACGAGCAAGTTTTCCTCCGTGTTGTAAACCGGTGCTGTCGCGTAAAATGGCCACGGCTTTGTAAATCAGCGCGGTTGTGAGAGACGGCCACGGCGCTGTAAACCGGCGCTTGAATCCGAGGAATAACGACGATCACTTGTGTCGACCAATGTTTGGCGTGCCTCCATCTCCGTGGTATGATACCATTTTATAATAAATAATTTTCATGCGTAAAAATACAGCCGGGCGAGGTATTTTTGCTCGGATGAATTAATATGTATTAAAATTAAATAGGATAGATATTACCTGATTCGTCTGGAGAACAGATGAGTTGGCCGTGGTATTGTAAACCGGCGCGTGCGGGTGAGTTAATTGTAGGCGCGGACAGCGTCGTGTTAATGTGGACCGGACCGTAAAAACGACGGTGTGTGCTCGTCCATTGGCGAGGGAGTCGGTCGTGGTGTTGGAGACCAGTGCGCGTGTGCGTGGATATACGAGCCGGCTGCGGCTGTGGTAGTCGGTGCTGGCACGAGAGTTGGCCACGACTTTTAAGCCGGCGCGAGCCTCGTATCTATGATATTACCTTCGCAGTGGTCTTTGTCCTGCATAAAATATACTGAAAGACAGAGTAATTGTTTCCAAAAGAATTAATATGTATTGATAAAATACATAGAAAAAATAACACCTGGTATTTTTGCCGGATGATCGCGAATGTCAATCCATCGTGGTGACTTGGAGCAGTAGCAGAGGTAGTCCGCTCGGGGGTGGTGCGGCGACTTGCAGATGAGATCGCAGCAGTGATAGTACTCAATAGTATCTCCATTACGTACTAGTACTTAATAGTACTGTCTCATAGTAGTACCAGTGGAAGCACTTGGGGATTCTCTAGACTTGATTTGGTCTTGATTTAAAAAAGTACTAGCACCTTTCATCGTGCAAAACGCCGTCCAGCCGGCTGGACATCCATCAATTCTAACTTTTCCCCGTACTAGTGCAAGTAGCACTCAGCTAGTTGGATTTAACTAGTTCCCTACTGCAAAAAGTGGCCATAGCACTGATTCCCTTGGAGTTTGAAAACTGTCAGTCTTGACTAAAAAAAATGCTGCAGCATGGGCAACTTTGTAGATTAATTAAGCCCGGTGTACAGCGGCTCACAAGCGGCGAATGAATCAGCCGGCAGTGGCTAGTTTTACTTTTCCCTTTCGATGACATGGCCAATCTTTTCTTGCATATAATAGTAATAGCTGCAGCGATTTGGTCAAATCTCTGTGTCCTTCTGTCTGCATGCTTGTCCAGGTCGCCGTTGGTTTGGCTCTGCGTGTCCCCCAGGTTCGATTTGTAATAATGGTACTTGATAGCTTCTCCCACGTACGAGCTCGCGTAAATGCAGACCGATTTGACCGGAATAGTGGTGGCCCCAGAGCAGAAAACCAAGGTAGTGCATGATGGATGTATTGACTTTAGTCTTCACCCGGCAGCTTACAGTAAGGTCTGGCGACGGCCCGGAAGCATCTCAGCGGAAGCGGCGCTAAACCGGGTCAATCAGGCTGGTGCGAGGCGAGGTGAGGGTGGCACCCGGATGCGGCAGCGGTAGTGAGGGGCAGCATCAGCAGCCGGCCATGGTGGGGTCGTGGAAGAGGAGCGACTCGGCGAGTCACTGCGGTGGCGGCTTGGTGGGACGGTGAAGGCAGCTCCAGGCGCGGAAGACGGAGGCGTGTCAGGCAGCCGGCTGAGGCAAGTGACGACAACGCGGGGCCACGCGCCCAGGCGGCTCGGAAGCGGCACAACGGCTCGAGGCGGAACAGTGGCATGGCGACTCGGAACGTGGGCGTGTCAGGATGTGATAACAACAGCTCACAGGCGGCTTTGCGGAGGTGGAGTGAAGGACCGGCGAGGCAACGGGCCGGCTGAAGCAAAGATGGCAACGACGGCGGCCGCTCCGGCAGCGCTTGCCAGAGGCTGGACTCGAGCTGCGCGGTAGATTAGAACAGGCATGTCCAAGCAGTTGTGACAGTGCTAAGAGGTGTCCGCGGGCGGGTCAAAACAGGTGTGGTGGCTCGGCAGGCGTGTCGAAGTAGGCAGTCGGTTCAACGGCGGTACTGCCCAGTCGGCTGTAGCCGTAGTCGCAGCGAACGGCTCCACCGGCAAGGGGTAACCGCGGAAAGGCACTGGGCCATAGCAGTAACGGCAGCGGGAGGCAAGGCCGCAGTTGTGGACGTGTGTCTGGGCAGGCGACTTGAGGACCAGCGAGGTGACTCGGACCCTCCGCGATTTGAAACTCTGGCCAAAGCAAAACCGGCGGGTAGCGACTCGAAACCAAACTACGGCCGTATCCGTTTCCGAGTCATGATGAGTTGTCCCCACCGAGTTGTGGTCTTCTTTTACTTGGTAATAATTGATTCGCATTGACGTGTCTTGCTGATTTGATTCTCCCACGGACTAGTACTCCATCCAATTTGATTAAACAATCTTGCCTTCTCATGGCACACTTTAATGACAAAACAACTTCTGATTTTGCTTGTTGCCTCCGCAATGAAATTTCTGTCTTGGCGCTTTCACGATCGATGGCCCGGCGATTTGATACATAACCTATGCCCCTGCGTGATTCTGCAACGATGGAGATTGACTTTCTTTTGGTGTGGGCGGATAACATCTGCGGAGAGAACAACTGTGCTATGGCGGATCACGCCATTGTGGTGACAGACAGATCGCATCCTTCGCCAATTCTTTTTGATCTCAATTGATGAATCGGGAGACAATGAACCGGGAGACGATAAATTTTTTTTTTCCAGTCAATTGCGAGCTTCTCGAACTGTAGTAAAGATCCCTCCAAGAACTCAACACCACCGTGCGCAGGCCCCACGGTGGGCGCCAACTGTCGTGGAATTAACACGGCAGATGTACGGATCAACGGACTTAGTGTTGAGGCGCGCATCTATGTGGTAGCTTGAAGGGGTTGAGCGGAATCGAGAGATGCGATGCAAGACACGGATTTAGACAGCTTCGGGCCCCGGGAAACATCATCCGGTAATAACCCTACGTGCTGTTTGAGGCTAGGTCTCATTATGATCCTCATGGTGTCGCCGGTAAACCGGCTCTTTGTGTCTAGCCCTAAAAACTTATCTCTTGTCTAACTTGTGAAAAACTTGTGAAAAACTTGTGAAAAACTTGTCCTCTTTGGGGAGCCCTGCCCCTCCTTATATATGTTGAAGGGGCGGGTTTACATGACTAGTCCTAGTAGGACTAGGATTGATCTATTACAAGGAGTCCTAGTCTTGCTTCCTTTATGGAGAATATTCCTTGCGCTTTATTATTAAACCGGCCCACTATTAATATGAACCGGCCTTCTGGGTCTTGGGCCTTGTCATCCATGATCCGCCTGCCGGGTCACCAGTAACTTGCCAAATATAAACTGTCTTAAGTAGAATGCCATGTCCGGCCGGGTCATAATTCCGGCCGGTTCATACCGCGGGGTAATATCCCCGACATAACCCGCGCTTCAATTTGGCCTCTGCAGCCCTCCCCGACGATATCCACCATCGCTCGAACCACCGTCCGCCGGAGTGAAGGCCGACATCGACGTGGTGCTCACCGACGTCCAACTCCACCACCCACAGACGCAGAAGAGCACCGAGAGTCCGTAGGTACCATCCCCTCCCCCTACCTCGCCGTGGATCGGCGCCGGCGACCACCGCGGTCCTCGGGCGCCGGCGTACTCTGTTTCCCTCTTCGAATATTCAAACCACGGGTGGGACCCCCTTGCCAGCCTCTCTTTTCTATTCGAACCGTTTTCCTGGAAAACACCTTCGGGCAAGTATGCTTTCCCTTTGGGTTGGCGTATTTCTTAATGAAACGTTTTCTGTTTTCATAAACAAACCCCTGGAAACTTTCTGTTTCATTACAGAAAAGTCCCTGGGCTAAAACCTTAATAACTTTTAAACAGAAGATGATTTTGAGTTCATTCTTTTTCTGTCATCTTTATTTTTTTGTCTAGTTTTTTATCATATTTCTTTGAAAAATATTTGGAACAATTTTTTTATGCACACACGGTATTTACGTTAGTATCCGATTTATTTCATACGTAGATACCGAAGGAAATGCCGGAGCCGCAAACTTCACCGAGCTAGACTCCGACTACTCCGAACCAGGCAACCATGTTTGAACCTTTGATATGATGAGTGATTTGCATGTTTGCTTGAGTAGTTTTCTCATAGCATGTTTGTATACGCATTTTGTGGGTGTTATATTACATGCAGGACAAGCTACGTGTGAGCTTCGAAAGTTGATGGTGAGCCAACCTGATCATGTGGTGACATGATAGGTTGTACGCTGATATTGTTGAAGCATGTCAGTCAACCGTTTTAACTCCAGTGTTAACGTGGATCAAGTCATGTTCCCGTTCGTCACCTTTTTTTTGTGCTGCCACATGTCTTCTGGAAAGAATACGGTCTGGTCGGTTGCAAACCTCTTTCCTTGTACACACCAAATAGAGGGGCCGGGATGAGGGTTCCATGGCCCTGGATTAAAGCCCGTCATCCGGTCAAGGGGCATGGGTGTTTCCGGTTGGGACCGAGAGGGGGGCACCCCTTAGAGCGCGCGATATAAATTTGATCCCATGCTATTCGAGGTTGTAGCCTCCCTGTCTCAAAGTTTTTCGTGAACGTTGCCTAGGGTGATTCCTGGTAGCGAGATGTGGAATGGGTGTGTACTGGTTAGTTGTGTTTCTGCTAAAATACCGTAAATGGAACTAGTCCCTTGCGACTACTGAAATCCGTTGGCTGTGGTTAAAGAGTACAAACTCTGCAGAGTTAAACCCATTCGAGTAACCATGTCCAAGGTCAAGGTTTTTGATCGTCATAACAATGTCAGTATTACCGTCAGTCTTAGCGTCCGTCAGTCTCTGTGTCAGTCTCAGTGACAGTCTCTGGTGATTAAGCATAGTGCTAGGAGTGGTAAACCCGGCCGAATGTTATTCCAGTGGATGGACTAACCAGTTTATTCTGTACTGAGTATTTCCTTGAGATGATTTACTTTCACGAGCTACTTGGTTTCGAATGATTATACAAGCCCTTTATGTGATGTCGCTCAGACGTCCGACTGAGGCATTATTGTTATTTACTTTTGATATAAGCCCTTTATGTGATGTCGCTCAGACGTCCGACTGTGGCATTATCGTTATTTACTTTTGATATAAGCCCTTTATGTGATGTCGCTCAGATGTCCGACTGTGGCATTATTGTTATTTACTTTTGATATAAGCCCTTTATGTGATGTCGCTCAGACGTCCGACTGTGGCACGTACTGTCTTTTACTTTTCAATAAAAGCCCTTTATGTGGTGTCGCCCAGACGCCCGACTGTGGCATGTTTATTCATTTTTCCCTTCGAGGCGTCGCTTCAGACACCCGATCGGTCTTCTGTTATTTCTTTGGGATTTCGGGAGGACTACCGCCTGACTTCCTTTTTTTCAGCATATGCAAATTTATTATCTGAATGCGCATTACTAGTCTGCTCATATGCATCATGTTTGCATTTGTTATATCTTATGTCCAAACTGTCTTGGGAGTTCATTCCAAGTACTCACCTGGCTTGTTGATTTGGCCAGATGTTGACGAAGGCGATCTCATGGATGAAGAGTTCGATAGCGAGTCTGATGCCTAGAGGAGTCCCAGTTAGTCTCTTGCGATCCTGGAGTTGGTCACTTGTATTATATACGCTTCCGCTACCCAAATAAAGTCATCGAGTCTCACTCCGACGCTCGATGAGCTGTAAGACATTGGAGTCGTGTCACCCACTACACTGTGACATATCCACCACCACTTTTATTACGAGTTAGTAGTTATGCCACCATACCCTTGTGTCATGTCCGCCTTTATGTATAATATCGGCGTACTTGTAATAAATTGTTGAGCAGCCTCAGCTCAACCTTGTATAATATTTAGTACTCTGGAATTTTGTATCAAGGATTTGTCTACCAGTAAGAATGATTCTTCTACACTAGTCCGATAAAAAAGGTCGGTTTCTCAGTAAATATTTTATTGGAAAACCGGTCCTGACACTTGGTTGCCTCCCGCACCACCTCTTCGGTCTATAAATACCCCAATATTCCAGAAACACTAGGGGAGTCGGCGAAATTTTATTCCAGCCATCGCAAGTTCTAGAACCATGAGATCCAATCTAGAGCCCTTTTCCGACACTCAGCCAAAGGGGAACACGATCACGGAGGGGTTCATCATCCTCATTGGTGCCTCCCTGATGATGTGCGAGTAGTTCACGTCAGACCTACGGGTCCATAGGCAGTAGCTAGATGGCTTATTCTCTCTTTTTTTCTCAATACAATGGTCTCTTGGAGATCTATTTGATGTAATGACTTTGTGCGGTGTGTTTGTTGGGATCCGATGAATTGTGAGTTTATGATTAGATTTTCGTTGATTTAATATCCATTCTTGATTATTATAGCCTCGTATTTCTTCTCCAATATTTGGGTTTTGTTTGGCCAACTTGATCTATTTATCTTGCAATGGGAAGAGGTGCTTTGTAATGGGTTCGATCTTGCGGTGTTGTTTCCCAGTGACAGAAGGGGTCGCAAGGCACGCATGTATCATTGCTATTAAGGATAAAAAGATGGGGTCTATTCCTACATGAATAGATCTTGTCTACATCATGTCATTGTTCTTATTGCATTACTTCGTTTTTCCATGAACTTAATACACTAGATGCATGCTGGATAGCGGTCGATGTGTGGAGTAATAGTAGTAGATGCAGGCAGTAGTCGGTCTACTAATCTTGGACGTGATGCCTATATACATGATCATTGTCTTGGATATCGACATAACTATTCACTTTTCTATCAAATGCCCAACAGTAATTTGTCTACCCACCGTTGCTATTTTTCGATAGAAGCCACTAGTGAAATCTACGACCCCCGAGTCTATTTTCCTATCATATACTTCCAGATCTATATTGCCACTTGCTTTTCTCTCTATTTGTAACTTTATTTTTAGATCTATATTATCAAAAACACAAAAATACCTTGCTGCATTTTATTTGTTCTTCGTCCATTTGCATCTATCAGTCTATCTATTTACCGATCTACTACCCGGGAGGGATTAACAACCCCTCTTATACGTCGGGTTGCAAGTATTTGTTACTTGTGTGCAGGTACCATTTGCATAGTGTTGCATGGTTCTCCTACTGGTTCGATAACCTTGGTATCATCACCGAGGGAAATACCTACCGTAGCTACGCTGCATCATCCCTTCCTCTTTGGGGAAATACCGACATAGTTCAAGCAACATCAGCAGGTATCGCTTACATAATTTGCTTGGTTCTCCTACTGGATTGATAACCTTGGTTTCATAACTGAGGTAAATACTTACCTTCGTTGTGTTGTATCATCCTCTCCTCTTTGGGGAGTTACTGGCGCGGTCCACAACTATCAAGGCCATGAAATCCGAGATGGGATCCATGTATGAAAACAAAGTATCGACTTTGGAAGTATTACCTGAAGAGAGAAAGGCCATTCTGAATAAATGGGTCTTCAGGAATACGACGGACGTGGATGGTAATGTCACCGTCTATAAAGCTCAATTATGGCAAAGAGGTTTTCACAAGTTCAAGGAGTTGACTACGGTGAGACTTTCTCACCCGTAGTGATGCTTAAGTCCGTTAGAATCATGTTGGCAATAGTTGCATTTTTCGATTATGAAATCTGGCTGATGGCTGTCAAAATAGCGTTCCTTGGCAGTTTCCTTAAGGAAGATTTGTATATGATGAAACCGGTAGGTTTTGTCGATCCAGAGAATCATGTCAAAGTAAGCAAGCCCCAGCGATCCATTTATGGTCTAGTGCAAGCATCTCGGAGTTGGAATCTCTGCTTTGATGAGGTGATCAAAGCATTTGGGTTTATACAAGTTTATGGAGAAGCTTGTATTTACGAGAGAGTGAGTGGGGACTCTATAGGATTTCTAATATTATATGTGGATGATATGTTGCTGACTAGAAACAATATAGGACTTTTGGAAAACGTGAAGGCATACTTGAACAAGAGTTTGTCAATGGAGGACATAGGAGAAGGCGCTTTCATATTGGGCATCAAGATCTATAAAGATAGATTGAGACGCTTAATAGGACTTCCACAAAGCACATACCTTGATAAAATTTTGAAGAAGATCAAAATGGATCAGTCCAAGAAGGGATTCTTGCCTATTTTGCAAGGTGCGAAGTTGAGTAAGACGCAATGCCCGACTATTATAGAGGATAGAGAAAAGATGAGTGTCATCCCCTATGTTTCAGCCATAGGCTCTATCATGTATGTGCTGATGTGCACGAGACCAGATGCTAGCCTTGCCATAAGTATGGCCGGTAGGTTTCAAAGTGATCCAGGAGTGGAACACTGGATAGCGGTCAAGAATATTCTTATGTGCCTGAAAAGGACTAAGGAAATGTTTCTCATTTATGGAGGTGATCAAGAGCACGTCATAAAGGGTAATGTCGATGCAAGATTTGACACTTGTCCAGATGACTCTGAGTCTCAAACCGGATACTGTCGGATTTAGGGCTCCGCAGACCCAAGAAGGTTCGAACTCTGGGGCGTGTGCGAAGAACTCAACCTCTCTCGCCTACTAAGTTGTCGATCTCACGACCTAGCTTGACGAACAAGAAAGACAAGGGACACAATAGTTTACCTAGGTTCGGGCCACCTTGCGGCGTAAGACCCTGCTACTCCTGCTTTGCGGTGGATTAGCCTCACGGAGGGCTATGGATGAACTAGTACAAGGGGAAGAACAACCTCAGGATGTTTGTTCTTGGTAAGTGGCTACTTTCTCTCTTCCTCGGATCCCATCTCCCTCCTACGGCAGTGGCTAGGTTGTTATTATAGTGGCCTTGGTTCTCTTCCCCAAAAATGAAGGCGGGAAGGGATTCCATAACGGCCAATTTGAAAGGGGACAAGAAGTACATCTTATCCTTACGAAAGGTGGTCTTCCCCTGCAAAGCTTGTGGTCATGACGCCATGGTGGGCTCGGCGATGACATCCGTCCTACCTTCCTGGCGGTCTTGGTCTCATTGCACCAGAATGGAAACCTTTGGCTGATTCCGTGGGGCTCTGCGACTGCGCTTGCCTTCTTAGCACCAAAGTGGAAACCTGCTACTCTGAGCCTGCTGGCGCCCGCCTAGCCTTGGTCGTCATGGCTTGCACTTGATCCTCACGAGGTGGGTGCCTGCATAGGAAACTGCGCTCCTCAAGAGGATGCCTAGCCGCTTCCTTTGGAGGTCTTGGCGTCGTCCTCCTCGCAAGGCTTGCCCCCCCCCCATGAGGGTCTTGTCTTGTCGATGCTGAAGATGGGCCTGATAACCCACAAGTGTAGGGGATCACAACAGTTTTCGACGGTAAAGTATTCAACCCAAATTTATTGATTCGACACAAGGGGAGCCAAAGAATACTCTCAAGTATTAGCAGCTAAGTTGTCAATTCAAGCACACCTGGAAACTTAGTATCTACAGCAAGGTAATTTAGTAGCAAGGTAATATGGAAGTAACGGTAACGGTAGCAAAAGTAGCGATAGTGTTTTTATAGTGATTGTAACAGTAGCAGAGGATAAGTAAATAATCAACAAGCAATATGTGAAATGCTTGTAGGCATTGGATCAGTGATGGATAATTATGTCGGATGCGATTCCTCGTGTAATAGTTATAACATAGGGTGACACATAACTAGCTCCAGTTCATCAATGTAATGTAGCCATGTATTCCGAATATAGTCAGACGTGCTTATGGAAAAGAACTTGTATGACATCTTTTGTCCTACCCTCCCGTGGCAGCGGGGTCCTAATGGAAACTAAGGGATATTAAAGCCTCCTTTTAATAGAGTACCGGACCAAAGCATTAACACATAGTGAATACATGAACTCCTCAAACTACGGTCATCACCGGGAGTGGTCCCGACTATTGTCACTTCGGGGTTGCCTGTCGGTGTACTAAGATAGGGGTACCTTAGTACCCCAACTTGTGCACGGGCAGTAGCAGCTTCCCGCGGCAGGGCCTGCCACATGCTCGCCAAGTACCTTTCTGGTCCCTATGAAGCCATTCAAGAACAAAGTATACAAGTCAGAAGATCAAGGCCCCGGCAAGAGGAGCTTGCCGGGAAGGCCGCACCAGGCCCAAGGTTATCACTTTAGCGTAGGACCCTGGCAAGAGGAGCTTGCCAGGAAGGCCAAGGAACACAAGTCTCAAGAGATACCCCGGCGCATCATGCGCCCCGGCAGGACCCGGAGAGCGACAAGCTTCCGGGCCCGGCAAGGTCACGGCCCCGGCAAGATGCTTGTCGGGGAAACTTATGCCGTGTGCCCGCGTTCCGGCTCATCTGCCCACGCGTCGCCCTGGGGCCCTTCCAGGGACGCGTGGCGGATGACTGTGCAGCCTGGGGTACACGGTGGCAAGCCACGGTGACGAGGCTACCACCGTGGCAAACGGAGAAGCATGGACAGACGCTTTTGGGGGCGACGGCGACGGGCATTCAATGCCCTTGTCCCCCACTGTCAAAGTTAGGTGAAGACCACTGTTCATCCACTGTTCATGCACTATTCACGCACTGTTACAACTACCACCAAATTTACACTTTTACCCTCCTCTGCGTTGACACCTGTCGGTGACCCCTTTGAGCTATAAAAGGAGGCCCATGCACAACGTATAGGGGGTTCAGTTCGGCTCGAAACCTAGACAGCTCTCTCTCTCGCTCGGTGTAGCCAGTACTGTAGATCTTCAAGCTCCCGAGCCCAAAAACTCAATACGACCTAAGCAGGAGTAGGGTTTTACGCGTCCGCGTGGCCCGAACCTGGGTAAACTGTCCGCGTGTGCCCCTCGATCTGCTCTTCGTGCTCCCTCCGCTCCCTTACCGCAACGTAGAAGGGGCTCCGGTCCCATAGGTGCTCGTGGGAGGACAGTTTCCCCCGACATTGCCGGATCATAACACATAGTAGATGACTATTGACTTGCAAGATAGGATCAAGAAAACACATATATTCATGAAAACATAATAGGTTCAGATCTGGAATCATGGCACTCGGGCCCTAGTGACAAGCATTAAGCATGGCAAAGTCGTAGCAACATCAATATTAGGACATAGTGGATACTAGGGATCAAACATTAACAAAACTAACTCGATTACATGGTAAATCTCATCCAACCCATCACGTCCAGCAAGCCTACGATGGGATTACACACGAACATCGGTGAGCAGCATGGAATTGGTGATGGAGTGTGGGGACCCCGACTTAGAAGTCGAGATCACCGAATGCACGTGTACAGTGATCCCAGAGATCAATGCTCACTGAACACACAGAAGCTGAAATAACAAGAGTCTTACATCCATACAAATAGTCTTACACGAATTAAGGCCATTATGGCCAAGTCTTACATAGATAGAGCCTCATGGGCTGAATAGCAAATGTCTCAAGTAGGGGAAGTCTTCGATAACGGGTAGAACCCATGCCATCTGCCTTAACCCTACAGGCATTCTGACTGGGATAGCGTCCTAGTTCGCATGTTCGTCTCCAAAGAACTCTTCCTCATACTCCTCTTCTTCCATGCCTGGCCAATTAAATAACCAGTGGCAAGCCAATGAGTACTTTGAATGTACTCACAAGCAACCCATGATGTGGTTCAAACTAACAGTGTAATTGAATAATAATGATCAATCTAGCAAAAGGCTAGAACAAATGTTCTACCGTCAAGTTTATGCATCAATAAGCTCGCGTAACCTCGATGACAGGTTACCGATATCAACACGATCATGATTCAACTCATCGAGTCAAGTCACCACCTTGACTCATAAACACACGCATGGTTTCACAAACATTGGACGTAGCTCAAGAGCGGTTACCCTACTGTCCATGACCGTGGACACGGCTATTCGAATAGTTTGACACTCTGCAGAGGTTGTACACTTTACCCACAAGATCCGGGGAACTTCCGTGTCATCCACGACCCGCGGTACCTCAAGTACCCGGGGTAAGTACCCGGTCATTATCTTTCCTTAGACGACACTAACATAGAGTCCACTCGTTGGTACACGGCCCTCGGGTACAAGCAATAGATCACGGGACTTGCCCTAATTTCAATGTCACGCATACCCGAAGGGACCAACGGTGTGTCCGGTGCCCTGTGAAAACAGTCATGGTCGTCTATCCAAGAACGACCCCGTCCCGGGAAAGACCTCAAGTCTTCCCATCACTAGTAATGCGGGCACCATGCTAGTATCGACCTAAGTAATCAATAAAGCCCCGTCCCATAAGGGGTAGTGTGGTTGCACATGTATGGTTGGAATAACGGTCGCAACTTAAACCAATCTGTTTGAAAAACACACACACTTGCCTCGGTATACCACTTCGTCATCAAGTGGTCACCTAACTCATCATCATCTCCCTCGGGCATGAATGGCACCCGACGGGGTTTTATGTAAAGACTTCAACCATGAAGGTTCATGTCACACAAGCATCACTATTCATTACTACTACCCACATGCATGTCATCTAGCACATAGCAAGATCAAGATCATGGCATGCATCATATGGTGGAATCAACTAGGTCACTATCGTAACCCTAACATCATGCATCGGAAACATACGGGTTCCGAAGAACAAGTGTATCATGGTCAAAGGGCTGCTTGCCTGGATTGGCTTGGTCTTCAAAGTCTTCAAATCCTTTTCCTTCCTCTTCCACAGCAACTTCGTCAAATACGGGATCTATACATCGCATAATATCCACGGAAGAATAAGAATACAAACAAAACAGAAAAATCAAAGTGCTCAGAAAAATGTCAACTTATTTTTGTGAAATACTAGAGGAATTTCTAAGATGGGGAAAAATCTTAGTTGGAGTTTTGGAGTTACAGAATAGAATCTATTGATTTTTGAACAGGAGTATTACTGCCCAAATTTGAATTTAAATTTGAACAGTACAGAAAAGTTTCATGGATTTGAATGAAAGTGGTACCATTAAATAGGTTGGAATATTACAAGATTTTAGGAGTTGGAATTATTTAATTTGGACCATTATTCTTTTCTGTAGAAATGTTTAAAACATTAACAGAAAAGAAAAAGAAAAAGTGTCCTGTGCACTGGGCCAGAGAAGGCCACAGTGCATGGCCCAGGTGGTCCAGCCCAACCGCACGGGAGCCTGCGCGTGCACGTCAGGTTTTTAACCTGACGGGCAGGGCCCGTGGGTCAGTGACAGAGAGGAGGGGGAGAGAGGTGTGGGGATGACAGGCGGGGCCCGCCTGTCATCTCCAACCTTGCGGCCACGGCGACGGCGAGCTCACCGGCGAGTTTTCCGGTCACGGCGACGGCAACGGAGGGGGGGAATGGGTCCAGCGTCGAGTGGCGGTTGCAGTGGTGGTGGTGCGGCACGCCGGGGAGGTCTGGTTCGCCGGCGGCGAGGTGGGACGGCGGAGGCTCGTCGGAGGGTCGTGGTTATGGTCGTTTCCGACTGCCACAGAGAGGGGAAACAAGGGGGAAATGGTCAGTGTGGCTCGGTGGTTCTAGATCGGGCAAGAAGAAGAGCAGGGAAGGCCCGTACTGCGGGATCACCGGCGGCCCGACGCGGCGGAGCTCCGGTTGATCCCGAGCACTGGGACGTCCTGGGGAGGAGTGGTTGGTGCTGGGAGGCTCAGTGGAGTGTAGTGGAGCTGCTGATGCTGCTGGAGAGGCTCGGGAGGGGCTATAAATAGGAGGTCGACGGAGGCCCGAGGTCCAGTGCGCCGGCGAGCTCCGGCTCGAGGCTACAGCGCACGGGAGGCCAAGGGAATGAGTCCATGGAGTTCCTGGACGATCTCCACGTCCTGCAGAAGTGAGAGGAGGAGCGGGGGAGCGCCTGGAGCATGCGCGCGTGTGAAGCAGCAGAGTGGCCGTCGCGGGCGGCCAGCGCGCGTGCGGCGACGATCTCTGGAGGGCGCAGGAGGAGGGGGGACAGCGCCGGGGAGGTTGCGGACGTCGAGATGCCTCGACTGGCGCGAAGGGGAGGCCCGAGGCTGTCGGGGTCAGCGATTGGCCAGAGCCACCGTGCGGAGGTGCACTGTTGCGCGCTCCAGAGTGTGCATATTGCTGGCATCATCGCGCTCTCGTCGTCCTGGTCAAAACTAGCGTGTCCAGCAGTGTCTAGAAGGTCAGGGGGAGAGTAAAGAATTGGCCTGAGGCCTTGGATGCCCTGGAGATGCTGAGAGAGAGTGAGGGTGCTGGTGAATTGGTGAAAACCTGCTGTCGAGCAAGGTAAAACAGGGCTTTCACCCCTCAATCATGGAGCTGGGGTGCTGGGGAAGTTACTGGAGGTAGCTAGTAACTCAATGATCAGGTGGTAAAAAGTTGAGGCCATGGAGAAAAGTAAAAGTGATCAAGTTGAGGGTTTTAGTAAAAAGCCAGAAGGTGTTTGATCAGTGTTTGGTCAAGTAAATGACCTCCACTTGACATGGCACTTAACAGGGTTGAAAGACATGAGAAAATAGGGTGCTTCACCAAATTTGGGCTCATTTGAAGAAACTAGCCAATGTAACTTTGGTGAACCCTAGAAATCAACAGAAACAGTTTCATCTTGTTTGAGTCAAGCTAATCATCTCCCCTTGATGCACCACTTGGTGTAGCATCATCATTTGGGGTATTGATCATGCCCACAAAGTTTGAAGCTCCAGATAAAAAGTTGGTAATGTAAAGTTGTTCAAATTTGCATTTGAACAGAAAGGGTTTTGAGGTGATCTGATCAAGTTGCTCTATTCCAAATCTTGTGCCATTTTGTCTAGATGCCTTATTAGGTCATTCTAGCATGTGCACCAAGTTTGAGAGCATTTGGACAAGTTTGGCATTGTAAAGTTGCTCAAACTTCAAATATGGACAGAATGGTTATGAAGGGGTTTGAGGATGTTTTCTTGCTTCCCAAGGCATAAGACTTGGCAAGATCATCAAATATGTCATATATGACATGATAGAATTTCCCTGGAATTTTTGGAGAAAGTTTCCTTTGTAAATATTTCAAAAGCTTGAAATATCCAGAAAGGGTTTTAGAGGGTTTAGCCCATTATTTTGAACATGACCAAGTGTTGAAACTCTTATATATGGACAATATATGTCTTCTGAGTCTCTCTGAATTTTGGCAAATGTTTTTGAAACAGTTAAATAGTTTTCCCCTATTAAAGACCATTTCTGGCCTTAAGAAAAAGCTTTTAAATAAAATAGGAAAATATCTTTTAAAATTATACCTTTGTGGTTTCTGGGAGTCCTATGACTACTAGGTCTCAAATAAAACTTTTGAAATAATTTTCTCACCCTAAATCAAGTACTTGCAGTGCAAATATCAATTCAGGGGTTTTGGGAAAACTAAATTTATAAAATACTTTTTGGCCAAATTAATTTTGTAGGAAAATACTATACTCCTATATAACACTTGGCATGATCATTGGGAAGAAGTTTTGGGTATGGAGATGAATTCTACAAGAGGTCATAGTTGACTCTAATGAGCACATGAAAAAGCACATGAAGAAAACTCAATTCCAAATAAAAGCCAAATGATGCTAAAAAAATTTGCTGGTCCAAATTTTCATGCTTCAAAGATACATATGACATGTTACAAAATGCAGGGTGTGACAGACCTACCCCCCTTACAAGAATCTCGTCCCCGAGATTCCTAAACTAGGGCTTAAAAGAGATCGGGAAACTCGGATCTAAGATAGTCTTCTCGTTCCCAGGTTGCTTCTGCTTCGGTGTGATTGCTCCACTGGACCTTGAAGTACTTGATGGTACGGCTTCGCGTACGTCGTTCTGCTTCGTCCAGAATACGAATGGGCTTCTCGCGGTAGGTTAAATCAGGCTGCAGATCAATGGCTTGGTGATCCACACCCTTGTAGAGATTGGGCTTGTCCGGAACTTGGAGACATTTCCGGAGTTGTGACACATGGAATACATTGTGCACATCGGATAGCTCAGGTGGTAGTTCCAATTGATAAGCCACTTCTCCTCGTCGGTCGGTGATCTTGAAAGGGCCAATGAACCTTGGCGCAAGTTTCCCCTTGACGTGGAAACGCTTGGTTCCCTTCAGAGGAGTTACCCGCAGGTACACATGATCTCCGACACGGAAACTCATGTCTCGGCGTCGAGTGTCAGCATAACTCTTCTGCCTTGACTTGGCTGCCTTTAATCGCTCTCTGACTAGTTGGACTTGCTCTGTTTGACCTCCGGTCTGTGGGTGGAAAGCTGTGCTGAAAGACAACTTGGTTCCCAAGGCTTCTTGGAATCTTCTCCAGAACCTTGAAGTAAACTGGGTGCCTCGATCTGACACAATCTCCTTGGGAACACCGTGAAGACTTACGATTCGGTTGATGTAGAGAGTTGCCAGCTGGTTGCCTGAGTAGGTAGTTTTGACCGGAATGAAATGGGCCACCTTGGTCAAATGATCGACTATGACCCAGATAGAGTCATGTCCTTTATTCGACCTTGGTAATCCAGTGATGAAGTCCATCCCGATTTTATCCCACTTCCACTCAGGAACCTTGAGTGGTTGAAGCAATCCAGCAGGTCGCTGATATTCAGCCTTGACCCTTTGGCACACATCACACTTTGCAACATAGGTTTCTATCTCTCTCTTCATACCGTGCCACCAGAATTGTGCCTTCAAGTCTTGGTACATCTTGGTTCCTCCTGGGTGGATGGAATACGGAGTGTCGTGGGCTTCTTGCAGAATCAGCGTCTTCAGCTCGTTGTTGTTTGGTACGCAGATGCGACCTTTGTACCAAACAATCCCGTGCTCGTCTTCGAAGAATCCTGGGGCCTTGCCCCGCTTCATCTTCTTCTTGATACCTTCGATGCTTGCGTGTCCATCTTGTGCCTTCTTGACGTCGTCCATCAGGGTCGGTCTGACTTCCAATTGATCTAGAAATCCAGGGGTGACCAATTCCAAACTGAATTGTTCGAACTCCTTAAACAAGGCTGGCTGTCTTTCTTGAATAACGGCATTCAAAGAGCAAGCCTTCCTGCTTAAGGCATCGACCACCACGTTAGCCTTCCCAGGGTGATACTGAACACTGAGGTCATAGTCTTTGATGAGTTCCAACCATCGCCGCTGCCTCATGTTCAATTCCTTTTGGGTGAAAATGTACTTCAGACTTTTGTGGTCTGTGTAGATCTCACACCGTTTCCCTAGGAGGTAATGCCGCCATGTCTTGAAGGCATGAACTACTGCCGCTAGCTCAAGATCATGAGTAGCGTAGTTCTCCTCATGGGGTCGTAGCTTCCTGGAGAGGTATGCTATGACGCGGCCTTCTTGCATCAGAACGCTTCCCAATCCGGTTCGAGAGGCATCACAATATATCACGAACTCCTTGTGAATATCGGGTGTTGCCAGAACTGGGGCGGTGGTCAATCTCTTCTTGAGCTCTTGGAAGCTCTCTTCGCATTTTGGCGTCCACTCGAACTTCTTGTCCTTCTTGAGGAGCTGAGTCATTGGTCGTGCAATGCTAGAGAATCCTTCCACGAACTTATGGTAATAGCCCGCTAGTCCGAGGAAGCTTATAACTTCCTTGACGGTCGTTGGAGATTGCCATTGGGTCACAGCTTCGATCTTTGCAGGATCAACAGATAATCCTTCCTCGGTCAAGACATGACCTAAGAATCCAACTTTATGCAGCCAGAACTCACACTTGCTGAATTTGTCATACAGTTGGTGCTCACGAAGCTTGTCTAGGACCATCCTCAGGTGCTGCTCGTGCTCTTCCTCCGACTTCGAGAACACAAGAATGTCATCAATGAAGACAACAACAAACTTGTCCAAATATTCCATGAAGACTTTATTCATGAGATACATTAAGTAAGCTGGGGCATTGGTTAACCCAAAAGACATGACCGTGCACTCGTACAGGCCATATCTGGTTACGAATGCCGTCTTCGGAATAACTTGGGGTCTGATCTTCAGCTGGTAGTACCAGATCTGAGGTCGATCTTGGAGAATACCTTGGCTCCGCTGAGTTGATCAAACAGATCTTCGATCTTGGGAAGTGGATACTTGTTCTTGATTGTAACTTCATTGAGGGAACGATAGTCAATGCATAAGCGGATGGTACCGTCCCTCTTTGCCACAAACAGAACAGGAGATCCCCAAGGGGAGGCACTTGGGCGAATAAATCCCTTCCTTAACTGCTCTTCCAGCTGCTTCTTCAACTCGGCTAATTCTTCCGTCCCCATTCTATAAGGCTTCTTATAGATGGGTCCTGCTCCGGGCACGAGCTCGATGATGAACTCAATGCCACGGTCAGGGGGCATTCCTGGTAGTTCATCCGGAAAGACATCAGGATACTCACATACCACCGGTACTTGATCTAGCCCAACTTCAGACAGACAGTTGACTTCGGCGGCTTGAGCGGAAGAGGAGTTGGAAGCAAACTTGACTTCGACTCCTTGGTCATTGGTCACAGTGACTGTCCGATTGGCACAGTCTAACAAGCCTTGGTGCTTAATGAGCCAATCCATCCCTAAGATCACATCCAAGCCTTGCGATCTCAGGATGATAAGGTCTGCTAGGAAATCTACACCGTTAATGGTAATACCGACTCCTTTACAGCCTATCTTGGCTCTCATCTCGGCTCCGGGGGTTTGTACCACCATAGGATTATTCAGGGGTGTAGGGGTCATGCCACTTTTTAATGCAAATCTTTGAGTGACAAATGAATGCGTTGCTCCAGAATCAAACAAGACAGTTGCAGGTGCTGAGTTGACAAGGAACGTACCCAGCACGACGTCCGGGTCTTCCTGGGCTTCTTCAGCAGTGACGTGATTCACACGCCCCTTCCCATGGTTCGGTGGATTGCGAGGAGCTGGGTTCCTTGGTGGCATTCCACGGCCTTGTCCCTGGTTCTGCGCATTGGGGCGCGGGTCATCAGGCTTCTTGTTGGGGCACACCCTTGAGATGTGTCCAGACTGACCACATCCAAAGCAAGTGACTTGGTTTGGATTGATCTTGTTGCCACCACTGGTATTGGGGTTGAAAGCTGGCCTGGGGTTGGCATATTGCTGAGGCTGAGGGTTGGCACGAGGTGCAGGTGCTCTTGGCTGCTGATAGGTTGGCTTGGCCGGGGCTGACTGCCACGGACGAGGCTTCTGGTTGCTGGAACTTCCCTTACTGACCAACTTGCGCTTGCGAGTGTCTTCCAAAGCACGCCGCTTGTCTTCAAGCATAAGTGCCTTGTTCACCAGGTCAGGGAAAGACGGGCAGTCGCACACGACAAGCGAGTATTGCAGAGTCTGATTAAGGCCTTCCATGAAGCGCTCCCTTTTGGCAGCATCAGTGCTGACATCCTCAGGGGCATACCTTGACAGAACACTGAACTTCTGCATGTACTCCTTGACAGTGCCACTTCCTTGCTTCAGGGCTCGGAACTCACGCTTTTTGATAGCCATGATTCCGGAAGGAATGTGGGCCTTGCGGAATTCTGCCTTGAAGTTAACCCAAGTGATGTCTTGTTCAGCATGCATGACCTTGAATCCATCCCACCAAGCTCTAGCAGTTCCCCCGAGGCAGTGGGCTACATAAGCCACCTTCTCGCGATCTTCGGTGCATCCGACTAGTTCCAGTATCTCCTCAATGGAACGGACCCAGTCGTCTGCATCCAGGGGTTCTGCAGTCTCGATGAAGGTAGGCGGTGCATGCTTCTTGAACTCTGCCAACGTGGAACGTCCATTGCCATTCCCCGCCGGCTGGCGGTTATTGGTGACAGCTTGAGCAATCAGCTGAAGAGCTGCAGTGTTGGCTTGGCGTTCCTCTCGGAAAGCTTGGAGAAGCTGAGCCATGTCCATGCTTGGAGGAGGTGGTGGTGGTGGAGCTTGGTCGTTGGTTTGGTCGTGGCCTGCCTCTGGCTGAGAGGATGCTCCGGCTTCGGGCTGCTGGGTAGAGGTACCAGTACGAGTTACAACAGGCATCCTGTTGGAGCGGTAAAAGGTCTCATGACTCGGAAGAGGGAAAGCAAGATAGATGGGTGCCTAGTAAGGGGGTGGGTGTGACACCAAATCAAATCATGCAAGGGCCGAAAGGCCAAAACACATTCATTAAAATCCAAATGGGTGATGTAGTCGTTTACACATTCCCGAAGGAAGAATACGACATACATCCAGACACAACAAAAGCAAACACTAGATGGTTTCATATGAACCATACAAGGACTCGACTGCGCATAGGGGTTACACGACCTATCCTACCGTAGAGGTTACAACTGGCATATTCGAGTAGCGAATAATGCCTAAGCGGCGGAATGCTCGGTCGCGTATTCCGGCTCTTCTAGGTCTTCCTCCTTGTCTTCATCTGTCTGGGCCCCCTTGTCACTTGAGGGTGTGGGGGAGTGGAGGAGTTGGATATGACGGTGCTTAGTCGGTGGGGCAGGGAAAAGCCTGCGATATTCCCTTGCTGTCATCCGGCGTCGCCGAGGTGGTTCTTCACCCTTGGAAGACACATCCTCGGAGGGCCTTTCGCCTCGATATGCGATAGCGGATTGTCCAGAAGGTGCTCCTTCCTTCTTGATCCTGTTTGCCTTCTCTTGAGCTCGACGAAGAAGTGCCTTGGTCTTGTGAAGTTCTTCTCGAAGCTTCATTGATTCCGAGGCCAAGTCTTGTGCCAAGCTGTCGGCACATAGACTGAAGTAGGTCTGGAACCGAAGCGAGAGTCCTTCCTTCAGTGGAGGGGCTAGTGCGCTGCTTTCCTCTTCACCTTCCTTCCGGTAAGGTAAGAAGCGAGTTGTCATCTTGGCTGCCATCTCCGGAAGAAGCTCGTGGAGACGGGTTAGTGCCTTGAGTGCAGCAGCCTCGACAGCGAGTGGTAGTGTTGCCATCTGGGGTCCCTCGAAGAACCAACTTGTGGGAGGATCGTTTGCCTTCACGATCACTTCCACATGGTACTCCACCTCAGTGTCGCTCACCCAATGCTCAAGGTAGGTGAGGATGGGTGCTCGGTGGAACTGACACTCCTGGAGGCTATCCTCGAGAAGTAAGGGAAACCCAGTGGTCAGGTGCTCTTCGGGTACAGCGGCCATCTACAAAGGTGGAATAGGAGGGGTTAATAAGCTGATGAAATCTCAGGTTTAGAAAAGAAGAGAGGTTCAGAAGGTTTTTGAAAAGGGGTCTCAACTAACTAACGCCCATGCTAACTAAGGCTTCCTATAGTCAGGATGGCTCTGATACCAGCTCTGTGGGGACCCCGACTTAGAAGTCGAGATCACCGAATGCACGTGTACAGTGATCCCAGAGATCAATGCTCACTGAACACACAGAAGCTGAAATAACAAGAGTCTTACATCCATACAAATAGTCTTACACGAATTAAGGCCATTATGGCCAAGTCTTACATAGATAGAGCCTCACGGGCTGAATAGCAAATGTCTCAAGTAGCGGAAGTCTTCGATAACGGGTAGAACCCATGCCATCTGCCTTAACCCTACAGGAATTCTGACTGGGATAGCATCCTAGTTCGCATGTTCGTCTCCAAAGAACTCTTCCTCATACTCCTGTTCTTCCATGCCTGGCCAATTAAATAACCAGTGGCAAGCCAATGAGTACTTTGAATGTACTCGCAAGCAACCCATGATGTGGTTCAAAGTAACAGTGCAATTGAATAATAATGATCAATCTAGCAAAAGGCTAGAACAAATGTTCTACCGTCAAGTTTATGCATCAATAAGCTCGCGTAACCTCGATGACAGGTTACCGATATCAATACGATCATGATTCAACTCATCGAGTCAAGTCACCACCTTGACTCATAAACACACGCATGGTTTCACAAACATTGGACGTAGCTCAAGAGCGGTTACCCAACTGTCCATGACCGTGGACACGGCTATTCGAATAGTTTGACACTCTGCAGAGGTTGTACACTTTACCCACAAGATCCGGGGAACTTCCGTGTCATCCACGACCCGCGGTAACTCAAGTACCCGGGGTAAGTACCCGGTCATTATCTTTCCTTAGACGACACTAACATAGAGTCCACTCGTTGGTACACGGCCCTCGGGTACAAGCAATAGATCACGGGACTTGCCCTAATTTCAATGTCACGCATACCCGAAGGGACCAACGGTGTGTCCGGTGCCCTGTGAAAACAGTCATGGTCGTCTATCCAAGCACGACCCCGTCCCGGGAAAGACCTCAAGTCTTCCCGTCACTAGTAATGCGGGCACCATGCTAGTATCGACCTAAGTAATCAATAAAGCCCCGTCCCATAAGGGGTAGTGTGGTTGCACATGTATGGTTGGAATAACGGTCGCAACTTAAACCAATCCGTTTGAAAAACACACACACTTGCCTCGGTATACCACTTCATCATCAAGTGGTCACCTAACTCATCATCATCTCCCTCGGGCATGAATGGCACCCGACGGGGTTTTATGTAAAGACTTCAACCATGAAGGTTCATGTCACACAAGCATCACTATTCATTACTACTACCCACATGCATGTCATCTAGCACATAGCAAGATCAAGATCATGGCATGCATCATATGGTGGAATCAACTAGGTCACTATCGTAACCCTAACATCATGCATCGGAAACATACGGGTTCCAAAGAACAAGTGTATCATGGTCAAAGGGCTGCTTGCCTGGATTGGCTTGGTCTTCAAAGTCTTCAAATCCTTCTCCTTCCTCTTCCACAGCAACTTCGTCAAATACGGGATCTATACGTCGCATAATATCCACGGAAAAATAAGAATACAAACAAAACAGAAAAATCAAAGTGCTCAGAAAAATGTCAACTTATTTTTGTAAAATACTAGAGGAAATTCTAAGATGGGGAAAAATCTTAGTTGGAGTTTTGGAGTTACAGAATAGAATCTATTGATTTTTGAACAGGAGTATTACTGCCCAAATTTGAATTTAAATTTGAACAGTACAGAAAAGTTTCATGGATTTGAATGAAAGTGGTACCATTAAATAGGTTGGAATATTACAAGATTTTAGGAGTTGGAATTATTTAATTTGGACCATTATTCTTTTCTGTAGAAATGTTTAAAACATTAACAGAAAAGAAAAAGAAAAAGTGTCCTGTGCACTGGGCCAGAGAAGGCCACAGTGCACGGCCCAGGTGGTCCAGCCCAACCGCACGGGAGCCTGCGCGCGCATGTCAGGTTTTTGAACCTGACGGGCGGGGCCCGTGGGTCAGTGACAGAGAGGAGGGGGAGAGAGGTGTGGGGATGACAGGCGGGGCCCGCCTGTCATCTCCAATCTTGCGGCCACGGCGACGGCGAGCTCACCGGCGAGTTTTCCGGTCACGGCGACGGCAACGGGGGG
>LR738711.1:701880372-701917221 GCA_902687465.1 Secale cereale | reverse complement strand
GGGGGGGGGGAATGGGTCCAGCGTCGAGTGGTGGTTGCAGTGGTGGTGGTGCGGCACGCCGAGGAGGTCTGGTTCGCCGGCGGCGAGGTGGGACGGCGGAGGCTCGTCGGAGGGTCGTGGTTCTGGTCGTTTCCGATTGCCACAGAGAGGGGGAAACAAGGGGGAAATGGTCAGTGTGGCTCGGTGGTTCTAGATCGGGCAAGAAGAAGAGCAGGGAAGGCCCGTACTGCGGGATCACCGGCGGCCCGACGCGGCGGAGCTCCGGTCGATCCCGAGCACTGGGACGTCCTGGGGAGGAGTGGTTGGTGCTGGGAGGCTCAGTGGAGTGTAGTGGAGCTGCTGATGCTGCTGGAGAGGCTCGGGAGGGGCTATAAATAGGAGGTCGACGGAGGCCCGAGGTCCAGTGCGCCGGCGAGCTCCGGCTCGAGGCTACAGCGCACGGGAGGCCAAGGGAATGAGTCCGTGGAGTTCCTGGATGATCTCCACGTCCTGCAGAAGTGAGAGGAGGAGCGGGGGAGCGCCTGGAGCGTGCGCGCGTGCGAAGCAGCAGAGTGGCCGTCGCGGGCGGCCAGCGCGCGTGTGGCGACGATCATTGGAGGGCGCAGGAGGAGGGGGGACAGCGCCGGGGAGGTCGCAGACGTCGAGATGCCTCGACTGGCGCGAAGGGGAGGCCCGAGGCTGTCGGGGTCAGCGATTGGCCGGAGCCACCGTGCGGAGGTGCACTGTTGCGCGCTCCAGAGCGTGCGTATTGTTGGCATCATCGCGCTCTCGTCGTCCTGGTCAAAACTAGCGTGTCCAGCAGTGTCTAGAAGGTCAGGGGGAGAGTAAAGAATTGGCCTGAGGCCTTGGATATCCTGGAGATGCTGAGAGAGAGTGAGGGTGCTGGTGAATTGGTGAAAACCTGCTGTCCAGCAAGGTAAAACAGGGCTTTCACCCCTCAATCATGGAGCTGGGGTGCTGGGGAAGTTACTGGAGGTAGCTAGTAACTCAATGATCAGGTGGTAAAAAGTTGAGGCCATGAGAGAAAAGTAAAAGTGATCAAGTTGAGGGTTTTAGTAAAAAGCCAGAAGGTGTTTGATCAGTGTTTGGTCAAGTAAATGACCTCCACTTGACATGGCACTTAACAGGGTTGAAAGACATGAGAAAATAGGATGCTTCACCAAATTTGGGCTCATTTGAAGAAACTAGCCAATGTAACTTTGGTGAACCCTAGAAATCAACAGAAACAGTTTCATCTTGTTTGAGTCAAGCTAATCATCTCCCCTTGATGCACCACTTGGTGTAGCATCATCATTTGGGGTATTGATCATGCCCACAAAGTTTGAAGCTCCAGATAAAAAGTTGGTAATGTAAAGTTGTTCAAATTTGCATTTGAACAGAAAGGGTTTTGAGGTGATCTGATCAAGTTGCTCTATTCCAAATCTTCTGCCATTTGGTCTAGATGCCTTATTAGGTCATTCTAGCATGTGCACCAAGTTTGAGAGCATTTGGACAAGTTTGGCATTGTAAAGTTGCTCAAACTTCAAATATGGACAGAATGGTTATGAAGGGGTTTGAGGATGTTTTCTTGCTTCCCAAGGCATGGGACTTGGCAAGATCATCAAATATGTCATATATGACATGATAGAATTTCCCTAGAATTTTTGGAGAAAGTTTCCTTTGTAAATATTTCAAAAGCTTGAAATATCCAGAAAGGGTTTTAGAGGGTTTAGCCCATTATTTTGAACATGACCAAGTGTTGAAACTCTTATATATGGACAATATATGTCCTCTGAGTCTCTCTGAATTTTGGCAAATATTTTTGAAACAGTTAAATAATTTTCCCCTATTAAAGACCATTTCTGGCCTTAAGAAAAAGCTTTTAAAAAAAATAGGAAAATAACTTTTAAAATTATACCTTTGTGGTTTCTGGGAGTCCTATGACTACTAGGTCTCAAATAAACCTTTTGAAATAATTTTCTCACCCTAAATCAAGTACTTGCAGTGCAAATCTCAATTCAGGGGTTTTGGCAAAACTAAATTTATAAAATACTTTTTGGCCAAATTAATTTTGTAGGAAAATACTATACTGCTATATAACACTTGGCATGATAATTGGGCAGAATTTTTGGGTATGGAGATGAATTCTACAAGAGGTCATAGTTGACTCTAATGAGCACATGAAAAAGCACATGAAGAAAACTCAATTCCAAATAAAAGCCAAATGATGCTAAAAAAATTTGCTGGTCCAAATTTTCATGCTTCAAAGATACATATCACATGTTACAAAATGCAGGGTGTGACATGGAGGAAGGTTGATGATGACGATGGCGACGATCTCCCCTCTCCGGAGCCCCGAACGGACTCCAGATCAGCCCCGAGAGAGATTAGGGCTTGGCGGCGGCTCCGTATTGTAAAACGTGATAATTCCTTCTATCTAGCTTTTTTCTCCCCGAAAGTGAATATATGGAGTCGGGGAAGACGTCGGTGGAGCAACAGGGGGGCCACGAGGCAGGTGCGCGGCCCCCACCCTCGTGGACAGGGTGTGGGCCCCCTGGTCTGGTTCTTTCTGCAGATATTTTTTATATATTCCCAAATAATTCTCCGGTGAATTTCAGGCCATTCCGAGAACTTTTATTTCTGCACAAAAATAACACCATGGCAGTTCTGCTGAAAATAGTGTCAGTCTGGGTTAGTTCCATTCAAATCATGCAAGTTAGAGTCCAAAACAAGGGCAAAAGTGTTTGGAAAAGTAGATACGTTCGAGACGTATCAGGGCCATACCAGGCCGCTAGTGGAGCCACGCATTGGGCCACAGATAGGCAAGTCTGGGTACCCTGGTTCCCAGAATGCCGATAGTAGCCTTGGGCGCAAGGCACGCTTGGACTTGGCCTCGAGGCGAAGCCAAGAGGCGAGGACAAAGTGCCGCAGGCCCCAATCACATGTGGACTGGGTCGACGCGTGGCGCTTGAAGGGACGTGGGCGTCTCCACTTCCCCATGCAGCCTCAGCAACTATTCGACTTGACGTCTGCCTGCTGCACGCAGAAAAGCCATCATTGCTCGAGGTACGTACCTTCTTCTACATTTTCCGTGAGCTCGCACCGCCTTGACCGGAATCCTTGCCTGCTCCAGTTCACCTTGCCGTCATGGCCCCCAAATCAAAGAAGGGGAAAGCATGTGCGGCCGTTCAGCCCGCTTCGGGTTCAGAGCCAGTGTTGGAGTGGTCCGCGGTGGTCAATCGGGAGGGCTTGGACAAGGTCCGGCGAGCTCTTGCCGCCGATTCCAACGAGTGGAGGGCCACGACGGTCTGGCCTACTTCCCTGGCCTTGGTTGATATGGAGGCGACCGATATCCCTCTTCACTTCCATGCTCTCTTCGCTGGCTTGTTGCCCCCGTTCTCCGATTTCCTCAATGTCGTGCTTTCGCATTACCAGATCCATATGTTGCACCTGCACCCCGGTTCCATCATCCTCATCTCCGCTTTCGTCTTATTGGGAGAGGCCTTCATTGGGATCGCCCCGTCCGTGGCCTTGGTCCGCCACTTATTCTCGATTAGTCTCGTTGATGGTAGGCAATGCTTGGGGTGCATGTCACTTTAGGCTGCAGCGGCAACCACCGGCTCAAGCATCGAGTTCTCCCTCCGCCCGGACATGAGGGGGTTCCAGAAGCACTGGGTTTACGTGTACTCCATCGTGTGTAGCCCCCTTCTCATTCTGCCAACGGCGCCAGCGGAGCCAAGCTCTGGTTGGGGGCACGCGGAGCTCGCCAATCCGTTGGTCATGCGCGTCTGGTCCAGATTGGTGGAGCTGACGTAGGCCAGGGTGACGATGGTGATTGTGATGACGGAGTTCGTCCGGCAGTGCATTGCCCCTCTCCAGCGCCACACCCGCCCGATGTGGTCCTTCTCTGGCCCGAGTGATCCCATGAGGCTTCAAGTGCCCTCGCTCCCTCCTGACACGCTGCAAGAGGTGCTGAGGCTTCTGGCTGGCGGCGATCTGGGCGCCCTTCCACTCGGCAGATGGTCTCTATACCACTACCCAGTTGGGAAGGCCTTCGCCGAGAAGATGCCGAGCTTCGACGAATGGGGGCTCCTCCCGACGGGCCATGAGGGGCCTTGCAAGAACCCGATCCTGGTAGCTCCCATGCTCGTTGGTCCAGAGACGCGCGTCCCTGAGGTGGTCGTAGGGGGGCGCGCACTGCCATGCGCTCCTGAGGCGGCCACTGAGCGTGGGCGCTGCCATGCCCTCCTGAGGTAACCAATGTAGAGCAAGAGCTGCCACAAGCTCCGGAGGTGGTTCCCACCCACGCATGCAGTGTGGGGGAAGCCTTGCATGCGGATGCGGCCGCTACCCCTGCCGCGAAGGGAGGCGCGCCATCCTTCAGCGCACCCCTTTCGAACGCCGGGGGATGGCTGTGATAGCCTGGCTTATTAGGGATGGTAGACTACTCATATCAATAAGGAATTCCTTCTTTTCCGGGAGCCCATTCGGATAGAACTCCAAAGTTAAGCGTGCTCAGCTTGGAGTAATTTCAGGATGGGTGGCCGATCGGGAAGTTGCTCCCGGGTGCGCTTGAGTGAGGACAAAGTGCGAAGAAAAGACTAGTATTGATATGTGGGGCCAATCTAGATCCCGCCAGGAGTAACGACCACCATCGGGTGTGTCCGGGGAGTTACAAGTTGGTATCAGAGCCGACCTTCGTGGTTACACAGATGTTTGCGGACAGGTGCGCGGTCATGTTGTGCATGACGTTTGTGACCCGTCGTGGCACACGGCATGGCACATGTACCGGACTGGATGCACATACGTACGTGCTAAGAGGGAACGTTCCCATGGCCCGACGAGGACGTCGGTTTCTCTGAGTGGGGGTGTATGTGATAGCCTGGCTTATTAGGGATGATAGACTACTCATATCAATAAAGAATTCCTTCTTTTCCAGGAGCCCATTCAGATAGAACTCCAAAGTTAAGCGTGCTCAGCTTGGAGTAATTTCAGGATGGGTGACCGACCGGGAAGTTGCTCCCGGGTGCGCATGAGTGAGGACGAAGTGCGCAGAAATGACTAGTATTGATATGTGGGGCCAGTCTAGATCCCACCAGGAGTAACAACCACCGGCGGGTGTGTCCGGGGAGTTACAATGGCACAGGAGGAAGAGGTTCGTGAACTGCTGCGGGGACGCTCCACCGGCCCTAAAACAAAGGAAGTGGATAGTCGTGGATGAGTAAGTACCTTACCCCTCGGATTCCCGTGTATCGCGTTCTCTCTTTACTTTTGCTTCTCAGGATCCCTTCTGCCGCCGTGATGAAGCCGCCCGGGGCGCCGCCTCCCTAGGCCACACGTTCGCCCACGGCCCGGGGCCTCGAAGGTCAGACGACCATGCAGGAGGCGACGCCAGTTCATGGGCGAGGGCCACTGCTGGGAGGCCGTGAACCTGCTCTCCAGGCGCCTCTCCTCCGGAGCTACCCCTGGGGCGCAGGGGTCGCATCAAGGGCTCCTCTGTTGGTCCTCGCCAGTGGTCGGGTGTCCCCTGCAGCGGCTTCATCTCCAAGCGGCGGTGTTGCATCCTGCCGCGCCTCCGCTGGGGTCCGGGAAGAGATCGGAGGGGCCCCGACCGCTCGGGTCTCGTGTTGGGCCTCCAAGCGCAGTGTTTTGTAGGACAGTAGCAATTTTCCCTAAAGTGGATGACCTACGGTTTATCAATCCGTTGGAAGTATAGGATGAAGATGGCCTCTCTCAAACAACCCTGCAACCAAATAACAAAGAGTCTCTTGTGTCCCCAACACACCAAATACAGTGGTAAATTGTATAGGTGCACTAGTTCGGCCAAGAGATGGTGATACAAGTGTAATAATGATAGTAGATATTGATTTTTGTAATAGTAACAATAAAAAAACAAGGTAACGAGTAGCAAAAGTGAGCACAAACGGTATTGCAATGCTTGAAAATGAGGCCTAGGGTCTGTACTTTCACTAGTGCAATCTCTCAACAATGCTAATATAATTGGATCACATAACCATCCCTCAACGTGCGATGAAGAATCACTCCAAAGTTCCTATCTAGCAGAGAACATAAGAAGAAATTATTTGTAGCTATTCTTTCCGATCGATCTATCCAAGAGTTCGTACTAAAATAACACCAAGTTATTCTTTCAGATCAATCTATCAAGAGTTCGTACTAAAATTCACCAAAACAAATTCAGATTCATAATACTCAATCCAACACAAAGAACCTCAAAGAGTTCCCAAGATTTCTACTGGAGAAACAAAGACGAGAACATGCATCAACCCCTGTGCATAGATTACCCCAATGTCACCTCACGAATCCGCGAGTTGAGTGCCAAAACACATATCAAGTGAATCAATGTGATACCCCATTGTCACCATAGGTATTCATAGCAAGACATACATCAAGTGTTCTCAAATCCATAAAAGTATTCAATTCGATAAGAACGAAATCTCAAAGGGCAAACTCAATTCATCACAACAAGATAGAGAGGGAGAAACACCATATGATCCAACTATATTAACAAAGCCGGTGAGACATCAAGATCGTGCCATCTCAAGAACACGAGAGGGAGAGAGAGAGAGAGATTAAACACATAGCTACTGGTACAAACCTCAGCTCTGAGGGTGGACTACTCCCTCCTCATCATGGTGGCCGTCGAGATGATGAAGATAGCCATCTGTGATGATTCCCCTCCGGTAGTGTGTAGGAATAGGGTCTAGATTGGTTTTTCGTGGCTACAGTGGCTTGCAGCGGTGGAACTTCTGATCTAGGGTTATTTCTAGTGGTTTCTGTATTTATAGGATTTTTGGCGTCGGTTTCACACGAAGATGGGCCACGAGGGGCCCACAAGACACCAGGGTGCACCCTGGTAGGTTATGGCCACCTTGTGGCTCTTCTGGCCCTCCCACGAAGCTTCTAGTGCCTCTTTTGTTCCAAAAAAATTATCAAAAAGTTTTGTTGCATTTGGAGAACTTTGATTTCTGCACAAAAAACAACACCATGGTAGTTCTACTGAAAACAATGTTAGTCCGGGTTAGTTCCATCCAAATCACACCAAAACCATATAAAATTGTTGTAAACATGGCATGAATACTTAATAAATTATAGATATGTTGGAGACATATCAGTGAACATGATCTGATAAAGGTAGCAACGATATGCCATGTAAGAGTAAATGGTGGGTTGTCTCATTGAAACCGTCCTCATGAAATGAGTTCTGTAATTGTGATCCAGGATAGTCAGTACCACACATTGGGATCCTTAGTTGACTCTCTCGACTTATTAATCGCCTTGATCTCTGTCTAGGAGTTGCAACTAGTTTCTGGTATTTATAGGATATGCCGGGGGCCATACTTAGCACTGACCAGAGGGGTAGGCTTTGTTACGGTAGGCAACATGGTGTAGTATACCAAGCGCAGTACCATCAATCAAGGTGGACTTGGTAACCCTACTCACATTGTTTAAGGTCGTGATAGAAACCTCAGTCGGACTTCCCTTTTGGATACAACCTCAAATAGGCGATGAACCTGGACTAGAGTCTTGTGTGGTTAGTTAGGTCGTGGCTGACACCCTCGCCAGGTTTCCGCTTGAAGGTTCTCGAGATACATGACGTGTACATGGTGGTAAGTTGTGAGAGCATGTGTGAAGAAGTACACCCCTGCAAGGTTAATGATTTTTACGGATAGCCGCATCCTCGGATATGGATGATACGTCTTCGACGTGTCCATAATTTTTGATTGTTCCATGTTATTATATTATCAACGTTGTATGTTTTATATGCATTATGCTATTTTATATTATTTTTAGGACTAACTTATTAACCTAGAGCCAAGTGTCAGTTTTTGTTTTTCCTTGTTTTTGAGTTTTACAGAAAAGGAATATCAAACGGAGTCCCAACGAAATAAAACTTTCGCAATGATTTATCTTGGACCTGAAGACACACATAGGACTTGGAGTCCAAGTCAAAGAGTCCCCGAGGAGACGACAAGCCAGGGGGTGTGCCCTGGCGGTGCCCTTAGAGCTTGTGGCCCCTCGGAGACCCCCTAACCCCTTACCTTGGCCTATAAATTCAGAAATATTCCCAAAACCCTAGAAGCTTCCACGAAAATACTTTTCCACTGCTGCAGGTTTCTGATCTCATGAGATCCCATCTGGAGGCCTTTTCTGGTACTTTGTCGGAGGGGCTTTCGATCACGGAGGGCTTCTACATCAAACTTGCTGCCCTTCCGATGATGTGTGAGTAGTTTACCACAGACCTATGGGTCCATAGCTAGTGCTTAATGTCTTCTTCTCTCTCTTTGAACTTCAATACAATGTTATCCTCGATGTTCTTGGAGATCTATTGGATGTAATCTTCTTTTGCGGTGTGTTTGTCGAGATCTGATGAATTGTGGATTTATGATTGGATTATCTATGAATATTATTTGAATCTTCTCTAAATTATATATGCATGAATTCATATCTTTGTATTTCTCTTTGAATTATTTGTTTGGTTTGGCCAACTAGATTGGTAATTCTTGCAATGGGGAGGTGCTTAGTTTTGGGTTCAATCTTACGGTGTCCTCACCCAGTGACAGAAGGGGTAGCCTGATGACCCACAAGTGTAGGGGATATATCATAGTACTTTCGATAAGTAAGAGTGCCGAACCCAACGAGGAGCAGAAGAAAATGATAGGCGGTTTTCAGTAAGGTATTTTCTGCAAGCACTGAAATTATAGGTAACAGATAGTTTTGTGATAAGGTAATTGGAAGCAAGTGAGAAAAGGTAAAAGTAAATAAGGTGCAGCAAGGTGGCCCAATCCTTTTTGTAGCAAAGGACAAGCCTGGACAAACTCTTATATAAAGGAAAGCGCTCCCGAGGACACATGGGAATTATCGTCAAGCTAGTTTTCATCACGATCGTCTGATTCGCGTTCGGTACTTTGATAATTTGGTATGTGGGTGGACCAGTGCCTGGGTGCTGTCCTTACTTGGACAAGCCTCCCACTTATGATTAACCTCTAATGCAAGCATCCGCAACTACAAAATAAGTATTAAGGTAAACCTAACCATAGCCTGAAACATATGGATCCAAATCAGCCCCTTACGAAGCAACGCATAAACTAGGGTTTAAGCTTCTGTCACTCTAGCAACCCATCATCTACTTATTACTTCCCAATGCCTTCCTCTAGGCCTAAATAATGGTGAAGTGTCATGTAGTCGACGTTCACATGACACCACTAGAGGAGAGACAACTTACATCTCATCAAAATATCGAACGAAGACCAAACTCACATGACTACTAATAGCAAGACTTCTCCCATGTCCTCAGGAACAAAAATAACTACTAACAAGACATAATAGTGTTCATGATCAGAGGGGTATTAATATGCATAATGGATCTGAACATATGATCTTCCACCAAATAAACCAACTAGCATCAACTACAAGGAGTAATCAACACTACTAGCAACCCACAGGTACCAATCTGAGGTTTGGGTACAAAGATTGGACACAAGAGATGAACTAGGGTTTGAGAGGAGATGGTGCGGGTGAAGATGTTGATGAAGATTGCCCTCACCAAGATAGGAGAGTTGTTGGTGATGACGGCGGTGACGATTTCCCCCTCCCGGAGGGAAGTATCCCCGACAGAACAGCTCTACCGGAGCCCTAGATTGGTTTCCGCCTCGAGACGGCGGCGTCTGGTCCTGAAAGCCTCCTTATGATTTTTTCCAGGTCAAAATGCTTCATATAGGAGAAGATGGGCACCGGGCGCCTGCCGGCTGGCCATCGATGCAGGGGTTGCGCCCTGGAAAGGGGGGCGCGCCCCCCACCCTCAAGGCCAGCCGATGGCCCCTCTCGTGGGTTTCTTTCGCCAGATATTTTTTATATTTTCTGAAACGACGTTCTGTGGAGTTTCAGGGCTTTTGGAGTTGCGCAGAATAGGTTTCCGGAGTTTGCTCCTTTTCCAGCCCAGAATTCCAGCTGCCGGCATTCTCCCTCTTCATGTTAACCTTGTGAAATAAGAGAGAAAAGGCAGAAGTATTGTGACAAAACATGTATGAACAGCCCAAAATGCAATAAATAACAACTTATAAGCATGATGCAAAATGGACGTATCAACTCCCCCAAGCTACGACCTCGCTTGTCCTCAAGTGAAAGCCGATATCGAAAAATATGTCCACATGTTTAGAGATAGAGGTGTCGATAAAAACAAAATACGAACATGAGGGCATCATGATCATTCTCAAAACAGCAACTTATATGAATATATTCGTATGATTCTTATGCTAAAGTAACAATTCATCCACAATATCAAGTATGCATCGTAAACTTCATTGGAAACTAACAAACTTTGGTCTCGGTCATTGAAACAATTGCAATTTATCGTAACATCGGAAAGAGTCAATATAAGAGCTTTTCAGCAAGCCTACATACTCAACTATCATATAGTCTTTCACAATTTCTCACACTCACGCAATACTTATGTTTATGGTGTTTTAATCGGACACAGAGGAAGATAGGGCTTATGGTGTTGCCTCCCAACCGTTTACCTCAAGGGTAATGTCAACAGTAATAGATCATGAAAACTTACATCCAAGTGGGTATATATGTCAGGATCTATCCAACACAATGTGTTTGCCAAAGGATAAAATGTAAAAAGGAAAGGTGGATTTCACCTTGACACTTATAAGACAAGAATAAAACAGGGGTCCTTCGCAGAGGGAAGCAGAGGTTGTCATGTGTTTTTATGGTTGGATGCACAAAGTCTTAGCACAGAAGAACTTCGCTTTATATTGCCACTTGTGATAAGGACCTTTATTATGCAGTTTGTCGCTTTTATTACTTCCATATCACAAGATCGTATAAAGCTAATTTCTCCCACACTAATAAATCATACATATTTTAGCAGATTTGCAACATGACAACTTACTTGGAAGGATCTTTCTCAATCCATAGGTAGGTATGGTGGACTCTCATGGCAAAACTGGGTTTAAGGATATATGGAAGCACAACTAGTATCTCTACTTGGTGCGAGGAGTTTTGGCTAGCATGAGGGGGAAAGGCAAGCTCAACATGTTGGATGATCCGTGACAATATAGTTTATTTCGGATATAAGAAGACATAACCCATCATGTTGTCTTCCTTTTCCAACATCAAGTCTTTAGCACGTCATACTTAAATGAGTGCTCACAATCATAAAAGATGTCCAAGATAGTATATTTGTATGTGAAGCCTCTCTTCTTTTGTTACTTCCTATTAATTCCAACGATGACCAAAACTATGTTTGTCACCTCCCAACAACTTTTACTTATCATACTCTTGTATGTGAAGTCATTACTTCCCATAAGATCGATATGATCTCTTTGATACTCTTTATGTTTTCTTTCTTTGTATCATGACCCGATTGAGGAAATCAAGCCCTTGACTCAACACTAATCTTTATTATATAGCTCACGGACTCGATTACAAAGGATAAATCTCACAAAGCAAAAGCTCACAACTAGATCATGCTAACTTTATTCTAATAGATCAAGATACTACCAAAAGGATCGAACTAAGTAAAACGGTAAAGATAGGAGTGATGGTGATACGATACCGGGGTCACTCCCCCAAGCTTGGCAGTTGCCAAGGGGAGTGCCCATACCCATATGATTATGTCTCCTTCTTCGGGGGTGGTGAGGATGGCTTCTTCCTTAATTTGCGCTTAAGAGCAGAATTCTGCTCCTTTAGATCATTGATCTCTTGCTCAAGGGTTAATATCTTCTTGCATAACGCCTGCTTGTTTTCCTGTAAGAGGTTAAAAGGGATAAATTCGATCTTAGGTTTCTTTACTCTGTCGGGAAGGCTTGAATTTTTGAACTCCACATGCATGTCCCCCGGTTGAGGCAGTGGAAATTCGTCTTCCTCTGAGATGGTCCAATCCTTCCCCTTGGGATCATGGTCCACTTCTTCCTCCGTGGTCCTACCGTAATGCTCTAAGTCACCATAGACCTTAGGATCAGCAAGGAAATCAACCACATAGCTTTCTCCCTCCGAATCCTGGGACGACATGTTGCCTTTATCTGTGATAGAAACAGTTCGAATCGAAAATCGAGGATTTTTGCGTGATACAGAGGTCAAAACCTTCGGGAGTATATATAATGAATTTTTCCCGAACAAAAGGAGTAACCCACAAGAAAACGGAGTACAGGGGACACACGGGGTGTCCTCGAGGCAGGGGGCGCGCCCTGCCAAGGGGGCGCGCCCCCCACTCTCGAGGAGGCCCCGTGTCTCCTCCGGACTACAGTTTATTTTTCTATTTTTCTAAATATTCCAAAACGGAGAAAAACTACCTTTAGAATTGTTTTGGAGTCAGTTTACTTACCGTATCACATACCTTTTCCTTTTCGGAGGCTGAATCATTCTGGAAAGTGTCCCTTATGTATTCCTCCGGGGTTATGGTTTCAATAACATTAGTTTCAACATTTATAGGATTACCTGAGATATAATGTTTGATCCTTTGACCATTCACCACCTTCGGATTTGTGCCTTTGAAGTTGTTAATTTTTATGGCACCGAAACGATAGACCTCCTCGATTATCTAAGGTCCTTCCCACTTGGAGAGAAGTTTTCCTGCAAAAAATCTTAAACAAGAGTTGAATAGCAAGACATAATCCCCTAAATTAAACTCACGCTTTTGTATTCTTTTGTCATGCCATCTTTTAACTTTTTCTTTAAACAACTTGGCATTCTCGGCCTGGGTTCTCCACTCATCGAGACAGCTAATGTCAAATAACCTCTTTTCATCGGCAAGTTTGAAATCGTAGTTGAGCTCTTTAATAGCCCAATATGCCTTATGTTCTAGCTCAAGAGGTAAGTGACAAGCTTTTCCATATACCATCTTATATGGAGACATACCCATAGGATTTTTGTATTCAGTTCTATAGGCCCATAATGCATCATCTAGTTTCTTGGGCTAATTCTTTCTAGACCTATTAACTGTCTTTTGCAAGAATAATTTCAACTCCCTATTACTAAGTTCTACCTGACCACTAGTCTGTGGGTGATAAGGTGATGCAATTCTATGGTTGACATCATACTTAGCAAGCATCTTACGGAAAGCACCATGAATAAAGTGTGAACCACCATCAGTCATTAGATACCTAGGGACTCCAAACCTCGGAAATATAACTTCTTTAAGCATCTTAATAGAGGTGTTATGATCAGCACTACTAGTTGGAATAGCTTCTACCCACTTAGTAACGTAATCAACAGCGACTAAAATATGTGTGTACTCATTAGAGGCAGGAGAAGGTTCCATATAATCAAAGCCCCAAATATCAAATGGTTCAATAACGAGTGAATAATTCATATGCATTTCTTGACGTCTACTAATATTACCAATTCTTTGACATTCATCACAAGATAATACAAACTTACGGGCATCCTTGAAGAGAGTAGGCCAATAAAAACCGGATTGCAATACCTTGTGCGCACTTCTATCTCCCGCATGGTGTCCTCCATAAGCTTCGGAGTGGCACTTGCGTAGGATCTATTCCTGTTCATTCTCAGGTACACAACTTCTAATAATACCATCTACTCCTTCTTTATAAAGATGTGGGTCATCCCAAAAGTAATGTCTCAAATCGTAGAAGAACTTTTTCTTTTGCTGGTATGTAAAGCTAGGAGGTATAAACTTAACAACAATGTAATTAGCATAATCAGCATACCAAGGAGCAGTACGAGAAGTACTTATGAAAGCTAGTTGTTCATCAGGAAAGCTATCATCGATAGGTTGTGGGTCATCAAGCACATTTTCTAACCTAGACAAGTTATCCGCTACGGGGTTCTCAGCTCCCTTTTTATCAATAATATGCAAGTCAAATTCTTGCAGCAAGAGAACCCATCTAATAAGTCTAGGTTTAGCATCTTTATTTTCCATCAGGTATTTGATAGCAGCATGATCAGTGTGAATAGTTACTTTAGAATCAACAATGTAGGGTCTAAACTTATCACAAGCAAACACAACTGCTAAAAATTCTTTCTCAGTGGTAGCATAATTTCTTTGGGCACTATCTAGAGTTTTACTAGCATACTGGATAACATTCAATTTCTTATCAACTCTTTGCCCTAAAATAGCTCCTCAGCATAATCACTAGCATCACACATAATCTCAAAGGGTAAATTCCAGTCAGGAGGCTGGACAATAGGTTCAGAGATCAATGATTTCTTAAGTGTTTCAAATGCTTCTAGACAATCATCATCAAAGACAAAAGGAATATCTTTTTGCAAGAGATTAGTCAGAGGCCTAGAGATTTTGGAGAAGTCCTTAATGAACCTCCTATAAAACCTCGCATGACCAAGGAAATTTCGGATACCTTTGATGTCCTTTGGGCAGGGCATCTTTTCAATAGCATCAACCTTAGCTTTGTCAACTTCAATACCTCTTTCAGAAATTTTATGTCGCAAGACAATGCCTTCATTAACCATAAAGTGGCACTTCTCCCAATTCAAGACAAGGTTAGTGTCTTCACATCTCTACAAAACTCGATCAAGGTTGCTTAAGCAATCATCAAAAGAAGTTCCGTAAACAGAGAAATCATCCATGAATACCTCAACAATCTTTTCACAAAAGTCAGAGAATATAGCCATCATGCATCTTTGAAAGGTAGCAGGTGCATTACATAAACCAAAAGGCATACGTCTATAAGAAAAGGTACCGAAAGGACAAGTAAAGGTGGTCTTTTATTGATCCCCTTTTGACACAGGTATTTGGGAGAAACCAGAATAACCATCTAGACAGCAGAAATGAGTATGTTTGGATAACCTCTCGAGCATTTGGTCAATAAATGGCAAGGGGTAATGATCTTTCTTAGTAGCTTTACTTAACTTACAGAAATCAATTACCATCCTATAACGTGTAACTATTCTTTGCGGGATCAATTCATATTTATCATTAGGGACAACAGTCATACCTCCTTTCTTAGGAACGCAATGGACATGACTTACCCACTGACTATCAGCAACCGGATAGATAATACCTGCTTCTAGGAGCTTTAGTATTTCCTTCCTCACCACTTCTTTCATCTTAGGATTTAACCGCCGCTGATGATCAATAACTGGTTTAGCATTTTCTTCCAATTTTATCTTGTGTTGACATATAGTGAGACTAATGCCCTTAAGATCATCCAGAGTATATCCAATAGCAGCTCAGTGCTTCTTCAGAGTTTTCAATAATCTTTCTTCTTCCTGCTCTGAAAGGTTAGCACTAAAAATAACAGGATATATCTTCTTTTCATCAAGATAAACATACTCAAGATTATCAGGTAAAGGTTTAAGTTCAAACACGGGATCACCCTTGGGGGGAGGTGGATCCCCTAGGATTTCAACAGGCAAGTTGTTTTTCAATACGGGTCCATGTTTAAAGAATATTCCATCTATTTCCCTTCTCTCATTCATATGCATATCATTTTCATGGTCTAGCAAGTATTATTCTAAGGGGTCATTAGCTGGCACGGCAATAGAAGCAAGACCAATAATTTCATCCTTACTAGGTGGTGCTTTTTCAAGGGGTTGTCTACGGAATTTAGCAAAGTTAAAATCATGAGACATATCCCCTAATCCAACAGTGATAATGTCTTTCACGCAGTCTATCTTGGCATTAACGGTATTCAAGAAGGGTCTACCAAATATAATGGGACAGAATGCATCTTGTGGGGAACTAAGAACAAGAAAATTGGTAGGGTATTTAACCTTCCCACACAAGACTTCAATATCTCTAACAATCCCAACTAGTGAAATAGTATCTCTAGTAGCAAGCTTAATAGTGACATCAATCCCTTCTAACTCAATAGGTGCAATGTCATGCATAATTTCGTTGTACAGATCAAGAGGGATAATACTCGCACTAGCACCTACGTCACATAAACCATGATAACAATGATCTCCTATCTTAACAGAGATGACAGGCAAGCCTACAACAGGTTTATGTTTATTCCTAGCATTGGGTTTGGCTATTCTAGCAGATTCTTCTTGGAGGTAAATAACATGTCCATCTAAATCTTCTACCAAGAGATCCTTAACCATAGCAACACTAGGTTCAACTTTAATTTGCTCAGAGGGTGTAGGTGTTCTAGTATTACTCTTACGAACTACAGTTGAAGCTTGAGCATGATCCTTTATCCTAACAGGGAAATGTGGTTTTTCGATATAAGTTGTAGGTATAACAGGATCAACATTATAAGTGATAGTCTTTTCTTCAACTTTAATAGGTTCATCTACTTTTACTTCAATAGGGGGATGGTATTTAAACCACTTCTCCTTGGTGAGATCAACAAGAGTAGCAAAGGATTCACAGAAAGAAGCTACTATCTCAGAGTCAAGTCCATATTTAGTGCTAAACTCACGGAAAACATCGGTATCCATAAAAGCTTTAACACAATCAAACTTAGGGGTCATACCTGACTCCTTACCTTCATCGAGACCCGAATCTTCAGAGTGGCGTTTAATTCTTTCCAATAAGTCCCATTTGAAGTCAATAGTCTTCATCATAAAAGAGCCAGAACAAGAATTATCGAGCATGGTGCGATTATTGAGAGAAAGCCGAGCATAATTTTTTTGGATGATCATCTTTCTTGAAAGCTCATGATTGGGGCATGAATATAACATTGACTAAAGCCTCCCCCAAGCTTGAGCGATGCTTTCTCCTTCGCGTGGCCAGAACTTATAAATATAATTGCGATCACGATGAACCTGGTGCATAGGGTAGAACTTCTAATGAAATTCCAACTTCAGACGATTATAGTTCCATGATCCCATATCATCGCATAGCCTAAACCATGTCAATGCATCTCCCTTCAAAGATAAAGGGAAGACCTTCTTCTTGATAACATCCTCGGGCATACCTGCAAGCTTAAACAATCCACAAACTACATCCACATAGATTAGATGTAAATCGGGGTGAAGTGTTCCGTCTCCTGTATAGGGATTTCCGAGCAGTTTCTCTATCATACCCGAAGGAATCTCAAAGAAAACATTTTCAATAGGTGCAGTAGGTTGAGGAGCAACTCTTTGCTCTTCTGCTCGGGGTGAAGATACCCCGAACAAGCCCCTCAAAGGATTTTGGGCCATAGTAACAAGTGACAATAAATTTCAGCACACTATATAAATTTTTCCTTACCAAATTCCACATACCAAAGGCGCTTCACTCCCCGGCAACGGCGCCAGAAAAGAGTCTTGATGACCCACAAGTGTAGGTGATCTATCGTAGTCCTTTTGATAAGTAAGAGTGTCAAACCCAACGAGGAGCAGAAGGAAATGATAGGCAGTTTTTAGTAAGGTATTTTCTGCAAGCACTGAAATTATAGGTAACAGATAGTTTTGTGATAAGGTAATTGGTAGCAAGTGACAAAAGGTAAAAGTAAATAAGGTGCAGCAAGGTGGAACAATCCTTTTGTAGAAAAGGACAAGCCTGGACAAACTCTTATATAAAGGAAAGCGCTCTCGAGGACACATGGGAATTATCGTCAAGCTAGTTTTCATCACGATCGTCTGATTTGCGTTCGGTACTTCGATAATTTGGTATGTGGGTGGACCGGTGCTTGGGTGATGTCCTTACTTGGACAAGCCTCCCACTTATGATTAACCTCTAATGCAAGCATCCGCAACTACAAAATAAGTATTAAGGTAAACCTAACCATAGCCTGAAACATATGGATCCAAATCAGCCCCTTACGAAGCAATGCATAAACTAGGGTTTAAGCTTCCGCCACTCTAGCAACCCATCATCTACTTATTACTTCCCAATGCCTTCCTCTAGGCCCAAATAATGGTGAAGTGTCATGTAGTCGACGTTCACATGACACCACTAGAGGAGAGACAACATACATCTCATCAAAATATCGAACGAAGACCAAACTCACATGACTACTAATAGCAAGACTTCTCCCATGTCCTCAGGAACAAAAGTAACTACTCACAGGACATAATATTGTTCCTGATCAGAGGGGTATTAATATGCATAATGGATCTGAACATATGATCTTCCACCAAATAAACCAACTAGCATCAACTACAAGGAGTAATCAACACTACTAGCAACCCACAGGTACCAATCTGAGGTTTGGGTACAAAGATTGGATACAATAGATGAACTAGGGTTTGAGAGGAGATGGTGCTGATGAAGATGTTGATGAAGATAGCCCTCCCCAAGATGGGAGAGTTGTTGGTGATGACGGCGGTGACGATTTCCCCCTCCCGGAGGGAAGTATCCTGTAATGCCCAGGATGGGACTATACCTCCTACGTGTCGAGGCACGACTTAAAGGTATAAGCCCATTCTGGAATGATCTCAAGTTTGGTATCTTTGCACGACTCATGTAAAAATAGGGATGAAATTGCAAAAGGAGATAGTTAGCTTACACTCGCCACTTCACACAATACATTACATAAGCAAATCATCATTCAAAACATCACAACCCGACTACGGGCGAAGCTCGAAAAGAAAGATACCAAAACAACATAAAGCCACAGGTCCGAATCGCCCCTAGTAGAAACCACTACTGATCGTCGAAAACGTCACAAGCATACGGCCACTCTCTTCATCGAGCTCCCAGTGAAGCACTTGAACCAGCTCCTGCATCTTACTCGGCTGAACCTGCATCTGGTGTTGTAGTATCTGTGAGCCACGAGGACTCAGCAATCCCATAACCATGGGTATCAAGACTAGCAAAGCTTTGTGGGTAGGAAGAGGTAAAGTGGTGAGGTTGCAGCAGCGGCTAAGCATAATATGGTGGCTAACTTACGAGTACCAGAATAAGATGAGCATCTACGCAAACGGTCGCAAACTAGTAGTGATCGCTAAAGATCCTGAACTACTTACGAGTCAAACATAACCCCACCGTGTTCTCTTCTCAAAGTGAAAAGAGACAGTCACGGTTACTCACACAGTTGTGTGTTTTACTTCGGATCCTCTGTCAAGGTTTCTACAACCGGACATTAACAAATTCCAATCCGCCACATAACCGCAGGCACGGCTTTCGAAAGATTATAACCCTGCAGGGGTGTCCCAATTTAGCCCATCACAAGCTCTCACGATTAGCTGAAGTGATAAATTTAATATCATCACCCCTTATCTTAGGGAAATCCGATCAGGCTCGGCATCCCGGTGCACAAGACATTTCGACAATGGTAAAACAAGTCCAGCAAGACCTCCCGGTGTGTCGACACCCTGATAGTAGCCGCGCGTATCTCGTCTCAGGCCACGACCGGATGGGCGATGCTACAGGTAAAACCAAACCTCGAGTTTCCCCGTGGTGGCCCTGCAGGACCCCCGTTTGGGACCAACACCATCAGCACTAGCCCCCTTGCTATGTAGAAAGAATCCTAGGGTAGCGCTAACTCCCTATGCAATTAATTAATTAATTAAGTTGTTATTATGAGCAAATTAAAACCAAAGTTGGTCCTTGCTGGAGGAGTTTTATTCAAAGTCGAACTGTCAAGGGGTCCCCATCCACCCATCGTGTAAGGAACGCAAAATCAAGGAACATAATGCCGGTTTATCGGCGCCTAAGGTGGCATCAGTGGAACAAAACACCGAGCAAAAGGCCAAGCCTTCCACCCATGCCCAGTATATAGGTGTGTTAATAATAATTATAGATATTGTGATATAACAACAACAAGTTCCCTCCTGGAACGAACTTCATCTTCACCTGCAACTAACAACGCTATAAGAGGGGCTGAGCAAGCGGGTAACATAGCCAAACAGTGGTTTTGCTAGGAAGGTGTCAAAGGTTAGAGGTTTCATGGCAACAAAGGAGAGGGCTGATAATAAAAGATGGGTAGCGCGACATGTAACGATAGCATCGAGACAACTAAGCATGGCAATGGTAGTAAAGGTATCCAAGGGTATGATCATCTTGCCTGGGATTCCGCAAGGGAGAAGAACGGGTCCATGAAGTAGACGGAGCAACAAAGTCGAGCGAATCCTCACAACTCCGGAACGAATCCGAAGCTAACAAGAGAAGCAACCGGAAAGAAGCAAACAACACGGTAAACACACAAGCATAAACATGGCATACGATGCACATCCAAGTATGATGCATGTCCGGTTTAAATATGCATGGCATGGCAAAGTGCACAAACAAGACTACAATTTAAGTGGAGCTCAATATGCAACGAGTTGCAATATTGACGAAACACCACATGTTAATTATTTAGTTGACTCTCGTTATTTACAAGACAAGATTAAATGTTTTTAACATAGCAAGAGGTGAAGCATAATAAAACTACACTATTTAGGCATTTTAAATGGGGCCGGAAAATAACAACAACAATTTCGGGAAAATCCCCATGAGCATGTTTAGTAATTTTAAGCAACAACAATTCACACATTTTTAATGTTGTTAACATGATGACATGATCAAGTTTATGCAAGTTTTATTAAAAGTTGACATGAAGAAGATATGAAGTATTTGTCACCGTGGTGGAAAGAAAGGGTGCCACAGCAACGATCCGAAAATGATGTAGCGCAATATCTCGGTTCCGGTAACCCGTTGAGAGACCGGTGCAAAAGAAAAGATGGTGGAGAGCGAGTCGAACAAGATGGACGGTGGGGTGATCCCGTCACCGGGTTCCCACGGGTCGGCGACGAGGCAACCGAGGAGCACGATAAAAGATGAGACGGGCACGGTGCACACAAGGGCAAACATTTCATACAACACTCAAGCAACATCCACGGGTCATCATCTCGGGGTTATACCTTCGGAACGATCGTTCTCGGGGTGGTTCGAGATCATAGTGGAAGTAGTGGTACTCGCGGTCGTAGAGGAAGTAGGCGTTCCGTCAGTCGTGGTACACGGGTCGTAGAGGGAAGTAGTCGAACACGTTTCCGAAGAGGTACTCGCCGGCGAGGTACTTGTCGAGTCGTCGTTGACGTAGGGGTACATGTTTGTAGAGGTACTTGCGGTCTCGGCGACGGTAGTTGTTCACGTTCGTAGATGTACTCGTTCCGTTCGTAGATGTACTTGGCGCATCCATCGTTTTCCGGGGCGACGGTAGTGGTACTTGTTCATGAAGTCATTCTCATTCGTAGATGTTCATGTTCGTAGCCGTTCGGGTCTTCCGTAGAGGTACTTGACGAAACTTGATGGTCCGGACAAACCATCTGCACCCAAAGGCAGCAGGACGGAGTGGTGGGCGGTTGATGTAGGCGGAACCACGGCAGCAGCAGGGCTAGGCGGCACCGGCGAAAGTGCTCCCTGCGGCGGGGATGGAGGCAGCAGACGTGGGGCGTCGGGGTACTTGTAGGCGAGGCCGGAGCTGCGGTGCCTGGCCGAGGGAACGGCGAGGAGGCAGGGGCGCTACAGGAGGACGGCCTTGGACGGGGAGGCGAGGCGCCGCTCCCACGCTGGAGACGGAGGTGCGCCGGCCTTGGCACTGTCGGGCTGGAGAAGGGAGGCCGGGGCGCACCGGGCTCCTGGCGCGGCGGGGTGGCGAGGCAGAGGCCTGGGGAGGCCATGGCGATGCGGCCGCTCGCGCCTGGCGACGGAGGCGCGGACGGGACGGCGGGAGGCGGGCCTGGGGCGCGCAGGAGAGTGAGAGGAGGAGGGCACGGGCGCTGGAGGCAAGGTAGCGAGCGCTGGGGGCGCTGGAGGCGAGGCATCGATGCGGGAGGAGGAGGGATCGAAGCAGGGGATTGAGGAAGAGAAGGGTTCGGGCGCTGCGGGATAGATCGATGGGGATGCGGTCGGCTGCGAGAGAGGAGAGCGAGGGGTGGCGGCGGTAGGGAAAGAGGGTCGGGAGCGAGCGATCGGTGAGGCTAGGGTTTCTAGGAGCGGCTGAGTTGGGCCAGCCTGGTCCGACAGGCCCAAGAGGCCTGGGCTGGCTTGGAGGCAGAGATGGCCTAGAAGGCTGGCTGGAGGCTGGTTGCTCTTCTTATTTCTTTAGCAGAAATAAAATAGAGAGAGTACAACATTTAAAAGAAAAGAGGCCAAGAAGAAGAAAATAAATGATGGAACATTTTTGTAAGGCTTTATGGAATATTACCAACCCAACAAAAATGATTCCAACAAAATAGGGAAGATATGCAAGTGCGTTTGGTTTAATTTCAAAGAATGGAATATTTAAAATATAGCTCCCTAATAATATTGAGAGGCTTTTATATGTTATAAAGAGAAGTCACACTTCCCTCGATTTAAATGGACCGAAGGTCCACACGATTTATTTAAGTTGAGATGCAAAATAATATGACATGATGGCATGATGATATGATGCAATGCAAAATAAATAAAGCAAGCACAACTGAAACACACGGGAGAACCCGGAACCTCTGGAATCTTCTGGGACGTCGGTCTTCGGGCGTCACAACTCTCCCACACTAACAGAGGATCTCAACCCGAGATCCTAGAGATAGCACCGGGTAAAACGAAAAGAAGAGGTAAAACAAAGTTTCTTCTTTGACAGACGAGTGAAACCACGAACCTTGAGGTTAAACAAGTTGAAAGAACAAAACCACATAGATGAACGAGGATGAAAACACTCCGTTGGAAAAGAGGAACAAGGAGCATTATGAGAACCTTATAGGTTGAAAGACATGAAACACGAGCTCACGGATGACAAAAGAATTTTAAAACCACTCCGGTTAACCAAGATTGAGAAGGAATAAGAATGAAATAATTTGGACAGCACTCCGTCTAAAAATGGAAGGAATTAACAAGAGTTTGAGAAGATGGATGATCTAGATGAAATCGACAGCAACACATTGCCTCCGACACAAATAAAAGAATGGCACAAGGTTAAGAAAGATTTCAGATAGCACTCCGGTTAAAAAGATAGGCAAAACTAGATAAGATGACGGAACTTGAAAAGAGGACATAATACTCCGGTTAAATAGACAAGCAAGGGAAGAACATCATCTTGATAAAAAACGAGATGAAGGTCAAAGAGAGCAATATCACAAAGCCTCCGGAATGAAAGAATAGAATATAGATCAACGAAAGAAATGACTGTAGAAGAAAAATGACAACTTCTCCCACAAATGAATTAGGAAAATCCTCCTTACAAAGAAGGGTTGAATGGGGTTGATGGAAAAAACAACAACGAAACGAATAAGCTTCATGTGGCTTATGGAAAACATCTCAAAATTAAGAGGTGACAACCAGCCACTGACGAAAACATTTAATTGGATTGAGATCAACAAGGAGATGAAAAACTTATTTCACCGGAAGGATAAATGAAGAACTTGGGTCATTTATAATCACCATAATAGCAACAATCCTTAGTGAAAGCTTTTGGGTGAAATACAACCCAAGATAACTCCAAGAGATAAAAATGGGGGGTTGAAAAGATCTCCTAAACAAGGAAAAATGATGGTTTTAACTATCTCATACTTGATAACTCGTGAATCATGAAACATGAAGGAATTGTCAAGAATGACATAACACCATCTGAAAAGATAAGGTAGAAAGGATTGCAATTGGAATGCATGATGAAGAATGCTTGAGCTCCAACAAGAATCTTGATAAAGACGACGAGGATGAATTAAATCTTGATGAACCACCATGAAGAACTCCGGTAATGAAAGCATGAGAAGTGAAAGATGAAAAGAATAAGATTCAAGGCCTGCGATGAATTAGATGGAGCTTTGAAATGATATAACAGAAATAACTTGAAGCTCCGGAAAACAAGATGAACAACTTAAGACCGAGAATATGATATGATGAACAAGCTCCGGAGAAAGAGATTAGTCACTTCGGAGAAATAAGAATAAGATTTATTGTATGCTTATCCTTCACCAAATTAAATTGATGACAAGCAACGGATTTGGCAGACTACTTATTCTCGTTACAAAGAATTAAAGAGAGATCTAGCACAAGCTTGGGTAAATCTTCAACGAACCACCGGTAGGATTGTGAAAAGAACAATTGAATTAAAACGATAACACGAAAGAGTAATCTTGAAAGAAGCACCGTAAAATATGGAGGAGAAAGAAGAGACATCAATGAAGAATATTTGGAGGACGAAGTTGAAAACTGAGAACGAAGAATCTTCTGAAATGATGGCCTTCGGAGGATCACAATGGAAAGAATTCATGAAGAATCTTGAGAGAACGGGCCAAAATTTAAGAGAAACTCTTCTCCGGTCTTAAAATGTTGAGAATGAAGACGAGAAATGCCATAAGAATTGTTGAGCACTCCGGAATGAAGAATTAAAAGGTTGAACCAATGATGAAAAACAATTGAACGCGATCTTGGAGAAGGTATATGACTGATGTAATCCATTCTTACGTCACATTTCAAAAGAATTCTCCGTAAAAAGAAGAGTCAGGTAAGATCCTGGGAAAAGACCTGTGGGTTATGGCCCCACTCAAAGAAATCACCGTTGAAAAAGATTGCTTAAGAGATATTGCACCGGTTGAATTAAATGGCTTGAATAAGATAGCAATCCTCAAAATAATTTGAACGGATTAAGAATGGAATTATGAATCTTCAGCAGTCCGGATATGAATAGCAAGAGGAGAATGAATAATTGAAGCACCGGAATAAGAAAGCATTGTGAAATGAGGAAAAGGATAAGATCAACACCGAAATCTTGAATTACATCCACCGGCAGAATTTGAGAACAAAAGAATGATGAACTTGAAGCTCTTGAGCATCTTCACGATAAATCACCGGATAAGAACATTGAAGGAAAAGAATGAAGAAACATCACATGAATAAAATGGATATTTCATTAAGAATTATAGCTCCATAAAGAAAAGGGAGGGAGGGTGGGGAAAAACAAAGGCAACTTTGGATTAATGAACAGACAAATCGTCAGATTTCTCAACGACGTCCGTATGGAATAACTTGAAGAGAAGGCACACCGGTTGAAAAAGATTAACATGAAAATCTGGATGGTCAAGAAGAATTAGCACTCCCATAGAAATATGAGAACACCGATTAGGAAAGGTATGGAATCAACATTTGACATCGAAGCAACTCGAATACCAGAATCAAAACGAAAACAAAGGATAGATATGTTTATGAAGTAGATTATGTTGCAACATATCTATCCGAACAGAGAATTGAACGAATGAATTCCGCAGGTACATCAACTTGTCGAGAAGCCACTTGGAGAACAAAAGGTAAATAAAAAAGGAACAAGGAACAGATAGAACAAATACAAGATAGAAGCTTCATTCCACATATTCGTGCTGAAAGCTCATGGAACGTGTTACAAAAGGTTTTGCAATCCCCGGATCAGCATAGCCAAGGACCCTTTAAGATGCAACTCCCGATCAGAACAAGTCCATAAAACCACTTCACTCAATGTAGAACCCCGAACTTCATATCATGCACTCGTTGGAAGAATGCCTAGAACTACTAGATGAACCCACCTATTAATTTCCGAAAGTTTCCAGTTATGCAATCAGGTGTTGGGGATACAGGGGAAGCACCGCGCAATCAACTCTAAACCTACATCCAGCTGTATCCATCCTTCAACACATAACTAGTTGTTATCGGGAACCGTTTACCTCGGACCTTCGAAACGCATCTACTATACAAGCTATGGCAATACTCCCGAACTACCTCCCCAGTACTGGGTGATGTCGAGGTTATCTTGCCACTAGTCGCATAGGAGAGTTTTCGATGTCGGCCGTCTTAAGTATTCTAGTACTGTCGCGATATGTTTGTGACGACAACACCTTGGAGCTCAACTCCCCGGGACACTGCCACAACCCCTCAATGACAGGAGGCATCGAGAACAATGTTCTCGTCACAAAGACATCGAAACAATCCAAACAATACTCGCGAGATCCTAAAAAAAAATTGGTGAATTTTGAGAGTAGAAGAGATAAAAGTAATCGTCAGGAGTCCTCACCAGAGTGAAAAGAGATGAGGAGCAAAAGAAATTCTACTCTTCGATATATATATAGGACTCAAAACATTTTCATTGTGTGCCTAGACTCAACCGTCAACGATTCGATCAATCAGTGGGGGCTCCTAGGTCGGAGAAGGCTCTGATACCAACTTGTAATGCCCAGGATGGGACTATACCTCCTACGTGTCGAGGCACGACTTAAAGGTATAAGCCCATTCTGGAATGATCTCAAGTTTGGTATCTTTGCACGACTCATGTAAAAATAGGGATGAAATTGCAAAAGGAGATAGTTGGCTTACACTCGCCACTTCACACAATACATTACATAAGGAAATCATCATTCAAAACATCACAACCCGACTACGGGCGAAGATCCAAAAGAAAGATACCAAAACAACATAAAGCCACAGGTCCGAATCGCCCCTAGTAGAAACCACTACTGATCGTCGAAAACGTCACAAGCATACGGCCACTCTCTTCATCGAGCTCCCAGTGAAGCACTTGAACCAGCTCCTGCATCTTACTCGGCTGAACCTGCATCTGGTGTTGTAGTATCTGTGAGCCACGAGGACTCAGCAATCCCATAACCATGGGTATCAAGACTAGCAAAGCTTTGTGGGTAGAAAGAGGTAAAGTGGTGAGGTTGCAGCAGCGGCTAAGCATAATATGGTGGCTAACTTAGGAGTACCAGAATAAGATGAGCATCTACGCAAACGGTCGCAAACTAGTAGTGACCGCTAAAGATCCTGAACTACTTACGAGTCAAACATAACCCCACCGTGTTCTCTTCTCAAAGTGAAAAGAGACAGTCACGGTTACTCACACAGTTGTGTGTTTTACTTCGGATCCTCTGTCAAGTTTTCTACAACCGGACATTAACAAATTCCAATCCGCCACATAACCGCAGGCACGGCTTTCGAAAGATTATAACCCTGCAGGGGTGTCCCAACTTAGCCCATCACAAGCTCTCACGATTAGCTGAAGTGATAAATTTAATATCATCACCCCTTATCTTAGGGAAATCCGATCAGGCTCGGCATCCCGGTGCACAAGACATTTCGACAATGGTAAAACAAGTCCAGCAAGACCTCCCGGTGTGTCGACACCTTGACAGTAGCCGCGCGTATCTCATCTCAGGCCACGACCGGATGGGCGATGCTACAGGTAAAACCAAACCTCGAGTTTCCCCGTGGTGGCCCTGCAGGACCCCCGTTTGGGACCAACACCATCAGCACTGGCCCCCCTGCTATGTAGAAAGAATCCTCGGGTAGCTCTAACTCCCTATGCAATTAATTAATTAATTAAGTTGTTATTATGAGCAAATTAAAACCAAAGTTGGGCCTTGCTGGAGGAGTTTTATTCAAAGTCGAACTGTCAAGGGGTCCCCATCCACCCATCGTGTAAGGAACGCAAAATCAAGGAACATAATGCCGGTTTATCGGCGCCTAAGGTGGCATGAGTGGAACAAAACACCGAGCAAAAGGCCAAGCCTTCCACCCATGCCCAGTATATAGGTGTGTTAATAATAATTATAGATATTGTGATATAACAACAACAAATTCCCTCCTGGAACGAACTTCATCTTCACCTGCAACTAACAACGCTATAAGAGGGGCTGAGCAAGCGGGTAACATAGCCAAACAGTGGTTTTGCTAGGAAGGTGTCAAAGGTTAGAGGTTTCATGGCAACAAAGGAGAGGGCTGACAATAAAAGATGGGTAGCGCGACATGTAACGATAGCATCGAGACAACTAAGCATGGCAATGGTAGTAAAGGTATCCAAGGGTATGATCATCTTGCCTGGGATTCCGCAAGGGAGAAGAACGGGTCCATGAAGTAGACGGAGCAACAAAGTCGAGCGAATCCTCACAACTCCGGAACGAATCCGAAGCTAACAAGAGAAGCAACCGGAAAGAAGCAAACAACACGGTAAACACACAAGCATAAACATGGCATACGATGCACATCCAAGTATGATGCATGTCCGGTTTAAATATGCATGGCATGGCAAAGTGCACAAACAAGACTACAATTTAAGTGGATCTCAATTTGCAACGAGTTCCAATATTGACGAAACACCACATGTTAATTATTTAGTTGACTCTCGTTATTTACAAGACAAGATTAAATGTTTTTAACATAGCAAGAGGTGAAGCATAATAAAACTACACTATTTAGGCATTTTAAATGGGGCCGGAAAATAACAACAACAATTCCGGGAAAATCCCCATGAGCATGTTTAGTAATTTTAAGCAACAACAATTCACACATTTTAATGTTGTTAACATGATGCGGATGACATGATCAAGTTTATGCAAGTTTTATTAAAAGTTGACATGAAGAAGATATGAAGTATTTGTCAGCATGGTGGAAAGAAAGGGTGCCACGGCAACGATCTGAAAATGATGCAACGCAGCATCTCGGTTTTGGTAACCCGTTGAGAGACTGGTGCAAAAGAAAAGATGGCGGAGAGCGAGTCGAACAAGATGGACGGTGGGGTGATCGCGTCACCGGGTTCCCACGGGTCGGCGACGAGGCAACCGAGGAGCACGACAAAAGATGAGACGGGCACGGTGCACACAAGGGCAAACATTTCATACAACACACAAGCAACATCCGCGGGTCATCGTCTCGGGGTTATACCTTCGGAACAATCGTTCCCGGGGCGGTTCGAGATCTTAGTGGAAGTAGTGGTACTCGCGGTCGTAGAGGAAGTAGGCGTTCCGTGAGTCGTGGTACACGGGTCGTAGAGGGAAGTAGTCGGACACGTTTCCGAAGAGGTACTAGCCGGCGGGGTACTTGTCGAGTCGTCGTTGACGTAGGGGTACACGTTCGTAGAGGTACTTGCGGTCTCGGCGACGGTAGTTGTTCACGTTCGTAGATGTACTCGTTCCGTTTGTAGATGTACTTGGTGCATCCATTGTTTTCCGGGGCGACGGTAGTGGTACTTGTTCATGAAGTCGTTTTGGTTCGTAGATGTTCATGTTCGTAGCCGTTCGGGTCTTCCATAGAGGTACTTGACGAAACTTGATGGTCCGGACAAACCATCTGCACCCAAAGGCAGCAGGACGGAGTGGCGGGCGGTTGATGCAGGCGGAACCACGGCAGCAGCAGGGCTAGGCGGCGCCGGTGAAAGTGCTCCCTGCGGCGGGGATGGAGGTAGCAGAGGTGGGGCGTTGGGGTACTTGTAGGTGAGGCTGGAGCTGCGGTGCCTGGCCGAGGGAACGGCTAGGAGGCAGGGGCGCTACAGGAGGACGGCCTTGGACGGGGAGGCGAGGCACGGCTCCCACGCTGGAGATGGAGGTGCGCCGGCCTTGGCGCTGTCGGGCTGGAGAAGGGAGGCCGGGGCGCACCGGGCTCCTGGCGCGGCGGGGTGCCGAGGCAGAGGCCTGGGGAGGCCATGGCGATGCGGCCGCTCGCGCCTGGCGACGGAGGCGCGGACGGGACGGCGGGAGGCGGGCGTGGGGCGCGCAGGAGAGTGAGAGGAGGAGGGCACGGGCGCTGGAGGCGAGGTAGCGAGCGCTGGGGGCGCTGGAGGCGAGGCATCGATGCAGGAGGAGGAGGGATCGAAGCAGGGGATCGAGGAAGAGAAGGGTTCGGGCGCTGCGGGATAGATCGATGGGGATGCGGTCGGCTGCGAGAGAGGAGAGCGAGGGGTGGCGGCGGTAGGGAAAGAGGGTCGGGAGCGAGCGATCGGTGAGGCTAGGGTTTCCAGGAGCGGCTGTGTTGGGCCAGCCTGGTCCGACAGGCCCAAGAGGCCTGGGCCGGCTTGGAGGCAGAGATGGAATAGAAGGCTGGCTGGAGGCTGGTTGCTCTTCTTATTTCTTTTGCAGAAATAAAATAGGGAGAGTACAACATTTAAAAGAAAAGAGGCCAAGAAGAAGAAAATAAATGATGGAACATTTTTGTAAGGCTTTATGGAATATTACCAACCCAACAAAAATGATTCCAACAAAATAGGGAAGATATGCAAGTGTGTTTGGTTTAATTCCAAAGAATGGAATATTTAAAATATAGCTCCCTAATAATATTGAGAGGCTTTTATATGTTAGAAAGAGAAGTCACACTTCCCTCGATTTAAATGGACCGAAGGTCCGCACGATTTATTTAAGTTGAGATGCAAAATAATATGACATGATGGCATGACTGAAACACGCGGGAGAACCCGGAACCTCTGGAATCTTCTGGGACGTCGGTCTTCGGGTGTCACATATCCCCGGCAGAACAGCTCTGCCAGAGCCCTAGATTGGTTTCCGCCTCGGTTCCGCCTCGATACGGCGGCGTCTGGTCCCGAAAGCCTCCTTATGATTTTTTCCAGGTCAAAACGCTTCATATAGGAGAAGATGGGCACCGGGGGCCTGCCGGCTAGCCCTCGAGGCAGGGGGCGCGCCCTGGGAAGGGGGGCGCGCCCTCCACCTTCGAGGCGAGCCGGTGGCCCCTCTCGTGGGTTTCTTTCGCCAGATATTTTTTATATTTTCCGAAACGACGTTCTGTGGAGTTTCAGGGCTTTTGGAGTTGTGCAGAATAGGTTTCCGGAGTTTGCTCCTTTTCTAGCCCAGAATTCCAGCTGCCGGCATTCTCCCTCTTCATGTAAACCTTGTGAAATAAGAGAGAAAAGGCATAAGTATTGTGACAAAACATGTATGAACAGCCCAAAATGCAATAAATAACAACTTATAAGCATGATGCAAAATGGACGTATCATAGCCAGGCACGTATTGTATTGTTGCCATCAAGTATAAAAAGATGGGGTTTATATCATATAGCTTGAGTTTATCCATCTACATCTTGTCATCTTGCTTAAGGCGTTACTCTGTTCTTATGAACTTAAAACTCTAGATGCATGTTGGATAGCGGTCGATGTGTGGAGTAATAGTAGTAGATGCAGGCAGGAGTCGGTCTACTGGTCACAGACATGATGCCTATATTCATGAGCATTGCCTTAGATATCGTCATAAATTCTCGCTTTTCTATCAATTGCTTGACATTAATTTGTTTACCCATCGTATGCTTTATTCAAGAGAGAAGCCTCTAGTGAAACCTATGGCCCCCGGATCTATTTTACATCTATTATATTTAGATCTATAAAACCAAAAATCCAAAAATACCTTGCTGCAATTATTAATTTCTTTACTTTATTTAGCTTTTTACTTTAGTTTTAAACCTATCTCCATGAGATATCACTCTTGTTCGTGACACTGAAGGGATTGGCAACCCCTTTTTCGTGTTTTGTGCAAGTGTTTGTTAGTTTCTGTAGGTGCATATATTGGGGACTTGCTTGTACCTCCTATTGGATTGATACCTTGGTTCTCAACTAAGCGAAATACTTATCTTTACTTTAGTGCATCACCCTTCCCTCTTCAAGGAAAAAATCAACGGAAGCTCAAGAAGTAGCAGGAAGAATTTCTGGCGCCGTTGCCGGGGAGGTCTACATCAAGCCTACCAAGTACTTGTCATAAACTCTCATCTCTTGCACTTACAGTATTTTCCATTTGCCTCTCATTTTCATCTCCCCCACTTCTAAAACATTTTCAGAAAAACACAAAACTATTTGCCTTTTTATTCGCCCTTTCTCGTTTGTCTTTTTGTTTTCTTGTGCGTTAGATCACTTAGATATCATGTTTAAATACGGGGAGTTTGTCATTGAAAAGGATGGTAATGATCTTAGAGGAAAGTTTGATGATTTTGCTAATGATTATCTCCATGAAAAAGAGCATAATATCATAAAACAAAAAATTGTGTGGGTAGTGGCAATATTATCGGAAAAGGTGTTATTCAAGATTTCCTTACTTGTGCCGATGCGCTACCTACGCTAGGAGGATCTATTTTAAATAAAATCAATAGCCTCGCGGATGCAATAACTTTGGTCATTATAGAATTTGAAAGACAATTTGTTCATACGCATCCTTGCATACAAGGGATTTTTCTAGAGTTCTCTAATGTTCAACATTCTTCTGTTAAGCACGCCGCTACTATATTCCTAGCTCACGAGTTTAGATCATCATGAAAGAAGCTAGCGGAATTTTTGTGCATTACAAAATAAATGGTGGTTGTCCCCCCATAGAGGAGATCCTTTTTAATCAAGAGGAAATAATGAGATTGCAATCTCCTTATTATGTTGCCTACAATGAGAGTTGAGGAAAAGCGTTCCTACCAAGGTTTTGGTTGATAAGATTTCTCAACTTAATGATAATTTTGCTATACAAAACCACAGGTTAGGGTTCACTTTGAGAGACATGCTTATGACTTTTCATCAAAGGAACGCTTATAATGATGAGTTGGTTATATAATATCAGGGGCCGAAGGAGGAAGCTATTCCTCCCAAACTTAATCTTAAGGATCCTTATCCCATTAAATTTAGCCCTTCTGATTATTTGTGTTTGCCAAAAAGAAAACTTGCTGCTGAAAGAAGAGAGTATGATATGAGCATGGATGACCTCCCTTACTATTATGACAATACCTAGATCATTGATTTATGCCTGGCTAGGGGTGTTAAACAATAGCGCTTGTTGGGAGGTAACCCAATTTCTTTTCTTTTTTTCTTCCCGTTCTTGAATAAATCTATCATCTAGCCTCTCGTTAGATGTGTTTTCATGTTTTAAATTAGTGTTTGTGCCAAGTAAGACCTTTGGGGTGATTTGGAAGATAGTAGATTCATTTTTTCTGGAAAACACAAACTTTTGCGTCCAGTCTCAGAATTGTTTCTGGTTCTTGGAACATGGAAACACTCTGATTTTTGTACAAGTTTCTTATATACAAATTTCTTACTTTGTCCTATTTTTTCAGAATTTTTAGAGATGCATAAGTTTCACATCAATTCGCATATTTACATACTGTTCTATTTTTGACAGATTTTGTTTTCTTTGTGTTGTTTGATTATTTTGATGCATCTATGGCTAGTATCGGGGGGTATGAACCATGGAAAAGTTGGAATACAGTAGATATTACACCAATACAAAATAAGAATGAGTACACAACAGTACCTACAAGTAAGGATTGCATTTGTTTTACTAACGGATCTCACGAGTTTTCTGTTGAGTTTTGTGTTGTGAAGTTTTCAAGTTTTGGGTAAAGATTGGATGGACTATGGAATAAGGAGTGGCAAGAGCCTAATCTTGGGGATGCCCAAGGCACCCAAGGTAATATTCAAGTACAACCAAGCATCTAAGCTTGGGGATGCCCCGGATGGCATCCCCTCTTTCGTCTTCAATCTATTGGTAAATTTACTTGAGGCTATATTTTTATTCACCAAATGATATGTGTTTTGCTTAGAGCGTCTTGTATGATTTGAGTCTTTGCATTTTAGTGTGCCACAATCATCCTTTCTGTACACACCTTTTAAGAGAGACATGCATTAATCGTGAATTTATTAGAATACTCTTTGTGCTTCACTTATATCTTTTGAGCTAGGGTAGTTGCTCTAGTGCTTCACTTATATCTTTTTTAGCACGGCAGTGATGTTTATTTTGAAGAAATTGTTGAACTCTCATGCTTCACTTATATTATTTTGAGAGTCTCTAAACAGCATGGTAATTTGTTAGGTTGTGAATTTACTCCAAATATGATAGGCATCCAAAGAGGGTATAATCAAAACTCTCATAAAGAGCATTGAATTTATGAGAAGTTTGATTCCTTGCAATTATTTTATGATATTAAGATGGTGATATTAGAGTCATGCTAGTAGTAAGTTGTGTGCTTAAAGAAATAATTGTGTTAAGGTTTGTGATTCCCTTAGCATGCACATATGGTCTTCTAGTTATGTGATGAAGTTGGAGTGCGATTTATTTTTGATTGTCTTCCTTTGAGTGAAAGTGTGTAACACTCCAAATTTTTGGATTTGATTTCTTCCAAACTTGGTCTTTTGGAAGGGGGATTTTTGATCTTCTCTTGGAACCCCTTTCTAAAAACTTTTCTGACCAAAGTTTGTGTGTTCTTCTCCAACTTGATTCTGGTCTTGAAGGTTTTCTTCTTGTGTTGGCTCAACACAAGTTGTTTTTCTCAATAGGGTTTGTTTGATTCTTTTCCCTTCTTGTATATCCATCATATAAGAATATTGGACTTGTCTTCCCCTTTCAAACTTTTCTTGCCATGGCACCCAATGAAAATATTTCTCTCCAAGACCTCCTCTTAACCTTGAATCAAGTCTCTCATCAATTCCAGTAGGTTTCAACCTTATTGGAATTTTTCTTCTAATTATTTTGCACCAAAGACAATTTATGTCCTTTGAAATGGACCATGGTGATTTACAAAGGAACCACCATGATCATTTTGATATTTGATTCCAAACCAACTCCCCTAGATAGTCCTTAGTACCCACAACCTAGATCCATCTTGTTTCACTGGTCCACAGTTCAAAAATTTCAAATTTCACTTGCTGCAAGTTTGGACCAGATTTGCAAATTTTGGTGAAATTCATATTTTCCTTCTTCCTAAAAATCTGTGAAAATTCAGGCAGCCTCTAGATGCATCAAGAGACCACTCCACCAAATATCAGCTCCAGAAAGATTTTCCACATGCCAAAATCATTTCGTCAAACATCTGGCGTGCACTGTTTCTGTCAGTTTCAGAAAAGTTAATTGAAGTTAACACGCGACAGTGCAGCTTCGTCAGTTTCATCAGAGAACGTTCGTCAATCTCACCAGTGCCGCTTTGGATCATTGCTTCACTGCACCTCACTCTTATCCAGAGCGCCGCACGTGCACTTGGTTGGTTCTTGGTGTCGGTGGCACCCTGGCCCGCCCACGCCGGCGTCTTCCGCGGCGGCAGAGCCACCCGTGGCGGCCAACAGGAGGAACCCTGCGGCACAATTCCGCTCGGCACCGCCCAAGTTGCCTGGAAGCTCCGCGTGGTCACCTCCTTGCCAGCGCACGCCTGCAGCACCGTCACAGTGGCCTGGCATGCACAGGGCGCGCTCTGTGTCGCCGACGTGTCGCACGGCCGTTCCGTCGGGGACAAGCCGTAACCACCCCTACCTTGCTGAGTTAGGCACCGAAATGGAATCAGTGCACCTCCTAGTCGATGCTCAAGCACCTAAACCAACCGTCCAGCCACAGCGCCGCCGTAATCGATCGCCGAACTTATCCCATTCACGGCAACCGCCTCGGGCCGGCTATAAATAGCGCCTCCGAGCTCGCTCTCGACCTCGCACATCTCCACCGTCTCACCAGACCCCGCCCAGCCACTGGAAGAGCCTCGAGGGGCCCTTCTTCCCCAACTCCGGCCACCTCCGTCCGCCTCAGGTTCCAGCAAAGTTCTCTCTGGTGAGAGCTCCTCCACCGCCCTAGACTCATTCGTAGCCTCCTGACACCTCTAGGAGACTAACCCCCACTCCAATTTGACCCCAGCAACTCTCTCCGACGAGGACCACGACCACCCGAGCCGCCGTCCGCCAGAGATAGGGTCGCCGTCGACGTGGGGCTCGCCGACGCTCAACTCCACCACCCACCGACACGGAAGAACACCAGGAACCCGTAGGTACCACTCACTCCCCCTACCTCACCGTGGATCGGCACCGGTGACCACCGCAGCTCTCTGGCGCCGGTGACCACCGCAGCTCTCTGGCGCCGGTGCGACTCTGTTTCCGTTTTTAAACCTGACGGGTGGGACCCCCTCGTCAGCCTCTCAATCTCTTCCGAAACGTTTTCCTGGAAGGTGCCTTCGGGCAAAGTACGTTTTCCTATTCGGCTGGCGTACTGCGTACCGATTCATTTTCTGTTTTTATATTCTAGCCCCTGGAAACTTTCTGTTTTATTACAGACAAGTCCCTGGACAGAAACTCTAATAACTTTTAAACAAAAGATGATTGTGAGTTGATTCTTTTTCGTCCTCTTTAGTTTTCTGTCTAGTTTTTTGTCATATTTATTTGAAAAATATTTGGGTAAACTTTTATGCACGCGCGGTATTTATGTTAGTATTCGTTTTGTTTGAATACGTAGATACCGAAGGACGTGACGGAGCCGCGAACTTCACCGAGTTAGACTCCGACTACTCCGAACCAAGCAAGCATGTTTGAACCTTTGATATGATGAGTGTGTTGCATGCTTGCTCGAGTAGTTCTTCTTCATAGCATGGTCATATAAGCATTTGTGGATGATTATATTTCATGCAAGTAAGCTTCGGGTGAACCCGAATGATGATGATTGAACCATCCCGATCATGTGGTGACATGATGGGTTGTGTACTGGTATTGTTGCAGCATGCCAGTCAATAGTTAACTCTAGTATCAACGTGGATCAAGTCATGATCCTGTTCATCTCCTTTTTGGGTACTGTCATATGCCTTCTGCACAGATTACGGTTTCGTCAGTTGCAAACCTCTTTCCGTGTACACACCAAGTAGAGGGGCCGGGATGAGGGTTCCATGGCCCTGGATTAAAGCCCGTCATCCTGTCAGGGGGCATGGGTGTTTCCAGTTGGGACCAAGAGGGGGGCACCCCTTAGAGCGCGCATATATAAATTTGATCCCATGCTATTCGAGGTTGTAGCCTCCCCGTCTTAAAGTTTTTCGTGAATGTTGTCACGGGTGATTCCGGGCAGCAGGATGTGAAATTGGTGTGTACTGGTCAGTTGTGTTTCTGCTAAAACACCATAGACGGAACTAGTCCTCGTGGCTAGTGGAATCCGTTGGCTGTGATATAAGAGTACAAGCTCTGCAGAGTCAAAACCTTCCCAGTAGCCATGTTTATGGCCTAGTGTTAATCTACGTGTCAACCCCGGTGACCGTCCCTAGTAATTTATGATAAAGTGGTGATTTTGCCAAGGTTCATTTCGGGTAGATGAACTGACCAGTTATCTCTGCACTGATTAATCTCTTGAAGTATTTTACCGTTATACCATGGATTATATAAGCCCTTTATGTGATGTCGCCCAGACGTCCGACTGTGGCATTCTTGTTATTTATTTTTGTTATAAGCCCTTTATGTGATGTCGCCCAGACGTCCGACCGTGGCATTCTTGTTATTTATTTTTGTTATAAGCCCTTTATGTGATGTCGCCCAGACGTCTGACTGTGGCATTCTTGTTATTTATTTTTGTTATAAGCCCTTT
>LR738711.1:701859015-701880357 GCA_902687465.1 Secale cereale | reverse complement strand
GATTTTGCCAAGGTTCATTTCGGGTAGATGAACTGACCAGTTATCTCTGCACTGATTAATCTCTTGAAGTATTTTACCGTTATACCATGGATTATATAAGCCCTTTATGTGATGTCGCCCAGACGTCCGACTGTGGCATTCTTGTTATTTATTTTTGTTATAAGCCCTTTATGTGATGTCGCCCAGACGTCTGACTGTGGCATTCTTGTTATTTATTTTTGTTATAAGCCCTTTATGTGATGTCGCCCAGACGTCCGACTGTGGCATTCTTGTTATTTAATTTTGTTATAAGCCCTTTATGTGATGTCGCCTAGACGTCCGACTGTGCCATTCTTGTTATTTATTTTTGTTATAAGCCCTTTATGTGATGCCGCACAGACGTCCGACTGTGGCATGTTTTTATTCATTTTTCCTCACGAGGCGTCGCTCGGACACTCGTTTGGTTATCTTTTATTTATCTTATGGACTTCGGGAGGACTACCACCCGACTTCCATTTCTACCTGCGGCGCAACTTAGATTATTCGGATATATATTGCTAGAATACTCACATGCATCATGTTTGCATTTGTTATATCTTATGTCCGAACTGTCTTGCGAGTACATTCAAAGTACTCACCTGGCTTGTTGATTTGGCCAGATGTTGACGAAGGCGATCTCATGGATGAAGAGTTCGATAGCGAGTCCGACGTCTAGTGGAGTCCCAGTCAGTCTCTTGCGATCCTGGAGTTGATCACTGTTTTATAACCGCTTCCGCCACCCACCAAATAAATTCTTTGGGTCTCACTCAGACACTCGATGAACTGTAAGATATTGGAGTCATGTCACCCACTACACCGTGACATATCCACTACCTTGTATTGCGAGTTAGTAGCTTTGCCACCCTACCTTTGTGTCATATCCGCCCTTATGTATTATATCGGCGTGCTTGTAATAAATTGTTGAGCAACCTCAGCTCAACCATGTATATATTCAGTTCTCTGGATTTCTGCATCAAGGATTTTTCTACCAGTAAGAAGTATTCTTCTGTGCTGGTTCGATGAAAAGGTCGGTTCTCCCGGTAATTATTTTACTGGAAAATCGGTCCTGACAACCTTGGTACCAGAGCCAGGCTGACTGTAGGAAGCCACTAGGTGCGATCGCTATTCGGTTATTAGCGTATTATGTGCTATTTCGGCATTTTTGCATTTGTAGCAATTTTCTGTTAGTCATCATAAATTTATGACTTGACTATTCGGAATTTTTGTCTACTTCTGTAGATGGCCAGTGGCGACTGCGATTCACAAGTGTTCGCCAACATTCCTGAGGGGTTTATCAAGCTCCTCGTCGCCATCACCAAGGTCGCGATCGGGCCATCGACCCGTCCAGAGTTCACACTCTACCGTCACAAGATCAGCGACAGTGTGTCAATGCACCAGGCCGCGGTGCAATTCAAGGGAGGGCGTTCTGAAGCACGCCGTTTCCGATTTGTCGGCAGGGCCATGCCTATGGAGAGGCATGCCATGCAAATGGCTGCCCGTGAGGCGATAGCTCGTCTCCGGGATGCTCTTCCTTCAATGAAGACTCGTCGCTACCGTTACCTCCCATGCCACGTGCCTTACACGTGCCACTATGCGTTTGCTTGCGCAAGGGGAGAATGTGATGAAGCCATCGAATCATTGGTTGAATACCTCAAGGCTCTTGAGGCAGCCTTTGATAACCTTGTGGACGACTTGGTGGCTGCCCGTATGGACTTAGTCCAGAGTGGTTCCGCCAACTGGAGGGAGCTACTCCATACTTCACCACCACTGACTCTTGTCTCGTCCTCAGCATCTTATGCACCTGCCATCATAGCCACCGATCGCCGCCTGCCTACCACTGAGGAGTTTGACCAGGTCATTGCTCCTACCCCAGTCAGAGCTACACCACCTGCCGCGCCCGCATCAACCCCTCGTACCAGTACTCCACGCCTGGAGCCTATTAGTGAGGAGGAAGTTGAGTCTCCATCACCACTGGGCCTTACCCTCGGCAAGCCGAGGGAAGTCTTCAACATCTCCGACTAGTGCGCCTGTCCGCGACGCGATGTGCTCGCTTGTATGATATGTGTTATATATAAAATAGGTTGATGGTAGTAGTTTGTTTGCGCATCATGTAGGAACTTGGAGAAGTGCGCTAGCATAAATAACATGTCAGGAATGTGTACGTGCATCCTGAGTGACGTATGTATAATTATGACTCGAGTGTAAGATGTGTACTAAGCGGTCCTTCCCCGTGCGCAATCAAGTTGCCTTTTTAATAATCTTTGGAGCTTGTGCTTTGCTGCTCTTGCAAATCTTGGTTTATATTTGCCGCTCGGTTTTTCTCATGATTTCTGCAATAATACCCCAGAGTGAAAAATGACTCGTCCCTGGACACGTTCCATGCCAAGTCCACTGGAGGAAAATAATGGCACATAATCAGGTAACAATTTCACGCAGGGGCAGTCAAGCCAGCAGGGCAGCGAAACAGCATTTTCTCAAGTATGCCGTCTTTACGAGCAAAGCCAGCAGCAGCATCAGGAAATGATGAACCATGTTATTAATATGGGGAATCACCGTGAGCCACACCAGCAGCATTCTAAATTGTCTGAACTACAGAAGACGCGTCCGCCAACATTTTCTCACACAAACAGACCTCTTGAGGCCGATGATTGGCTTCGAGACATTGAAAGGAAATTGATTGTGGCCCAATGCTCCGATCGTTAAAAGGTACTTTATGCACCGCATTATCTTACTGGAGTAGTCGCGTCATGGTGGGAGAATTTTCTGCACATGCACCCCAATTAAAATGATATCACGTGGGAGGATTTTAGGCGCACATCCCTAGAAGTATTATGAAGATCAAGAAAAGAGAATTTGATGACCTCAAGCAAAGGGGCATGACAGTGACTGAGTACAACAGCCAGTTTACTCAATTATCTTGTTATGCCAACGAAGAGCGTATGACTGAAAACAAGAAGATGGAAAAATTCCTGGATGGTTTGGCACCAGCACTTAAATGCAATTAGTCGTACACACTTTTCCAGATTTCAAGACACTTGTGGACAAGGCTATTACTTTGGAAAATGAGCGTCGCAGTCTGGAAGATATTCGCAAGCGAAAAAGGGATCAGACCAACCACACTCGCAATAACAGGAATAAAATACATTTTCTGAAATATGGGACGAACAAACCCATGACCAACGACACGCGTCCGAGCAAAAACTTCCATGCAAGGGACAAGGATTTCACGTATCGCCCAGGTGTTACTTGCAACGCTTGTGGAGAAGAGGGACACTATGCTAAACAGTGCCCAAAGCCAAGGAACTCAACCCCGAAGTCGAACAACAATGGAAACAATTCAGCGCCCAAGCATAACAACTTCAACCCCAATAACAATCATAAGAAAGGCCACCCGAACCATGTGACCAAGGAGCAAGCACAGGATGCCCCGGATATCATACTCGGTACGTTCCCTGTCAACACAATACCTGCCACGGTTTTGTTTGATTCTGGAGCTTCTCATTCGTTCATTTCGAAGAGCTTTGCTTTGCAACATGATTTTTCGATGCTTCCTTTGGGAAAATCAATGACCATTAAGTCCCCCGGAAGTAAGCAGATCACTCAGAATTACTGCCAAGGTGTAACTATTGAGATTGAGGGATTAAAGTTTCACGCAAACCTCATCGTGTTGGAAAACAAGGGACTGGATGTTATGTTGGGTATGGAATGGCTAACCACCAACAAAGGATTTATCGACTGCTTCAACCGAACTGTGATTCTTACTCATCATCACGGAAAGATGATAAGAGTCGCAGCTCAAGAAAGACCAATATCGCGGCAACCAAAAATAAACAAGGTAGAAACTTCTGAGTTAAGCAAAGTTCCAGTAGTATGTGAATTTCCAGACGTATTTCCCGAAGAACTGCCAGGCCTACCACCAGACAGAGAAATAGAATTCATCATTGAGCTAGCACCTGGAACCACCCCCATTTACAAGAAACTATATAGAATGGCACCGTCCGAGTTGGTTGAACTAAAGAAGCAAATAAAGGAATTACTGAACAAAGGATTTATACAGGCCAGCTCCTCACCTTGGGGTTCGCCGGTATTATTTGCCAAAAAGAAGGATGGGACTATGAGATTGTGTATAGACTACCGAGCGCTCAACATGGTCACTATCAAGAACAAATATCCAATGCCATGGATAAATGATTTATTTGACCAGCTCGCTCGAGCCAAGGTTTTCTCAAAAACTTATTTAAGGTCGGGTTATCATCAGTTAAAAGTACGGACAGAGGATATCCCGAAAACAACATTTACCTCCAGATACAGACTATATGAATTTACAGTAATGCCGTTTGGACTGACCAACGCCCCCGCATATTTTGTCCACCTCATGAACAAAGTGTTTATGAAATTTATGGACAAATTTGTGGTGGTATTTATTGATGATATTTTGGTATATTCAAGGACACCAGAAAAACAAGCTGAACATCTCCGTATTGTACTGGGTGAATTAAGGAAATATCAACTCTATGCCAAATTCAGCAAATGTGAATTTTGGTTAAGACAGGTTGGTTTTCTAAGCCATGTATTGCCACAAGAAGGAGTTGCTGTGGACCCGGAAAAAGTCAAGGCCGTACTTGGTTGGAAGCCACCGGCCAATGTAACAGATGTACGAAGTTTCCTCGGAATGGCTGGATATTACCGGAGGTTTATTGAGGGATTTTCCAACATAGCCAAACCAATGACACAGTTACTCAAGAAGGATAAGAAATTCGTTTGGACTGAAGCTTGTGAGAAAAGCTTCCAGGAACTCAAAAAGAAATTAACAACAGCCCCAGTATTGGTTGTACCAGACATACACAAAAGTTTCGAAGTATATTGCGACGCATCTCGGAAAGGCCTCAGATGCGTACTGATGCAAGAAGGCAAGGTAGTCGCATACGTTTCCCGACAACTACGGAAACATGAAGAAAATTATCCTACCCAGGACTTGGAATTGGCAGCAGTCATTCACGCACTCAAAGAATGGAGGCACTTTTTGCTTCGAAATCGTTGTGAAATATATACAGACCATAAAAGTCTCAAATATATTTTCACCCAACTAGAACTCAATTTACGACAACGACGCTGGTTGGAATTGGTGAAAGATTACGACGTTGGCATTCACTACCACCCTGGAAAGGCAAACGTAGTAGCAGATGCTCTCAGCCGTAACCCCATCACGGACAACGGCAGTCTACAAAACCTGAGACCTGAGTTTCAGCAGGAATTTGCCAAGCTCAACTTAATGATGGTCACTGAAGGCGAAGTGTCAAATATGGAAATACGGCCTACACTAATAGAACAAATTAAGAAGGCTCAGCATGGACATGCCAGCATTGAAGGCATAAAAAGAAAAGTGAGCCAGGACAATGCCTCAGAGTTTACCATAGACAGTGAGGGAATATTATGGTTCGGAGATAGGCTTTGCGTACCCAATAGCAAAGACCTCAAACAGCAAATTCTAGCAGAGAGCCACACCGCTCCGTATTTAATCCACCCTGGAGGGACCAAAATGTACAAGGACATTGAGGAAAGATTTTGGTGGCACAGTATGAAGAGGGATATAGCCACAATACATTGCATGTTGTGATTCATGTCAACGCATTAAAGCCGAGCACCAAAAACCCGTAGGACTGTTACAACCAAACAAGATACCTGAATGGAAATGGGACGATATTGGGATGGATTTTATTGTTGGACTGCCACGGTCGGAGCACGGAAATGATGTCATATGGGTCATCACAGATAGACAGACTAAGGTGGCACACTTCATTCCAGTCAAGACAATCCACACCACCCAAAAGCTTGCCAAGCTTTACCTCGCCCGTATAGTATGCCTGCATGGAGTTCCTAAGACTATAATATCCGACAGAGGCACTCAGTTCGTCTCCACATTTTGGGATCATTTACAGCAAGCCCTAGGAACACAACTAGTATTCAGTACAGCCTATCACCCCCAGACTAGAGGACAAACGGAACGAGTAAATCAAATACTAGAAGACATGCTGAGGGCATGTGTCCTCACCTATGGGACCAGTTGGGAGGCAAGCTTACCGTATGCCGAGTTCGCATACAACAATAGTTACCAAGCCAGCCTGAAAATGGCACCTTTCGAAGCCTTGTACGGACGAAGATGCCGTATTCCATTAAACTGGTCAGAAAAAGGGGACAGTCGTATCTTCGGCCCACACATGTTAAAAGAAGCTGAGGAAAAAGTTAAAACAATACGGGATCGACTCAAGACAGCCCAAAGTCGACAGAAGAGTTACTACGATCAAAAGCATCGGGAAGTAAGTTTTGAACCCGGTGAAAACGTGTACCTACGTGTATCTCCTATGAGGGGACTGCAACGGTTCAAGGTCAAAGGAAAGCTAGCACCACGATTTGTCGGACCCTTTCGTATAGTTGCACGGAGAGGCACAGTGGCCTACCAGTTGGACCTTCCCAAAGAACTATCAGACGTCCATGACGTGTTCCACGTTTCCCAGCTACGGAAATGTGTAAGCAACCCGGAGAAGCATGTGTCACATGAAAATCTTGATGTGCAACTAGACCTCACCTACCGGGAACACCCAATAAAAATATTAGAAGAGTCTGAATGAAGAACCCGTCAGAAGACAATTAAATTTCTCAAGGTTCAGTGGAGCAATCACATAGAGGATGAGGCAACATGGGAAAGGGAAGAATTTCTTCGGACAGAATACCCACACCTATTTGAGGATCAGCTGAAATCTCGGGGATGAGATTTTTCCTAAGGGGGTAGGTGTTGTAACACTCCAAATTTTTGGATTTGATTTCTTCCAAACTTTTGGTCTTTTGGAAGGGGGATTTTTGATCTTCTCTTGGAACCCCTTTCTAAAAACTTTTCTGACCAAAGTTTGTGTGTTCTTCTCTAACTTGACTCTGGTCTTGAAGGTTTTCTTCTTGTGTTGGCTCAACACAAGTTGTTTTTCTCAATAGGGTTTGTTTGATTCTTTTCCCTTCTTGTATATCCATCATATAAGAATCTTGGACTTGTCTTCCCCTTTCAAACTTTTCTTGCCATGGCACCCAATGCAAATATTTCTCTCCAAGACCTCCTCTTAACCTTGAATCAAGTCTCTCATCAATTCCAGTAGGTTTCAACCTTATTGGAATTTTTCTTCTAATTATTTTGCACCAAAGACAATTTCTATCCTTTGAAATGGACCATGGTGATTTACAAAGGAGCCACCATGTTCATTTCGATATTTGATTCCAAACCAACTCCCCTGGATAGTCCTTAGTACCCACAACCTAGATCCATCTTGTTTCACTGGTCCACAGTTCAAAATTTTCAAATTTCACTTGCTGCAAGTTTGGACCAGATTTGCAAATTTTGGTGAAATTCATATTTTCCTTCTTCCTAAAAATCTGTGAAAATTCAGGCAGCCTCTAGATGCATCAAGAGACCACTCCACAAAATATCAGCTCCAGAAATAATTTCCACATGCCGAAATCATTTCGTCAAACACCTGGCGTGCACTGTTTCTGTCAGTTTCAGAAAAGTTAACTGAAGTTAACAGGCGACAGTGCAGCTTCGTCAGTTTCGTCAGAGAACGTTCGTCAATATCACTAGTGCCGCTTTGGATCGTTTCTACCTCGCTCTTAACCAGAGCGCCGCACGCACACTTGGCTGGTTCTCGGCGTCGGTGGCACCCTGGCCCGCCCACGCCGGCGTCTTCCGCGGCGGCAGAGCCACCTGTGGCGGCCAACAGGAGGAACCCTGCGGCACAACGCCACTCGGCACCGCCCAAGTCGTGTGGAAGCTCCGCGTGGCCACCTCCTTGCCAGCGCACGCCTGCAGCACCGTCGCTGTGGCCTGGCACGCACTGGGCGCGCTCTCTGCCGCCGACGTGCCGCACGGCCGTTCCGTCGGGGACAAGCCGTAACCACCCCTACCTTGCTGAGTTAGGCACCAAAATGGAATCAGTGCACCTCCTAGTCGATGCTCAAGCACCTAAACCAACCGTCCAGCCACAGCGCCGCCGTAATCGTTCGCCGGACTTATCCCGTTCACGGCAACCGCCTCGGGCCGGCTATAAATAGCGCCTCCGAGCTCGCTCTCGACCTCGCACATCTCCACCGTCTCACCAGACCCCGCCCAGCCACTAGAAGAGCCTCAAGGGGCCCTTCTTCCCCAACTCCGGCCACCTCCATCCGTCTCGGGTTCCAGCAACGTTCTCTCTGGTGAGAGCTCCTCCACCGCCCTGGACTCGTTTGTAGCCTCCTGACACCTCGAGGAGACTAACCCCCACTCCAATTTGACCCCATCAACTCTCTCCGATGAGGACCACGACCACCCGAGCCGCCGTCCGCCAGAGATAGGGTCGCCGTTGACGTGGGGCTCGCCGACGCTCAACTCCACCACCCACCGACGCGGAAGAACACCAGGAACCCGTAGGTACCACTCACTCCTCCTACCTCGCCGTGGATCGGCGCCGACGACCACCGCAGCTCTTTGGCGTCGGCGCGACTCTGTTTCCGTTTTTAAACCTGACGGGTGGGACCCCCTCGTCAGCCTCTCAATCTCTTCCGAAACGTTTTCCTGGAAGGCGCCTTCAGGCAAAGTATGTTTTCCTATTCGGCTGGCGTACTGCGTACCGATTCCTTTTCTGTATTTATATTCTAGCCCCTGGAAACTTTCTGTTTCATTACAGACAAGTCCTTGGACAGAAACTCTAATAACTTTTAAATAAAAGATGATTTTGAGTTGATTCGTTTTCTGTCATCTTTAGTTTTCTGTCTAGTTTTTTGTCATATTTATTTGAAAAATATTTGGGTCAACTTTATGCACTCACGGTATTTATGTTATAATTCGTTTTGTTTGAATACGTAGATACCAAAGGACGTGACGGAGCCGCGAACTTCACCGAGTTAGACTCCGACTACTCCGAACCAGGCAAGCATGTTTGAACCTTTGATATGATGAGTGTGTTGCATGTTTGCTCGAGTAGTTCTTCTTCATAGCATGGTCATATAAGCATTTGTGGATGATTATATTTCATGCAAGTAAGCTTCGGGCGAACCCGAATGATGATGATTGAACCATCCCGATCATGTGGTGACATGATGGGTTGTGTACTGGTATTGTTGGAGCATGCCAGTCAATAGTTAACTCTAGTATCAATGTGGATCAAGTCATGATCCTGTTCATCTCCTTTTTGGGTACTGTCATATGCCTTCTGCAAAGATTACGGTTTAGTCAGTTGCAAACCTCTTTCCGTGTACACACCAAGTAGAGGGGCCGGGATGAGGGTTCCATGGCCCTGGATTAAAGCCCGTCATCCGGTCAGGGGGCATGGCTGTTTCCGGTTGGGACCGAGAGGGGGGCACCCCTTAGAGCGCGCATATATAAATTTGATCCCATGCTATTCGAGGTTGTAGCCTCCCCGTCTTAAAGTTTTTCATGAATGTTGTCACGGGTGATTCCGGGCAGCAGGATGTGAAATGGGTGTGTACTGGTCAGTTGTGTTTCTGCTAAAACACCGTAGACGGAACTAGTCCTCGTGGCTAGTGGAATCCGTTGGCTGTGATATAAGAGTACAAGCTCTGCAGAGTCAAAACCTTCCCAGTAGCCATGTTTATGGCCTAGTGTTAATCTACGTGTCAACCCCGTTGATCGTCCCTAGTAATTTATGATGGAGTGGTGATTTTGCCAAGGTTCATTTCGGGTAGATGAACTGACCAGTTATCTCTGCACTGATTAATCTCTTGAAGTATTTTACCGTTATACCATGGATTATATAAGCCCTTTATGTGATGTCGCCCAGACGTCCGGGTGTGGCATTCTTGTTATTTATTTTTGTTATAAGCCCTTTATGTGATGTCGCCCAGACGTCCGACTGTGGCATTCTTGTTATTTATTTTTGTTATAAGCCCTTTATGTGATGTCTCCCAGACGTCCGACTGTGGCACTCTTGTTATTTAATTTTGTTATAAGCCCTTTATGTGATGTCGCCCAGACGTCCGACTGTGGCATTCTGGTTATTTATTTTTGTTATAAGCCCTTTATGTGATGTCGCTCAGACGTCCGACTGTGGCATGTTTTTATTCATTTTTCCTCACGAGGCATCGCTCGAACACTCGTTTGGTTATCTTTTATTTATCTTATGGACTTCGGGAGGACTACCACCCGACTTCCATTTCTACCTGCAGCGCAAATTAGATTATTCGGATATATATTGCTAGGATACTCACATGCATCATGTTTGCATTTGTTATATCTTATGTCTGAACAGTATTTCGAGTACATTCAAAGTACTCACCTGGCTTGTTGATTTGGCCTGATGTTGAAGAAGGCGATCTCATGGATGAGGAGTTCGATAGCGAGTCCGACGTCTAGTGGAGTCCTAGTCCGTCTCTTGCGATCCTGGAGTTGATCACTGTTTTATAACTGCTTCCGCCACCCACCAAATAAATTCTTCGGGTCTCACTCCGACACTCGATGAACTGTAAGATATTGGAGTCATGTCACCCACTACACTGTGACATATCCACTACCTTTTATTGTGAGTTAGTAGCTTTGCCACCCTACCTTTGTGTCATATCCGCCCTAATGTATTATATCGGCGTGCTTGTAATAAATTGTTGAGCAACCTCAGCTCAACCATGTATATATTCAGTTCTCTGGATTTCTGCATCAAGGATTTGTCTACGAGTAAGAAGTATTCTTCTGTGCTGGTTCGATAAAAAGGTCGGTTCTCCCGGTAATTATTTTACTAGAAAATCGGTCCTGACAAAGTGGGGGGGGGTGCGATGGTTAACTCCTACCAACCTCTCCCCAAGGAGCATGCGTAGAAGTACTTTGCTTCGAGGAATAATTAACTTTTTGCAATAAGTATGTGAGTTCTTTATGACTAATGTTGAGTCCATGAATTATACGCACTCTCACCCTTCCACCTTGGTAGCCATTCTAGTACCACGCAACTTTCGCCGGCGCATCAAACCCACCTTATACCTTTCTCAAAATAGTCACCGTACCTACCTATTATGGCATTTTCATAGCCTTTCTGAGATATATTGCCATGCAACTCCACTGTTCTGTCATCATGTTTGAGTTTACCATCGAGTTGTAAGTAAATAAAAGTGTGATGATCATCATTATTAGAAGATTGTCCCATGTGAGGTTATAAAAAAAAAGAGGACAAAAGAGTCTCCAAAAAAAGAAGAAAAAGGAAAAAAAAGAGAAAAGAGTCTCCAAAAAAATGAGAGAAAAAGAGAGAAGGGACAATGTTACTATCCTTTTCCACACTTTTGCTTAAAAGTAGCATCATGTTCTTCTTTGTAGAGAGTCTCCTATTTTGACAATTTCATATATTACTAGTGGGAAATTTTCATTGTAGAACTTGGCTTGTATATTCCAGCGATGGGCTTCCTCAAATTCCCTAGGTGTTCATGAACAAGCAAGTTGGATGCACACCCACTTAGTTTCTTTTGAGCTTTCATACACTTATAGCTCTAGTGCATCCATTACATGGCAATCCCTACTCACTCACATTGATATCGATTGATGGACATCTCCATAGTCCATTGAGTGCCTAGTTGATGTGATACTTTCTCCCTACTTTTGTCTACTACCACCTTCAATTCCACCTATAGTGCTATGTCCATGGCTCATGCTTATATATTGCATAAAGAGTTGAAAAGCTAAAGTGCGTTAAAAAGTATGAAACAATAGCTTGGCTGACACCGGGTGGGCATGATTTATACTTTGTGATAAGAAGAGGGAGCATAACAAGACTATATGATTTTGTAGGGATAACTTTCTTTAGCCATGTTATTTTTGAAGCTTCATAATTGTCTTTCTAGTATGCTTGAAGTAAGTATTATTGTCTTAATAACAATGAACTTTTGTTTTGAATCATATGGATCTGAACATTCATGCCAAATAAAGAAGAAATAAATTGCTAAATATGCTAGGTAGCATTCCACATCAAAAATTCTGTTTTTATCATTTACCTACTCGAGGATGAGAAGGAATTAAGCTTGGGGATGCTTGATACGTCTCCGACGTATCTATAATTTTTTATTGTTCCATGCTATTATATTATCAACTTTTGATGTTTTATATGCATTAATATGCTATTTTATATTATTATTGGGACTAACTTATTAACGTAGAGCCTAGTGCTAGTTTATGTTTTTTCCTTGTTTTTGAGTTTTGCGGAAAAGGAATATCAACGGAGTCCAAAGGAAATAAAACTTACGCGGTGATTTTTCTTGGACCAGAAGACACACGTAGGACTTGGAGTCCAAGTCAGAGAGTCCCCGAGGAGATGACAAGCCAGGGGGGTGCTCCCCTAGGGCTTGTGGCCCCCTCGGAGACCCCCTGACCCCCTATCTTGGCCTATAAATTCAGAAATATTCCTGAAACCCTAGAAGCATCCATGAAAATACTTTTCCACCACCACAGGTTCTGATCTTGTGAGATCCCATGTGGAGGCTTTTTCTGGTACTCTGTCGGAGGGGGATTTGATCACGGAGGGCTTCTACATCAACATGGTTGCCCTTCCGATGATGTGTGAGTAGTTTACCACAGACCTACGGGTCCATAGCTAGTAGCTCGATGGCTTCTTCTCTCTCTTTGATCTTCAATACAATGTTCTCCTCGATGTTCTTGGAGATTTATTCAATGTAATCTTCTTTTGCGGTGTGTTTGTCGGGATCCGTTGAATTGTGGATTTATGATCAGATTATCTATGAATATTATTTGAATCTTCTCCGAATTCTTATATGCATGATTTGATATCTTTGTATTTCCCTTCGAATTAATTGTTTGGTTTGGCCAACTAGATTGGTAATTCTTGCAATGGGAGAGGTGCTTAGTTTTGGGTTCAATCTTGCGGTGTCCTCACCGAGTGACAGAAGGGGTAGCGAGGAATGTATTGTATTGTTGCCATCAAGGATAAAAAGATGGGGTTTATATCACATTTCTTGAGTTTATTCCTCTACATCATGTCATCTTGCTTAAGGCGTCACTCTGTTCTTATGAACTTAATACTCTAGATGCATGCTGGATAGCGGTCGATGTGTGGAGTAATAGTAGTAGATGCAAGCAGGAGTATGTCTACTGGTCATGGACGTGATGCCTATATTCATGATCATTGCCTTAGATGACGTCATAACTTTGCGCTTTTCTAGCAATTGTTCGACAGTACTTTGTTTACCCACCATATGCTTTACTCAAGAGAGAAGAGAGTCCGGGTGTAATATTTCCCTTCCTCTGCAAGATGGTCATGTAGAACCCTAGGTCCTTCCGGTGCATATATAAACCGGAGGGTTTAGTCCATAGAGACAACAATCACAATTGCATAGGCTAGACTCCTAGGGTTTTAGCCATTACGATCGAGGTAGATCAACTCTTGTAACCCCATATTCATCCAGATCAATCAAGCAGGAAGTACGGTATTACCTCAATCGAGAGGGCCTGTACCTGGGTAAACATCGTGTCCCTGGTCTCCTGTTACCATTAATCCTCAAACGCATAGTTCGGGACGCCCTACCCGAGATCCGCTGGTTTTGACACCGACATTGGTGCTTTCATTGAGAGTTCCACTGTGTCACCGGCAGAAGGATTAATGGCTCCCTTCGTCATCAAAGATGGCGCCACCACCGAGGGAATTTTTCTCCCCGGCCAGATTTTGTGTTCGGCGGCTTCGTGCTTCGTGCCAACACGGAAGGCCACCTAGAGTAGGTTGACAGCTATGCCCCTGGTCATCAGATCATATTTGGAAGCTTGAACTACGTTGCTGACGTCCATGGAGATTTGATCTTCGACGGACTCGCACCCATGGCGGCTGCTCCCTGCCTCCATGATGAAGACGTCTTAGATCTGTCAGTGGACCCCGTCCAGGGGTCACCACCTGCGACAAATCTGTCCTTAGATCCAGAGAAGATCGCTTCATCCGAGGACGGGAAGATCAACCAAGCCACGAAAACCACAGATTTAGCGGCGTTCGAGCTGCTCACAGACCCAGTATTGAGCGGGACTCCCCCCGCCGATGGAGCACCGGACTCGTCCCCGATTACGAGCTCCGAACTTTCGAGATCCGCACTTTTTGGGCCCAATGGAGCGGTTGTCACCGAACTCTGCTCCACAGATTCCCGAGCATACATCTAGCACTCGCTTTTAAATGAGGTGCTGGACTTACTACAATCTCTCACCCTAACAGAGGATTCCCAGTCGATCTATGCCCAGTTTGAACTGGACCTGAAGACAGGGAATTTTCCTTCCCACCCACCACCCACTTGGTAGCCACGGTCGAAGACTTAACCGGTCTACTAGATGATGCTTCCGAAGACATCGATGGGATGGACCAAGACGTCCAAACCGATCTCAGTACAAACTCGCCCGTAACCGGGCGGTGGACGGCTACTTCTACCTATGATGTATACATGGTGAATACACCCAACGAGAAGGAAGATGATGGCGATAAAAATTGAAATCAAGATAAGCCCATCGATGAACCTCCTAAACGCTGGTGTCAGAAACGCCGCTCACGATCGTGCAAAGGAAAGGAAAGTAACACTGTAACCGGAGACGATGAAGATTCGGAGGAAGCCGATGACCCTATGGAGCCAGCGTTGGAGCAGGACGAATGGGAAGACGGTGAACACGGTCCCAAACCACTGGTCGATCACAGCAATGCCAAAGACAACAATTATAAACTTGCCTCCAAAGAGTACATCAGCCTGGGAGACGAACACTTCATCGCCCCAGAAGAACCCCTCGAACAAAAACGCTTTCAACAACAGCTCATTGCTACAGAAAGGAGCTTGAAAAAACAGCAACGGTGGCTTGCCGAACATCATACACTCAATGACAGATGGAACGAAGTGCTAGACGCTGAAGAAAGATATGGCCGTGAGCGCCAAACAAAGAGCTATCACGAGCGCAAACTGCTGCCCCAATTCAACGACGAGGCCATTGCGCCAATTCCGCCGAAGTATGACAAGGCCGATCAACCGGACCGACCACCTTGTGGACGGGATAAAGCAGCCAGCAACGCCGTACACCAGTCCGCACCTCCCCACTGTAAAGGAAAGGATACAGTGGCTCAGGGCCATAATTACGACCTATGTTAGGACCTGAATAAAAAAGCCGATCGGGATAGATCAATCTACGGATCAAGAGAACGTGCTCCCACACGGGACAGCGGCTATCAAGCCAAACACGCCGGGCACAATCAAGTTCGGAACCAACACCAAACAAAGACACCGTCTGAATTACGCCATGATATTGCAAAATACAGGGGTGCAGCACACCCTCTGTGCTTCACCAATGAGGTGATGGATCACGAATTTCCAGAAGGGTTTAAACCCGTAAACATCGAGGCGTATGATGGAATGACGGGCCCCGTTGTATGGATAGAAGACTTTATTCTTCACATCCACATGGCTCATGGAGATGACCTCCATGCCATCAAATATTTTTTCTCGAATACGCACGAGTGTGTGTATCATATATTGAGAGAAGAAGGGGGAAAGAACCCCGCCCACAGTTATTTACAAAGCGTTCACATATGGATGCACTCCACCCCACGACGTTTACATTACATAGGACTACTCACCAGCCGCCCGCCCATCTACCTCTACGAAAGAAATTTGAAAAATCTGCCTACAAGATACCAGCCTTTTTCCATGTTACACACTCGGAGGCTATCCGTCGTATGGCAAGTTGCACATCTGGTCTCATTCCGTCAAACAGGACAGAGTTCATGTGCTTCCACAATGTACACAGGGTCAGCAAGTGAATGGCTCGATAGGTCTTACCATGTTTTCCTTGTGGTATGGCTCTTGTGCACCAAGTTTGTATGTCTTCTCCTACTGATGGTGACAAGCCTGTCATGCCCATAGCCTGGCCTAGCTTGTTCCATATCTCTTTCGTGAATGCACATTGGAGCATGAGGTGATTTATAACTTTGTCGGCCTAGTCGCAAAGAGGGCATGCATTCTGGTGTGGGAGTCCATGTTTTGCAAGCCTGTCTGAGGTCCACACCCTGTTCCGCAGGGCCAACCATGCAAAGAAACAACAATGCAAAGGTGCGTTCGCTGCCCATGTGAAAATTGTCGTCGGTGAGACATGGAGCATGGCAAACCTGGCCGCGTACGCCGACCTCGGCGAGAATTGGCCATCCTTCTCCCAGGACCATGATAGCTAATATGGCACCTCGGTGTTAAGTGTTATATCTGCCACCCTTGACCAGGTCTCCAAAAATTGTCGAAGGCCGGTCTTGTCCATGTTTGGTCTGATATCACGCGCCCACGTTGCATCCGTCAGAGCCTCGGCAACAGTTCTAGTGCTCCGAACTTTCTTAGGCACCTTTTCATATACTGTCGGGGCCATCTCTTGTATTCGGTAATTTAGCCATATATCCTACCAGAAAAAAGCTATGCGTCCATCGCCAAGGGCTAGTCTAGCCCCGCCTGAAACATGACTTTTGCCTCATCAGTGATTGAGAACCTGAATTCTACCAATGGTCTGGACAGGTCTGTCCGCTACAGCCATAGCCATTTGGCTTGCAATGCCACATTCATCCACCTCAGGTTAGGGACCCTGAGACCACCTACCCACTTTGCTCGACAGAGAGTCTCCCATGCAATAGCGCATTTACCTCCTCCTACTTCCTCCTTTCCACACCACAAGAAGCTTCTGTAGATCTTGATGATTGCCTTGATCATTTTCGGAGGCAAACCCATGGCAATCATAAAGTGCACCGGGATTGCACAAAGAACCGACTGGATCAGTAACAGCCGGCTGCTCTTCGGTAGGGATGCACCCTTCCATGTTGGCAGGCGTGCTGCAATTTGATCTACCAGGTCTTGAATGTGTGCAGCTGTTTGCTTCTGAATGGATAGTGGTAGCCCGAGGTATCGACATGGGAAAGTTGTAGTTGCGCATCCCAGCAGTCCCGACACCAGCTGTATGTGCTCTTGCGTGCATCTGATTGGTAGAGATAAACTTTTCTGAAGATTGATCTCAAGCCCTGATGCCTGCCCAAACATGTCCAGAATGGCAGCACACGCCTGAAGGTCCATCTCCTTTGGTTTCAGAAAAATCATTGCGTCGTCTGCACACGCCATCAAATACTTACCCCTCCAGCTGAAAGGGCCAGCACGTCACTGGTTAAACAGCCTCCCAGAGAACTCCATCGAAGCTGGGAAGATCTTGAGGACGCATTTCGGGCCAACTTTCAGGGGACTTATGTCCGACCCCGGGATGCTGATGATCTAAGTCACATAATCCAGCAGCCCAGGGAGTCTTCCCAAAAGCTGTGGAATCGGTCCTTAACTAAAAAGAACCAAATTGTCGATTGTCCGGACGCCGAGGCCTTAGCGGCATTCAAGCATAGTGTCCGCGACAAGTAGCTAGCAAGACACCTCGGTCAAGAGAAGCCGAGGACAATGGCAGCCCTTACTACACTTATGACCCACTTTTGCATGCGCGAGGACAGCTGGCTAGCTCATAGCAGCAATAGCACCAACGACCCTGGCACCTCCGAAGTTAGGGATGGCAATGGCAAGCCACGATGCAATAAGAACAAGCGTCGAAACAATACCGGAAGCACACATGCCACGGCAGTAAATGGCGGACTCAGTGGCTGCAGGCCCAGTCAACGGAAGAAGCCATTCAATGGCAATAGAGATAGTCCATCTAGCTTGGACAAAATACTAGAAAGGCCTTACCAGATTCATGGCACCCTGATAAACCTGCAAATCACACCAACCGAAACTGTTGGGTCTTCAAGCAGGCCGGCAAGTTAAATGCCGAACACATGGGGAAAGGACCTCAAAGTGAGGACATGGGATGAACCTCGCCAGCCGAACACTGGGGGACAGAAGAAATTTCCACCGGAGGTAAAAACCGTGAATATGATCTACGCACCTATATCCCCAAGAGGGAACGCAAACGCGCACTCAGGGACGTTTACACTGTAGGGCCTATCGCCCCCAAGTTCAACCCATGGTCGGCCTATCTGATCACCTTTGGTTGCAGGGCTCACCAAACCAGTATCCGTCACGAAGGTTCGATGGCCCTAGTGCTCGATCCTATAATTGACGGGTATCATCTTACTCAAGTCCTTATGGACGGCAGTACCAGTCTCAATCTGATATACCAAGACACTGTCTGCAAGATGGGGATAGACTCGTCAAGAATTAAGCCCAGCAGCACTACCTTTAAAGGAGTGATACTAGGCGTAGAAGCCCGCTGCATAGGCTCATTAACATTGGAGGCCGTATTCGGGTCTCCTGATAACTTCTGAAGCGAAGAGTTAATCTTCAACATCGCTCCTTTCCGAAGTGGCTATCATGCACTACTCGGAAGAGCGGCCTTCGCCCGCTTTAATGCGGTCCCGCATTATGCTTACTTAAAGCTCAAAATGCGCGGACCACGCGGCATCATCACAGTCAACGGAAACATTGAGCGCTTCCTTCGTACAGAGGAAGACACTGTGGCCCTAGCAGCCGAGGTCCAAAGCGGCTTATTCAAGCCGAATAGTTCATCGGTCGTCAAGACCACAGACACTTCTAAACATGTCTGGCCGGCACTATAATGTGTCAGCTCAGAGGAACCTAAGCTCGATTAGCATTTACGCCCCTGTCGACCGCCCCATAAGGTAGTAGCATATGTACCTCGCATACACAATTACGCCCTTAAAATACCTTGGGCAGCATTGGGGGCACACTGCATACAAATAGTCCATAGTTCGGCTTGACCCTATTCGGATTCTAAAATACATTTTCTTCTTAAGGTTCATTGAAAGAACCAACCTTACTTATGGTTGTGCAGGACATTCCTTTCCAGAGTTCTCTTTCCTTTTTTACAGGCGGCCATCATAATTCCCCTTTTCAAGGACACATTACAAAGGAGAAAACGACGTAGACCTGCAGTAGGTCCCCGCATTGAGATTTGTTTTTAGATTCAGGCTCCGTGTAAACCTTTTTGTTTTCTTCTGTTGGCATGTAGAATGCCCAAATATGTTATCGGCCTTATTTGTAACCACATTGCTCGCCGTATTAAACGAGATATAAAATAAGCAGTTTGGTTCCAATTTGCTTGGATTTCATTTTATTGCCAACTATGTTCTCTCCCCGCGTCAGATTGCCACATGTGCCTTAATACCTGGACTTAATACCAGGGGCTGTATTCGGCCTGGCACACCTCCAAGTCCGAACACCTATAGGGAACTGTTTGGCGTCCCGGATATTGCATTATATGCATCGGCTCTGAATCATGTCTTGGATCTATAGTTGGGTTGCCCGGCTCCTGTGCTTACCACCTTACGTTCCTCATTGTTCGGCTAAGGTAGTAAAGGGAGAACTACTGTGATTGTACTTCTGGTTCGTCCAGTCCAGTACCTTAGTAGAGAAAGCCAAAACTGTCATGATGAAGCGAGAGCCGGTCAAGCGATTCGGTGACCTGGTGTAATACTACGATCGACAGTGATCTACTCTGTGTTATACGAGGGGCTTGTCTTTGCCCAGCCGCGTAAAGTGGGCACCATAGTTCGGAAAGCCGCACATGCACATGGGGCTAGTACTTAGCCCCACAAGTCAAGCTCCTATGGCTAAGTGAAAGCAAGAAAGCCGCATAGTCTGATTGTCTGTTTCACTCCGCGGACACCTCCTTTATGGACCAAGACGTTGGATAAAGAGTGTTAACGCGCATTACCGAACACCCCTGTAATATCTACATGGGGGCTGAAGCCGACGACTGGAAACTTTCAAATTTAAATAAAAAACCACACGGGAGGAAAAGTCGCTTATAATAGAACAGCGCAAAAATTATATATACATCGGTACACAAGCTGAGTCCTTACAATCCGAATACAATCACTCAAAGATTATATCCTTTGAGCATTGGCCCTCTACAAGGCAGGCTCCTTCTAGGACATCACCAAAATACTTTTCCGGCTTCCAGTGATCCTTGCCCTCTGGCGGGCCAGCAGTCGCTATCTCGGTGGCCTTCATCTTTGCCCAGTGCACCTTGACACGGGCGAAGGCCATTCGTGCACCTTCTATGCAGGCCGAACGCTTAACAGCGTCGACCCGCGGACTCGCGTCGACGAGTCGCTTCACCAACCCAAAGTAGCTACTTGGGATTGGATCAGCCCGCCATAGCCGGACTATCAAGTCCTTCATGGCCGTACCCGCCATATTATGCAGCTCGACCAGCTGCTTCATCTGGTCGTTGAGGGGCATTGGACGTTCTGGCGCAAGAAACTGCGACCAGAACAGCTTCTCCGTGTTGTTCCCCTCACGGGCTCGGAAGAATTGGGTAGTGTCGGCAATGCTCCTCGGAAGATCCCCAAACGCGCCTCGAGAACTCCATAATCGCGTCATTGCAAGATACCTCCGACCTCTGAAGTTACTCTGCAAGAGAAAAGTCTTACCAGCTGCTATCTACCGCGCCTGTTTGATCTCCTCGTGAGAACTGCGCGACTCACTCTGCGCCTCCTTGGCATCATTGACAGCCGTATTGAGCGCGGATGCTTGCTCCAAAGTCTTCTGCTCCAACACCTCGCACTTGCGAATGGCATCACGCAGTTAGTCTTCGACTTCGGCCACCCGCGACTCATGTTGTTGACGCACGGCATGTTCGGCCTTCACGTCGGCAGTTGCTTTGTCAGCGGCTGCTTTTCTCAATTTGGCCGCCTCCTTGGCCTTCGCGAGCTCGCCCTTAAGGGTCTCGACCTCAACTGTGTTAACTGTTACAGAAATCATATCACACAATGAGCTCATACTCATAGAGATCAAACATATAGTGTTTTTGACATTTCATTTTTTCAAAAAATCCGCATACCTTGTGTTTCATCAAAACGCTTGCTGACAAGGTCGAGCTGCTTGTCAGCTAGTTTAAGTTTCCAACTGAGCTCGGAAACCTCTACGGCCTGGACAGATGCCGCTACTAGCGAAGCCTATTTAAAAACATAGTACATAGTTCAGCTCTGTTACATGCTATAACAAGGATCCTTTGTCCGATTATGTTCAGAATTAAACAAAGCATCAGGGGCTACTGTCTATGTATATATGTATAAAATGAAAGAGTTATTTTTAGAACGTTATGTCGCATACCTCGAAGCCTGTCAGTAGGCTGTTGAGGGCTTCGTTCAGTCCGCCTTTGACGGACTGAATCTTCTCCATGACTGCACTCATCAGAGTGCGGTGTTCCACTATGGTGGAAGCACTTCGCAGTGCTTCCTCTAGAGTGTTCGGCGCCTTCGGATTGACGGCGGGCGCCGTTGGAGCAGTTGCTCCTTCCCACATCACGGGGGG
>LR738711.1:701787380-701858918 GCA_902687465.1 Secale cereale | reverse complement strand
GGGGGCTGACTTCTCGATTCTGGAGCCGCATTGGGCTCCGGAACAGTGTCCGGCGGGGGCTCAGATTGCTTGGGCCCCCCGTCGTCGGTCGCCATGAGGATTGCTCCCCCTTGGCTGGCGACGGCCGAGGGATTGGCCTTGGGCGCCCTCTCGTCTGGCCCGCTCCCACCTTCTCATACAGGAGAAGCTTGTAGAGAGGACACCTCGGTGTCCCCTAAGACGGGCGACGAGCCCCACGGAGGCGTGTCGCTCTCCTCCATCTCCGGTGCTAGTGAATTGTCCGATGATAGTGAAGCCTCGGGGAGTATATGCGAAGGACTGTATAGAGACATAATGACATTATTTAGATACTAAAAACAATTTCAATCAAACATAAGCAACGATTGTCTGAGTACTTACGATTCGGCCAGGGGCTTGATCCTAGGCTGAACTCGGAAACTATGTTAGGACATTGACTCCGAACTGTCTGGAACGTTTAGCTTCTTCTTGGGCACCGCCTTGCCCGCGTCAGCGGGGGGGGGGGGGCGCTCTTTTCCTCCCCTTTGCCTTGACAGAGGAGTCATCTTCTTCTTCCTCCTCCTCCTCTTCTTCATTGTGGGAGGGATGGGAGTCGGTTTCCTCGGACACTGTGTCTGCGGGACCCTTAGGGTGGAGGTTGCTCTTGACCTCATTGCCCTTCTTATTGGCCTTCTTCTCCGGCACCTTGTACGGCGCCGGAACCAACATTGCCGTCAGTTCGGGCGTCTCTGGGTCTTCGGTCAGAGGAGCTGGACACTTGATCCGCTCCGCCTTTTTCGTCCAGGCCTGAATAGAATGTAAAAACTCTAACTCCTGTTATAATTGAAATATGGACGGGTATGTATTCGGCAGAAGTTCTGATTACCTCTGAAGCTAAGAACACGCTGCTAAAGCCCTTGTCTTCGGTTTCCGCCGGCCACCCCTTTTGAGCCTTGAAGAGATGTTTCCAGATGTCTTCACGGGTGTTGCCAAAGAGGTGCTTCAAGGGACGGGGCTCTTCCGGATTGAACTCCCATAAATGGGAGTCCCAGCATTGGCAGGGGAGGATGTGGTGGAAGAGCATCACCTGAATCATGTTGGTGAGGAGGGTGCCCTTTGTCATCATACTAGAGATGCTATTTTGGAGGGCTTGCACCTCCGTCTGAGACCCACAATCCGTACTCTTGGTGGTCCATGAGGTTAGCCTCTCTGGGGGTTCGGATCTGAATGCGGGCATCACCGCCCACTTGGCGTCGCAGGGTTCAGTGATGTAGAAGCACTCCTGCTGCCAGATCTTGTTTGTTTCCACAAAAGCCCCTTTGAGCCAAGTGGCATTGGGGAGCTTTCTCACCATGGATCATCCGCAATCCGTGTGTTGCCCATCAACCACCTTTGGCTTCAGATTGAATATCTTGAGCCATAAACAGAAGTGTGGGGGCGCGGAGGAACGACTCACATACTACTATGAAAGCTGATATGTGGAGGATAGAGTTCGGGGCTAGATCATGGAAATCCAGCCCGTAGAAGAATAAGAGGCCCCAGAAAATGGGGTGGAGAGGAAACCCCAGTCCCCGGATAAAGTGAGAGAGGAAAACCACCCTCTCACCCGGCTTAGGGACGGGGATCACCTGGTTCTTATCGGGAACCCGGCGCGCTATGTCATCAGCAAGATAGCCCACACTCCAGAGATTCTTCACGGTCTTCTCTGTGACCGTGGAGGCCTCGCAGTTGCCCTTGGAACCGGATCCGTCCATTGCTGGGAAGGGAGGCTGTGGTGGAGGAGTTGAGAGTTGTGGGCCCAAGAGAATTGGGCGCTGGGGCCAAGGAGATTAGAAAGCTAGGGCTTTAGGAGAGCGTGGGGTTAAAGGGGAAGGATTGGTATCCTTTTATAAGCAATGAATGCTAAACGTCCCCCCATTCAAGTCTTAAACCTTGCCGGTTCCCAACATAGCCGTGCGTAGGGCGCGGTTGGGATGCCCACGTCATATTGATAAGGATCACGTGATAAGCGGGCACGATCTCTGCTTCGACAAGACATGCCAATGGGGCTATGCCTCGAAACGCGAAACTAGAGCCAAGAAAATGGTTCAAAATATTAAAGGACTGGACGTGACGCTTCATTGAAAAGTTGTCACTAAAGACATAGATTCCATTTTTCGTTACCTTGCCCTCGAGACTAAGCGTTGTACTAATCATGCAGAGCCAGACATAGTACCTTTGTGTAGGGACTATTGCTTCAATATGTTCGGGAGGACGAACCCGCCTTGCAATGCCGAAGATAGTGCACGAGCCGAACTCATCGTCACCAAAGACTGGTTTAGGGGCTACTGAGGGAGTCCTAAATTAAGGGGTCCTCAGGTGGCCGGATTGCTCGTTATGGGCCGGACTGGTGGGCCGTGAAGATTATCGCTACAGACTATCTCCCGTATCTGGATAGGACTTCCATATGTGTAAAATAGCAAGTTTAGAGTCTGGGTGTAATATTTTCCTTCCTCTGCAAGATGGTCATGTACAACCCTAGGTCCCTCCGGTGCATATATAAACCGAAGGGTTTAGTCCGTAGAGACAACAATCACAATTGCATAGGCTAGACTCCTAGGGTTTTAGCCATTACGATCTCGACGTAGATTAACTCTTATAACCCCATATTCATCCAATCAAGCAGGAATTAGGGTATTACCTCGATTAAGAGGGCCTGAACCTGGGCAAACAACATGTCCCCGGTCTCCTGTTACCATTAATCCTCAGACGCATAGTTCGGGACCCCCTACCCAAGATCCGCCAGTTTTGACCCCGACACCCGGGTCTATTTTACATCTATTATTTTCAGATCTATAAAACTAAAACCCAAAAATACCTTGCTGCAGTTATTTTGTGTTTACTTTATTTCACTTTTTATTTTAGTTTTAAATCAATCTCTATCAGGTCTCACTCTTATTTGTGATGTTGAAGGGATTGACAACCCCTTTTCCGCATTGTGTGCAAGTGTTTGTTAGTTTGTGCAGGTGCATATATTGGAGACTTGCTTGTACCTCCTACTGGATTGATACCTTGGTTCTTAACTGAGGGAAATACTTATCTCTACTTTGTTGCATCACCCTTACCTCTTCAAGGGAAAAAACAACGCAAGCTCAAGGAGTAGCAATGGACTACTTGGAAAGCTTATATGGTTCATAGACAGGTTAAATTGGATACTCTGAAATGCGCAAGATAAGTGTGAGTGCTATGGATGGCCTTCTCGTAGGGAGATGGGAGTGGATCCATAGTGGTGTATTGATGTGGTGAATATGTGGACTCATGTGCGCTATCTAACCTAAAAATAATAATACTGTTAGTTGTAGTATAGGATAGCCATCGAGTCAAAGTTGGCTTGCTGCAGTTGAACTCCACCACCCCTTTCTTGATACCTTATGTGCATAAGTAGTTAGTTTTGATGTAAGTCTTGTTGAGTACATTTGTACTCACGTTTGCTTAATTTATGTTTTTGAAGAGGAGACGTTGGTATCACTAGTGGTTTCAATGATGAGTTTGACGTTGACCGGTTAGCTTGGCAACCAAACAGAGTTTTGATTCCTCTGGAGGGTCTTGTAGATAGACATGCTTCCTAGCCTTCTTTCTTTTCAGCTGTCTGTACTCATACAGGTTTATGCTTTTGCTTCCGCTTGTTGTTTGTATGACTTTGTATGTTGGGTCATGAGATTCATGTTTGTAATTGTTGACACACGAACACATCACGTGTACCCTCGACACCGGGGGTGAAGCACCGCAGCTCACGTCAAACGAGACCCGACCGACAGCGCGATACGCAAGACAGTCGACGGGCGCTTTTTGCGGACCCGAAACCCCACACCCATGGGAGGGAGCCCGTCAGGGAGTGTGGCGGCTATGGGATGCCCTAGGTCGATTCGCTCGCTCTAGAGCCTCGAGATTTGCAGCTCTCAAATACGAAGAACATCGAATAACGAGAGAGAGAAAATGATGGAGAGATAAAACGTAGACTGAAAAAGTAGTATACTGATTTGTTCGATTCTGTGTTGCTTCAATCAGCCATCACCCCTAACATATATAAGAGGTGGTTGGACTTCCCGTATAAGTAAAGGATTCATCTAGGTTTTTCTTACACAAAAATTACATAAATTCACGTTCTACAGTTCTAATCTCAGTCCAACTCGGATTCAGCCCGAATATGTCCCTTACTTATGTCCTGCTTCTTGCGCGGGCCGCAGAATTTGCATATGACCTCCGATTAAGAAGATTAAAATACAAAATTTATGCGCCTCGACGAGACGAACAATTCTCATTTTGATCATTTCTACGAATAAGGTCATCTTCAATACTTTACTAGGTCATCCTTAACTTCTAGTCGGATTTGGTCATGCAGTTTTCTTGGTCGTCCGAGTCTTGCAGCAATGCCGCAGGCTGTATACTATCTCAGATGATGATGAATCCAAAAGCAAAGTTGACTGTTTCGACGATACGCACCGTGTAGAACACTTTTCCATCCGAGGTCATATGAATAACCTTTCGAGCTTATCTCCAACTTCTGGTCGGATTGACTCCAACAGCCTCCACCCCGGCAAGCTTTCACACGGGCAAGGTTTCACCCCGGCAAGATTTCCACCCCGGCAAGATCTCCACCCGTCAAGCTCTCCACCCGGCAAGCTTTTCACCGGCAAGGTTTCCACCCGGCAAGCTTTCACACCGGCAAGCTTTCACCCCGGCAAGATGTCCACCCCGGCAAGGTTTCTACCCCGGCAAGGTCTCTATCCCGGCAAACTTCATTCAGCCGGCAAAGGCCAAATAACTCACGCGACCCATCAGACACCACCTAGATGGGTGTCTGGTCCCTCGCGTCACTTTTTCATTCAGGATCGGTCCGCGAAGAGTTGCCTCTAACTTTTACATACGAACTCGGATTAGGACAATTTTTATATTAAAATTGATTGTTTTGACAAGACAAAGACAATTTATGTAGATCATTTTTTCATCTGAGGTCATCTTGGGGGCGTAATCATCCGAATAGTATTCTGAATACGAAATCTCAGTACTTCGAACACAACTTCGGCCTTAGAGATGATACTAGATGGCTATGGTCCAAATATCAAAGTTTCCCTTTTTGAACATGCAGAACTTTCTCATTTTGAACACTTTGTCATTTGAGGACATCTTAATTGTGTTCTTGCCCATGCCAAAATCTGGTGTCAACACATGCCCCCCTGTTTTTCGGCAAAGCTTGCATGCCGAAAAATAATATGCACGATTTTTTGTTCTAAGGAAGATGTCAACACTCCATCGGCCATTTGTTTTTCTCAGGGCAATAATTATGTATCGGCCATGTTTGTGCTAAGGGCGATAATCGTATATCGGCCATTGCCTACTTAGGCTTCTTGCCACACACTCGGGTGGTATTTCTTCAAGTACTTGCCATTTAGAGCTTAAGGTAACAATGTCCCTTGTACGGATTCCACCAAATATGAGTTTCTAGGAACTATTCTTGTAATCCTAAAAGGACCTTCCCAACTGAAGGAAATATGCCCTAGAGGCAATAATAAAGTTGTTATTTATATTTCCTTATATCATGATAAAGGTTTATTATTCATGCTAGAATTGTATTGACCGGAAACTTAGTACATGTGTGAATACATAGACAAAACAGAGTGTCCCTAGCATGCCTCTACTAGACTAGCTCATTGATCAAAGATGGTTATGTTTCCTAGCCATAGACATGAGTTGTCATTTGATCAACGGGATCACATCATTAGGAGAATGATGTGATGGACAAGACCCATCCGTTAGCTTAGCACTATGATCGTTTAGTTTTACTGCTATTGCTTTCTTCATGACTTATACATGTTCCTATGACTATGAGATTATGCAACTCCCGAATACAGTAGGAACACCTTGTGTGCTATCAAACGTCACAAGTAACTGGGTGATCATAAAGATGCTCTACAGGTGTCTCCGAAAGTGTTCGTAGTGTTGGCATAGATCAAGACTAGGATTTGTCACTCCGAGTGTCGGAGAGGTATCTCTGGGCCCTCTCGGTAATGCACATCCTAATAAGCCTTGCAAGCAAAAGACTAATGAGTTAGTCACGAGATGATGTATTACAGAACGAGTAAAGAGACTTGCCGGTAACTAGATTGAACTAGGTATAGAGATACCGACGATCGAATCTCGGGCAAGTAACATACCAATGACAAAAGGAACAACGTATGTTGTTATGCTGTTTGACCGATAAAGATCTTCGTAGAATATGTAGGAGCCAATATGAGCATCCAGGTTCCGCTATTGGTTATTGACCGGAGATGAGTCTCGGTCATGTCTACATAGTTCTCGAACCCGTAGGGTCCGCACGCTTAACGTTTGATGACGATCGGTATTATGAGTTTATGAGTTTTGATGTACCGAAGGTAGTTCGGAGTTCCGGATGAGATCACGGACATGACGAGGAGTCTCGGAATGTCCGAGACATAAAGATTGATATATTGGATGACTATATTCGGACACCGGAAGTGTTCTAGAAAGTTTCGGAATTTACCGGAGTGCCGGGAGGGTTACCGGAACCCCCCGGGGGAATGGTGGGCCCTAGTGGGCCATAGGGGAGAAAGAGGGCGGCAGCCAGGAGGTGGCGCGCCCCCTCCCTAGGGGCAGTCTGAATAGGACTAGGGGAGGGGGCGCGGCCCCTCTTTCCCTCTCCCTCTCCCTCTCCTTCCTTCCCCCTCTCCTTCTTGGTGGACTCCTACTAGGAATAGGATTGCAATCCTATTCCTAGTAGGATTGCCTCTCTAGGCACACCATAGAGGGCCGGCCGGCCTCCCCCCTTGCTCCTTTATATACGGGGGCAAGGGGGCACCCAAAGACACACAAGTTGATCAGTTGATCTCTCCCGACCGTGTGCGGTGCCCCTCTCCACAGAAACACACCTCGGTCATACCGTTGCAGTGCTTAGGCGAAGCCCTGCGCTGGTAACTTCATCATACCCGTCACTATGCCGTTGTGCTGACGAAACTCTCCCGTGAAGCTCAACTGGATCAAGAGCTCGTGGGACGTCATCAAGCTGAACGTGTGCTAAACGCGGAGGTGCCGTACGTTCGGTACTTGATCGGTTGGATCACGAAGAAGTTCGACTATATCAACCGCGTCACTAGACGCTTCCACTTCCGGTCTACGAGGGTACGTAGACACACTCTCCCCTCTCAATTCTATGCATCTAGTAGATAGATCTTGCGTGATCGTAAGAAAATTTGAAAATACTACGTTCCCCAACAGTGGTATCAGAGCCAGGTCTATGCGTAGATGATATGCACGAGTAGAACACAATGAGTTGTGGACGATACTAGTCATACTGCTTACCAGCATGTCATACTTTGCTTCGGCGGTATTGTGAGATGAAGCGGCCCGGACCGACATTACGCGTACGCTTACGCGAGACTGGTTTCACCGTTATGAGCACTCGTTGCTTAAAGGTGACTGGCGGGTGTCTGTCTCTCTCACTTTAGCTGAATCAAGTGTGGCTACGCCCGGTCCTTGTGAAGGTTAAAACAGCACATACTTGACAAAACATCGTTGTGGTTTTGTATGCGTAGGTAAGAACGGTTCTTGCTAAGCCCGTAGCAGCCACGTAAAACTTGCAACAACAAAGTAGAGGATGTCTAACTTGTTTTTGCAGGGCTTGTTGTGATGTGATATGGTCAAGACATGATGAGTTATACGGTTTTGTATGAGATGATCATGTTTTGTAAAGTTATCGGCAACTGGCAGGAGCCATATGGTTGTCGCTTTATTGTATGAAATGCAATCACCATGTAATTTCTTTACTTTATCACTAAGCAGTAGCGATAGTCGTAGAAGCAATAGTTGGCGAGACGACAACGATGCTACGATGGAGATCAAGGTGTCGCGCCGGTGACGAAGGTGATCATGACGGTGCTTTGGAGATGGAGATCAAAAGCACAAGATGATGATGGCCATATCATGTCACATATTTTGATTTTCATGTGATGTTTATCTTATTATGCTTCTTATTTTGCTTAGAACGACGGTAGCATTATAAGATGATCCCTTACAAAATTTCAAGGTACAAGTGTTCTCCCTGAGTATGCACCATTGCGAAAGTTCTTCGTGCCGAGACACCACGTGATGATCGGGTGTGATAAGCTCTACGTTCAAATACAACGGGTGTAAGACAGTTTTGCACACGTAGAATACTCGGGTTAAACTTGACGAGCCTAGCATATGCAGATATGGCCTCGGAACACTGGAGACCGAAAGGTCGAGCGTGAATCATATAGTATATATGATCAACATAAGATGTTCATCATTGAAACTACTCCATCTCACGTGATGATCGGACATGGTTTAGTTGATTTGGATCACGTGATCATTTAGATGACTAGAGGGATGTCTATCTAAGTGGGAGTTCTTAAGTAATATGATTCAATTGAACTTTAATTTATCATGAACTTAGTCCTCGTAGTATTAGCATATCTATGTTGTAGATCAATAGCTCACGATGTTGCTCCCCGTTTATTTTTTATATGTTCCTAGAGAAAACTAAGTTGAAAGATGTTAGTAGCAATGATGTGGAATTGTTCCGTGATCTGAGGATTATCCTCATTGCTGCACAGAGAATCATGTCCTTGATGCACCGCTAGGTGACAGACCTATTGCAGGAGCAGATGTAGACGTTATGAACGTTTTGACAAAAGCTCGGTATGATGACTACTTGATAGTTTAAGTGCACCATGCTTTATGGCTTAGAACCGGGACTTCAAAAACGTTTTGAACGCCACGGAGCATATAAGATGTTCCCAGAGTTGAAATTAGTATTTCATACTCATGCCCGTGTCGAGAGGTATAAGACTTCTGACAGTACTTTGCCTACAAGATGGAGGAGAATAGCTCAACCAGTGAGCATGTGCTCAGATTGTCTGGGTACTACAATTACTTGAATCAAGTGGGAGTTAATCTTCCAGATAAGATAGTAATTGACAAAGTTCTCTAGTCACTATCACCAAGTTAGTAGAACTTCGTGATGAACTATAATATGCAAGGGATGACGAAAGGAATTCCCGAGCGCTTCGCGATGCTGAAGTCGGCGAAAGTAGAAATCATGAAAAAGCATCAAGTGTTGATGGTTAACAAGACCACTTGTTTCAAGTAAAGGGCAAAGGGATAGAAGGGGAACTTCAAGAAGAATGACAAGCAAGTTGTCACTCCCGTGAAGAAACCCAAAGCTAAAACTCAAGCCTGAAACTAAGTGCTTCTACTGCAAAGGAAATGGTCACTGGAAGTGGAACTGCCCTAGATACTTGGCGGATAAGAAGGATGGCAAAGTGAACAAAGGTATATTTTGATATACAGATTATTGATGTGTACTTTACTAGTGTTCATAGCAACCCCTGGGTATTTGATACCGGTTCAGTTGCTAAAATTAGTAACTCGAAACGAGAATTGCAGAATGAACAGAGACTAGTTAAAGGTGAAGTGACGATGTGTGTTGGAAGTGGTTCCAAGATTGATATGATCATCATCGCACACTCCCTATACTTTCGGGATTAGTGTAAAACCTAAATAAATGTTATTTGGCATTTGCGTTGAGCATGAATATGATTTGATCATATTTGTTGCAATATGGTTATTCATTTAAAGTCATAGAACAATTGTTATTCTGTTTACATGAATAAAACCTTCGATGGTCATACACCCAATGAAAATAGTTTGTTGGATCTCGATCGTGGTGATACACATATTCATAATATTGAAGCCAAAAGATGCAAGGTTAATAATGATAGTGCAACTTATTTGTGGCACTGCCGTTTAGGTCATAATGGTGTAAAGCGCATGAAGAAACTCCATAGTGATGGACTTTTGGAATCACTTGATTATGAATCACTTGGTGCTTGCGAACCATGCCTCATGGGCAAGATGACTAAAACTCCGTTCTCCGGAACAATGGAGCGAGCAACAGATTTGTTGGAGATCATACATACAGATGTATGTGGACCAATGAGTGTTGAAGCTCGTGGCGGGTATCGTTATTTTCTGACCTTCACTGATGATTTGAGCAGATATGGGTATATCTACTTAATGAAGCACAAGTCTGAAACATTTGAAAAGTTCAAAGAATTTCAGAGTGAAGTGGAGAATCATCGTAACAAGAAAATAAGAGTTTCTACGATATGATCGTAGAGGTAAAATATTTGAGTTAGCGAGTTTGGCCTTCAGTAAAAACAATGTGAAATAGTTTCACTACTCACACCACCTGGAACACCACAGTGTAATGGTGTGTCCGAACGTCATAACCGTACTTTATTAGATATGGTGCGATCGATGATGTCTCTTACCGATCTACCACTATCGCTTTTGGGGTTATGCATTAGAGATAGCTACATTCACGTTAAATAGGGCACCATCTAAATCCGTGGAGATGACACCGTATGAACTGTGGTTTGACGAGAAACCTAAGCTGTCATTTCTTTAAGTTTGGGACTGCGATGCTTATGTGAAAAAGTTTCAACATGATAAGCTCGAAACCAAATCGGAGAAGTAAATCTTCATAGGATACCCAAAAGAAACTGTTGGGTACACCTTCTATCATAGATCCGAAGGCAAGATATTCGTTGCTAAGAATGGATCCTTTCTAGAGAAGGAGTTTCTCTCGAAAGAAGTGAGTGGGAGGAAAGTAGAACTTGATGAGGTAATTGTACCTTCTCCTGAATTGGAAAGTAGTACATCACAGAAAATTGTTCCAGTGATTCCTACACCAATTAGTGAGGAAGCTAATGATGATGATCATGAAACTTCAGATCAAGTTTCTGCTGAACGTCGTAGATCAACCAGAGTACGTTCCGCACCAAAGTGGTATGGCAACCCAGTACTAGAAGTCATGTTACTAGACCATGATGAACCTACGAACTATGAGGAAGCGATGATGAGCCCAGATTCCGCAAAATGGCTTCAGGCCATGAAATCTGAGATGGGATCCATGTATGAGAACAAAGTGTGGACTTTGGTTGACTTGCCCGATGATCGGCAAGCCATCGAAAATAAATGGATCTTCAAGAGGAAGACCGACGCTGACGGTAATGTTACCGTTTACAAAGCTCGACTTGTTGCGAAAGTTTTTCAACAAGTTCAATGAGTTGACTACGATGAGACTTTCTCACCCGTAGAGATGCTTAAGTCTGTCCGAATCATGTTAGCAATTGCCGCATTTTATGAAATCTGGCAAATGGATAACGAAACTGCATTCTTTAATGGATTTTTTAAAGAAGACTTGTAGATGATGCAACCAGAAGGTTTTGTCAATCCTTAAGGTGCTAACAAAATGTGCAAGCTCCAGCGATCCATCTATGGACTGGTGCAAGCATCTCGGAGTTGGAATATACGCTTTGATAAGTTGATCAAAGCATATAGATTTATACAGACTTGCGGTGAAGCCTGTATTTACAAGAAGTGAATGGGAGCACTACAACCTTTCTCATAAGTATATGTGAATGACATATTGTCGATCGGAAATGATGTAGAATTTTCTGGAAAGCATAAAGGAGTGTTTGAAAGGAGTTTTTCAAAGAAAGACCTTGGTGAAGCTGCTTACATATTGGGCATCAAGATCTATAGAGATAGATCAAGACGCTTGATAAGACTTTCAATGAGTACATACCTTGATAAGATTTTGAAGTAGTTCAAAATGGATCAGTCAAAAAGGAGTTCTTGCCTGACTTGTAAGGTGTGAAGTTGAGTAAGACTCAAAGCCAGACCACGGCAGAAAAAATAGAGAGAATGAAAGTCATTCCCTATGCCTCAGCCATAGGTTCTATAAAGTATGCCATGCTGTGTACAAAACATGTTGTGTACCTTGCCATGAGTTTGTCAAGGGGGTACAATAGTGATCCAGGAGTAGATCACTGTACAGCGGTCAAAATTATCCTTAGTAACTGGATGACTAAGGAAATGTTTCTCGATTATGGAGGTGATAAAGAGTTTGTCGTAAAGGGTTACGCCGATGCAAGCTTTAACACTAAATCCAGATGACTCTAAGTATCAATCCGGATGCGTATTAAAAGTGGGAGCAATTAGCTAGAGTATCTCCATGCAGAGCATTGTAGACATAGAAATTTGCGAAATACATACAGATCTGAATGTGACAGACCCGTTGACTAAACTTCTCTCACAAGCAAAACATGATCACACCTTATTACTCTTGGGTATTAATCACATAGCAATGTGAACTAGATTATTGACTCTAGTAAACCCTTTGGGTGTTGGTCACATGGCTATGTGAACTATGGGTGTTATTCACATAACGATGTGAACTATCGGTATTAAATCACATGGCGATGTGAGCTAGACTATTGACTCTAGTGCAAGTGGGAGACTGAAGGAAATATGCCCTAGAGGCAATAATAAAGTTGTTATTTATATTTCCTTATATCATGATAAATGTTTATTATTCATGCTAGAATTGTATTAACCGGAAACTTAGTACATGTGTGAATACATAGACAAAACAGAGTGTCCCTAGTATGCCTCTACTAGACTAGCTCATTGATCAAAGATGATTATGTTTCCTAACCATAGACATGAGTTGTAATTTGATCAACGGGATCACATCATTAGGAGAATGATGTGATGGACAAGACCCATCCCTTAGCTTAGCACTATGATCGTTTAGTTTTACTGCTATTGCTTTCTTCATGACTTATACATGTTCCTATGACTATGAGATTATGCAACTCCCGAATACCGTAGGAACACCTTATGTGCTATCAAACGTCACAACGTAACTGGGTGATCATAAAGATGCTCTACAGGTGTCTCCAAAAGTTTTCGTGGTGTTGGCATAGATCAAGACTAGGATTTGTCACTCCGAGTGTCGGAGAGGTATCTCTGGGCCCTCTCGGTAATGCACATCATAATAAGCCTTGCAAGCAAAAGACTAATGAGTTAGTCACGAGATGATGTATTACGTAACGAGTAAAGAGACTTGCCGGTAACGAGATTGAACTAGGTATAGAGATACCGACGATCGAATCTCGGGCAAGTAACATACCAATGACAAAAGGAACAACGTATGTTGTTATGCGGTTTGACCGATAGAGATCTTCGTAGAATATGCAGGAGCCAATATGAGCATCCAATTTCCGCTATTTGTTATTGACCGGAGATGAGTCTCGGTCATGTCTACATAGTTCTCGAACCCGTAGGGTCCGCACGCTTAACGTTTGATGATGATCGGTATAATGAGTTTATGAGTTTTGATGTACCGAAGGTAGTTCGGAGTTCCGGATGAGATCACGGACATGAGGAGGAGTCTCGGATGTACGAGACATAAAGATTGATATATTGGATGACTATATTCGGACATCGGAAGTGTTCTGGAAAGTTTCGGAATTTACCGGAGTGCCGGGGGGGTTACCGGAACCCCCCGGGGGAATAGTGGGCCCTAGTGGGCCATAGGGGATAAAGAGGGCAGCAGCCAGGAGGTGGCGCGCCCCCTCCCTAGGGGCAGTCCGAATAGGACTAGGGGAGGGGGGCGCGGCCCCTCTTTCCCTCTCCCTCTCCCTCTCCTTCCTTCCCCCTCTCCTTCTTGGTGGACTCCTACTAGGAATAGGATTGCAATCCTATTCCTAGTAGGATTGCCTCTCTAGGCGCACCATAGAGGGCCGGCCGGACTCCCCCCTTGCTCCTTTATATACGGGGGCAAGGGGGCACCCAAATACACACAAGTTGATCAGTTGATCTCTCCCAACCGTGTGCGGTGCCCCTCTCCACAGAAACACACCTCGGTCATACCGTTGCAGTGCTTAGGCGAAGCCCTGCGCCGGTAGCTTCATCATACCCGTCACTACACCATTGTGCTGACGAAACTCTCCCGTGAAGCTCAACTAGATCAAGAGCTCGTGGGACGTCATCAAGCTGAACGTGTGCTGAACGCGGAGGTGCCGTACGTTCGGTACTTGATCGGTTGGATCACGAAGAAGTTCGACTATATCAACCGCGTCACTAGACGCTTCCGCTTCCGGTCTACGAGGGTACGTAGACACACTCTCCCCTCTCGTTGCTATGCATCTAGTAGATAGATCTTGCGTGATCGTAGGAAAATTTTAAAATACTGCGTTCCCCAACACCAACTTGGAGACCACTTCCCGAATTTTCTATCCCTTGAACCAATCGGTAGAATCTCTTTCCACACGAGATCACCAACTTCAAAATTCTTCAACTTAACTTTCTTATTGTAAGATCTTGCCACCCTCAACTTGTCTTTTTCTATTTCCTTTAAAGCAGCCAAACGTTTATCGGCAACCTCATCAATATTGTCCATCATCAAGTTATAAAAATCTATTGCCAATAAATCATCCTGTTTGACTATTCTCAAAGCATTCAAATTTACCTGCACTGGTAAAACAGCCTCTTGACCATATACTAGCTCATATGGAGTCACTTTTGTAGCACCATGCCTTGAGATTCTATGTGCCCACAAAGCTTCAGACAACAGCTCATGCCATCTCCTTGGGTTTTCGTCAATTTTCTTCTTGATGAGTTTGATTAAAATTCTATTGCTAGATTCAGCTTGTCCATTGGCTTGGGCATAATACGGAGATGAATTGAGCAACTTTATGTTATAAGATTCGACAAACTCTCTGAGTTGGTGTGACATGAAAGATGAACCTTGATCTGTAGTTAACGTTTGAGGAATACCAAATCTATGAATAATATGCTCAGTTATGAATTGAATTACCTATGTATGTGTCATGTTCTTGAGAGGTATTGCTTCAGACCATTTAGTGAAATAATCAGTTGTTACCAATACGAACCAATGCCCCTTTAAGGAAGATGGATGAATTTGCCCAATAAAGTCTAAACCCCATCCTCTGAAAGGCCACGGCTTGATAATAGGATGTAACATAGCAGCAGGAGCCAATTGAATATCACCAAATTTTTGGCAAGCTTCACACCCTTTATAATATCTGAAGCAATCATTAATCATAGTCGGCCAATAAAACCCAGCACGTCGCAATAACCACTTCATCTTGGGAGCCGACTGATGAGTGCCACAAATACCTTCATGTACCTCTCCCATAGCAACTCTTGCCTGGTCTTCATCCAAGCACTTTAGAAGAACATCATCGACCGTTCGGCGATAAAGACTAGCATCTCCCATTTTATACTTGAAAGCCATACGTCGAACAGCACTGTCCACCCTTTCACTCGGATTGCACAAGTAACCAATAATGGGCTTCCTCCAGTCGGGATTGTCGCATGCACTAGATTTTTCGTTAATGGCTGAATCAGTGGGTTCAGGTTCGGCCTCTCCCATACTAGCAATACAAGACATCAGTCTTTGAGAGATATGAAACATGCCATGATCAACATGATATCCAGATGCTTGTTGTGCCAACTCATTTGCTTTCCAATTGTCATGTCTAGATATATGAGCAATGCTAAAACAATCCAAAGCAGAGATTATATCTAGACATTTATCAAGATAAACATTAAGTGATTCGTCCAAACACTGAAAGACTTTAGATATTTACTGCACCACTAGTAACGAATCACCAAAAGCCTCAATATGTGTAACACATATAGCAAGTAACATCTCTAGGCCGAATAATAATGCTTCATATTCGGCTTGATTGTTCGTGCAAAAATATTCTAAGCGGCATGAGGCTTCAAAAACAGCACCATGAGGAGATATATAGACAATACCAACACCTTGGTCATTGCTACAAACCGAACCATCAAAATATAATCTTCAAGGTACCAGCGAAACAAGGTTTATATCAACATCATGTTTATCACTAATCCGATGCTCAACAATAAAATTAGCAACGATTTGGCCTTTCATGGATTTTAGAGATTCATAAGCCAAATCATACTCAATCAAAGCATATGCCCATTTGCCAATTCTACCACTAAGAATTGGCATTTGCAACATGTATTTAATGACATCGGTTTGACAAGCTACTATGCAAGCACGTGGCACTAAATAATGTCTCAATTTTGTGCAAGCATAATATATGCAGAGACATAGTTTTTCAATAAATGTATACCTTGTCTCGGCGTCCAATAAACGTCTACTCAAATATGTAATAGCATACTCTTTTCCTTCGGTTTCTTGAGTCAAAACAGCACCAATAACACCTTCTTCTGCTGCACTGTAAAGATTAAAGGGATCCCTATGCTTGGGAGCTTTCATCACCAGAGGAGTGCACAAATAATTCATGATCATATCAAAGGCTTCTTGTTGTTTTGCCCCCCAAGTGAAATCATCATCATTCTTTAACCGAAGAATAGGAGTGAATGCATCAACTTTCCCTGACAGATTAGCTATGAACCTTCTCAAATAATTGACCTTGCCAAGGAACTTCTGCATATCTCTCTTGCATGTTGGCGCTTCCACTTTTTGTATTGCTTCTATCTTTTTGGGATCAATCTCTATGCCATCTTCATGAATAATGAAACCCAAAAACTTGCCAGCTGACACGCCGAATGCACACTTCAAAGAATTCATCTTCAGTCCATACTTTTTCATTCTTTCAAAAGCTAAACGCAAATCAGCCAAGTGAGATTCAAAAGCATCCGATTTGACAACAATATCATCAATATAAACTTCAAGTATGACGCCAAGTAAATCATGAAAAACCAAATTCATAGCCCTTTGAATGTGGCGCCAGCATTTTTTAATCCAAATGTCATCACTGTCCATTCGAATAAACCAAGGAAACCACAGCATCGGAAAGTCGTTTTGGACAAGTCCTCTTCGGCCATAAAAAATTGATTATACCCGGCATTACGATCTAGAAAGCTAATAACCTTATGTCCAGAAGCATCATCAATAAGCATATCGGCTATTGGCATGGGATACTCATCTTTGGGTGTAGCCCTATTCAAATCCCTGAAGTCAATGCACACCCTCAACTTGCCGGATCCCTTTTTCTCCACCGGGATAATGTTAGAAATCCACTCGGCATACCTGCAAGGTCGAATAAAATTAGCTTTAAGCAGGCGACCAATCTCTTCCTTGATCCGGTCATATATTTTTTGGATTAAACTTTCTGGCCGATTGTTTATATGGTCTAAAACCAGCCTTTATAGGTAACCGATGTTCCACTAGCTCTCGGCTTAAACCTGGCATCTCATGATATTCCCATGCAAAGCAACAAACATATTCTTTCAATAGCTCGATTAACTTAGCTTTACAATCGGCTTTCAAATTTTTGTTTACAAACGTTGGTCAAGTGACTCAACCATCTCCAATATCTATCTCTTCTAATGGATGGGCCGATGTAAAACCTTGTCCAAGTTTATCCATGTCATCTAGCTCCTCTATAGATTCATACATATCGTTCTTGCTGGACCAATATTTTACAAGACATTTTTGTAACCACTCGGAACTAGAATCCATTTAAACATATCATACCTTGGAGCTGACTGCATTCAGTCGGCTTTAAAGAAACGGGCACGAAACCATTCTTGGTCGCGCTGAGAAAATCAAACTCTGACAAGTCACGTCCCGTCAAGCAAGTAGCATTGGGATGTTGCCAATCCACCAATGCATCGGCCAAAGCAACACATGCCGAGTTATCCGCATGAATGACTTCCACTTCATCATCAACCCACTGGATCAAAAACTGGTGCATAGTGGATGGCACACACTGGTTTGCATGAACCCAATCACGGCCTAGTATGACGTTGTAGTTACCTTGCACCTCGGCGACAAAGAATGCAGTTGCCAAAGTTTTGCTCCTGACTATAAGTTCCACATACATCACACCTTTGGCTTCAGTTTTCTCTTTGCCTTCAAATCCATTGAGCACCATATTTGTCTTTATCAACTCTTCATCGGGCAAACCCAGTTTCTTGAAGACCGAATAGGGCATAAGATTTACCATAGCATCACCATCAACAAGCATCCGGGTGAGAGGTGATCCATTGATATGACCTGTGAGATACAATGGTTTCACATGTGTTACTGGTCTTTTGGCTACTCAAATATTGCATTTTGAGGGCCAAAATCCAGCTGAGCCACTTCCCCTTCCTCATCTACAACACGAAACTCAGCAGGTAAGTAATAAACCATATTGATATCCATACCTTCATGAACCGGCGTCGACTCATAATCTAACATATCATCCTCTTCTTCAAGTGCGTCCATCGATTCTAAAATCTGTCCGAGTGAAGGAGAAGTAAGAAGTGTCGCAGATGATGTGATAGTCGTTGCATCGTCCTTCTTTGGTGATGTAGGTACTGCTGTGATAGATGTTGAAGCTGTCGTATCTTATATTTGTTTAGGCCTCCACACTTGTTTTGCTGGAACCATGGGTCGAGTGTCATTGAACGACTTATCCCTTTTGATGCGGAGCATCCTAAGGACTTCACCATGTCAAGAGTCCGTTTGGCAAGTGACACGTGTGACCTCTACTTCTCATACATAAAGGTGAATCATCTCCTTTACACATGTTCACTTGACCCCTTTGAGGATTGTATACTACTTGACAGTCCACTCGTGTGCATGCATAGGTATTATCGGAGCTTCTCAAACAACGAGGAGGAGTGCAAGCGCCGAGGAACACTTACACCATCCGCGAGGGAAGCTTGGAAGCGACGATGGAAGAAGACGGAGCTGCTGAAGCTTCAGTGGCCGGACATCCGGCGCGACCCCGGACATCTGGCCTCTCCCCCGGAAATCCGGCATCGTTGACAGAACGCACCTGAAGTTCGCCCATCTTCGGGCCGGACATCCAGCGTCCTGCGAAGCCTGCGTGCAGAATCGGGCCAGAGGCCCATGTATCCCCTTTCCTACTTACCCCTTCGTGGCTTAGACTATATATACTCCTCCCCCACCTCCTAGTTAGGGTTAGCTTAGGTTTAGCTCATTTGAGACAGAGCTTTGCTCATCTACTAGTGGTTCATCTCCTTGTGAGTCATTGCGGCCCCTCCATGGAGAAGATCCACACGGATTGAAGACCTCCTCACGGAGAAGATCCTGCGGGATACCCTCAAGACCTCCTCAGGAGAAGAACCGGTTACCCTTTGTATCATCCCTTGTTGATCATGGATATTGTATCTCTTTATGTTTCGAGGATCTAGCATATGTGTGACTTGTTCTTGGTTGTTTGAGTGATTCTCTCGTGTTCCCCCTCGTGTTCTTCGTGTTCTTCGTGGGATCCCCTCCATTTCGTGAAAGATCGGTCATCTAGGGTTCCACCCTGCATCATATGGTATCATGAGCCATGGTTTCTCACGAATTTGGAGCCCACCCACTGTTTTCTAGCCTTATTTTGTTGTGTTCTTCCCCAAATTCGAAAATTCCCCATCAAAAATAGCCCCAAAAGTTTTTGTGATCTGTTGGTTTGATGAGATTTTGTATATTTTGATACATGGATTCGCTGTGTTTCGAGTGGATCTAGCATTTCCCCAAGTTTCCCCACTTCTCATCCACAAAATCTCCCCAATTTTGCCCCCGAAATCATCAATTTCCGCCCCCAAACGAGTTTGGAGTCCCAATCCCGATCTAGAATTGTCAGGACGGACATCCAGGCCATCGGGCCGGACATCCGGGACCCCGTCCGGACATCTGGCCCCTGAGGAACAAAATCTGACTCGGTTCTATAAACACACCCCGGAAATCCGGGCTCCACCCCGGATGTCCGGCCACTGGCATTTCAGCCTTCCTCGTTTCACCGTTTTGTCCATAACTAATTCATCCGAACTCCGATTTCGACGTTCTTTAGCTCATATTCAAGCTAGTGGCATCCCCCTTCACACAAAAATACTACTATAATCATTTGGATCCATCATATTTTGTGAATTTTGGCATCTTTGCCTAGGCCTTCCACCATATCATCCGCATAGCCACCATAGCTTTCCACAACCTATCCCATTTTGATCCCCATATCATTTGTGGTTGCTTGAGTAGTGATTTGAGTCTCCTAAGGTGTTTCGGCTACTTAGGGAGAATTGCTTCTTCATCAACCACCACCACCACTCCCGCATAGCCTAGCCCATTATACTTTACCAACCCAACTTACCCAATTTTGTTCGAGCTTGTTTGAGTTGTGGCTCGTGTCTCCTAAGGTGTTTCGACTACTTAGGGACCGTGACTTCAACTCAGACAACGTGTATAGCCCATCATACACTTCCACCACCATAACCCATTTTGACCGGGTTTCCAACAACAATTCCGCAACCACCACGGCATTCCCGCTACCACCATTTGACATTTGTCCTTGAGATTTTGAGTTGTGGTTTTTCCGTTTCCTAAGGTGTTTCGGCTAATTAGGAACGGGTCTACATCAAGAGCACCACCTCTCATCATTGACACGGATGGTAACTTCGATGACATCATTGTATATTCCCTTGCAATCGCATTGTTAACCCCTAGCCCATTTTGCGTCACTTGCCTATCGAGACTAGACTTTGAGTATTGCCGGCAACATTACTTGTGCACATTAGTGATCATCGATCCGCCTTCCATTGCATACATACCATATCATATTGGTATCATCATATCATCCCTTGTATCACAAGATTCTTCCCGCATATACACAATTGCTATATTGGTTTGTGCATTTCACATTGTGGCCATACAAAAAAAAAGAATAAGCTTTTAAGCAAAAAGAGAAAGACAAAGAAGCTTGTAAGCAAGAGCCATAGCATCACACAATATCATATCATACTTGATCATCTTGGATCATGTTGTGCTAAAGCATCGGAACATCATACATACATAGCATACTTGTGATAGGATGTCGCTACATTTTGTCTCATAGAGGTAGTGCACAAGTTCATATCTGCCTATTGAGCAATCGGCTAGCGTCTCTCTAGTGTTGTGCGACAAGAGCATTTTCCGTGGATTCCACATTTTCTGCTCCATCCTTGGTTGCACAACCACATTTATCTATTCGTGCGTGCGTTTTCATGTGCCACTCATTGCTATTGGTCTACTTGTTTCATTTGCGAATTTGTGAATCTCTTTCAACATTATTGACTATTTCTAACATTTTGCATCAAATTTTTGTGCCACTATCCTCACCAAGCTCCACCAAAAGATTTATTGTGTAGGTGTGAGAATTGACAAGAATCGGTACCAATTGTGCTATTTCCTTGATACATATTGAGTGATAATTGATCCATCTTCAACATCGGTCAAGGTACATTTGGTATAGTTCTTCTCTTTCTCCCACTCATACTTGTTAGCGTCTTGTGATGGATAGGCAAAACATTTCATCTCTGGTCTACACCAACAACGACGAGTTCGATGCCACGAACCCCTTCTTCAACGCCATGGTGTATGCTCAAATGGAGGAGCTCAAAGCCGTCATCAAGAACCGTAAGCGGTCTCCCTCATCTTCGAGAAGACGCTCAAGTGCACATCCTTCCGAGCTACCATCTCCGGCAAGATCTCATTGGCATCGACACCATCAACGACAAGAACGTGAAGGTCACGAGCTCAACTCCAACAACCGCTCAACGACTTCACCATGTACCTTGGCATCTTCGCCAAGCGACTTCAAGGCATCTTTGCCTTTGGACATGCAGCATCTTCGCCCACAAGCACCTCAAGCTTATGATCAAGAGAAGCTCCCCAAGCTCAAGTCCGCGACTTCCACGAGCTACTACGACCTCGACAACGACCATGAGATTCCTTTCTATGGGACTCAAGAACCCGTGGAGTATATCGAGTGGGAACGCTTGATGGACGACTACCTCACGCTACTTCAAGTTCCTCCCCAAGATCAAGTGAAGTGTGCCACAAGGAACTTCCTCAACTACACGTCGACATGGTGGTTTCACACACCTTCGGAGGACTATGACACGAGTTGGCCCAAGACGAAGAGAGCTTTACAGCGAGAGTTCATGCCTCCCACCTACACGGAACAACTTCTACGTCAATTGGAGAACACCATCCAAGGATCCAAGTCCATCGACGAGTACTTCAAGGACATGAAGATTGCCTTGAGATGAGCCGGCGTGGACGACCCCATTTCGATGAAGCTCCACTTCATGATGGGATTGCACAACGACATCTACAAGACTATCTTCCTCGAGAACTACAAGTCCCTCGACGACAACTACATTGGTGCTCTCAAGGCGGAACAAGAACTCATGAAGGCCAAGGCTTCTCCACCACAAGCACACTTCTCGAAGACTAAGCTCCAAGACGGCAAGCACGAGGCTAGTACCACCATGATGTCCAAGCCCGACGAGCTCTGAGACGACACTCCCACGTTCGACTTCACCGCCATCCCTCTTTATGGCATTGATGATGCCGAGTCTACTTCTCCTCTTTTTCAAGACGGTGCGGCGACGACTACGACTACAGAGCCATTCGAGGACCAAGCTTTGAAGGCGACCGACAAGGTGACCAGCACGGATGATGCTTCCATCTGTGGAGGCGAGAATGATGATGTGCCATCTTCGGCCTTCATCCACGGCGATGATTACGAGATGGTTTAGCATGGGATTTTCCCTTCGACCACGAGGACGTATGATGACTTGAGTGACTTGTGCCACCATATTGAGAGTGAGAGCGAGTTCACCACTAGCCCCATATATGATGAGCTGCCCCAATTCCCATGTGTGGAGAGCCACAACCCCCACTACTTGAGTGAGACGAGTGACTCCACCATATGTGAGTTTGGGTGCACCTGCCTTGAGGGAGTGAGTGAGCCACTTCCTACACTAAAGACTTGCCCTCTACCTCTATTGTGTCTTCTCATTTGGTGCTAGGTCCCACATTTGATGATGCGCCGATCCTCGATGACTTTGTCCTTCCATTGGACAAGACGATGGCCATGGTGGAATATGACGCGCCCCCCACATGGTTCCATCAAGATGAAGATGATGACCACCATTTTGTCATTCCCACCTCACCTACACCACATGAGTGGAAATACAAATGTAACAAAGGTGAAGGTGATGCTCTCGTCCCACTAGTGGACTATGTTGACATTGATTGTTTGCATGATGTTGATCCACCTATTGCCATGCTTCGTGCTAGTATGATTTCCCCATGCGATGATGATGAGTTTGACGATTGTCATGTGGAGTCTATTAGTTGTGATGCCATGTTGCATAGAATTTCTTGTGATAATTCCCTCGGTCACATCATGTTTGACAATCCGCTTGACTTGTCATATGCTATGTATGAGATCATCAATATGTCATATTTTCAATCTCTTCGTAGTAACTATGCATATGCCATTAAGATAAACCCAATTTGCACATATGGCATAGATGACAAGCCCATGGTTATTGGCATTTGTTTTTCTTGTGATGATATTCATATGCTACCTTTGCATCATATCCATCATATGTCATTCCATGATTACCTAGCTTCGGACATACATTGTTTTGGATGTTGTTCCACTTCTCCACATTATGCTCCCGATATTGCTCATGAGGAGACCCTCATAGGTTCTTCATACATTTTAGGAGACTTTGATCCATCCCATCCATTGCATTATTCCCATGCTTGTGTGCACAATATGCTCCCCATGAATGAACATGCTATAGATGTGCCATATAATTGTATGCTCAATTTGCATCCACATCATGCTATACACAATAACTATTCATTCATGATGGATGACATGTTCTTGTACCATGCATCAAATTTCTTTGAGCGATGCTTATCTTGTGTTAACTCATACATACACATACACATCATGATGGATGATGTGTACATTTACCACGCGCACAATTTCTTTGGTTTGTGTGTCTTTTGTGTAGGTCCCCATACTTACTCGTCAACCTCACAAGAGCACGAGTTGACGAAACAAGCTCTAGAGAGCAACGACGACTTGGGATTTCGTGGATTATCCTTCCAACCGCTACCTTCGCGCAAAGACTTCGCGCATCTCTTCTACATGGCCCTCACATGGTTATGGGTTATTGTCCATTATATCTCTTATGCCCCTCTTGCCATGTTCACTTTGCATGATATGCTCATTTATATGCCTTTGCCATGCATTTGTGACCCATGCTTCACATTACACATGATGATTGATTCTCATACTTGATGTGTATTTGCAAACTTGGTGGAGATATTGCTTGTTATTGCCATGTTTGCTTTGTGCCAAATGCCTATGATGATACCTTGTGCATGCTATGTGCTCGTGCTTGTGATATGTTGTGTGCATTGTTTATGCCTAATATTGGCTCACATGACATGATTGCTATGAACTCATCTAGTGTGTTGCATCTTCGCTCCACTAGTTTGCATGACATGATTGATATGCTTGCTTATGTTGCATCGCCGATGATTCATACTTGCTCCTTTCATGCGGTCGATGTCAACCATTGCCATGCTTTGCACATGATTGATATTGCTTGTTGTCATATGTCTCCACATCTTGCCTCTCTCATGCTATATGATTGTCCATGCATTGAGCGCAACCATGATTTTAGTCTTGCCAATGAGATTGCCCCCATAGCATTCTCGCATTTATTTGGAGATTTTGACATATTTCTTGTGAAGCATGCTTGTCTTACCTCTTTGCACCATATGCCTAGTGCCATGAATATAGCCATTGTTGCATCATCTTATTCATGCACTTTTGCTTCTAATGGTTATGTGCAAGAGAAGAGAACCATCATGATGGACGATGTGTTTATCTACCATGCGCATACGTTCTTTTTTTTGTTGTGTGCATGTGTAGGATACTTGGACTTCGTGTCGACTTCCACTTCATGTGAGTTGACCATTCGAGCTCTTGAGAGCGAACCACCTTCTACAACGATGCTTCTACAACGCACTTGCTTGTACTTCGGCATTGTGAAGGATGCACAAGGACATGCTTTCAAGGTGATATCCTTCGAGAACTCCAAAACCATGAGCATGCATATTTTGGATCATACTTCATGTGTTGCTTACACCATGACACTTTGCACACATGCTAGAGATCTTTCTTCGACTTGCCATTGCCACATTGCCATGCCTCTTGCTATATATGCCTTGTGTGTTGCATCCGACTTGTGTATTACTTGTCCCTATCATATGCTTGGTTGCAATAATGTCATATCTTCACATATGCCATGTCCCATTGCTTGTCACAAGCTTAGCTTGCTTGCCTCACACATGATGAACAATTGCTCTTTCTATTGTGTTGAGTTCCATACTATCTTCACTACACCCTATGCACGTTATGCTTGGATTGTCTTGCACTTGACCCATGTGTTTAGGCACTTCATTTTATTTGGTGTTGTGAATGATTCCTATGCCTACCATAGACCTTTCATTGAGCACTTTATGCATGCTTGCTACGATTTTGAGGTAGATGCTTACTCTCTTGTCACACATATGTGCATCTCTACCTCACATTTACATGCGTGTTTCCATGATGACCATGATTGTGCTCAATTCATAGGCTTCCATGCCATGTCACAATCCTGTGTCACACCACATGCTATGCTTGGTGACCACACTTGTTGGGTGTATCACCTCTTGAATGCTTGGTTTTGCACTAAAGCTAACCACATTTGTTTTTCCAAGTGTTTGTTGTCCTTGCTCCTTTTGAAGGAATCACTAGACAGTGTGACATTGGAGAGTGCCCATTTCAAGCTTCAAGATGATGAATGCTTGGTGATCGACCGCTTCGACATGGCGATGCCATCTCTTTCCCATGGTGATTTGGCTTTCGATCCGAGGTCGGATCTTTTCCAAGGGGGAGGGGATGATGCGGAGCATCCTAAGGGCATCACCATGTCAAGAGTCCGTTTGGCAAGTGACACGTGCGACCTCTACTTCTCATAGATAAAGGTGAATCATCTCCTTTACACATGTTCACTTGACCCCTTCGAGGATGATATAAGTAGTAGACACTCCACTCGTGTGCATGCATAGGTATTGTCGGAGCTTCACGGACGACGAGGAGGAGTGCAAGCGCCGACGAACACCTACACCATCCGCGAGGGAAGCTTGGAAGCGACGACGAAAGAAGACGGAGCTGCTGAAGCTTCAACGGCCGGACATCCAGCGCGACCCCGGACATCCGGCCTCTCCCCCGAAAATCCGACATCGATGACAGAACGCACCCGAAGTTTGCCCATCTTCGGGCCGGACATACGGCGTCCTGCGAAGCCTGCGCGTAGAATCGGGCCAGAGGCCCATGTATCCCCTTTCCTACTTACCCCTTTCATGGCTTAGACTATATATACTCCTCCCCCACCTCCTAGTTAGGGTTAGCTTAGGTTTAGCTCATTTGAGACAGAGCTTTGCTCATCTACTAGTGGTTCATCTCCTTGTGAGTGACCGCGGCCCCTCCACGGAGAAGATCCACACGGATTCAAGACCTCCTCATAGAGAAGATCCTGCGGGATACCCTCAAGACCTCCTCACGAAGAAGAACCGGTTACCCTTTGTATCGTCCCTTGTTGATCATGGATCTTGTATCTCTTTATGTTTTGAGGATCTAGCATATGTGTGACTTGTTCTTGTTGGTTTGAGTGATTCTCTCGTGTTTCCCCTCGTGTTCCCCCTCGTGTTCTTCGTGTTCTTCGCGGGATCGCCTCCATTTCATGAAACATCGGCCATCTAAGGTTCCACCCTACATCACCTTTGCTTCTCGGCCTCCTGTTCTTCCATCTCTTGACCCCTTAACCTCTTTAGTTTTCTCTTTTGTGTCTTGTTAGCCCTGGAGGACACCACTTTGGCTGAGTGTATTCAGGATCTCTCACCTTGGCTGGTGCTTGCTTCATGATCATTAGCTGAGTGCTTTGGTGCGATAGAAAGTATCGGCTCAGTCGAGTCGTTATCCACAGTTGGCTGTTGTACGAGGAATGTTTTGGTGCCCAAGATAAGTGAGTCGGCATTAATTTTCTCCTTGCCTTTTCCCGACCCGACCACTGCAACACCTGGTGACTTAACACGCCATTCTTTTCGATTTTCCGGATGCATGAAATTTCCACTCGGGTGCACCTTTTTACTCGGATGGAATCCACTCAGATGAAATTCACTCAGATAGAATCCACTTGGATGGAATTCACTTGAATAGCTCCCACCCGGGCGCATTCTCACACTCAGATAGTTTCCATTCGGGCACATATTTTGACCAGCCGACTAATGGCCACCGATGTTCAGTCGGCCATTGTATGAGTAATCGAGTAGACCCCAAATAGTTTGCCTTTGCTCTTCCTGAAACGGTGCCCTTGGTCCAGCCGGCTTCACATACCGACTAAACAGCTGGTGGTGACCTTGGTCGCTTCAGATCTGATGGCCGGTTAGAGCTAGAAGCGGCCGACTAATTGACATACTTGGACAACAACATATCAAAAGTTGGCTTGATCCGCTTACGCTGCACTATAGCCTCATTCCTCTTCCACTTGCCAACCTCTGGACTCTTGGGCTTAACAAATTTAACATGTGCATTTTCTTGCACTTGTGGTTGCCCCCCGAGTGTAGGATTCTTGATGGTGATCTTGATTACTTCCTTGCCATCGGGTTGCTTATCAAGCACAATCTGTCTCCCCAGAACCTTGTTGCCCTCTTTGTCTTTCCTGGACTCACCAACAATGACATTAGTTTTATTAGAAGATTCAGCTACCTCCGGCTGAATGAGTAGCTTCTTCCCTTCCAAACCCATGGTATTCATTGGAAAAGGTTGTTTATCAACTTGCATCTCAGAAAATTTCAATCGTCTGTCATTAATGTCAGATTATATCTGTCGTCAAAAAACATTGCAATCGTTAGTAGCATGAGAAAAAGAATTATGATATTTGCAGTAAGCACGCTGTTTCAACTCTTCAAACGGCGGTAAAGTATGAGATATTCTAATAATTTTGGCTTGCAGCAAAGCATCAAATATTTTATCACACTTGGCAATGTTAAAAGTAAACTTCATCTCTTCATCACAATTCTTATGAATCGGTTTCAGATCATTGCAAGTAAACGGTTTAGCTTTAGACGGCCAAACAAATTCGGTAGCATACATGTCACCCTCATCGTCCGGGTGATCACTATCATATTCAACCATGTTCATCTTTGGACGATCAGCTTTATATCTATGCACTTCTTTGAGATCTTTGCTTCGGCTTTCCTGGGCCAAAGCCCTTTGCAAGACTTGGTTAATATTTAAGAACTCATAGCCTTCTAGCTTTTCCCTAATGGGAGTCCTTAAATCACTCAGCACTAGGTCTACTAAGTCTCTCTCGGTATCACCAAACTATAACACCGGTTTTTGTTTCTCCGAATCTCTTAACATAATCGGAGACCGATTCATCATGCATTTGTTTAACCGATGTCAGATGTGACAACTTGAGTTCATTACCGCCGCTACAAAAGTGATCATGAAATTTCTGCTCTAGCTGCGACCAAACCCGAATGGAACCATGTGGTAAAGAAGAAAACCATGAAAATGCTGGACCAGTTAATGATAGAGGAAACAAACGCACTTTCAATTCATTCAATGAGCCTGCCTCACCCAATTGTGCTAAATATTGACTTACATGCTCCCATGTGGTTTTCGTGCCTTCTCCATTAAACTTAACAAAATCTGGAATTTTATATCCTGGAGGGCACTGGATGGCATCGAAATTCTCGGGGTACGGCTTTTGGTAAATCCGATTCCGAGGTAACTCAACTCCAGAATTCTATCAAAGCATCTTAGCCATCTCCTCTAAGATTAGCTAGACCATCATCCATAGTGGACGATGAAGCTTGTGGCAGGGGCATAGGAGGAGTAGGGTTACTAGTGGTAGGTAGGAATTATGGCATGTATGTCGACCCATAATTTGGTAGTGGTCGAGTGGTTGTAGCTGTAGGTAGGGTTTGGTTCGGCGTTGCCACCGAACCTGGCATGCTCATGATAGGACTAATTGGTGCAGCCACAATCTGATTTGTATGGGTAGGATAATAAGCCGCCGGCATGGGAGGCGCCGACACAATAGGTAAAGCGAGATTAGGGTTTTGCGTACCAGCAGCTACACCACCATTACCACTAGACGATTGAGATATATTTTTCTGAGCATTAGTATTTTCTGTGAAAGTTTAATAGACCAGATTGTTACCATCAGCAATACGACTCTCAATCTCAGCCCACTGCTCAGGTGAAAAGGTAGTACTCACAAAGGGTTTAACCTGCTCGGTTTGAAGAGGAGGGAACTTGATTTCTTCAATTGGAGTGATGTTGCCTTGGTGATCCTTCTTGAACTTCGCAAGGAACTCCTGCAACTCCTTATCTTCACGCGCCTTCTTGTACTCCTCATAGACTTGGCGATGATCGACTGATATCTCATCAAGACTGTGCTTAACGATGTTATCGGCGTCTACCACGGATGGCTTGGGAAGATCGGACATGGTGGATGATGACGATTGATATTCGTTCCCCAGCGGAGTCGCCAAAAAGTGTGTTGACACACGAACACGTCACGTGTACCCTCGACGCCAGGGGTGATGCACGGCAGCTCACGTCGAAGGAGACCCGACCGACAGCGCGATACGCAAGACAGTCGACGGGCGCTTTTTGCGGACCCGAAACCCCACACCCCCGGGAGGGACCCCGTCAGGGAGTGCGGCGGCTATGGGCTGCCCTAGGTCGATTTGCTCACCCCTAGAGCCTTGAGATTCGCAGCTCTCAAATACGAAGAACAACGAAGAACGAGAGAGAAAAATGATGGAGAGATAAAACGTAGACTAAAAAATAGTATATTGATTTGTTCGATTGTGTGTTGTTTCAATCGGCCATCACCCCTAACATATATAAGAGGCGGCTGGACTTCCCGTATAAGTAATGGATTCATCTAGGTTTTCCTTACACGAAAATTACGTAAATTCACGTTCTACAGTTCTAATCTCAGCCCAACTCAGATTCAGCCGGAATCTGTCCCTTACTTATGTCCTGCTTTTTGTGTGCACTGCAGAATTTTCATATGACCTCCGATTAAGAAGATTAAAATACCAAATTTATGTGCCTCGATGAGACGAACAATTCTCCTGTTGATCATTTCTCCAAATAAGGACATCCTCAATACTTTACACGGTCATCTTTAACTTCCAGTTGGATTTGGTCATGCAGTTTTCTTGGTCGTCCGAGTCTTGCAGCAATTCTGCAGGCTGTATACTATCTCAGATGATGATTACTCCAAATGCAAAGTTGACTGTTTCAATGATACGCACAACATCCGTGTAGAACACTTTTCCATCCGAGGTCATCTGAATAACCTTTCGAGCTTATCTCCAACTTCTGGTCGGATTGATTCCAACAGCCTCCACCCCGGCAAGCTTTCACACCGGCAAGCTTTCACCCCGGAAAGATTTCCACCCCGGCAAGGTTTCTACCCGGCAAGCTTTTCATCGGCAAGGTTTCCACCCGGCAAGCTTTCACACCGACAAGGTTTCACCCCAGTAAGATTTCCACCCCGGCAAGGTTTCTACCCCGGCAAGGTCTCTATCCCGTCAAACTTCAGTCAGCCGGCAAAGGCCGAATAACTCACACGACCCATCAGACACCACCTAGATAGGTGTGTGGTCCCTCGTGTCACTTTTTCATTCAGGATCGGTCCTCGAAGACTTGCCTGTAATTTTTACATACGAACTCGGATTAGGACATTTTTTTATCGAAATCAATCGTTTCGACGAGACGAAGACAATTCATGTAGATCATTTTTCCATCTGAGACCGTCTTGCGGGCGTAATCGTCTGAATAGTATTCTAAATACGAAATCTCAGTACTTCGAACACAACTTCGGCCTTAGAGATGAAACTAGATGACTATGGTCCAAATATCAAAGTTTCCCTTTTTGAAGATGCGGAACTTTCTCATTTTGAACACTTTGTCATTTGAGGCCATCTTAATTGTGTTCCTGCCCATGCTAAAATCTGGTGTCAATAGTAATATCATGTTATGTATGGCTCTTTATGGCCTCTTAAATAATAACTTGAGTCGTAGTGTTGTGATGCCATGTTGTACCAACACATACTTGCATGTTTTGCGTACGTATGATGTGTATTGCTATGTGTTGGGTCATGACATGATATATGCAGAGAACATGCAATAAATGAGCTCTAAAATGCGTAAAATATAGAGCCATTGGTGGTGTGGCCAGGGCCCACCTAGATGGCATGGACGCATGGCCCCCCGGGCACCGCCTTACTCCCATTATTTTGCCTATAAATCTCATAAATTGAGAACCAATCTATAGCATTTTCCCGATTTTTTTTCGCCATTGTACGTTTCTGTTCCGACGAGATCTAATATGGCGGCTTGTTTCGGCACCCTCCCGAAGGGGCAATCCATCATTAGAGTCATCTTCATCAACCTTGTTGCTTCCATGACCATGTGTGAGTAGTTTCTTTCGGACCCGTGGGTCCATAGCAGTAGTTAGGTGGCATCATCTCTCCCTTATGATTCAATACAAAGTTCTCATGAGCTGCCTCACATGATCAAGATCAATATGATGTAATTGGTGGTTGTGTTTGTTGGGATATGACGAACTGTCACTTTATGAACATACTATTCATTGAATTATATTGAATTTTTTATAAAGTGTATCGATGCTCGTCTCTTGCCAAGATTGATAGGTAGTTCTTCAAAGGAAGTGGTGCATGGTAGTGGGTTCGATCTTGAAGTGAATTTGATCCCAATGACAATAAGGGACTCGACATGTATTGTATTGTTGCCACTAAGGATAAAACAATAGTTTCTTTATCATGCTTAGATGACAGTGATACTATCTACATTATGTCATCATGCTTATTGCGATGCTCTATTTATTATGAACTTAATTCTTCAAGATGCATGTTGCATAACAGTCTTAAGGTAGACTATTAGTTGTAGATATAGTTGGATATGGTCTACATATCACAGATATAATCTCTATAAAATATTATACAATGAATGATCATAGTCTAAATATAAATATTGCCATTTAATCAGTGCCCAACATGTAATTGTTCACCCACATCACACTTATATGCTTTGAGAGATGCCAATGGTAAACCTATGGCCCGGGGGTCTATTTTCCATAAATGAAAACATTTACAAAATATCATTCTTTGGTGTACTATTTTATTTTACTTTATCCATCTGTCGGGGAAACTGGTCGCCCACGAACACCTATGGGACCGGAGCCCCTTTTCGGTACGGCAAGGGAGCGGAGGGAGCACGAAGAGCAGATCGAGGAGCGCACGCGAGCAGTTTACCCAGGTTCGGGCCGAACGGATGCGTAAAACCCTACTCCTGCCTTGGTTGTATTGAGTTCTTGAGCTCGGGAGCTTGAAGATCTACAGTACTAGCTACACCGAGCGTGGGAGCGATCAAGTTTCTGGAATCGAACCCCCTCTACGTTGTGCATGGGCCTCCTTTTAAAGCTCAAAGGGGTCACCGACAGGTGTCAACGCAGATGAGGGTAAAAGTGTAAAATTGGTGGTAGTTGTAACAGTGCATGAACAGTGTACGCACAGTGATCTATACCTAACCCAGACGGTGGGGGACAAAGGCATTGAATGCCCGTCGCCGTCACCCCAAAAGTGTCCGCCCGGGCGTCTCCGTTCGCCACGATGGTGGCCTCGTCACCGTGGCTCACCACCGTGTACCCCAGGCTGCACAGCCATCTGCCATGTGCCCCTGGAGGGGCCCCAGGGCGACGCGTGGACAGATGAGCTGGAGCGCGGGCACACAGTGTAAGCTTGCCCCGGCAAGCACCTCGTCGGGGTCGCTATCTTGCCGGGCCCGGAAGCTTGTCGCTCTCCGGGTCCTGCCGGGGCGCATGATGCGCCACGATATATCTTCTGAGGGGCTGTTCTTTGGCCTTCCTGGCAAGCTCCTCTTGCCAGGGTCTTGTGCTGGAGTGATAACCTTGAGCCTGGTGCGGCCTTCCCGGCAAGCTCCTCTTGCCGGGGTCTTGTTTCTTAACTTGAATACTTTGTTCTTGAATGGCTCTAAAGGAACTAGAGCGAGCCTTGGCGGGCACATGGTGAGCCCGACCACGGGACGCTGCTACTTCCCGTGCACAAGTCGGGATACTAAGGTACCCCTACTTTAGTACACCGACAGGAGCCCCCGGGCCTGGGCCATACACGGTGTCGAGCGCTGTTGGGCCAGGCCCAAAACAGTGTACGGGCACATGCGGCCCACGGCACGCCGTTTCCCACTCTAGATTCGCCGCATCCCTCCCTAACGGCACGCGTCGATTGCGGCGTCGTGGGAGAGATCGTTGCCTGTTTCTTTAATGGGAAAATGCGGAACGTCCCCCACTTCCCCCTTAAAAGCAGAGGAAGCAGGGGCAGTTTCCCCCCATTGCTTTCATTGTGTCTTCAATCTCCAGAAACCCCCGCCGCCCTCCGCCTCCCCAAAGGTCGACAGAGAGCCGAGCTCCACCACTCTTCCTCCGCCGCCTGCCTCCCCGGCGCCGCCGACCCCTCTCGCCGTCTCCGCCATGGCCCCGAAGAGTAGCAAGACGAAGAGCGAGAAGTCCGACAAGGCGGCGAAGCTGGCCGCAATGCGGAAGAGGATGTGGTCTTCCCGCCGAGGCTCGGCGCGAGGGAGCTGCGGGACAAGTATTACCTGTTCTGGGCGAGGGAGACGAAGGCTCACCCGCGCACCAGGGTCCTCCCCGCCGAAGCCATCGACATGTACCCGGGAGGTTACTACTACTTTGCACTGTTCTTCCACTGTGGTCTTTGTCCTCCGTACTCCGAGTTTTTCTGCGATGTGATGAACACGTACGGATTCCATCTCCTCGATTTCACCTCGAATGCTGTCCTGACCTTGGCCGTTTTCGCACATCTGTGCGAAAACTTTATCGGGGTCCATCCCAACGTAGCTCTCTTCCGCCACTTCTTCACACCTATAGTAGAGTCAGGGTCCCCACTCTCCGGTGGCATCTCCTGGATCTTCAGGCTCAACAAGAAAGAGGCGTATTTGATTGGAGAGCTCCGCGGCAAGTGGGATGAATGGAGGGCTGATTGGTGCTGGGTTATGGAAGAGGAACCCCAGCAGTTTACCTCGCCGCGCCGAGCTGCAGTAGTGCGCGACAAGGATTGGAGTGACTTGGCTCCGGAGGACGATAAGCTGCAGATTGTCCTTACTAGGATCCTTCGCCTCCGGGCCGCCAACCTTACTGTAGGTGAAGTTGGGGCTGATTTCCTTCGCCGCCGCATTGCTCCCCTGGAGGATAGGAAGAGGCCTGCTTGGGAGTTCGGCAATGCGGCAGACTGCATGAGGCTGCGACCCGGGCTGAATTACAACTTCACCGTCTTGGAACTCAAGGGGATGATCCGCTCGATGTTCAAGCACGACCCCAAGCACCCGGAGTGGTTCACCCCGTCGGATGGAGTAGTTCCATTATGCAACAACTCTGTCCTTAGTGCCATTCGCGCGGCAATGCCTGAGTGCGACTCCCACGGGGTTGTTCCCACTTGGCTGACGCCTTCAGAAGAGACCGTGCAGACCTTCTTCGACAATCTGGTTGAACGGCCACGCAACCCCGAAGAGAAGAAAGGGCTCACCCGCGCGACCACCGAGCGGGATGTGGCATATATAGCCACCAGAATGGAGGAGGCCGCCGCAGCTGCGGCTGTGGGTGAGTTTGGGTACACCGTGGATGAAGCCGAAGCAGCGAACGCAGTGAGCCGGGCCGAAGAGGAGGAGATCCTCAAACTGTTGAGGCCTGCCGGGAAACCTGTCGGGGAGCCTGCCGGGACGAGCGAGGCTGCCGGGCAGGGCACTGAGTCCAGCGAACCCGCCGAGGAGGACGCCGAATCGGGCGATTCTGACGAAGACTCGGGCGGGTCACTGAACCTCGACGATGTCTCCTCATCCTCAGAGAACTCTCCGCCACCGCCAAGTCCTCCGCCACAGCCGAAGAAGCGCCCCCGCAAGACCACCGAGATGGTGAGGCAGCCGGCGCCCCGACAGCAGCCGAAGCGTCGTGCGATGCATGCCACCACGACGAGCAAGGTCGTCAAGGAGGCGCCCCGTGTTCCAGCGGCAAGCGGAGGGGGATCTTCCCGAAGCAGCTCTGGTGTTCCTTCTGCCCCTCGGTCCTCGGCGACGACCGGAGCGGGGTCTTCGCAACCCACGGCTCCGGAGCCCACCAAGCGCCCGAGGGAGCCTACTCCTCCAGCCCCTCGCGCTGGGACACGCGAGGCAGAATTTGACTTCTCCGCCCTTAGCTCTGACGATGAGGAGGAAGAGTAAGCACTTGCAACTTTCATTTCTTCTGATTCTTGTTGTTCTTGTCTTGATTTCTCTTTGCCTAACTCTGATTTTGTTTGGCTTCCAGGACCTTGACCCAGAGGATGGCGAAGAGGGCCAAGATCCCTGTGGTTGACCTCGAGGACGACGACCCCGTCGCCGGGGCAGGAGATGCACCCGCGACAGGCTTGCCAGACCAGCCAGCTGCTCCGGAGAGCAGCCCCCAGCGCAGCCCCCAGCGTAAGTCTTTTGTTCACTTTTCTGCTTATCGGGCGCGCTTGAGCTTCTTATCCTTATTGATGTCTTGTTTGCCTATTGTCTTGTGCAGAAGTGGAGCCGCAGCCGCAGGAGCGTCAAGAGACTGCTCCCGACGAGCCGCTTGTCCCACCATCCCCGCTAAGGAGGAGCTCCCCGGCGAGGGAGGATGTTCCGCCAAGGGCGAGTACCCCGCCAAGGGCGAGCACCCCGACAAGGGTGGACACCCCGCCATGGGAAGGCGCAAGCGGCCCTCCGCCGGCAGGGGCCATTACTACGCCGCCAAGGGAGAACTCCCCGGAGAGGGACCCCGTTACCGAAGAGGCCCGCGCAGGTAAACCCTTGTACTTTCCTTCTTTTGAACTCTTCTTTTTTGGATATTTGCTTGACAATTCTTCTTTTCTATTTCCGTTGTCAGATCCGGCCGCCCCGGAGCCGATGGAGACGGAGACCATCGCCGAGGAGGAAGTGCGCGGCGATGCTGGCGACGCCACCACCGCAGAAGGAATGGCTGGCGCTGACGAGTCAGCCGCCGAGGAGACCGCCCGGGCCGCTGACGCGGCAGCAGGGGAAGGGACCGGCGACCGTACTGCTGGCCCTGAGGCCGCAGGAGCGTCGGACGCTGCGCCGGCCGCCGACCCCTCCTTCCCCGCGGCTGGGTCGGGTGTCTATCTCGAGGCCGCCAACGGGGTCTTTATCCAAGTCCCGTGGGCGTCCTCATCAAGGGCACCCGCGGAGGGGAGAGCTTCGACGGAGAAGTTCTCGCCTCCGCCGGGCTGAGAGTTGTCGACGCGCCCGGCAGCAGCAACGAGCCCAAAGAGGAGCAACTCCTACGTCGGCTCCTGGGCTTGTACCGGGCCAGGCAAGCCAAGCTGGAGTCCCGAGAGGCTCTAGCTGCCAAGGCCGGTGCCGATCTAGAGAAGCGCGCCGCGGAGCTTCGTGCCGCCAACCAAGCGGCCCTCCGTAACTTGGCGGAGGAGCGCGAAGAGCTTGCCGAAGCGCACCAAGCGTTTGTCCTCGAGAAGGCCGAGGTCGAGGAGCAGCAGCGACTGGCCGCCGAGGATCTGGCTCGGCGGGAGGGAGTGCTGAACCAGCGGAAGGTCGACCTCGATAGCCACGAGGACGACCTTACCGCGCGCGAGCAGTCCATTGGCGGGGCTCTGCAGGAGGCGAGGGATGCCACTGCTGCCGCAGAGACCGCCAAGAGGGACCTGGAGGCACGGGTGGCGCAGCTGGAGATGAGCTTGAAGACGAGCGAGGAGAGGATTGCCGCGCTCAACTTGGCGCGGGAGAAGGACGCCCACACCAACTCGGAGCTGCAAGTCCATCTCTCCGAGAAGGGCAAGGAGCTCATCGACGCCAAGGACTCCATCGCAGATTTGGAGCTGAAGGTTTCCACCCTCACCGACTCACTTGACGCCGCCCGGAACCGCGAAACGAAGCTGAAGGAGGATCTCCGTGCTGAGAGGGCATTGCTGGACAGCGCCGCCGTCTCGCAAAATAACTTCAAGGAGACGGTGGAGCAGTGGACCGAGGAGCTCGTCACTGCCGCCGCCAATATTGACAAGGAGATGGTGGCGTTGAGGACGGAGCACCTCGTGTACTCTCCCGACGAGAACCTCCCCCACAGCGCTAAGCTGAGCCTGTTCTTCAGAGGAGTGGCGCCCGCCCTCGCGCAGCTACGGGAGAGGGTCCCCACGCAGCTGGCTAACGAGGCGCGCCGGCTTTGTATGGGTACTATGGAGCGGGTGTTGACGAAGATCGTCTACCGCAACCCCGGGATTAATCTTGAGAACGTCCTCCGGACCTTGCCGCCCGAAGCTGACCTGGAAGCGTTGAAGGCACAAGTTGCCCACATCGTGGCCAAGGCGGGCAAGATCAAGAGGGTTGACGGAGACCGTGTAGACTAGGCTCCCTTCTTTCTGCTTCCCTTGCTGCTGTCGATTAAGTCATGGGTAGTAGTTGGTTAGAACAGCGGCAAGTTATCTTGTAATATAACTTTATTTTGGATAGTCAATGCAATGTTATCTCTCTTGCTTGATCCCTTCACTTTGTATGCTTTCCACCTTACGCTTTTAGGGAACTTGCCGGGAAAGGGACCCTTGCCGCGAGCGCTGAGTGCGGGACTCTTAGCAGCCTGCTGGCAATGCCCTTGCCGGCAAGAAACCTTGCCGCAGCTAGTCGCAGCACACTTAGGTTGCTGAGCGAACTCGAAAACGAAATAAGGGCGCGACACTTGTCGTAGCTCACTTAAGCCGTTGAGCGTGCTCGAAACAAAGTAAGGGCACGGCTAGCTACGGGTAGGTTCCTCTGCGCACAGGTTTTCCATACAAAGTGTGGTCGTTCAAGGAAGACAACTAAGAATTTTAAAATTTTGAATGCTCAAACTTTGGCAACTTAGCTTTTGTGTTCTGTTTGCTTCTCGGCAAGGCTTTCCTTCCTTGAACAGCACTTGGTCCATACCACTGTCTCCTTCCCCCCGGCAAACTTGTGCGCGAGGAACACTTCTTCTGCTTGAGAGAAAAAAGGAAGAGTGGAGGAAACACAGACATGGAGCCTTGTGGCTTGTTATCGCTTACCGGGATCGTGTGCTGCATAAAGTGTCAGATAATACATGCAATGAAAACAAGAATGCATGAAACGACAAGTCGTGCGAAGCACAAACGTTTTACTGATGCACGGGGTCTGCGCCCGGCTTTGTACAAAGGTTTACATGCAACGGCGGCAAGACTTGTACAAAAGGTGGTTGCCGGAGCGGATCACGGCAACCGCGCCTCATGGGTGAAACTTGCGAAGATGCTCAATGTTCCAGGAGTTGCTCACCGGTAAGCCTTCTTCGGTCTCAAGGCGGACAGCGCCGGGCCTTGTGACTTGTCTCACCCGATAAGGGCCTTCCCACTTCAGCGTCAACTTGTTGGAATTCTTGGTGGACTAAACGCACCGAAGAACAAGGTCGCCTTCCTCGAGACTCCTGGCCTTGACTTTGCGGCTATGGTAGCGGCACAAAGCTTGCTGGTATCGAGCAGCTCGTACAGCAGCCTGGAGACGGTCCTCCTCGAGGAGCAGTGCATCATCTTGCCGCAGTTGCTCTTGCTCGAGCTCGTCGTAAGCGAGCACTCGAGGAGACCCGTATACGAGTTCCGTGGGGAGAACTGCCTCTGCTCCATAGACAAGAGCAAAGGGTGTCTGCCCGGTGGCTCGATTTGGTGTCATTCTGATTGACCAAAGAGCCGCCGACAACTCCTCGATCCAGTTTCTTCCGCACTTGTGCAGCCTGTCGAAGGTTCTTGTCTTGAGTCCGTGCAGCACTTCGGCATTTGCCCTCTCCGCTTGACCATTGCTCCTCGGGTGAGCAACAGAAGCGAAGCAGACCTTGGCGCCAAGGTCTTGGACGTATTGCATGAAGGTGCGACTTGTGAACTGTGTGCCGTTGTCGGTGATGATCCTGTTAGGGATTCCGTAACGGCAAACAATCAATCTGAAGAACTTGACTGCTGACTGTGCGGTCACCTTTCTCACTGGTTCCACTTCCGGCCACTTTGTGAACTTGTCGATTGCAACGTACAAGTACTCAAAGCCCCCGACTGCGCGGGGAAAGGGGCCAAGGATGTCGAGCCCCCAGACCGAGAAAGGCCAGGACAAAGGGATCGTCTGGACAGCTTGAGCTGGCTGATGTATTTGCTTGGCATGGAACTGGCATGCTTCACACTTGGTTACTTGTGCAGTTGCATCTTGGAGGGCTTCTGGCCAAAAAAAAAACCTTGCCGGAACGCCTTCCCGGCAAGTGCTCTTGCGCCAATGTGGTGTCCACATATGCCTCCGTGGATCTCTGCCAACAGCTTCTGTCCATCTTCCCGAGAAATGCATTTCAATCTGACACCATTGAGTCTTCTTCTGTACAGTTCGTTGCCGACAAACTGATACATACTTGACTGCCTGGTAATCCTCTCTATCTCTTCTGGTTCTTCGGGAAGTTCTCCAGTTTGAAGAAAACGAACGATTTGCTGTGCCCATGCTGGAGCCTGAGGCTCAACAACAAGGACTAAAGGCATCAGTGCTGCTGCGGGAACGTCAGCTTCTACGGCAAGAACCCGCGGCTCTGCCGAAGCTGAACGTTCCCCGGCAAGCTCGCCGGGGCGAGACTTGTCGGGAACGCCTGCTTCAACTGTACAAACCTCGGGGCTTGCAGGAGCAGACTGTTCCTCAGCAACTTTGTCATTGATCTTGGGGACCTTGGCGGCAGCTTTAGGAAGATCCGCCGGCAAATAGTCGCCGGAGACCAACTTCCTCTTCTTGCTCTGCCCAACTGATGGTGTAACGGATGGTTGAGTTAACTTGAGCAGGAAGGTCCCTGGTTCCATAGGTAACTTCATTGCAGCACACTTCGAGAGGCCATTTGCGATATCATTCTGAGCTCTTGGAACGTGCTCCATCTGCAGGCCTTCAAAGTGTTCTTCAACTTCCTCACTTCATCGACATAAGATTCCATCAGAGGACTCTGGTTGCTCTTGTTTACTTGTCGGACCACCAACTGTGAATCTCCCCGCACAATCAGTTTCTTGATCCCAAGTTCGGCTGCAATTCTGAGGCTGGCAAGCAAACCTTCATACTCTGTAGTATTGTTTGTCGCTTGTTCCTTGGGAAAATGCATTTGAACAACGTACTTGAGGTGCTCCTCGGTGGGCGCTACGAGTAACACACCAGCACCGGCGCCTTGCAGCGAGAAGGCACCATCGAAGTACATTATCCATTCCTTGCTTGCTTCCTTGACGGGGATGCTTGTTTCTGGAACTTCTTTGTCTGGCGTTGGCGTCCATTCCGCTATGAACTCTGCCAAAACTCTGCTTTGTATAGTTGATGTGCTTTCAAACTTAAGACCAAAGCTTGACAGCTCCAGTGCCCACTCGACGATCCTGCCTGTTGCTTCTGGGTTTTGCAATATCCTCTTCAGCGGAAAGCGAGTGACCACTGTTATCTCATGTGCTTGGAAGTAGTGGCGCAGCTTCCTCGAGGCCATGAGGAGGCCGAAAAGCAGCTTCTGCACCCCAGAGTATCTTGACCTAGCCCCCTGCAAAAGGGAACTTACAAAATAAACTGGGCGCTGCACCATCTTCTTTCGCACTTCTCCTTGTTCCTGCGCAGACTTGTCCTTGTCGGGGTCAGAGCTTGTCGGGGTAGCCTCCTGCTTGTCGCTGGATGTGCTTGCCGGGGTTGTGGGCTCCTCCTCTGCCTCCCTTTCCGCTACCAACGCAGCACTAACCACTTGATTGGTTGCTGCTAAGTACAGCAGCAACTTCTCTTGTGGCCTAGGTGCGACAAGTATTGGAGCGGAGGACAGGTATCCTTTCAAGTCTTGCAGCGCTGCCTCCGCTTCCGGAGTCCATTTCATAGGACCTGCCTTTTTTAAGATTTTGAAGAAAGGCAGGGCGCGTTCTGCAGACTTTGAAATGAACCTGCTAAGGGCAGCCACACAACCAGCAAGTCTCCGTACATCCTTGACGCGCTTCGGGACTTCGATCTGCTCGATGGCCTTGATCTTGTCGGGATTGGCTTCAATCCCCCTTTGGGACACAAAGAACCCGAGAAGCTTGCCGGAGGGGACTCCGAAGACGCACTTCTCGGGGTTCAGCTTAAGTTGTATCTTGCGCAGATTCACAAAAGTTTCTTCTAGGTCTTGGATCAGGGTATCCTTGTCCTTGCTCTTGACCACTATATCATCCATGTAGGCTTCTACATTCCTGTGTATCTGTGGCTCAAAAGCAGTGTGGACCACCCTTGCAAATGTTGAGCCCGCATTCTTCAATCCAAAGGGCATGCGTATGAAACAGTAAGTGCCAAATGGAGTAATGAATGCGGTCTTCTCTTCATCTTCCTCATCCATGAATATCTGGTGGTACACGGAGTATGCATCAAGAAATGAGAGCAACTCACATCCGGCCATGGAGTCAACAATCTGGTCAATGCGCGGCAAGGGAAATGGATCCTTGGGACAAGCTTTATTCACATCAGTGAAGTCTATACAAAGTCTCCACTTCCCATTGGCTTTGCGCACGACAACTGGATTGGCCAGCCACGTGGGATGAAGTACACCTCTAACAAGGCCTGCTGCTTCCAACTTCTTGATCTCTACAGTAATGAACTCTTGGCGCTCCATAGCTTGCTTCCTGACCTTCTGCTTGACGGGCCACGCGTGAGGACAAACAGCAAGCTTGTGCTCAATTACCTCCCTGGGAACGCCAGGGATGTCAGACGGTTGCCATGCAAACATGTCGACATTCGCCCGCAGGAAGGCAACGAGCGCGCTTTCCTATTTGGGGTCGAGCGTAGCACTGATGGTGAAAGTACCACCAGTGCCGTCCTCCTTGGCGGACACCTTCTTGGTTGCAGGTGGAGCTGCCATTCCTTTCTTGCACTTGTCGGTGGAGCTCGATGGTGCGTCCTCGACGGCAGTGCAGCACTCCGAAGAGGTGCGTTTGCCGGAGTGGGCCCCAGAGCTCTTGCCGGACTTGGTCTTGGTCTTGCCCTCGGGAGCTTCAGTGGCAAGTGTCTTGCTGTCTGCCGCGGCTGCTGCGTCCCGGTAGATCTTGTCGGCGCAAATAAGCGCGTCATTCTTGTCGCCGGGGACAGAGATGACACTTATTGGCCCTGGCATCTTGAGCATATTGTATGCATAGTGCGAGGCTGCCATGAACTTGGCGAGCGCAGGACGGCCAAGTATCCCATTATATGGCAATGGGATATCGGCGACGTCGAAGGTGATCCTCTCAGTCCTGAAGTTAAGCTCTCCACCAAAGGTCACTGGCAGCATTATCTTCTCCTTCGGCTTGCTCCTTCCCGGGTTGATTCCTTGGAACGTCCCGGTCTCCTCGAGCTCGCTGTCGGGGATCTGCAGCTTCCGGATTACAGCAGAGGAGATCAAGTTTAGGCCGGCCCCGCCGTCAACCAACATCTTGGTGACCTTGAGGTTGCGGATAGTTGGTGAAACCAACATCGGCAAGCACCCGACCGCTGTTGTGCGGTCAGGGTGGTCCTCAAGGTCGAAGATGATGGGCGTGCTGGACCACTTCAGCAGCCTGCGCGATTCGACGGGTGGTTCTGCTGCATTCACTTCCCGCACCCATTGCTTGAGTTGGCGGTGGGAAGTGTGCAGAGAAGCACCTCCATCGACGCACAGAACTTCTGTGGCCTTCTGGAACTCCTGTTTGCTGTTATCTCCGTCATCCATGTCCTCGTCGTCGTCTTCGTCTTCGTCCTTGTCGCGGCCGCGGGGAGGTCTGTCTCCTTGCCGCTGCTTGGCCTTGCCGCGGCGTCCTCCCCGGCCATTGAATGGCCGCTTCTTGCCGGACTCTCCTCCGCCTCCTTGGGCCTTCTCCTTATCGCGACGCTCGTATTCAGCCTTCTGATGTTCTACGAGGTACTCTACTCTCTTGCAGTTCTGGAGATCGTGGCCCTTGGTGCGATGGATCTTGCAGTACTGCTTGTCGGAGCCGTCCTGCTTGTCGGCGGCCGCTACAGGGGTGGCCTCCTTGCCGGAGCCACCAGCCTGTGTCTTCTTGGCGACAGCCTCCTTGCTGGACTGCTCGACAACCAGTACTTCCTTGTTCTTCTTCTTCTTATTGTTCCGCCGCCGGCCTTTCCTTGCCGGGGCGGCATCCTCGCTGTCCGTTCCTCCTGCTCCAGTATCCTCCCCGGGGAGTCTCCTCCCCTCTTCAGCGCGCGCACACTTGTCAGCCAGAGCGTAAAGCTCGCTGACGTCCCGGATCTTGGTCATCGCCATCTCCTCCCTCATCCGGCGGTTACGCACGTTCTGGTGGAACGCGCTGATAACCGCGGCAGGGTGGACATCGGGGATGTTGTGCTGGACGCGGCTGAACCTCTGGATGTACTTTTGCAGGGACTCTCCCTCCTCTGGGCAAGAATGTGGAGGTCGCTTTCCTGGCCGTGGGGTTTGTGGCCGCCGGTGAAGGCGCCAACAAACTGGTGGCACAGATCTGCCCAAGAAGAGATAGAGTTCTCCGGCAAGTGCATAAGCCAAGATCTAACGTTTGGCTTAAGCATGAGTGGGAAGTAGTTCGCCAGAATCTTCTCGTCGCGTCCCCCAGCAGCCTGCACCGCGATGGTGTAGATGCTGAGGAACTCTGAGGGATGGGTCTTGCCGTCGTACTTCTCGGGTACGTCGGGCTTAAAGTTCTTCATGCTGGGCCACTGGACTTGCCGCAGCTCTCGGGTGAACGCAGGGCAGCCTGCCGCGTACGGCAAGTCGCCTGGTTCACCGGGCGCGTGCATGTCGACAGCAGTCCCAGCGCGCTGGTCGGATTGTCTTCGGGCCTCTCTTCGACGCTTGATACGAGTTCGAGCGTCCTCTTGTCGCCTGTCGTCGAGGACTTGACGCTGATCGCGGCGAGCCCGCGGATCCGACAACGCCGTGGAGTCGTCGTCGACGTTGATCCGGCGGGTCGGCGATTTCTGCTTCCGCGGCGGGGAGTGCACGGTAGTTGCACCCCCGGCGGTCTTGTCTCCATCGGCCTTCGCTTGGTCGACTTGCCGCGGCCGTGATGTTGCCGGCTGCTGCGGCGTGTCGTTGTTGGCGAAGGCGATGAGGCTCTGGATTGTAGCCATCTAGTCTTCGGCCTTGTCCGCCGCTGGAGGGAAGTCGAGGAGCATTTGAGCTCTGGCTAGAGCTTTTGCTGGAGAGGAGGGAAGCGGTGGCGAGCGGTGCGAGGAGCGAGACATGCTCGGACTTCTAACAGCGTTAGAAGGAGCAAGTTCTCGCCCCGGAGACCGCGCCTTGCTCGTGCCAGCACGCTGGCCTTGAGCGTCCCGCGACCCGCCTGCTTGGCCTTGTCCCAGCAAGCGGATGGTACCGTGCGTACCACGTCGCTGCCGATCCGGCACCTCCTGAGAGGGGCGCGGTGCGTGCACGGACGCCGAAGCCTTGGAGTTCGCCCGGTCGTCCGTTTTGTCCTTGGACTTGGCGGCGCCGTGAGTTTCCCCGCCGGCGTCCGTCCTTCCGCCAACGTCCACCCCACCGACCGTTGGTTCTGGTGGTGGTGGGATCGATGCGGACGGGCCTCCTGCCTCCGAAGCTTTCTTCTTCGGTGGCATGTCGATGAAGCTGGAGAGGTTGGTGAAGTTGCTGAAGGTTGCGCTCGCGTGAGCGCCGGATCAGGTCCGCACAACCTCGACGCCCCCTACCTGGTGCGCCAAAGATGTCGGGAAATTGGTCGCCCATGAACACCTATGGGACCGGAGCCCCTTTTCGGTACGGCAAGGGAGCGGAGGGAGCACGAAGAGCAGATCGAGGAGCGCACGCGAGCAGTTTACCCAGGTTCGGGCCGCACGGATGCGTAAAACCCTACTCCTGCCTTGGTTGTATTGAGTTCTTGAGCTCGGGAGCTTAAAGATCTACAGTACTAGCTACACCGAGCGTGGGAGCGATCAAGTTTCTGGAATCGAACCCCCTCTATGTTGTGCATGGGCCTCCTTTTAAAGCTCAAAGGGGTCACCGACAGGTGTCAACGCAGATGAGGGTAAAAGTGTAAAATTGGTGGTAGTTGTAACAGTGCATGAACAGTGTACGCACAGTGATCTATACCTAACCCAGACGGTGGGGGACAAAGGCATTGAATGCCCATCGCCGTCACCCCAAAAGTGTCCGCCCGGGCGTCTCCGTTCGCCACGATGGTGGCCTCGTCACCGTGGCTCGCCACCATGTACCCCAGGCTGCACGGCTGTAGGATCGAAAGTATGTCTAGAGGGGGGGTGATTAGACTACTTGTAAATATAAAAATTCTGCCTTTTGACAAAGAACAGTTTTTGGCAGATTCACAATTATGATCAAGTCAAGCATCACCCTACACATGCAATTCTAGAGTATAGGCAGCGGAAAGTAAATTGCACATGTAGTAAAGAGAGGTGGAGAAGAGCAAACGCAATTTTGGAGACGCGGTGATTTTTCCTGTGGTTCCGATAGGTGGTGCTATCGTACATCCACGTTGATGGAGACTTCAACCCACGGAGGGTAACGGCTGCGCGAGTCCACGGAGGGCTCCACCCACGAAGGGTCCACGAAGAAGCAACCTTGTCTATTCCATCATGGCCTACGCCCACGGAGGGCTAGCCTTACTCGGGGTAGATCTTCACGAAGTAGGCGATCTCCTTGCCCTTACAAACTTCTTGGTTCAACTCCACATCTCGATGACGGAGGCTCCCAAGCGACACCTAACCAATCTAGGAGGCACCACCCTCCAAAAGGTAATAGATGTTGTAGATGATGATGAACTCCTTGCTCTTGTGCTTCAAATGATAATCTCCCCAACACTCAACTCTCCTCACTGATTTGGCTGTGGTGGAAGAAAGGATTGAGTGGAAAGCAACTTGGGAAGGTTAGAGATCAAGCTTCATATGGTGGGAGTGGAGCAACTTGATCTCAACACAAGGGTAGATAGTTCTCTTCTCAGAAATGTAAGGTAGGAGTGGTAGTTCTTTCTGATGGCTCTCTCCACGAATGAAGAGGGGGTGGAGGGGTATAAATAGCCTCCACACAAAATCCAACCGTTACACACATTTGAGCAAACTCGGTGGGACCGAAGTGGACAACTCGGTGAGACCGAGAGTTCAAATAATGTGAACGTTGGAGTTTTCGGTGGGACCGAAAATACAATCTCGGTTAGTCCGATTCGTGCAATGACAAGAGCATGCCAGTTTCGGTGGGACCGACTTCATCATCTCGGTGACACCGATTTGATGACAGAAGGTTACAGAAGCTTGGCAACTCATGTTTCGGTGAAACCGATTTCAGAATCGGAAAATCCGAGTTTTCTAGGGTTTGGCTTATGGCTGAGGTGGTTCATCTCGGTGTGACTGAGTTTGGAATATTGGTGGGACCGAGATTACTTATGAGTGTATATGGCAGTGAAAGTTGCTGATAGTTTAGGAGATGTATCACTAAGCACTTGAGCAACCAGATCATCATCATAACCTCATCCCCTTTTAATAGTATTGGCTTTTCCTATGGACTCAATGTGATCTTGGATCACTAAACCAAAAATGGAGTCTTGAGCTTTTGCCAATGCTTGCCTTAGCATTTTGAGGGGTCCACTTCTTCAGTCCTTGCCATACCCATATCACTGAACTTTCTGAAATGATTCTCAAGTAACTATTAGTTCAATGATATATATGTTGTTATTAATTACCAAAACCACCCGGGGATTAGTTGCACTTTCAATCTCCCCCTTTTTGGTAATTGATGACAACATATAGATCAAAGCTTCGACAAAGGATATAATCAATGAATAATATCGTCGCTTTGAGAAGTATGTGATAAGCAAGAGCTCCCCCTAAATTTGTGCATTATTTAAGATTTGCGTTTGAATGCAAATGCACAATCGATTAGGATCATGGGTCACTCTTCCATGTCACATACATCTTGGTGGAGCGCACAAAATGATAAGAATGAACAACATGCACCCAATCACCAAGACATGAGTAAATAGTCATACAAGATAGGAATGGCATATGATAAGCATTAAGCACACATTAAAGCATAGTATGACCAAGCACTCATTAAGGTAGCATCAAACGAAGTATCAAGCACACTGAATGTCTCGAAAACCAAAAGTATCTCAAAGAAACCGCAAAAGAACGAAAGAGCAAAAGCGCAAAGACAACAGCACTCTCTCTCTCTCGAAGCCCTATGATCTATACAATTTCTCCCCCTTTGGCAACAAGTTACCAAAAAGTTCGAAAAAGCATAGAGCTAAACGTCACTGTGGGCTCTGCTGGCGGCTCCCGTCTAGGTTGATGTCGGAGTGGATATGACAGCATCGACGAAGACTTCAGCTGATGTCTGTGCTGGAGGAGTGGACACTGGAGCTGTAGTAACTGCTGGAACTGTGGGAGGTGCTGAAGCTGTAGTCCTGGTGTCAGTCACTGGAATAGCAGCTGATCGGGATCCTTTGGGAACCGGAGCAGTCTGTCGATGAGAATCCTGGACTAAGTCATCCTGCATAAGCTCTGCCTTGTCCTGCTTTGCTTCCTCAATGTCTGCCTCAAGCTTGTTGACGGTCACTTGTATTTCAGTCAGCTTCACGTCCAGAGCGTGGATCTTCTCGTCAACAATCCTCTCTAAGCTCTCCTGAGACTGTTCAATGCTGGCCAGGCGTTGTTCAATCCTTTGGGTAGCTTCAAGAATTTGCTCTCCGAAACTCTTTGGTTTAGCTGTTGCTGCTGCTGCTTTGTCAGCTTTGGCTTTCTTAGCAGCCTCGATCTTGGCTTGACCTTCAACAGATGTCGGATCCTCCTCATCCATCACAACAACATTGTCTTCATGCTCTGGCTGCAGCGGTAAATGTTTTCTATCCAACAAGAATTTGCCCGTGCCAAACTTGGCATTGATAAGCATCTGAATCTGCGGGGCAAATCCACATGACCTTTTCTGGTCAGCTGCAGTCCTCTTAATGGTCTCTACCATCAAGTCCATCACCTTGAAAGGTGCTTTCTCATCAAGTATATGCAGCATGTTGATAGAATATCCTCTGATCATGCGATGATCTCCAGACTTGGGCATCAAGGTATGCCTCAAAATGGTATTAGTGGTAGGTAAGCCTGCCTGGAGATGGTAGACTGAGCCGAGCTTCCAAATTTCCAAATCCTCTGCTGGAATCTCTTTGTACATGTTCTTCATGGATTCATGATTCTTCTTTGGAATCCCATATACATCAATATCATCTTCTCGTTGCACTGGAGCATTCAGAATTTCTGCCCATTCTTCAACAGAAGAGGAGAACCTTTGACCTTCAGTCATCCACGTAATCTTTCCATCAGGGTAGAAGTGAGCTGTGGCATAGAATTGCATTATCATCTCATCGTTCCAACTGGTCAATTTCTGACCTACAAAATCTGCAACTCCACATGCAGTGAAGCTTTCATGCACATGTGGAAAGAAATCTCTGTGCTCTTCGCTGTCAATGTACTCCTAGTCAACATATCTGGTGTCTGCGACTATGGGCTTCTTGTCCATCAGCACGGTCTCATAGAAGTCCTGCTGCTCTCTGGTGTGAAATCTGGGATCTACAGCAGTTCTTCTCCTCATGGCATATGGGTCAGTTTGTCTCCATAGCCTGAGACCTCTATCTTTCCTTGCCTTCATATCCTCAGCTTGAGGATGAGCATCATTATGAAGTGGCAGTTTTGGACGAAGTTTCAGCAACACTTGTCCTTCATCGTCAGACTCAGCTGGTGGCACATCATCCTTGTTCTTTTCAGATGCTGGAATGTTTCTGATGGTCCTCTTGGGCTTGGCAGCAGGCTTTGCTGGAGCTGCCTTAGCTGGAGCAGATTTCTTGGGCTTTGATGTGGCTCCAGCCTTAATGGCATCACCCATGAGCTTCTGCTTCTGAGGAGGAGGCTGGGGTGCTTCCTCATCCTCATCCTCTACTGCTGCATCTGCATGAGAATCAGTATACACTACCCTCTTTCTCTTGGAGGTTTTCTTCACTTTGCTTGCAGCTGCCTCTCCCAAATTCAGCTTCTTAGCAACAGTTGACTGCTTGACTTTGCTGGTGCCCTTCTTAGATTGCTGACCTTGTTGCTCTTTGGCAACAACCTTCCTTTTAGGCTTGGAGGTCACCTCTTCCTCAACAACGAAATCTGAATCCTCATCATCGGAATTCTTCTCCTTTCTAGCTCTGGTGGCTGCAGGAGGCATGCCACTTGGTGTACTCCTCTCACCATCATCAAATGGGCTACTAGGATCAGGACTAGTGTCTGCCTCTGGAATGTCTGCAATGGGTGTCTCTGACCTGTTCTGACTGTCACTGGTATCTGACATGGCTGACAACCTGTGAATAGATAAGGTATAGGCAGAGAAGAAGAGTCATCACAAACTGCAGAAGTTTTTGCAAAAAAAAATGAGTTCAAATTCTAGTTTTAGGTTTTCACAGAAGACATTTCGGTCAGACCGAGTTTAAGTTTCGGTGAATCCGAAGTGTTAAACAGGAGCTTGGCACACCACTTTCGGTTTGACCGAAGTGGGTTTCGGTCCTGCCGAAAACACTAGGGTTTCACAAAAACTTCATTTCGGTCACACCGATTTTGCACAACTCGGTTGGACCGAAGGGTGCAGTGCAATGGCCATAGGCCAAATCGGTCACACCGAAATTATAAAATCGGTCTTACCGAGATGTGTTCAGTGGAAACCTAACCCTAAATTTTTTTACTCGAATCTAGTTCAAACGAACCAATCTGGTGTAAAGGAAGATTTCAGTCGTGGCAAGTTACTAGGCAATCCAAACGTGCATTGAATCGGAGATGGGAGCACGAGTGGGATCAAAACTCACCCTAACTTGGTGGAGTTTCTCTATGGTGGCAACGGCGCGGAGGAGATGGCCGTTGATGGCGACGGAGACCTGCGGCGAGGGCGCACAGGCGACGACGGCGACGATCCGGAGACCAAGGCGACGGCAGCAGGGGATGTGGGGGCGAAATGTTTGAAGGAGGAATCAACGCGCGCGGCCCTTGGAATATATACCCCTTTGCTGTCGGTGGGACCGAGTTGTAAAACTCGGTGGCACCGAGATGGATAACTGCCAGGCAGTTATGCACTTCGGTCACGCCAAAAATCACAACTCGGTTTCACCGAGATGAAAACCTAGATCAGTCTAAAAGCTTTCGGTTCGACCGAGTTTGAATGAGTTGGTCTGACCGAAATCAATTAGAAGGTTTTGGAGATTAGCCCTAGACGGATCGGTGGCTCCGAGTGCTCCTCACCTGGAGGGTCCGAAAATGACTTGTTCAAAGTTTGTGATGTAAGCATGAATAGAATTTGAGACAAGAAAGCATAGATAGCTAGGGGAGGTACTTAGGCATTCTTGTCCATCCATTTGGTCAGAAAAAATCAAAACGACCAAAACAATAAATGGATGTCCTCGAATGGATAAAATCATGCATCCAACATGCTCACACAATAAGATAGCAAATGAAATATGTGTCAAACATGCACAACCAAAACTCTAGCAACTAACACACAATTTGTCGATGACTAGGTCATCTTTATATGAGTATTTTGACTTAGGAGCCAAATGAGAACATTTGATCATAGGTCATACTCATCGTTTAAGCACAAGTGGGGTTACCACTTTTACATAAAGCATTGATGTGTTCACATCATTTGAAGATGCTTTAGCTCAATTTTTTAGAGCAAAGCTCCCCCTAGATGTGAGAACCCCTTTTAAAGGGTCAAACTAACCTTGGGTTGTCGTAGAAGACTTCATGTAGATGTTGAAGACGTGGATGCTCAATGTTGATGGAGATCATCAAGAGTTGGGAGCTATCCTTTGGATTCGGGCACTTTCAATACCTACATGGGTTAGTCCCACAAGGAACAAACAAGGATATCCATGGACATAGATTGAAGTTCACAATAGATGATGTCCATGAAAGCAATGATTACCTTGTCCCTTGACTTACCAACAAGAGGGTTTGTGACTCCATGAACTAGTGCACGATATGGAAGTTGATTGCACAAGTTCTTTGCCAAAATGAATGTGAGTGAAGTATGTTGGCGGAGTCACCCTCAAGAACTTTCTAGTTCTTCTTCTTCGGGATCCACATCATCTTGATGGGAACCCTTGGGGTTGTAGTTGAGCTTGACGAAGTAGAACTTGACCTTTCCTTGGGAACCCACTTGACCATGGCTTGAGGTGCTTCAACGAATGCATCAATCTCCTCTTGAAGCTTGTCCTTGGCTTTTAGCTTGTGGTCTTGTGGTGGAAGGTCATCTTGAGCTTGTTCCACATTGGAAGAAGTAGGATCATACTTTTCCTTTTGAGAAACAAACTGTGGAGTAGGATATTGACCTTCTTCCCACTCAACACCTTCGGCATTGAACTTTCGCTCAAAACCAATTCCTTGATTCTTCCGGTGCCTTCCTTGCTTGCGAACAATTTCCTCAAAGTTCTTGCTTCCGGCAAGGTCTTGTAGACACCTTTCTCTATGATCCCTTTCAATAAACTATTCTCTTGCTCAAGTGTAACTTGGCTTGAAACATTGTTAGTGGAATCAAGAGAACTACTAGAAGCAACAATATTGGATTTAGCATGGTTATTGTTACTGCTAGAGGAAGAATTTTTCTTATGCTTGTCATGCTTAGTCTTAATGGGTGGCAAGAAATTAGACAAGAGAAGTCGTTTGGCAAGATATGAAGAACTCTTCTTTCGAAGATCGTCATTGATTGCTTTTAGAAACTCATGTTCTTGCTCTAGAGTGAGCTTCTCGAAGCGTAGCTTCTCATGAGATCTTAGGAGCTCTCTATGATCTTCTTGAGTTGTTTCATGAGCTAACTTAAGAGTGTTTAGTTCTTTAGTTAGACGCTCAATCTCCTTCATAGCATTGTCATTCGACTCTTCTTGGCTATAAAGACTACTAGCATGTTCATCATTACTAGGCTCACTGGATTTATCATGCAAGAGCTCATCTTCACCAAGCAAGTCATCCTCATCACTATTGAAGTCAAAGAATTCAGGGTGTGATACCTTGGGGCCTTTAGCCATGAAGCATCTTCCAATTCCCTCATTTGGTGAATCAAATAAGTCGTAGGAGTTGGAGTTGGAGGATACGAGAGCAAGACCGGCAACACCTTCATCTTGACTGTAGTCGGAGTCGGAGTGATAGCTTCCATCGGATTGATTGTCGGAGTCGGAGCCGGAGACCCATTCACCTACATGAGCTTGATGTTTTCTTCTTGTGTAGCTCCTTGATGACTTGTCTTTCCTCTCCGAATCCTTGCTTCTCCGAGAGGGTCTTCGTTCATAACGATCATCTCTACTCCTTCTCTCTTTCCGAGGTGACTCATCTCTTGAACTTCTTCTTCTTGGAGATTCTTCTCTTCTCTTGTGGGGAGCCGTACACTCATTTGAGTAGTGTTCGGGTCTTCCACAATTGTAGCAGTTTCGATCACGACTAGAAGATCTCTTTTCATCATATGATCTAGACTTTGAGCTTCTCTCTTTGCCTCTATTCTTGTAGAATTTGTTGAAGTTCTTAACCATTAGGCTTATCTCTTCATTGGAAACTAACTTGTCACTTGAGGTTGTGGGAGCATCACTTGTAGCTTTGTAAGCACCACTCGACTTGTTGTGAAGCTCTTCCTTGTCCTTAAGTGTCATCTCATGAGCAACAATTCTTCCAATGACTTCGGTTGGCTTGAGAGTCTTGTAGTTTGGCATCATTTGGATCAAAGTGCACACGGTGTCATACTTTCCATCCAAAGCTCTGAGAATCTTCTTGATGATGAATCGGTCGGTCATTTCTTCGCTTCCTAAGCCGGCAATCTCATTTGTGATGAGAGCAAGCCTAGAGTACATTTCAGCGACTCCTTCACCATCCTTCATCTTGAACTTGTCAAGTTGACCTTGAAGAATATCTAGCTTTGATTCCTTCACGGACTCGGTACCTTCGTGCATTTCAACCAAAGTATCCCAAATATCTTTAGCATTCTCAAGACGCCTGATTTTGTTGAACTCCTCGGGACACAAGGCATTGAAGAGAATGTCACAAGCTTGAGCATTGTTTTGCAACATCCGCAATTCTTCAGGTGTAGCTTTGCGATCCGGAACTTTTCCTTCCTCGAAGAATTCACCTTGCATACCAACACAAATAATGCCCCATGCGGCTGGGTTATGACCAAGAATATGCATTTTCATTTTATGCTTCCAACTAGCAAAATTTGTACCATCAAAGTAAGGACCTCTACGAAAATTACCCTCACTAGACGCCATACTCTCCTAGGTTGTGAAACCAAGCTTATGGAGTCCAATGCAATGGAAACCAATACAATGGAGACCAAAGCTCTAATACCACTTGTAGGATCGAAAGTATGTCTAGAGGGGGGTGATTAGACTACTTGTAAATATAAAAATTCTGCCTTTTGACAAAGAACAGTTTTTGGCAGATTCACAATTATGATCAAGTCAAGCATCACCCTACACATGCAATTCTAGAGTATAGGCAACGGAAAGTAAATTGCACATGTAGTAAAGAGAGGTGGAGAAGAGCAAACGCAATTTTGGAGACGCGGTGATTTTTCCCGTGGTTCCGATAGGTGGTGCTATCGTACATCCACGTTGATGGAGACTTCAACCCACGGAGGGTAACGGCTGCGCGAGTCCACGGAGGGCTCCACCCACGAAGGGTCCATGAAGAAGCAACCTTGTCTATTCCATCATGGCCTACGCCCACGGAGGGCTAGCCTTACTCGGGGTAGATCTTCACGAAGTAGGCGATCTCCTTGCCCTTACAAACTTCTTGGTTCAACTCCACATCTCGATGACGGAGGCTCCCAAGCGACACCTAACCAATCTAGGAGGCACCACCCTCCAAAAGGTAATAAATGTTGTAGATGATGATGAACTCCTTGCTCTTGTGCTTCAAATGATAATCTCCCCAACACTCAACTCTCCTCACTGATTTGGCTGCGGTGGAAGAAAGGATTGAGTGGAAAGCAACTTGGGAAGGTTAGAGATCAAGCTTCATATGGTGGGAGTGGAGCAACTTGATCTCAACACAAGGGTAGGTAGTTCTCTTCTCAGAAATGTAAGGTAGGAGTGGTAGTTCTTTCTGATGGCTCTCTCCACGAATGAAGAGGGGGTGGAGGGGTATAAATAGCCTCCACACAAAATCCAACCGTTACACACATTTGAGCAAACTCGGTGGGACCGAAGTGGACAACTCGGTGAGACCGAGAGTTCAAATAATGTGAACGTTGGGGTTTTCGGTGGGACCGAAAATACAATCTCGGTTAGTCCGATTCGTGCAATGACAAGAGCATGCCAGTTTCGGTGGGACCAACTTCATCATCTCGGTGACACCGATTTGATGACAGAAGGTTACAGAAGCTTGGCAACTCATGTTTCGGTGAAACCGATTTCAGAATCGGAAAATCCGAGTTTTCTAGGGTTTGGCTTATGGCTGAGGTGGTTCATCTCGGTGTGACTGAGTTTGGAATATTGGTGGGACCGAGATTACTTATGAGTGTATATGGCAGTGAAAGTTGCTGATAGTTTAGGAGATGTATCACTAAGCACTTGAGCAACCAGATCATCATCATAACCTCATCCCCTTTTAATAGTATTGGCTTTTCCTATGGACTCAATGTGATCTTGGATCACTAAACCAAAAATGGAGTCTTGAGCTTTTGCCAATGCTTGCCTTAGCATTTTGAGGGGTCCACTTCTTCAGTCCTTGCCATACCCATATCACTGAACTTTCTGAAATGATTCTCAAGTAACTATTAGTTCAATGATATATATGTTGTTATTAATTACAAAAACCACCCGGGGATTAGTTGCACTTTCAACGGCCATCTGCCACGTGCCCCTGGAGGGGCCCCAGGGTGACGCGTGGATAGATGAGCTGGAGCGCGGGCACACAGTGTAAGCTTGCCCCGGCAAGCACCTCGCCGGGGTCGCTATCTTGTCGGGCCCAGAAGCTTGTCGCTCTCCGGGTCCTGCCGGGGCGCATGATGCGCCACGACATATCTTCTGAGGGGCTGTTCTTTGGCCTTCCTGGCAAGCTCCTCTTGCCAGGGTCTTGTGCTGGAGTGATAACCTTGAGCCTGGTGCGGCCTTCCCGGCAAGCTCCTCTTGTCGGGGTCTTGTTTCTTAACTTGAATACTTTGTTCTTGAATGGCTCTAAAGGAACTAGAGCGGGCCTTGGCAGGCACATGGTGAGCCCGACCACGGGACGCTGCTACTGCAAGTGCACAAGTCGGGATACTAAGGTACCCCTACTTTAGTACACCGACACCATCTATCAATTCCAACCATATCATGAAATTTACCCTTGCAACTAGCAGGACAAGAAACTTGACAACCTTAAAACATTGGGGAGCAAGACAACACGAGTGTGTTGTGTTTTGTGTGTAGGTACCTATGACTTTCTTTACTAGAAGAACTCTTATTGGTTCTCGAATTGATGGAAATACTTATTGCTAGGTTTTTTTCACACTTACACATGGGGGTTACCCAGCCACTCTTACGAGATAGCAACCAGAATGACACAACATGACCCGACGCACTCTTAAACGTGCCTCGCCTCGAGGCCCAACAACAACACATGAGGTAAACGTGTCAATCCGGCCTAACACGTGTGCCATCGGCCGACGTGTTTTTGGGCCAATTTGGGTTGTTTTGAGGCTTTTGGGCCTATATGTCAGGAAAAAATCTATTAGGATAAAAATAAATAATGGACAATTAAGTGGCGACATGTAGGCCTTCCTAGAGAGCCCGAGCATGGCCCCATGGATGTCACTGACGAGGCATGACATGTTTAGCCGCATGGCAGGCCACACACATCACGGGCCAAACACGCGTGCAAACAAGATGGATTGCGAGATTCAACCCATCTCGCTAGCTATACTCCTCACAACATTCAAAGTGGCGGTAGGCCAACGAGTAGAAAATAGTCGAGCCTTCGCCAAAGGGCAAGCACGAATGAGCCGCCCAAGTGTCCTTCCTTCGCCCGTTATATCCAGTTTTTTTTGTTTTTTTCATAAGTTAAAATTTTCAAAAAAACAGAATTTCAAAATTTGTTCAAGTTTCAAAAAATAATTTAAAATTCCAGAAAAATCATGATTTCAAAAAATGTTCACATTTAAAAAAAATTGTTCTCAATTTTTTTTCTCATTTCTTCATGTTTTCAAAATTTGTTCACAATTCAAACAATTATTTAGAATTTGATTTTTTTGCAATTTCAAAAATGTTCATTTTTGGGAAAATGTCATGTTTAAAAAACATGTTTTTAAATTTTTGTTCGCTATTTTAAAATTTATTCACAATTAAAAAAATGTTTGAAATCCTAAAATTGTTGGCAATTTCGAAAAATGATTACATTTTTGAAAAACTAAATGTGTATGGTTGTTCATGATTTTTAAATTTTGTTCACCTTTTAAAATTTTGCTCACAATTTGAAAAATTATCCAGAATTCATAGCTTGTTCGAGAAATGTTCAAATTTTTTGTTCATGTTTTATCATTTGTTCACACTTTCCAATTTTGTTCACTTTTCCAAATAGACTAAAAAACAACGTCTGGTTTTTTCGGGTGAAAGCAGACTAAATACCGAAGAGGAAAACATAAAAATGGCTTCGTTGGAAAAGTGGGCCTGCCCATTTGTGTAGGCTTTAACGAAGGCAAAATGACACACACAAGCATCAACCAAAGATGGACAAATGGGTCGGTCCTGGCGTGCTAGGTCGATAACCCACGTGCCATAACCGTGCTGGCTAGGCCCGACACATTTATAATTAGGTTGTGCTAGCATGTGGACCACGTAGGGAATTTCTTGGACCGCGAGGCTGGGCACGAGTGCTGACATGACATGACCCATTTACTTAAAAAACAATAGTAATTTATATATATTGGCCCCTCAAAACAACCCAGATAGACCCAAAAGAACACAAAATCAGGTGGGATAGTGGGCTAAACATACCGGTGGGGCAACCCATTTCCTTCTTATGTCGTGCCTTAGCCGTTTAGGTCAGGCCAGGCCGTGCCGGCCCACCTTACTAAGTATGGCGTCTGCTAGGAGCTCTCGGGCCAGTCGGCCGGCCTATCTTCCCTCTTGTTAGGGTTTTGCTCCTCCTGGCAGTGCGTTTGACACCTCATGGAGATCTCCGATCGCCTGCCTCTCCTACTGCAGCCTTGGCCGGCGTGTGTCGGCGCTCTCAGTACTGCGGATGGAAGGGAGTTCGCTAGGGTCCTCCCGTCCGCGGAACCACTCTTTCACGGATAAGAGATCTGATGGGTAGTTCGACTGGAGCATCAGGCTCGGGTATGAGCGATGTGGAGAACATGATGAAAGAACTTCGACTCAAAGAGGATGACATGGTAGACATAGTCATGGAGGACGATGATCTGCCAAAGGACGCAGCTAGAAGGTTGGCAATCGCCCAGATTCACACGGATAAAGCCTTCATCCCATACTAGTTCTACCGTAATATGAGGGTAGCCGAGCGGGTGATGGAAGAAGGCCCCTGGACCTTGAAAGGAAAGGTTGTGGTGATCAAACCTTATGACAGACTCACTAGGCCTTCATCAATTGAGTTGAATAAGATCGAGTTGTGGATTCAAATCCATGATCTGCCGAACCTATTTTTCCACCTGATCAAATCTTTGATGAGCATAGTAGGTGATTTCATCTATGCCGAGCAGAAATCTCCAAACTTTGCAGGCAACTTTTACAAGAGTCAGGGTTAAGCTTGATTTCACCAAGCCTGTGAGAAACATTGTCTCGTTGGTCATAAAAAAGAAGAGGGAGATCTTTCTGGTGAAGTACGAGCGGTTGCCTAACTGGTGTGCAGTCTGCGGTTATTTGGGGCACCTCCACAAGGAGCGCGGTGACGGTGTTCATCCACCATCATCGTTGGTGTTCAAGGACCTATGTGTAGACTGGTTTTGCGGGCCCGGGCATGGCCCGAGAGCAGGAAGGGGACAAGGAGGAAACAGAGGACGGGGAAGAGGAGGACGCAGCCTCGGATGTGGCTCTCCCAGGTATGAACAAGGTGGCTCAGAGCATGGTGATGACCTAGACTCAAAGATGTTGGAAGCTGAGAGAAATAGAAAGAGGGGAGCTGCCCAAGCGGTGGATCTCAGCACAGCCCCGCTGGGGAAGATGCCCCTACTCCACAAGGACGGGAATAACTCCCAGCAAACACCTCAGAGCCCCTCCTCGAAACAGGAACCCAAAAGGAACATACCTTCTACAACACCTAATGAAAGAAGTGTTGGGAAGAATAACAATGCTTACAAAACTTCTAATGCACGTTTGGCGCCCCCTAGGGGGGTCGCGCCTAGCGCAATGAGTAAATTAGTATTGAAGCAACTTTCCCCATCTATCGCTTGTATTCTTGAAACCCAAATAGAGGGATCCCGTGTTCAAAATTTGGTAGGAACACTAGGCTACAATAAGAGTTTTGATGTAAGTAGTAATGGTAGAAGTGGTGGACTGGGCATTTTTAGGAATGAGGAAATAAAGCTTGAACTTATTGGTTATTCTGAGTACCATATTGATGTAATAGTGGGGGAGATGGTCGAATCACCAGTCAGGATAACTTTTGCTTGTGGAGAAGCTAAGGTCAGTGAGAGATTCAAGACCTGGAACATGCTTCGGGATATAGTCGAGATCAGCAATTTGCCTTGTGTGGTGTTAGGGGACTTCAACGAGGTACTCCATGTGAATGAACATGATGGTATAGGACAACGGAGCCAGGCACAAATGGACGCTTTTCGTGACGGGATGGACACTTGCGGACTGGCGGATATAGGCTACCGGGGGCTCAACTAGACATGGGAGAAAAAGGTCAGTGGAGGCACGTTTACTAGAGTTGGAATGGACCGTGTTGTTGCAAACCCGGCATGGTTGCTGGCTTTTCTAGAAGCTACACTCGAGCACAAGAATGCAACTAGTTCTGATCACATTCCAATCTTTTTGCGATTTATAGACGAAATTGCATGCAAGAGGGGACCTCGCCCATTTAAATATGAAGTTGCATGGGGAATGTCGGAATTCGGGTTCCGCAAATCCTTGAGAGGTTCAAACTCTAGCGTGCGCACGAAGAACACTCTCTCCCCAGCGCGCTCGCCCTATGATTCCACAGCCTAGCTCAACGAACTCAAAGAACAAGGGACACAGAGGATTATACTGGTTCGGGCCACCTTATGGTGTAATACCCTACTCCAGTGTGTGTGGTGGATTGCCTCGTGGGGCTAAGGATGAACTAGTACAAGGGATGAACAGCCTTCGGGGGAGAGGTGTTCTTGGGCTCGAATGAGCTTGTGGTGTGTGTGGAGTGGAGTGGATCTCATCCCTTCTAAGGTTGGATCAGCTCAAGATGAGATGCCCCTCTATGGTGGTGGCTAGGTCCTATTTATAGTGGCCTGGGTCCTCTTCCCAAATATCGGTGGGAAGGGATCCCAAAACGGCCAAATTTGAAGGGGAACAGCTAGTACAAGTTATCCTGACAAAAGTAGTCTTCGCCTGCCAAATGCTCTGGTGGTGATGCGGCACCACGCTCCACGATGACCTCCATTCTGCCGCCCTCACAGTCATTGGTCTTGTTGCACCGCTATGGAAACCTTTGCCTGATTCCTCGGGACTCTGCGCTTGCGCTTGCCCCCCTAGCACCAAAAAGGGAAACTGGTACACTATGGCAGCTGTCACCCGCCTGGCCTTGGACGTCATGGCTCACGTCACGTGAACCTCACGAGGTGCGCCTTGCATAGATATATCCACTCCTCAGGAGCCAGCCTAGAGAGGCTGCCCCCAGGGAGGTCTTGCTGTCGTCCGCTTCGCGAGGCTTGGCCCCTCGCGAGGGTCTTGAGTTACGGTGGCTGAAGCTGGGCCGTACCAGGCCACCGATGGAGCCGTGTCACGGGCCGCGGGCAGGCAAGTCTGGGTACCCCCATTCCTAGAACACCGACAGTAGCCCCCGGGCCCAAGGCGCGCTCGAACTTGGCTTCGAGGTGAAGCCAAAGGGGCAAGGGCAAAGCGTCGTGGGCCCTAATCTCCTGTGGCCTTGGTCGACGCATGGCGACTTAATTGGACGTGGGCGTCTCTGCTTCCCCATGCTGCCTCGGCAACTGCCCAACTTGACGAGACCCTGTTGCATGCACATAAAAACCATCATTATGTGAGGTCGTGGAGGCCGGCGGTTGGCCTCCTCCAGGCTATAAATGAGGAGAGGGTGAAGCCCCCGTTGCCCATCTCCTCCTTCTTGTAGTCCTCGTCTTCTTATTCCTTCCTTCTTCGCCCTCTTGTTGCAGCCTCCATTGCACCAACGAAGGGGTTCTCCTCCGTGGAGAAAGGAAAAGCTTGCCAGGAGGTATCTGACTTGCCGCCGCTCAAGAGGGGGTGGGGCCGCCCCCGCAAGCATGCTGCTACCCCTACAGCGGTGCTTCAGGGTCACGAGTGTACTCCTTCTGGGGTCGACGCCGCCCTGGGCGGCCGCGACGGCACCTCTTCCTGTGGCAGGGGCCGCTCTCGTCGCGGCTGCCCCCCTGCCGTGGGAGGGCACATCGTGGTTGCCCGGCCTCCCCGGCCAGGCTTCCATTCGTCGGAGGTGCTTCTGGAGTTCATCGTGTGGTCGGAGAGTCTAGGCGGCGCGTGGATCCAACTGCCGCGCTTCTTTGACCACGAGCTGTCGGCCGGGGGTCTCGACGGCCTCTGGTTGCAGGCCGATGGCTGCTGCAGCAAAGCCTCATGGGTTGCGGTGGAGGTCTCTACTGCGGGCAACATGGTCCTGGCCCGCGGGTGGCAGACGTTCGCCTGCGCACGCGGCTTGGGCAGGCGATGCACCCTCCACTTCAAGTATGATGGTGCTGCGACCCTCTTCGTGAGGGTGTGTGGGGCGGACAGTCGCCGCGCCGGGTGCTGCCCCGAAGACAGCAGCGGCGATGACGGGCTCGGCCTTGGCGATGGTCGCGACGAGGCTACAGGTAGACTTGCCCTTGGCGATGGTCGTGGCTCATCCACCAGGGGCGGCTCCTCTGCCAGCGAAAGCACCAACAGTGGTGGTTACGACCAACCACCGCCCCGCTGGGCTCGCTTCGAGGTCGGCGATGGGTCGTCCTGCCGCCATGCGGTGGTGAAGTGCAAGGAGGGCTCAAACTGAGCTGAGCCCGGGGGGCACTTGGGGCCGGATCTCGCGAGCTGCTCGGCTGTGCAGCCGCTTTTGTTTAGTTTTTCCTTTCTTCCTACATTTCGGAAAAGGGTGGGTAGCCCGACTGGGGCGTGTAATGAACTATGACGCCTATGATGCTATGTTATGTTTTATGCTCTCTTGCTATGTTACGATATTCATGTTCCTCACGAGGGTAGAGGGGTAACCTAGCTTGATACGCTCGAGGGTGGTCTCTTTCCTTGTGAGGGTGCGCTTTCCGGTACCTGGAGAGGTTTCCTTGCTACCGACGTGGGAGCTGCTGGCCTTGGGGGGGCATCTGCAAATTTGTTAGGGAATCCACCGTGTACCTTGTTCCTCCTTGCGCCAGCCCTCAGGCATGGGCTAATCATGGCTTAATGCACCGTGTCGCGGTACCCGGGGGCACGGACCTGAGGGGGTGCGCCAATCACGAGCTCATACGAGGGCGCCTCACGAAGATCAGGGAGGCCGAAGCTCTGGGGCGAGAGGGTTTCGGCGAGGTGTGCCTATGATGTGGGCTGGCTAGCGTGTAGACACGGACACACCTGCCTAGCCCCCGCGTGAGGCGCGCGAGGGAGAATGTCAAGCAACTATCGTCCTCCCCGAGGCAAGAAAAAAGGTGCGAGCAAAGTAGAAGGGGAAAACTCAACTAAGCAATCAAGAAACACCAGAACTCCAAATTCACTTAAAGATCGCAACAAGATACAGGAAGCAAATGAACAGCCGCGTCCGGCACCTAGTCTAGTCTTCTCACCAGCGCAGAGCTAAGTGCTGCCACTAGGCCGTGGGAGGGAGCCCCCGAGGCCCGAGGGCGCACTCCGAAGACTCCGGGGCATGTATAGCCCCACTCATTATTACGTGAGAGTGTCACGAGCGGAGACCTTCACAGGCACTAGGCCTTGCTTCACAGGCACTAGGCCTTTCTTCACAGGCACCGGGCTTTGCTTCACAGGCACTGGGCCTTTCTTCATGGGTAAAACTTCTGGAGGTGTTGGATGTTCCAAGCGTCCTGGATGGGGACGCCGTCCCCCGTCCCTAGGCGTACGGCGCCAGGCCTGGAGATGTGGGCAATCCTGAACGGGCCCTCCCACATGGGTGAGAGCTTGTGCAACCCTTCCCTGGAGAGCACCCGCCTCAGGACCAGATCGCCCACCTCGAGCGTCCTGGAGCAGATGTTGCGGCAGTGGTACCGCCGCAGCGCCTGCTGGTACCTTGCTGCTCGGAGCGAGGCTTGACAGCGGCGTTCCTCCCCTAGCACGAGATCCATCCCCTGCATGGCATCCTGGCGTGCCTCGTCAAATGCCAAGACCCGTGCGGAGTGATGTTTGACCTCATGAGAGAGAACCGCTTCGGCTCTGTAGACGAGGAAGAACGGGGTCTCGCCTGTTGGCTTGGTGGCGGTGGTGCGGATGGACCACAACACGGACTAGAGCTCGTCGTGCCAGCCCCTACCGTAGGCCTCGAGCTTCTTCTTGAAGGTCCTTGCCTTGAGGCCTCTCAGGACCTCCGCATTACCGTGCTCGGCTTGACCGTTGCTCCTGGGGTGTCCCACTGAGGCGTGGCATATCTGCGTTCCAAGGTTAGCACAATATATTTTGAAGAGGTTGCTAGTGAACTGCGAGCTGCTGTCGACGATGATGCGATTAGGGACCCTGAACCAGCTCACGAGCCCCCTAATGAACTTGACCGCCGAGCCGGCGGGGATGGTGCGCACTGGCTCCACCTCTGCCCACTTGGTGAACTTGTTGATGGCAACGTAAAGGTAGCGATAGCCCCCGGGCGCCCGAGGGAACGGCCCCAAAATGTCCAGCCCCTAGACCGCGAACGGCCACGTTAGCGGGATAGTCTGAAGGCCCTGAGCAGGCTGGTGGATCTGCTTGGCATGGAACTGGCAGGCTTCACAGGATCTCACCAGCTCTGCCACATCGCTGAGCGATGTTGGCCAATAGAATCCACTGTGGAACGCCTTGCCCACTAGGGTGCGCGAGGATGAGTTATGCCCGCTGTCCCCGCCATGTATGTCGGTTAGCAGCTCCCACCCCTGCTCCCTGGTGATGCATCTCAAGGAAACGTCATTGGGTCGTTTTCGGTATAACTCACCATCCTGAAGGTAGTAAGCGGTGGCCTGCCGGGCCACACGCTCCGCGTCCTCCTCCTTCTCCGATAGGGTTCCGCGTAGTAGGTAGGCCTTCAACTCTTGAGTCCAGCACCCCTCCTGAGGCTCGAGAGCAAGGAGCAAGCGCGCTCCTGAGGTCGGGCCATAGGCGGCAGCTCCCGAGGTCAATGGAGGGGGAAGCTCCTCCTAAGGCAGTGTCAGCTCCGTAGCCGAAGGGGTTGTTGAGGGCTTGAAGAGGCGCTCCTCGAAGACGACAGGCTCCTATGACTGGCGCTTGGACGCCCTCTTGGCGATGTCGTCAGCCTCCTTGTTCGTGACGCACGGTACATGCTGCAGCTCTAGGCCCAAGAATTATTTCTCCATTTTGCGTACCTCTGCCAGGTACGCCTCCATCTGCTCATCCCTTAGCTCGTACACCTTGTTGGAGAAGTTCAAGACGAGCTAAGAGTCGCCCTTGACGGTGAGGCGCTTCACACCCAGGGCGGCTGCAGCCTTCATGCCATCGATCAGGCCTTTGTACTCTGCGATGTTGTTGGACACCTTCTCACCATGCTGGAAGCAGAGCTTCATGGTGTAGTAGAGCTTGTACTTGGTGGGCGAGATGATCACGACGCCAGCCCCCACGCCCTCGCGTGCGAAGGCGCTGTCAAAGTACATGACCCAGCCGTCCGGTGCTTCTCTCCCTGGCGAGAGGGACCGATCCTCACCTGCTCCAGGCTCTGGGGTGTTGGTCCATTCTGCCACGAAGTCGGCGAGCGTGGCGCTCTTGATGACCCTGGTGGTGCTGAACTCCAGCTGGAATGCTTGTAGCTTGATGTTCCATTCGGCGACCCTTCCCGCGGCATTGGCGCTCCTCAGCACCCTCTCCAATGGGTACGCCGATACGACCTTGATGGGATGTCCTTGGAAGTAGTGGCGCAGCTTGCGCGAAGCAACAAGGAGCACGAGCAGAAGTTTCTGCGGCATGGGGTAGCGTGCCCGAGCATCGCGGAGCACCATGCTGACGAAGTACACCGGGTGCTCCACGAGGGTGGAAGGATATCAAGCTCTCCTGGGGCTGTGGCGCCTCCTTAGGAAAGAGGGCCTCAGGAGCTTGGTCGCCGGACGGGGCAACTACAGCTTCAGGAACATCGTCTCATGGAGCCTGATTGATGGCTGTCCCTGCCAGAGCCTTGGGAGTATCATCCCGGGGTTGTGTTGTCTTGTCCTGATGCTCCTCCCGGACAGCCACTAACGCCGCGCTGGCGGAGTGTGCTGTAGCGGATAGGTAAAGCACCAAGGGCTCCTGAGGTTTGGGCGCCACCATTAGCGACGGGCTGATGAGGTATTTCTTGAGGTCTTCGAAGGCTGCATGAGCCTTAGGGGTCCACTCAAGCGGGCCCTTCCTTTTCATTAGTTTGAAGAAGGGGAGGGCACGCTCCCCTAGCTTGGAGATGAAACGCCCGAGCGACGTCACGCAGCCGGCTAGCTTCTGCATCTCTTTGAGGGTCTTTGGCGGACTCATCTTCTCTATGAACTTGACCTTCTCGGGGTTAGCCTCAATTCCTTTGTGTGACACCAGGAAACCCAACAGCTTGCCTGACGGGACACCGAACACACACCTTTTCGGATTCAGCCACAGGTCTACCTTGTGTAGGCTGGCAAAGGTCTCTTCCAAATAATCGATGAGGGTCTTAGCCTCCCGAGATTTTACCACGATGTCATCAACATAGGCCTCAGCGTTCCTCCCGAGCTGCTCTCCTAGGGCGATATGCATTAGTCCCAGGAAAGTCGCTCCTGGATTCCGCAACCCGAACGGCATACAAGTGTAGCAGTATACCCCGCGCGGGGTAAGGAAGGTCGTCTTCTCGACATCTTGCACCGCCATCTTGATTTGATGATAGCCCAAAAAGGCATCCAGGAAACACAGTAGGTCGCACTCGGCGGTGGAGTCGACAATCTGGTCAATGCGCGGCAGTGGGAATGGGTCTTGTGGGCAGGCCTTGTTGAGGTTGGTGAAGTCGACACACATGCGCTCTTTCCCACCTTTCTTGGGCACAACTACTGGGTTTGCCAACCATTCCAGATATCGTACCTCGCGGATCACACCAGCTTCTTGCAACTTACGAGTCTCTTGTAAAATGAAAGACTGCTTCTCAGTGGACTGCCGCCAGGCCTTCTGCTTTACTGGGCGTACATTGGGGCATACGTTTAGGTGATGCTCAATCACCCCCCTTGGGACTCCCACTGGGTCCTTGGGTTCCCACCGAAAACCTCCTTGTTCGCACGCAAGAAATCGACCAGTGCCTTTTCTTGATCTGGGGGAAGGTCAGTGCCTATGGTGAAGGTGGCTCACGATGACCCATCCTCGTCAACTAGCACTTGCTTCATCTCGGCCCGGTCTTGAGAGAAAAGTTGCTTCTTTTTTGCCGGCGCAGCCCCCACGGCCTCCGGAGCTGCTTCGTCGATCGGGCGTGCTACTGCCGAAGCCGTGAAGGCAAGCTTGAGGGCCCCTAGGGCCTCCTTGGTATCTCTGGCCACAGTGAGGATGCCATTGCTCCCCAGCATCTTCATGAGGTTGTAGGCCGGGTGAGTCGCCGCCATGAACTTGGCCAGGGCTGGATACCGGAGAATGGCATTGTACGGGAGGCAGATGTAGGCGATGTCGAAGTCGATGAGCTTGGTGCGGTAGTTGTTGTGGGTGCCGAAGGTGACGGGGAGCCGGATCTGCCCCATGGGGCTGGTGGAGCCGTCAACGACCCCGGAGAACAGCCTGGTGGAGCGGAGCCATTCGGCAACACATGGAGCATGCCGAATGCTTCTGCAGAGAGCACATTGAGTACAGCCCCACCGTCACTGAGGGTCTTGGTTACTGCCACGTTGCACATGGCGGGGGTGCAGAGCATCGGGAGCACGCCTACACCTGCGGTGATCGTCGGGTGGTCTCTGGAGTCAAAGGTGAGGTCGGCCTCTGGCGCCACCCATCCTCAAGGGACTCCCTGTGAGGCTCAGGTGGAGCCCACTTGACGGAAGAGTTGCTTGATGTGGCGATCGGAGGGCGGCGCCAGAGAGCCGCCGAGGAGGGCCACGACGGCATGGGGCACCAGCACCGTGAAGCGTGCGGTGAAGAGACCACACAACTCCTCCCAGGAGGCCACAGATGACTCTGGCAGGCTGAGAAACCAGACGCGTGGCACGCCGGTGAGGGCAATGGGGAGTGGTCATGGCTAGCTGCTTTCCTCGTAGGCCTGGAGGAAAGTAGCCGGATCTGCTGCTCCGTCGTAGCGAGGTGGCATTTTCGGCCTGAACCTGGGTGGCCATTGTACCTGTCGCAAGGCGGGGGTGAAGGATCGGTGACCCGCAACGCCGCCGCGCGTGCGCGCCAAGCCGGTCGAGAGGTGGCGCCTGCCATGGGAGCCTGGCAGACGGAGAGTGAGGTGAACGGAGAGGAGGGACTTTGGTGCACGCCTACCTGGTGCACCAAATGTCGGATTTCGGGTTCCGCAAACCCTTGAGAGGTTCGCACTCTGGGGTTCGCACGAAGAACACTCTCTTCCCAGCGTGCTCGCCCTACGATTCCATAGCCTAGCTCGACGAACTCAAAGAACAAGGGACACAGAGGATTATACTGGTTCGGGCCACCTTGCAGTGTAATACCCTACTCCAGTGTGTGTGGTGGATTGCCTCGTGGGGCTAAGGATGAACTAGTACAAGGGATGAACAGCCTCCGGGGGAGAGGTGTTCTTGGGCTCGAATGAGCTTGTGGTGTGTGTGGGGTGGAGTAGATCTGATCCCTCCTAAGGTTGGATCAGCTCAAGATGAGATGCCCCTCTATGGTGGTGGCGAGGTCCTATTTATAGTGGCCTGGGTCCTCTTCCCAAATATCGTCGGTAAGGGATCCCACAACGGCCAAATTTGAAGGGGAACAACTAGTACAAGTTATCCTGACAAAAGTAGTCTTCGCCTGCCAAAGGCACTGGTGGTGACGCCGCGCCGGGCTCCACGACGACCTCCATTCTGCCGCCCTGACGGTCCATGGTCTTGTTGCACCGATATGGAAACATTTGCCTGATTCCTCGGGACTCCGCGCCTGCACTTGCCCCCTAGCACCAAAAGGGGAAACTGGTACACTGCGCCCGCTGCCATCCGCCTGGCCTTGGACGTCATGGCTCACGTCATGTGAACCTCTCGTGGTGCGCCTTGCATAGATATATCCGCTCCTCGGGAGCCAGCCTAGAGAGGCTGCCTCCAGGGAGGTCTTGATGTCGTCTGCCTCGTGAGGCTTGGCCCCTCACGAGGGTCTTGAGTTGCGGTGGCTGAAGCTGGGCCGTACCAGGCCACCGATGGAGCCGCGTCACGGGCCGCAGGCAGGCAAGTCTGGGAACCCCCGTTCCCAGAACGCTGACAGGAAAGGGACGATTCACTTGGCTCAGTGATTAGCTCTGCATGGGCGCGGAAACCAGGGGATTCGGTAGCCATAGTACGTGAAAAAAGTAGAGTTGCTCTCTGGTGATCTTTCGGCCTGGAATCGGGAGCACTTTGGAAATGTGCGACAACCAATCTGCAGAATTTAAAAATATCTTCAGGAATTATGCTCAGCACAGGGAAGGACGGGGCCGACTTGCGAGGAAATCAAAGTTTCAGATCGCTTGGTCGAACTTTTCCACCGTGAAGAAATTCTATGGAGGCAGAGAGCGAGGGTAGAATGGCTAATACATGGCGACAAAAACACATACTTTTTCATATTCGAGCTAGCAGGCGCAGACGAAAGAATCAAATTAAAGCGCTACAACGATCAGATGGGTAGATTACTGAAAATATCATTGAAATGGAGGCTTTGACAACCTCGTTTTATAAGGAGTTGTACACTTCGAAGGGAGTAAACAATATGGAACAAGTCATTGATATTGTCCCAACAAAGGTTACCCAAGCGATGAATGTCTCTCTCAATGCACCATACATTAAACAAGAGGTCAAGACATAACTGTTTCAAATGTTTACTATAAAGGCACCTGGTCCAGATGGGTTCCCGGCCCATTTTTTCCAAAGGCACTAGGATGTGTGTGGTGACGAGGTTACCAATGTTGTCTTGGAAATAGTAGAAGGCACGGAGTTAGAAGAGTGCATTAATGAAATGGTTTTCGTGTTGATCCCCAAGGTAAAAAAAACTCCTATCACAATTCCGAACAATCAATCTTTGTAATGTGCTATACAAGATTGCTTCGAAAGTTATATCTAATATAGACTGAAGACCGTGTTACCAGAAATAATATCAGAGGAACAGTCTGCATTTGTGCCAGGTAGGTTGATCACTGACAACATCATAACAACATATGAATGTTTACACTTCATGAAAAAGAAATAAGGCAAACAAGCATCAATCATGTGCTCTCAAGCTAGACATGATGAAGGCTTACGACAGGATCGAGTGGCCTTACCTTAGATCTGTCATGCTAAAATTGGGCTTCACAGAGAGGTGGGTTAATATTGTGATGAGCCTTGTTACCACAGTCATGTTTAATGGGAACAAATTGGAGAATTTAGTGATCTCATGGAATCAGACAAGGAGAGTCATCAAATTTGCATGGTCTACAAGTGGCACCCTCGGTGCCACCGGTGAACCATCTTCTATTCGTTGATGATAGCCTGTTGTTTTTCAAGACTAACAGTGTTGGAGCTACGGAGTTGAACCATGTTCCGGACAGTTATTGCCAAGCTTTAGGGCAGCGTATCAACTTTTCGAAGTCTTCGATTTTCTTTAGCAAAGGGGTGCCAGAACGCTCTAGATTAGAAATTAAAGGCTTGCTAAATGTTCCAAATGAAACATTGAATCAAAAGTACTTGGGCATGTCGTCGGACATAGGAGGTTCTAAAAATGGTGCCTTCAAATACTTAAAGGACCGCCTCTGGAGTAAGGTTCAAGGATGGCTTGAGAACACTTTATCAACGTCATGCAATGAGGTACTTGTTAAGTTAGTAGCACAAGTCATTCCGGTTTTCTTTGTGTCATGCTTCAAGATACCTAGAGGGTTGTGTGAACATCTGAACATGCTTATCGGGAAGTTTTGGTGGGGGAGTACGGATGGGAAACGCAAACCACACTGGGTCTCTTGGAAGTCAATGACCCAGCCCAAGAGTATGGGTGGCCTAAGGTTTAAGGATTTTGAGCTCTTCAACATGGCCATGCTAGCCAGGCAAGTGCGGCGTCTGTTACAAAGTCTAGATTCCCGAAGTGCACGGTTGCTTAAAAGCACATATTATCCAAACTCAACAATCCTGCAAGCGAACTTGGGGGGCCATCCAAGTCAGATTTGGCGGGCGATCATCCAAAGAAGGGACACACTAAAAATAGGGCTGATAAGGCAAGTTGGTAATGGTGCTGAAACTGAAATTCGGGAGGATGCATGGCTGCCATGGGATGAGCACATGAGGCCTTATGGCTGTCGGGTCCCCAATTTGCCTGTTATGGTCTCTGAATTATTAAATCACACCACAACTACGTGGAACAAAGCTCGGGTGGAGCAGGTTTTCCTACCAATGGATGCACGTGTAATTATGAAAATTTTGCTCTGTACAAGATCCATGCAAGATTTCAAGAGCTGGCATTATGACAAGCGTGGAGTTTTCTTTGTGAAAACGGCATACAACATGCTTGTGGCTATCAAACAACGATGTGAGGCATGGCTGGAAGGTACATCTGGTACCTCAAGTTCAGCTGTTAATTCAAGCTATGGAAAACACAAGTGCCTAGGGAAATAAGAATGTTCTTATGGAGGCTTTCTAAGCACTCGCTGCCTACAGAAGATGTGAGAACACATAGACATATGTCTGATAATTTATCTTGTGGATTATGCGGCTCGTCTGACTCATGGAGACATTCTTTGATTAGTTGCACCACGGCAAGATGCACCCGGGCTCTTGTCGATGACGAGTTGGCACGAGTTTTGGTTTCCACAACTGAACCGAAAGTTGATGGGCCTCGAACCCCTCGTTGGTTACCCCAAGTGGAAGGTGTAAGATGCAGTATTGTAGAAGTGTTTTCCCCTAGCAAAGATGCCAAGGATCGATTCCGCAGAGACTCCTAGGTTCAACAAGTAGGTGTCAATTGCTACGGCGCTAGATTAGTAGCAACCAACGTGGACCTGCACACAGATACAAATAACTTTGCTCCCAACGAGTACAGAGAGGTTGTCAATCTCTCCGGCCTTGTAGTTCACAAAGGGTTAAAAGCAATGATAGTAGTGATAGATAGTTTTTTGCAATAGTAGGTAAATAGCGAAAAGTAAATAGTGGATGTGATCAATGATGGTAATATGGACCGGAGTCTCATAATGTTCACTAGTGATGTCTCTCTCCCAAAAGACGATAAAACAGCTATGTGGGGTAAACAAATTGCAGCTGGGCAATTGACAGGACCACGAACGCAAACCAATGCTGACTACATAGCATGAAAGGTTGAGGTTCAAAGCATGGGCGGTACGCCAAAGTAAGTAGACCGAAATCCATCAATATCTACTACTAATCATCCACCTTGAGATATCTATCCAGAACATCTCGCTGGTATTAAGTTGCGAGTCCCACCCATAGTGTAAACTCAATGCAACAGACAACTGCATTAAAAGAACTTTGCGTAAAGTAAACAATCCTTGCACCCGCGGGCACAAGCACCGTTGTTTTCCCCCTTGTGGCAACAGCACATCCCCTAGACTCATGTTTCTGTCACTCAAGCTAGTCATCGAGGGGCATGAACCCACAATCAAGCATAACGTTCCCTCTTGGAGTCACTACCTACTACTCGGCCAAAGCAATCAGTAACAACGGAGAACATGCAAGAATTACTTATGAACTAAAATATAAAATAGGTGAATCAAATATATTACTCAAGATCAATCTGAACATAATCTCATAATCCATCGGATCCCAGCAAACTCAACATAGAAACAGCATAAGGATTACATAGGTGCCTCGATCATGTAGGGCAGCTCATGAGGACTAATTAGTGAAGCACAAGAACGGGAGGAGAACATCACATAGCTACTGGTCATGGACTCATGGTCCAAGGGAGACTACTCATGAGTCATCCGGGAGGCGTCCATGGTGGTGGAGAAGCTCCCGGTGGTGATCCTCCCCTCCGGCAGGGTGCCGGGAAGAGTTCTCCTGGTGCTCCCGATCTTGGAAGCGGCGGCGGCGGCGGAACAGAGATGGGATCGCGAAAAGAGTTCCTATTCTGAGGGTTTCGGAGGTCCCTCTAAATATATGCCAAAGGGGGGCACCGGACGGGCTTCGGGGGGCCCAGGCGCCCCCTGGCGCGGCCCAGGGGGGGCGCGCCGCCAGGGCACCTGGAGCCCTGGTGCC
>LR738711.1:701753954-701787370 GCA_902687465.1 Secale cereale | reverse complement strand
CCCCCCCAGGCTGCCCTTCGGACGCAGTGTTGTTCCCGGATCGCTGATTTTTTATATAATTTTTCTGGATTTTTCTGGGCAGTTCTCGAAACGTGAAAACCTGAAATACAAAAACAGCCGAAAACAGAAACTGGCACTGGGGTGCACTGGATTAGTAAGTTAGTCCAAATATGATCAAAAGTGTATGGAAGTGTATGAATATCATACCAATATCACCCAAAAGTGGCATGGAGCAAGCAGAAATTATAGATACGTTTTGGACGTATCAACATTCCCAAGCTTAATTCCTGCTCGTCCTCGAGTAGGTAAATGATAACAAGAATAATTTCTGTGGTGACATGCTATTAACCATATAGGACTTTCTCATAGTCATATGACAAAAGCTTACTGAGACAATGATTCTAAAGTAATTAAGTTGCCTCAAGAGAAAATCACAAATGACTGAAAGTTTTACAACATGAAACTGAAACATCAAAAAGATTTGCAATGAACATGATGTGCAAATATGATAAAGTGATATCTAGCTTGCCCCCTTTAGTGATGCAAAACATAAATGCAAGGGCACCTTCAAGGTTTAAGTGATTACTAGATACAATCATTTCAGAATAAACGATATCACAATCATGCAAAAGACAATGCTACTTTGGGACAATGCACATTACACTTAGAATGACAATCATGCTCTCAGTAGTTGGTGCTTCAACATAAAGGTAAAAGAAAGGTTAGGTGCTAGAGCTTTTTATTTTGAAAACATGGAAGCAATTGTGTCAACGGTAGTAGTACTACATATGTGTCATGCATAAAACATCCTATAAGTTGCAAGCCTCATGCATCGAATACTAATAGTGCTCGCTCCTTGTCCTAATTAGCTCGGATTCCCATGGGTTATCATTGCATTACATATGTTTTAACCAAGTGTCACAAAGGGGTACCTCTATGCCACCTGTACAAAGGTCCAAGGAGATAGATCGCATTTGATTTCTCGTTTTTGATAGATCTCAACTTGAGGACATCCATACCGGGACAACATAGAAAATAGATGATGGACTCCTCTTTAATGCATAAGCATATTCTCATGAGAGATTGAGGATTAAGTTCCAAGCTAAAACATCCACCATGATGCATGGCTTTGGTTGGCGGCCCAATGTTCTTCTCTAACAATATGCATAGTTATTCAACCCACGGTAAATCACCCTTACTTCAGACAAGACGAACATGCATAGCAACTCATATGATATTCAACAAAAGTGTGACAGTTGATGGCGTCCCCAGAAACATGGTTACCGCTCAGCAAGCAACTCATAAGAAATAAGATACATAGGCAACATATTCTTTACCACAGTAGTTTTTAGAGCTACTTTCCCATGAGCTATGTATTGCATGGTTAGTTTGCTTAGTACAGGTGGAGGTTAGCAAAAGACTGGGAGCGACCAACTAAGAGAGCAATGACGGTCATAATCATGCAGAGAGACAAAGCAATATTGAATCAGGCATGGTAGTTATATCGCTACTTAGAAACAAAAGATCATCAAGGCTTGACAGACTTTCTTTACAGTCTTGAATATGCGTGAGCATACGCCAAGTCAATCAAAATAAATTCTCGAAGGAATATATTACTAAACCATACCATATCATAGGCAAACAAACCAAGTTGGTACTCCAATAACACATTGGGAACCCCCCAGCTATTTGAGATTAACCATAAGAAAACCTGAACTACTAAGCACCATCATGAAAGTAGCATCTTTATCATAGACACATTAACCAATGCAACGGAAGCAAACTCTCTTAATAAGGTGAGTATGGTAATTAAAGAGAGTTCAAGCAACCAACTAACAAAAAGCTCTTTGAAAAGATAGGCATGAATACTAAGAGCGGAGCATGATAGTAGCTATTAAAAGACAAAGAACACACACAGCATAGATAGACATGAAAATTCTATGTAATGTTCTAGGTAGAAGTGGAGCGTGTTTCTCTCCCACATAAAGGAATGCTGGGTTCCGACTCATTACGAAAAACTAAAAAGAAAACTAAAAGCAAGACGCTCCAAGCATAGCACATAACACATGAAGTGATAAAAATATAGCGAAACGAAAGACGAACTGATAATGTTGATGGAGAAGGGGATGCACGGGGGCATCCCCAATCTTAGACGCTTGAGTCTCCTTGAATATTTCTTGGGGGTGCACGGGGGCATCCCCAAGCTTGAGCGCTTGACACTCCTGAATCTTTTTATCATCTTCCCTCGCACACTTGAAAACTCCCTTCATACACAACTCATCATAATCTGATTAGCGAGGTTAGTACCCTTAATAAAATAATTATACCTTGCTAGAAATAAGGATATTCTTGAAGTTCTACTGTTTCTCAAGATTGCCAAAAGGTTTTTGCAAAGAAAAAGCAAGTTCTTAATTTGCAAAGTGAAGGTAAGGCAAAACAGGACAGAATCTGTGAAAAACAGAACAGCAGGCAGTAATTGATCTGTTCGGGATACTTCTGCAACTCAAATCAAAAAAATCAGAACTGACGCACGAAAGACAATTATATAGAGAACGCTGTAGAAAAAATTCAGACCAAAAAGATGATCTGGTGATTTTATACGAATTTTTCTATCCAAGGACAGAATCTGTTTCCTGGACAGCACCTCACAACTTTTGAACTTTCTAGCAATCGGAGGCTATACTTGGCACAAATATGAAAAGCAAAGATACAATGATGATGCTACAGCAGTAAACAACATCAAGACACAACAAAAGCAAAAAAATTATTCATGTGGGCTGCCTCCCAAAAGCGCTTTCTTTTATGCCTTTAAGCTAGGCATAATGCATAGATCAAGTTGTATCAATTGAACCATCATCAAGGTCATCAAAAAGCTCTTCAATAATACAACTAGTCTTAAGAGGTCTCTCAAATAAAGGCCTCATAGAGATACTTCTAGGTAGAAGACCAAAAGGATAAAAGTCAAGGGAAGATTCATTTACAATAGGTGTTTCTTCCAAAGTCTTACAGTTTCTACCCCTTTGGCAATAAATGGATTACTTTTAGAACGGGGAGCCTTTGGAACGTGAACGAACTTAGGCTCCCTCTTTGCCGGAGTTTCTACCTTTTCGGTTTCGATCGAGGAGAAAGTAGTTCCTAAGGTATCAAATATTTCCTCAATCTTGTCCATCCTAGAAGAGTCAGAATTATGGAATTTGACGGTCTCCAAAATTTTGAAAATTTTATGCATGGAGCTATCAAGTCTATTCAAATTCCCTTGGATCTTTCGATCCAACTCATTCATCTTATTAGTGCTTGGCATCTCTAGCTCTATTTTTTCAAGTTTTTTCATAATGTGAGCTAGGGTGATGTCCTCTCGAATGCTAACAACAGGGGGACTCCCAACAAGATTTTCAATAATACTAAGAGACTCCCAAACTGGGGCCTCTAGGAAATTCCCATTGATAGCAGTATCTAGAATAAACCTATTCCAAGAAGTAATTCCAACATAAAAATTTCTAAGCAAGATAGTAGTAGGTTGCTTCTTGGTGGCTCTTTTTTGTGAATCATTAATTCTATACCAAGCATCTTTCAAACTTTCCCCACCTCTTTGTATAAAGGTGAGAACTTCTGCCTCGTCAAAGACAAAAGGACCCGACATAATTACAACTTAAGGAACAAGATAACTATTTTTGTGATTTTCGATAAAAAGGTACTAAAGCAAAAAATGAAAGGTAAACTAACAAGACTAAAAATCAAAGGTAAAAGATAGCATGCAACTCCCCTATCCTGAAGAGTGGAGTCCCCGGCAACGGCGCCAGAAAATACTCCTTGATGGGCCTCGAACCCCTCGTTGGTTACCCCAAGTGGAAGGTGTAAGATGCAGTATTGTAGAAGTGTTTTCCCCTAGCAAAGATGCCAAGGATCGATTCCCCAGAGACTCCTAGGTTCAACAAGTAGGTGTCAATTGCTACGGCGCCACATTAGTAGCAACCAACGTGGACCTGCACACAGATACAAATAACTTTGCTCCCAACGAGTACAGAGAGGTTGTCAATCCCTCCGGCCTTGTAGTTCACAAAGGGTTAAAAGCAATGATAGTAGTGATAGATAGTTTTTTGCAATAGTAGGTAAATAGCGGAAAGTAAATAGTGGATGTGATCAATGATGGTAATATGGACCGGAGTCTCATGATGTTCACTAGTGATGTCTCTCTCCCAAAAGACGATAAAACAGCTATGTGAGGTAAACAAATTACAGCTGGGCAATTGACAGGACCACGAACGCAAACCAATGTTGACTACATTGCAAGAAAGGTTGAGGTTCAAAGCATGGGCGGTACGCCAAAGTAAGTAGACCGAAATCCATCAATATCTACTACTAATCATCCACCTTGAGATATCTATCCAGAACATCTCGCTGGTATTAAGTTGCGAGTTCCACCCATAGTGTAAACTCAATGCAACAGACAACTGCATTAAAAGAACTTTGCGTAAAGTAAACAATCCTTGCACCCGCGGGCACAAGCACCGTTGTTTTCCCCCTTGTGGCAACAGCACATCCCCTAGACTCATGTTTCTGTCACTCAAGCTAGTCATCGAGCGGCATGAACCCACAATCAAGCATAACGTTCCCTCTTGGAGTCACTACCTACTACTCGGCCAAAGCAATAAGTAACAACGGAGAACATGCAAGAATTACTTATGAACTAAAATATAAAAGAGGTGAATCAAATATATTACTCAAGATCAATCTGAACATAATCTCATAATCCATCGGATCCCAGCAAACTCAACATAGCAACAGCATAAGGATTACATAGGTGCCTCGATCATGTAGGATAGCTCACGAGGACTAATTAGTGAAGCACAAGAACGGGAGGAGAACATCACATAGCTACTGGTCATGGACTCATGGTCCAAGGGAGACTACTCACGAGTCATCCGGGAGGCGTCCATGGTGGTGGAGAAGCTCCCGGTGGTGATCCTCCCCTCCGGCAGGGTGCCGGGAAGAGTTCTCCTGGTGATCCCGATCTTGGAAGCGGCGGCGGCGGCGGAACAGAGATGGGATCGCGAAAAGAGTTCCTGTTCTGAGGGTTTCGGAGGTCCCTCTAAATATATGCCAAAGGGGGGCACCGGACGGGCTTCGGGGGGCCCAGGCGCCCCCCCCCCCCCGGCGCGGCCCAGGGGGGGCGCGCCGCCAGGGCGCCTGGAGCCCTGGTGGCCCCCCCGAGGCTGCCCTTCGGACGCAGTGTTGTTTCCGGATCGCTGATTTTTTATATAATTTTTCTGGATTTTTCTGGACAGTTCTCGAAACGTGAAAACCTGAAATACAAAAACAGCCGAAAACAGAAACTGGCACTGGGGTGCACTGGATTAGTAAGTTAGTCCAAATATGATCAAAAGTGTATGGAAGTGTATGAATATCATAGCAATATCACCCAAAAGTGGCATGGAGCAAGCAGAAATTATAGATACGTTTTGGACGTATCAAAAGCCAAACAATGGTTGTTTACTGATGGAATCACTCCCTCGTGAGAGATTTGTATTGCTCTCGGTCACTCTTTGGGCTATTTAGACCGCTCGACATAAGGCCATACATGAAGGTATCTTCCAATCTCCTCAAGCAACTTTCAGTTTCATCAAGAGTTTAATTGGGTAATTAGACTCTATCAAGCCAGCAACACTATCTGGCAGTCGGGCACAACAATAGGGGAACACAAAACAAAGACCGAAGGCTCCACTGATACGTCTCCAACGTATCTATAATTTTGATTGTTCCATGCTGTTATATTATCATTCTTTCATGTTTTACAATCATTTTATAGTCATTTTATATCATTTTTTGGTACTAACCTATTGACATGGTGCCAAGTGTCTGTTGATGTTTTATGCATGTTTTTTACATCGCAAGAAATCAATATCAAATGGAGTCCAAACGCAGCGAAACTTTTTGTGGACTTTTATTGGACCAAAAGACATCCAATGGGCCAGGGTTGCACCTAGAGGGAGCTCCGAGGGGAGCACAACCCACCAGGGCACACCTAGGGGCCCAGGTGCGCCCTAGTGGGTTGTGCCCTGATACGTCTCCAACATATCTACTTTTCCTAACATTTTCCCTCTTGTTTTGGACTCTAATTTGCATGATTTGAATGAAACTAACCCTGGACTGACGCTGTTTTCAACAGAACTACCATGGTGTTGTTTTTGTGAAGAAATAAAAGTTCTCGGAATGGAAGAAAACTTTGAGAGGATTTTTATACAAGAAAAGAAAAATACTGGAGCCAAGAACCACCGGAGGGGGGCACCCGCGCCCCCTCCTAGAGCGCCCAGGTTGGTTATCCCCACCTGGTGGCCCCGCAGACGCTAACCCTGATACTATAAGTTCACATTCGTCTAGAAAAAAATCAGGGAGAAAGAATTATCGCGATCTACGAGACGGAGCCGCCGCCACCTCCTATTCTTCCTCAGGAGGCCAGATCTCGAGTCCGTTTGGGGCTCCGTAGAGGGGAATCTTCGTCCTTTATCATCACCAACCCTTCTCCATCGCCAATTCCATGATGCTCCCCATCGGAGTGAGTAATTCTTTCGTTGGCTCATTGGTCGGTGAGGAGATGGATGAGATTCATCATGTAATCTAGTTAGTTTTGTTAGGGCCGATCCCAAGTACCCATTATGTTCTGAGATTGATGTTGCTATGACTTTGCCAGGCTTAATGCTTGACACTTTGGGCCCAGGTGCCATGATTTCAGATCTGAACCGTTTATGATATTATCATTATATTCATTTTTTAGATCCGATCTTGCAAGTTATAGTCACCTACTACGTGTTATGATCCGATAACCCCGGAGTGACAATAACCGGAACCACTCCCGGTGATGACCGTAGTTTGAGGAGGTCATGTATTCACTGTGTGTTAATGCTGTGTTCCGGTACTCTATTAAAAGGAGGCCTTAATATCCCTTAGTTTCCAATATGGACCCCGTTGCCACGGGAGGGTAGGACAAAAGATGTCATGCAAGTTCTTTCCATAAGCACGTATGACTATTTACAGAATGCATGCCTACATTATATTTATGCATTGGAGCTAGTGCCGTATCGCCCTAGGTTATGATTGTCACATGATGAATATCATCCAACAAATCAGCGATCCAATGCCTACGAATTTATCCTATATTGATCTTGCTAAGTTAATGTTGCTATTGTTACTGTTACACTTTCTACAAAACTACTGCTACCACTGTTACCGTTACTGTTGTTGCTGCCACTACTATCAAAACTATCATATTATTGTGCTACTGATCACTTTGCTACAGATAATTAATCTCCAGGTGTGGTTGAATTGACAACTCAGCTACTAATACTTGCAAATATTCTTTGGCTCCCCTTGTGTCGAATCTATAAATTTGGGTTGAATACTCTACCCTCAAAAACTGTTGCGATCCCCTATACTTATGGGTTATCAGTACCTTTTTCTAGCGCCGTTGCAGGGGAGCATAGCTATATTTGTTGAGTCACTTGGGATTATTATCAATTTATCACTATGAAGAATCTAAAGGATGCTAAGACTAAGATTTATCCCTCAAAGACGAGGGGAGGTAAGGAACTGCCATCCAGTTCTGCTTTAGATTCACCTTCTGTTATAAGTAAACTTGCAACACCACAACATGCTATTACTCCTGATATGTCGCAAGTTATTGATGATGCTACTTCTGCTATGAATGATACTTATGATGATGCTAGTACCTTGCATGATGATGTGCCACTAGGTGACTTTCTTGATGAACAAATTACTAGAGTAAGACAACATGATGTTGTTGAATATGATGATGAGCTTGAAACTGAAATTTTTGAAACATCTGCTAGAACTAGCCTTCTTAGATATGAATTGCCTAAGGTACCTGAAGGTTATATTATGAGTGAGGAAACAACTAGAGATATTCTTGCTTGCAATGATAGGGATGATCTAAAGAAATTATTATGCAGGTATAAAGAAAAGTCTCTGAATGCTAGAATGAAATATGATCCTAAGTTTGCTACCTCACCTATCTTTATTGATGACAAGGATTATGAATTCTCTGTCGACCCGGAGCTAATCACTTTGGTTGAATCTGATCATTTCCATGGTTATGAAACTGAAACTGTTGTGGCACATCTCACTAAGTTAAATGACATAGCCACCCTTTTTACTCATGATGAGAAAACCCGTTACTATTATATTCTCAAATTATTACCGATCTCATTAAAGGTAGATGCTAGAGCTTGGTACAATACTTTTACTCCTGGTTGTGAGTGTAGCCCCCAGGATATGATCTATTACTTCTCTGAAAAATACTTTCCTGCTCATAAGAAACAAGCTGCCTTACAGGAAATATATAACTTTGTGCAAACTAAAGAAGAGAGTCTCCCACAAGCTTGGGGGAGGCTTTTCCAGTTACTTAATGCTTTGCCTGATCATCCTCTTAGGAAAAATTAAATATTCGATATCTTCTATAATGGACTAACTGATGCTTCTAGTGACTTCCTAGATAGTTGTGCTGATTGTGTTTTCAAGGAACAAACTATTGGATAGGCTGAAGAACTATTGAATAACATATTGAAAAATTATGATGATTGGACTCTTCTGAACCACCACCTAAGCCTACTCCTAAGAAGAGGGGTATATTATATCTCAGTCCTGAAGATATGCGAGAGGCAAAGAAATCCATGAAGGAAAAAGGTATTAAAACTGAGGATGTTAAAATTTTACCTCCTATTGAAGAAATACATGGGATTGATGCACCACCACTGCCTAAGGTGGTAGAGGTAAATTCTCTAATGAAATGAAATGACAATGATAGTGATAATCCTCACAATATGCACCCTAGCCAATGCCTTCATGAGTTTGAAAATTATGTTAGGAAACAAGATCACTTCAATGCAAATGTTATGAAACAATTGAAATATAATTCTGATATGATTGACCGCTTCAGTGACTTGTTATTTAGAATTTCAAATGATGTTAGAGTTGTGGGGAAACATGCTTCTATGGTTCAAACTCAGTTATAACAAGTTGCTAAATCTCAAAGAGAATTACTTGATAAAATTCATAGCAATATACATGACTTTGAGCTTAGAGTTGCAACTAGAGGAGGAAAAATGACTCGGGAACCACTTTATCATGAGGGACACCCAAAAAGAATTGAACAGGATTCACAAAGAAACAACACCACTGCACCTAGTCCCCCTAAAAAGAAAAAGGAAAAGAAAACTGATAGGACTTTGCATGCCACTCGTGAACCTGAAATAGAAAAACCTCATGATAATGATAATGATGTTTCTATCTCTCATGCTGAAACTCAATCTGGTAATGAACATTCCCCTAGTGATAATGAAAAAGATAATGCTGATGTTCATGAAGACACTCAACCTACAATGAAAAGGAACCAGGTAATGATGCTGAAATAGAACTACCAGTTGATCTTGATAACCCACAACCTAAGAATAAATGATATGATAAAAGAGACTTTGTGGCTAGGAAACACGATAAAGAAAGAAAACCGTGGGTTCAAAAACCTATGCCTTTTCCACCCAAGTCAACTAAAAAGAAAGATGATGAAGAATTTGAATGCTTTGTTGAAATGTTGAGGCCAGTCTTTTTGCGTACTCGTTTAACTGATATTTTAAAAATGCCACCTTATGCAAAGTACATGAAAGACATCATCACTAATAAGAGAAAAATACCAGAAGTTGAAATTTCCACCATGCTTGCTAATTATACTTTTAAGGGTGGAGTACCTAAAAAAATCAGAGACCCACGAATACCAACTATACCTTGCTCCATCAAAAACAATTATGTGAAAACTCCTTTATGTTATTTAGGAGCCGGTCTTAGTATTATGCCCTTCTCTTTATATAAAAGACTCGATTTGAATAAACTTACACCCACCGAATATCTTTACAAATGGCTGACAAATCAACTGCCATACCTATCGGTATTTGTGAGGATGTGCCCGTTGTTGTTGCTAATGTTACTATTTTGACTGACTTTGTTATACTTGAGATGCCCAAGGACGACAATATGTCTATTATTCTTGGTAGACCATTCTTGAATACTACAGGGGCTGTTATTGATTGTAATAAAAGAAAGGTCACTTTTCATATTAATGGTAATGAGCATACGGTGCATTTTCCGAAGAAACAATTCCAAGTGAATGGTATTCATGTTATTGAAAAATCTCCGACAATCACTATTGGAAGTTTTCAAATACCTCTATCTACTGTTGAAAAGAAATATGAAATGCTTATTGTTGGGATTGTCATATCCCCGTTGAGGTAACTTAGTGATTTACGGAAGTTCTTTGGTTTCATGCCAACCGAAAAGTGGTAGTTAATAAGACTTGATCAACCTTATTAATGAATCATTTTTTAGCGGTATGAAGTTGATGAATTTAGTAAGCACTACCTTCTGACCCTATCTTTTGTTTTCTATTTTTATTAGCTAAAGAAAATAAAATGTCATGTTTTGTCTGTATTCTGAATTTCCCGTAGAATAAGAAATGGCCCAAAAATAAAAGTTCTCAGAATGCCCTAAAAATTTGACATGATTTTTTTCCGAATATTTAAGAATTTTTGGTGCAAATAATACTAGAGGGGGTGCACCAGGTGGGCACAACCCGCTGTTCGCACACGAACACGTCACTGTGTACCCTCGACGCTGGGGGTGATGCACCGCAGCTCATGTCGAAGGAGACCCGCCGGAAGCGCGTTACGCAAGACAATCCGGCGGGCGCTTTTGTAGACCCAAAACCCCACGCGCCCGGGAGGGACCCCGTCTGGATGCACGGCGGCAATGGGCTGCCCTATGTCGGCCTGACCGCCCCTAGGGCCTCGAGGTCCGCCGCCCTGCAATAAGAAGAACAGACGAAGAACGAGGAAGAAGAAGAACTAGGGTTAAGGAGAAAATGAAAAAGATAAAAAGTGGTAGATGAATTGTTCGATTGTATGTTGTTCAATCGGCCATCACCCCTTAGGTATATAAGAGGCGTCTGGACTTCCCGCGCAAGGAAAAGGTTTGGATTCACGTCCAAATCCCTAGCCAAATTCGGATTGGTTTTCTCCGAACTTTCCAAAACTGTTCGGTTTAAACTGGCTGCACCTTGCGGCCAATTTTTGAAGTAGTAAACGATCTCGGATGGAAAAGAGCCCAAAAGCTATCTTGACCGTTTTGATGAGACGAACAACTTTCATGTTGAACGTTTTTCGATTTGAAGCCATATTCTAGGCCAAAACGGTCACGCGAAACACCTGTTCGCTCACGCTACCCATCAGACATAGGTCTGGTGGGGCGCGCCACATATTGCCTCATGACAGGGCTGCACTCCGATAACTCTAACTTTTGCATACGAAATCGGATTGGGATGATTTTTATATCAAAATCGACCGTTCGACGAGACGAAGACAATTCATGTAGAAAGTTTTTCCATATGAGGCTGTCTTGGGGGCATAATCATCCGATTAGTGTTCTGAATACAAAATCTCAGTATTTCGAACATAACTTCGGTCTTCGAGATGAGATTGGATGGCGATGGCCCAAACATCAAAGTTTATCCTTTTGATGATACGAAACTTTCTCACTTGGAGAACTTTTCCATTTGAGGCCATCTTAATTCAATTCTTGACCATGCCAAAATCTGGTGTCAACACATGCCCCCCAGTTTTTCGGCAAACTTGTGTGCCGAAAAATAACTTGCACGATGCTTTTTCTAAGGACGATGCCAACACTCCATCAACCATTTTATGTGCTTAGGGCGATAATTTCTATATCGGCCATGTTTATGCTTAGGGCGATAATTACATATCGGCCATATGAATCAGCAACAAAATGCAGCTAATCAAATGAATGATGATGTGGTAAAACCCTTGCATGATGTAAGAAGTTATATTGCGTCCATGGATTAAAATAAGACCATTGCGGGTAACCAATCATACCTGATGAAGAATTCAATGGCATAGGCATTAATGGCATAGTTAAAGAATATGGATAATGTGTAGACCGAAGATGTTGAAACCTTCAGCTTGGTCCTTTATAATTTCCATTATTTTCCTTCTTCACCTTTGCCGCACTTCTTGTAATGAAAGCTTGCACATAATTCTTATTTTGAGTACTTCCTTTGGGAACCCATGTCATGTTCCTTTCTTTAAGTTCTTCTGCACTAAGTTTTTGTAATTTATTCTTTTGCCAATAAGATAAGTCGAGTGGGCACCCCGACTGCGATTTTGTTTGAAGCAATGGCAATTCTTGTTCTACCTTGTGCACTCTTAACTTCTTCTCTTCAGATTTGACATTTGATTGACTTGCCTCGCTGCCTTTAGTAGCCAATGTCAATACTTTAATTGGCTCATTTTCATTTGAGATAAAATCTGAAGCTACACTCTTACGTCCATCTTTTCTAACACGGTAGACTTGCTTGACCACCTCTTTCTTCTTCCTTGAGCTCTGGACCGATTCCTTATGATTGAAACAGTCTTTAACATGTGATTGTTCAAATATTGATCTTCTCGGAGCTGCATTATATTGGTGAGATGATCTAAAATAAGATGGAGAATGTGCCATTGTATCATACATGTCCCATGATAGATATGGATCTACATGAGCATAGGGAGGTATCCACGGCATTGGCATTGGCGGCCCAAAATAAGGATATGAACATACTGCATTAGAATTCTCATTTTTCCAATGCCTATCTTCGGGTTTGCGCCTAGGGGTTGGTCTTGATGCTCTTGAATTACTTGGCCGATAAACACTGTTCTCCTCACTTATCTTCCGATATTTTTTCAATAGTTGCGCGAAAGTGACTTTTGACTTTTTACCGTTGTGCTTACCTCGACCTTTGCTTTCTTTGGTTGTGCTTGCACCAATCTTTGGATTTTCTTGTTGCCCCCCAGTCCTTAGCGTCTTCATTGTAACTTCAATGGAATTCTCGCCCTCAAGATCATGTTCATTGTGCTCTTCAAAAATTTGTTTACTTGAAAGATTGATCCCATCACCTGTAGTTTTTACCTTCTCTTTAAATGGATCGGCTTGAAGCAACCGATGCAAAAACTTTTTGCCATCAGGACTAATCAGAACAGACTGATCATCTCTTGGTGTTTCAACAAATTTCAATCGTCCTTTTTCAATGGACGATTTAACTATTTGACGAAATATGTTGCAATCCTCAAGATTATGCTTGAACAAATCATGGAACTTACAATAATTTCGTCCTTGGATAGATGGCTTGACATGGTGATCAAGAATTCTAATGTAATTATTTTTCAACAACAAATCAAAGATTTGATCAGACATGTTTGAATCGAAGGTATATGTTTTGTTTTCTAACCGATCTTGGTGTGCGAACGGCTTTGGAGGTAAGCAAACGAATGGTTCAGATTTAGAATCTCCCCATTCGGCTATGCATTGTGTTTTGCACGCTATCTCCGATGTCTTCGGATAACATATAATATTAGCATCGGATTTCTCAAAAGAATTTAACCTTGGCTTTATATTTCTGAAACGAAAATAGTTAAAACACACATGTCTCAATTGAGACCACGCGTAAGCCAAGTATGAAGCAAGCAAAGCTACCCAATTAGATATGAACTTTAAATAAAGTAATGGGACAATCTTTGGCTGCGATAATAAGTCACTATCGGTCTCTTCGAATGGTACAATGTATAGACCGATATGCTTTGTAACAATTTTATTGCTATCAGTCTCTTTGAATGGTACAATGTATTGACCGATATGCTTTGTAACAATTTTATTGCTAACAAATAAATTACCCTTCATCATTGGTCATTCAAAATTACTTACGAGATTTTTCCTAATAGATGCATCAATAATAAAGTTGTGACCAAATCTGAAAATAGGCAAATCACTTGCTAGACATACCTCTTCATACACGCTGGGAGAGAATGATGGTTGTGTTACTTGAATAATACTTTGCTCCAGTTTTAAATGACTCTCCAATGCCTTGTCATCCTCTTTTTCTTCAATAAATTCGGTACACGTACTATTTGATTCGTCTTTTTTAATAACCGAATTAACTTTGTTATCTGAATCACCACTCTTTCTTTCTTTGATTCGCAAGGTTGCTTGTTCTTGTCTAAATTCAGCAAACATTGCAGCTAGGCTATCTTTAAGCTTTTTTCGACCAACTACAGCCCAATCTTCATCGGATTGCCCCCCAATACTTTGAGACGCTTTCGGCATTGGTGTGTTGCCGAAATTCTGTAACTGTGCAGGGGCAACATGATATGCTACGTTACTAGGTAAAGACACATGCGCCCTCGTAGAATTCTCACTTATTCGGCCATGAGCATGAAGGTGCGGATCCGAATTATGAACATCTACAATTGCGTATGGTGCCGAAAAATTAGTAGCATGAGTTGTAGCATACGATGTTCGAGGGTAATTGGCCGAATAACTAGTAGTACTATGGACAATTCCCCTATCCACCAGCATGTTAGGATTAACATGTTGCAAATTAGTTGCCGGTGAATAAAAAAATGAAACACTATTGCATGCCATTGAAAGTTCCTACATGGGGTGTTTCAACTTGATTAACCGAACTCACCATGTTGTTCATCGGCATATAGATTTGTGGGGTTGCCGATGCATGGGAGTTGGGATACATATGTTGCATGTTGCTAAAATTATATGAAGTTGAAGCATGAAGATTATTCTGAATCGGTTGTTGCACATAATTAGATGCATGATTGATAAAACTAGGGCTAGCCGATACAATATGCTCATTAGACGATCTAGCAACAACATATGCATTATTTACATCTACATAAGTGAACTGTGTATTCATATTACCTTTGTAGATTGCAAACCCTAGATGACGATCTCTTCGTAGCAAGAACGGGCCGGAGACCGTTCAAAGCTTCGTCCCCAGCGGAGTCGCCAAAAAAGTGTGTTCGCACACGAACACGTCACCGTGTACCCTCGGCGCCGGGGGTGATGCACCGCAGCTCACGTCGAAGGAGACCCGCCGGAAGCGCGGTACGCAAGACAATCCGGCGGGCGCTTTTGTAGACCCGAAACCCCACGCGCCCGGGAGGGACCCCGTCTGGACGCACGGCGGCAATGGGCGGCCCTAGGTCGGCCTAACCGCCCCTAGGGCCTCGAGGTTCACCGCCCTGCAATAAGAAGAACAGACGAAGAACGAGGAAGAAGAAGAACTAGGGTTAAGGAGAAAAGGTAAAAGATAAAAAGTGGTAGATGAATTGTTCGATTGTGTGTTGTTCAATTGGCCATCACCCCTTAGGTATATAAGAGGCGGCTGGACTTCCCGCGCAAGGAAAAGGCTTGGATTCACGTCCAAAACCCTAGCCAAATTCGGATTGGTTTTGTCCGAACTTTCCAAAACTGTTCGGTTTAAACTGGCTGCACCTTGCGGGTAATTTTTGATGTAGTAAACGACCTCGGATGGAAAAGAGCCCAAAAGCAATCTTGACCGTTTCAACGAGACAAACAACTTTCATGTTGAACATTTTTCGATTTGAAGCCATCTTCAAGGCCAAAACGGTCACGCGAAACACATGTTCGCTCGCGCTACCCATCAGACATAGGTCTGGTGGGGCGCGCCACATCTTGCCTCATGACAGGGCTGCACTTCAATAACTCTAACTTTTTCATACGAACTCAGATTGGGACGACTTTTATATCAAAATCGACCGTTTCGACGAGACGAAGACAATTCATGTAGAAAGTTTTTCCATATGAGGCTGTCTTGGGGTCATAATCATCCAATTAGTGTTTTGAATACAAAATCTCAGTATTTCGAACATAATTTCGGCCTTCGAGATGAGATTGGATGGCAATGGCCCAAACATCAAAGTTTATCCTTTTGATGATACGAAACTTTCTCACTTGGAGAACTTTTCCATTTGAGGCCGTCTTAATTCAGTTCTTGACCATGCCAAAATCTGGTGTCAACACCCACCTGGGCACGCTAGGAGCCCCATGTGCGCCCTGGTGGGTTGTGGTCCCCACGTGGTCCCTCTCCCTTATCTCTTTACACCACCTCATCACCTACCTCCAGAAAAATCACCATTACTCTCTCTCTCTCTCGTGTTCTTGCTCTCAAACCCGTGGATTTCGATCTCTTTGCTCGAAGCTCTGTTTCCAAGACTGTTTTGGGGGATTGTTGCTTAGTATGTGACTCCACCACTTGTCTAATTAGTTTTAGTTTTAGTGGTTTATATTTTGAATAATTAGCTACTCTTGGTGTTGCTGTAGATAAGCTTGCATGTTAAATTCTTAGAGTTCTAATTAGTTTGAATGCTTGCTATAGCCTCTATGTATCCCTATGAGTAGTTGTTAACAGCTTTATATAGTTTTGTTGAGAAAAAATTTGTGCACTAATTTTTTTAGAATTTTGTTCATAGGAAAACCATGAGTTTCTTTAGGAAGTTTGCTTCCAAGAAGAAGTCCAAGGGTGTGATTGGGAAGTCATCTGATAGTGATCTCCACTACCGGAGAAGGGCTGAACTACGGCCGTGCGAATGGCCGCATACCCCTTTTATGGAAGATGCTGGAATCCTTCAAGAGTTTGCACAATATGTTGCTGGCCTCACCGACTTTATTACGGCTGAATGCGAACAGTATCATCTCCTCACAAATTCCTTTGTGCAAAGTCTTACCTTTCTTCCTAGGAATAATCCTCCTGAAGTGCAGTTTAAATTATATGCTGAAATCCATCAGATACCGCTCACTAAATTTTGCAAAATATGCTTGCTTCCTACTGATGGTAGTTTGGCGGAGCCTAGACCTGCAAAGTTTGAAAGCTTTTACCGTACTCTGACAGTGGGTGATGAGAGAGGGGTATCGGGTATCACTGCCGATGGCTTGCATTTTCCTGTTGTTCGTTATTTTGTTCTTTTCATTACAAAATGCTTGCTAGCTAGAGAGAAGGTGGGTGCACTTAGTTCACCAGACCTTGCTGTTTTGCGTCGTGCATTAGAGGGCGACAACACTTATAATTTGGGAGCTATTGTGGCACATCACCTTCACATTAATAAGTCTAAGGGTAAAATACATGGGGGTATTTACGCCACTCACTTGGCGACTGGCTTTAATGTTCAGATACGCCTCCATGATTTTCCTTTACCCAAGGTCTACCTAGATCGTGTTGCTATGGATCACCACCAGTTTCCCGCCGATTATCCTAACATTCATATTCCTTACAACCTAGTTTTTAGCGTGACTACTCATGATATCATTCCACTGCTTTGTTTGATCCTATTGCCATGGGTGGATACACGATTATGCCTGCGGATATCATTGCCTATTGGAACGCCCGGGCTGCAGGAGAGGAGGAGCATCAATAGTGGGATGAGTGGATCCCTGCTCCTCAGTATCCTAACCAGTATCCAGGCTACCGACTGCATACCAAGTTAGGCCAAAAGGCTAAGCTTGGGGGAGTACATGTTTCTCACCGACTTTACATTTATGTTCACACATTTCAATCGTCGGTGTTCACACTTTTTCATTGTATTATCCATGCTTAATTTAATTTTCTCGCTTTCTTCTTGTGTGTATAAAAAAACTTGAGAAAATACAAAAATATTTCCTTCTCATTTTTTCTTTTCCTTCTAGAATAGTTTGTAGAAGCACTAAAAAGAAAACCCAAAAGATTTCTTGTTCTTCTTTTGCTTGTTGGGAGCTTTCCCGTGTAAATAGTTTTTCTCGTTTTCGCTTTCCCTCTTTATTTGCTTGTTCTAGAAAACCAAAAACTCCAAAAATATTCCAATGTGTTCCTTTGAATTTCTTTTCTATTTATTGAGTCATACCAAGGAGAAGACCACGATGAAAATGTTGAGTGGCTCTCATATGCATAATTATTAATCTAATAAGAGCCCATTTTACCTTGTCTTCTCCTGTTGAATAAAATGTTTGCTGATTCCAGCTTAGTCCACCACACTCTTCCACCTTTATTATTATTTCACATCATTTGGTCGTGCAAGTGAAAGGCAATAATGACGATATTCGATGAACTGGCCATGGTAGAGAGAAACTTTGAACTCAACTTGCTCTGTTTTTGTAAATAGGTTTAACCTAGTATCCATGATTCAGCTCATTATGATTAAACATGTTTGCAATGACAATTAGAGATTATAGTTTCACATGCATGCATAAGTAGCTAAGAGTTAATAATGATTTGTCTTGGATATCAACATTGTGTTGAAATGATTGTGATGTAGTATGATGATATGGTATCCTCCTCTGAATGTTCGAGTGGCTTTACTTGGCATATGTTTATGCATGTAGTTGAATCAAAACCAACATAGCCTCTATGATATTTATATTCATGGTGTCCATATCCTACTCATGCGGGTGTCCAATGTTTATTATGCATGATGCATGCTCATGGCCATTGTTGCTCTCTAGCTGACCGCTTCCCAACCTATTTGCTAGCTTTCACCTGTACTAAGCGGGAATGTTGCTTGTGCATCAAATTCTAAAACCCAAAGTTATTCCAGATGAGTCCACCATACCTACCTATATGCGGTATTACCCTGCCGTCCTAAGTAAATTTACTGTGCCACCTCTAAAAACTTCAAATAAATATCCCTTTTGTGTGTCTAGATCGTTCATGGAATGACAGGAGGTGGTTGGTATTTTCCATGCTAAGCGGGTTATTCTCAGGTTGAGTGTTTATTCACTCGCCATTGCACGAGAAAAGGGCGGTAATAGGGATTCCCAATCCCAAATTGCAAAAAAGAAAAGCTTACAAATAAACAAACAAAAAAACTTCCAATGGAGTTCAAACATTTACTTTTCTGCTTGGGAACCGCCACTAGCTCGTTTAACATGGGAGATATCGATAGCTGATAGTCGTGAAGTGAATGAGAAGGGTGCACCTCTCAAAATCATTTACCTCTGTTTTAAAAAGTTGAGCTCTGGCACCTCTGCAAATCACTGCTTCCCTCTGCGAAGGGACTATCTATTTAATTTTATGTTGTGTCATCACTTTCTCTAATAAGTGTCAGATCTGATAGCACTGTTGTCATGCCTATGCATTGTGTGTAGTGAATGTTGGGTGTTATCATGACTGGATCTTTTCTACCGTGAATTACAATGTTTAGTCGCTGCTCGGACTTTGGAGGTGCTCTGCATTTATGTTTTGCGGTCTCGGAAAGGGCTAGCTAGATACCACTATTGTCATATTATATCATGGTTGTTTTGATAACATGTTGCTGTTTGAGATATCTTATTATTGCTCGCTAGCTGATTATGTCATTGATATGAGTCATTATAATCTTTAAGAGTTATTGTCGACATGGTTAGTTATAATGATGGTTGAAAACCCGAGTGATGTTTAAGCTTATTTGTGCAAACAAGAGTAAAACAGTTCGTAAAAGTTTTTCTTTCTCACTTTCAGTTTATCAACTGAATTGCTTGAGGACAAGCAAAGGTTTAAGCTTGGGGGAGTCGATACGTCTCCAACGTATCTACTTTTCCTAACGCTTTTCCTCTTGTTTTTGTCTCTAATTTGCATGATTTGAATGAAACTAACCCCGGACTGACGCTGTTTTCAGCAGAACTACCATGGTGTTGTTTTGTGCAGAAATAAAAGTTTTCGGAATGAAATGAAACTTTGCAAGGATTTTTTATACAATAAAAGAAAAATACTGGCCAAGAACCACCGGAGGGGGGCACCTGGGTGGGCACAACCCACCAGGGCGTGCCCCCCTCATGGCGCGCCCAGGTGGGTTGTCCCCATCTGGTGGCCCTGCAGACGCCAAACCTGATACTATAAGTGCACATTCGTCCAGAAAAAAATCAGGGAGAAAGAATTATCGCGATCTATGAGATGGAGCCGCCGCCACCTCCTGTTCTTCCTCAAGAGGCTAGATCTGGAGTCTGTTTGGGGCTCCGGAGAGGGGGATCTTCGTCCTTCGTCATCACCAACCCTTCTCCATCGCCATTCCATGATGCTCCCCATCGGGAGTGAGTAATTCTTTCGTAGGCTCGTTGGTAGGTGAGGAGTTGGATGAGATTCATCATGTAATCTAGTTAGTTTTGTTAGGGCCACTCCCTAGTATCCATTATGTTCTGAGATTGATGTTGCTATGACTTTGCCAGGCTTAATGCTTGTCACTTTGGGCCCGGGTGCCATGATTTCAGATCTGAACCATTTATGATATTATCATTATATTCATGTTTTAGATCCGATCTTGAAAGTTATAGTCACCTACTATGTGTTACGATCCGGCAACCCCGGAGTGACAATAACGGGAACCACTCCCGGTGATGACCGTAGTTTGAGGAGTTCATGTATTCACTTTGTGTTAATGCTTAGTTCTGGTTCTCTATTATAAGGAGGCCTTAATATCCCTTAGTTTCCAATATGGACCCCGCTGCCACGGGAGGGTAGGACAAAAGATGTCATGCAATTAGGTAGGAGCTAGTGTCGTATCGCCCTAGGTTATGACTGTCACATGATGAATATCATCCAACAAATCAGCGATCCAATGCCTACGAATTTATCCTATATTGATCTTGCTAAGTTACTGCTGCTATCGTTACTGTTACACTTGCTACAAAACTACTGCTACCACTGTTACCGTTACTGTTGCTGCTGCCACTACTATCAAAACTATCATATTATTGTGCTACTGGTCACTTTGCTGCAGACAATTAATCTCCACGTGTGGTTGAATTTACAACTCAGCTGCTAATACTTGCAAATATTCTTTGGCTCCCCTTGTGTCGAATCTATAAATTTGGGTTGAATACTCTACCCTCGAAAACTGTTATGATCCCCTATACTTGTGGGTTATCATGCCCACCTCGGGTGCCCCCCGGACCGCCTCTTTGCTCTATAAATACCCCAATATTCCAGAAACCCTAGGGGAGTCGACGGAATTTCGATCCAGCCGCCGCAGAGTCTAGATTCACCATATCCAATCTAGACACCATAACGGAGGGGTTCACCACTTCCATTGGTGCATCTCCGATGATGCGTGAGTAGTTCCTTGTAGACCTACGGGTCCGTAGTCAGTAGCTAGATGGCTTCATCTACCTCTTTTGAGTATCAATACAATGGTCTCTTGGACATCCATATGATGTAACTCTTTTGCGATGTGTTTGTTGGGATCTGATGAACTTTGAGTTTATGATCAGATCTATCCTTTTATATCCATGAAAGTTATTTGAGTCTTTTTTTGATCTCTTATATGCATGATTGCTTATAGCCTCGTATTTCTTCTCCAATATTGGGTTTTGTTTGGCCAACTTGATCTATTTATCTTGCCATGTGAAGAGGTGCTTTGTAGTGGGTTTGATCTTACGGTGCTTGATCCCAGTGATAGAAGGGGAACCGACACATAAGTATCGTTGCTACTAAGGATAAAAAGATGGGGTCTATTTCTACATAAATATATCTTGTCTACATCATGTTAGCGTTCTTATTGCATTACTCCGCTTCTCCATGAACTTAATACACTAGATGCATGTTGGATAGCGGTCGATGTGTGGAGTAATAGTAGTAGATGCAGGCAGGAGTCGGTCTACTAATCTTGGACGTGATGCCTATATAATGATCATTGCGTGTTGTCAGTGTCAAAACCGATGGATCTCGGGTAGGGGGTCCCGAACTATGGGTTTAAGGATTGATGTTAACAGGAGGCAGGGGACACGATGTTTACCCAGGTTCAGGCCCTCTCGATCGAGGTAAAACCCTACTTCCTCCTATATTAATATGAATGAATATGTGTACAAGAGTTGATCTACCTCGAGATCATACAGGCTAAAACCCTATGTTTCAGCCTATGAGGATTGAATGATTCTCTATTAGCCTCTACGGTCTAAACCCTCCGGTTTATATACACACCAGAGGGACCTAGGGTTTGTACATATCATCTTGCAGAGGAAGGAAAATCTACACCCGAGCCTAAACTTGCTATTACAGGAATTCAGGAGTCCTATCCGGATACGAGAGATGATCTTCTATAGTAATCTTCATGGCCCACCAGTCCGGCCAACCAGGAGTTTGTCCGGCCACATGAGGACCCCCCGATCCATGACTCCCTCAGTAGCCCCTGAACCTGTCTTCGATGACGATGAGTTCGACTTCTCTATTGTCTTCGGCATTGCAAGGCGGGTTCCTCCTCTGAATATATCTTCTGCAAATTGATGGATTGTGTTCGTCTGTGCAAGATTAGTACAACCCTTAGCCTCGAAGGCAAGACTTTTAAAGAAAATGAATAATGTGTCTTTACTGACAACTTTTGGGCGAAGCGTCGCATCTAACCCACTAACATATCAAACAGTTTTATTTGGTTCTAGTTTCGCGTTTCGAGGCATATCCTCATTGACATGTCCCGTCAGAATAGAGATCGTGCGCGCTTATTGTGGGATTTTCATTGTGACGTGAGCACCCACGCCATGCATTATGCACGACCGCTTTGGGAACCGGTGAATTTTATGGCTAAGGTGGGGGGACGCTTGATACGTCCAAAACGTATCTATAATTTCTGCTTCCTCCATGCCACTTTTGGGTGATATTTCTATGATATTCATACACTTCCATACACTTTTGATCATATTTGGACTAACTTACTAATCCAGTGCACCCCAGTGCCAGTTTCTGTTTTCGGCTGTTTTTGTATTTCAGGTTTTCACGTTTCGAGAACTGCCCAGAAAAATCCAGAAAAATTATATAAAAAATCAGCGATCCGGAAACAACACTGCGTCCGAAGGGCAGACTGGGGGGGGGGGGCATAGGGGCTCCAGGCGCCCTGTGGGCGCCCCCCCCTGGGCCGCGCCGGGGGGGGCGTCTGGGCCCCCCGAAACTCCCCCGGTGCCCTACTTTGGCATATATTTAAAGGACCCTCCGAAACCCTCAGAACATGAACTCTTTTCACGATCCTATCTCTGTTCCACCGCCGCCGCCGCTTCCAAGATCGGGAGCACTAGGAGAACTCTTCCCGGCACCCTGCCGGAGGGGAGGATCACCACCGGGAGCTTCTCCACCACCATGGACGCCTCCCGGATGACTCGTGAGTAGTCTCCCTTGGACCATGAGTCCATGACCAGTAGCTATGTGATGTTATCCTCCTGTTCTTGTGCTTCACTAATTAGTCCTCGTGAGCTGCCCTACATGATCGAGGCACCTATGTAATCCTTATGCTGTTGCTATGTAGAGTTTGCTGGGATCCGATGGATTATGAGATTATGTTCAGATTGATCTTGAGTAATATATTTGATTCACCTCTTTTATATTTTAGTTCATAAGTAATTCTTGCATGTTCTCCGTTGTTACTTATTGCTTTGGCCGAGTAGTAGGTAGTGACTCCAAGAGGGAACGTTATGCTCGATTGTGGGTTCATGCCCCTCGATGACTAGCTTGAGTGACAGAAACATGAGTCTAGGGGATGTGTTGTTGCCACAAGGGGGAAAACAACGGTGCTTGTGCCCGCGGGTGCAAGGATTGTTTACTTTACGCAAAGTTCTTTTAATGCAGTTGTCTGTTTCATTGAGTTTACACTATGGGTGGGACTCGCAACTTAATACCAGCGAGATGTTCTGGATAGATATCTCAAGGTGGATGATTAGTAGTAGATATTGATGGATTTCGGTCTACTTACTTTGGCGTACCGCCCATGCTTTGAACCTCAACCTTTCTTGCAATGTACTCAGCATTGGTTTGCGTTCGTGGTCCTGTCAATTGCCCAGCTGTAATTTGTTACCTCACATAGCTGTTTTATCGTCTTTTGGGAGAGAGACATCACTAATGAACATCATGAGACTCCGGTCCATATTACCATCATTGATCACATCCACTATTTACTTTTTGCTATTTACTTACTATTGCAAAAACTATCTATCACTACTATCATTGCTTTTAACCCTTTGTGAACTACAAGGCCGGAGAGATTGACAACCTCTCTGTACTCGTTGGGAGCAAAGTTATTTGTATCTGTGTGCAGGTCCACGTTGATTGCTAATTGCACCGTTAGCAGTTGACACCTACTTGTTGAACCTAGGAGTCACTGGGGATTCGATCCTTGGCATCTTTGCTAGGGGAAAACACTTCTACTTACTGCATCTTACACCTTCCACTTGGGGTAACCAACGAGGGGTTCGAGGCCCATCAAGGATTATTTTCTGGCGCCGTTGCCGGGGACTCCACTCTTCAGGATAGGGGAGTTGCATGCTATCTTTTACCTTTGCTTTTTAGTCTTGTTAGTTTACTTTTCATTTTTTGCTTTAGTTCCTTTTATCGAAAATCACAAAAATAGTTATCTTTCTTGCTTGCTACTATGGGTTCTACCAAAAACACTAAAAGGGAGGAGTACACCCCTACTTCCATTGCCCCACTTATCACTGACGGGATTTACAAAAAAAATAAACCTTGTGATTATACTAGTTATGATGGAGAGTTATGCCCATGGCATGGTCTTCCAGGAAAAAAGTATGAGCCTCAGTTTAAAATTGCTCCTAAGCTTCCCCAAACTTGGGAAGATGTTCAAACTCTTATAATAGAGAGCGAATTAAACAAAGAGGATGACACTACAATTCTGCCCACTAATGATAAAATTGATTTTGTTAATTGTAGTATTTCAGAAGTTGTCACCTTTCTACAAGGAATGGCTAAAGATCCCAACACTAGCACGCTTAATCTTGCCTTCACAGAGCATGTCACTAATGCTCTTATCAAAGCTAGGGAGGAGAAACTTAGAGTAGAAGCCTCCATACCTAGAAAGCTAGAAGATGTTTGGGATTCTATGATTAAAATTAAGATAAATAACTTCTCATGCTTTGCTTTATGTGATATTGTAGCTAGTACTTCTATTATGCCCAAAAGACTATATGATATGCTTAAATTAAAATCTTTTGATTCTTGTTCTTTTGGTAATGTTCTCGTTGATTCTTCCATAAAGAAACCTTTGGGGAGGATCGACGATGTTCTTATTGTTGTCAATGATAATTATGTGCCCGTTGATTTTACTATTATGGATATTGAATGTGATCCTTCATGTCCAATTATTTTGGGACGTCCCTTTTTGCGCACCGTTGGTGTTGTCATTGACATGAAAGAGGGTAATATAAAATTTCAGATTCCTCTCAAGAAAGGGATGGAACACTTCCCTCGTAAGAAGGTCAAGTTACCTTTTGAGTCCGTTGTACGAGCTAGTTATTCTTTTACTCTTGATAAAACTTGATCTATGCATTATGCCTAGCTTAAAGGCATAAAAGAAAGCGCTTTTGGGAGGCAGCCCACATGAATAAAATTTTTGCTTTTGTTGTGTCTTGATGTTGTTTACTGCTGTAGCATCATCATTGTATCTTTGCTTTTCATATTTGTGCCAAGTATAGCCTCCGATTGCTAGAAAGTTCAAAAGTTGTGAGGTGCTGTCCAGGAAACAGATTCTGTCCTTGGATAGAAAAATTCGTATAAAATCACCAGATCATCTTTTTGGTCTGAATTTTTTCTACAGCGTTCTCTATATAATTGTCTTTCGTGCGTAAGTTCTGAGTTTTTTGATTTGAGTTGCAGAAGTATCCCGAACAGGTCAATTACTGCCTGCTGTTCTGTTTTTCACAGATTCTGTCCTGTTTTGCCTTACCTTCACTTTGCAAATCAAGAACTCGCTTTTTCTTTGCAAAAACCTTTTGGCAATCTTGAGAAACAGTAGAACTTCAAGAATATCCTTATTTCCAGCAAGGTATAATTATTTTATTAAGGGTACTAACCTCCCTAATCAGATTATGATGAGTTATGTATGAAGGGAGTTTTCAAGTGTGCGAGGGAAGATGATAAAAAGATTCAGGAGTGTCAAGCGCTCAAGCTTGGGGATGCCCCCGTGCACCCCCCAAGAAATATTCAAGGAGACTCAAGCGTCTAAGCTTGGGGATGCCCCCGTGCATCCCCTTCTCCATCAACATTATCAGTTCATCTTTCGTTTCGCTATATTTTTATCACTTCATGTGTTATGTGCTATGCTTGGAGCGTCTTGCTTTTAGTTTTCTTTTTAGTTTTTCATAACGAGTCGGAACTCGGCATTCCTTTATGTGGGAGAGAAACACGCTCCACCTCTACCTAGAACATTACATAGAATTTTCATGTCTATCTATGCTGTGTGTGTTCTTTGTCTTTTAATAGCTACTATCATACTCTGCTCTCAGTATTCATGCTTATCTTTTCAAGAGCTTTTATTTAGTTGGTTGCTTGAACTCTCTTTAATTACCATGCTCACCTTATTAAGAGAGTTTGCTTCCGTTGCATGGGTTAATGTGTCTATGATAAAGATGCTACTTTCATGATGGTGCTTAGTAGTTCAGGTTTTCTTTTGGTTAATCTCAAATAGCTGGGGGGTTCCCAATGTGTTATTGGAGTACCAACTTGGTTTGTTTGCCTATGATATGGTATGGCTTAGTAATATCTTCCTTCGAGAATTTATTTTGATTGACTTGGCATATGCTCACGCATATTTAAGACTGTAAAGAAAGTCTGTCAAGCCTTGATGATCTTTTATTTCTGAGTAGCGATATAACTACCATGCCTGATTCAATATTGCTTTGTCGCTCTGCATGATTATGACCGTCATTGCTCTCTTAGTTGGTCGCTCCCAGTCTTTTGCTAACCTCCACCTGCACTAAGCAAACTAACCATGCAATACATAGCTCATGGGAAAGTAGCCTAAAAACTATTGTGGTAAAGAATATGTTGCTTATGTATCTTATTTCTTACAAGTTGCTTGCTGAGCGGTAACCATGTTTCTGGGGACGCCATCAACTGTCACACTTTTGTTGAATATCATGTGAGTTGCTATGCATGTTCGTCTTGTCTGAAGTAAGGGTGATTTACCGTGGGTTGAATTAATATGCATATTGTTAGAGAAGAACATTGGGCCGCCAATCAAAGCCATGCATCATGGTGGAAGTTTTAGCTTGGACCTTAATCCTCAATCTCTCATGAGAATAAGTTTATGCATTAAAGAGGAGTCCATCATCTATTTTCTATGTTGTCCCGGTATGGATGTCCTCAAGTTGAGATCTATCAAAAACGAGAAATCAAATGCGATTTATCTCCTTGGACCTTTGTACAGGTGGCATAGAGGTACCCCTTTGTGACACTTGGTTAAAACATATGTAATGCAATGATAACCCATGGGGATCCGAGCGAATTAGGACAAGGAGCGAGCACTATTAGTATTCGATGCATGAGGCTTGCAACTTATAGGATGTTTTATACATGACACGTATGAAGTGCTACTACCGTTGACACAATTGCTTCCATGTTTTCAAAATAAAAAGCTTTAGCACTTAACCTTTCTTTTACCTTTATGTTGAAGCACCAACTACTGAGAGCATGATTGTCATTCTGAGTGTAATGTGCATTGTCCCAAAGTAGCATTGTCTTTTGCATGATTGTGATATCGTTTATTCTGAAATGATTGTATCTAGTCATCACTTAAACCTTGAAGGTGCCCCTGCATTTATGTTTTGCATCACTAAAGGGGGCAAGCTAGATATCACTTTATCATATTTGCACATCATGTTCATTGCAAATCTTTTTGATGTTTCAGTTTCTTGTTGTAAAACTTTCAGTCATTTGTGATTTTCTCTTGAGACAACTTAATTACTTTAGAATCATTGTCTCAGTAAGCTTTTGTCATATGACTATGAGAAAGTCCTATATGGTTAATAGCATGTCACCACAGAAATTATTCTTGTTATCATTTACCTACTCGAGGACGAGCAGGAATTAAGCTTGGGGATGTTGATACGTCCAAAACGTATCTATAATTTCTGCTTGCTCCATGCCACTTTTGGGTGATATTGCTATGATATTCATACACTTCCATACACTTTTGATCATATTTGGACTAACTTACTAATCCAGTGCACCCCAGTGCCAGTTTCTGTTTTCGGCTGTTTTTCTATTTCAGGTTTTCACGTTTCGAGAACTGCCCAGAAAAATTATATAAAAAATCAGCGATCCGGAAACAACACTGCGTCCGAAGGGCAGCCTGGGGGGCCACAGGGGCTCCAGGCGCCCTGTGGGCGCCCCCCCCCCTCGGGCCGCGCCGGGGGGGCGCCTGGGCCCCCCGAAACTCCCCCGGTGCCCTACTTTGGCATATATTTAAAGGACCCTCCGAAACCCTCAGAACAGGAACTCTTTTCGTGATCCCATCTCTGTTCCGCCGCCGCCGCCGCTACCAAGATCGGGAGCACCTGGAGAACTCTTCCCGGCACCCTGCCGGAGGGGTGGATCACCACCGGGAGCTTCTCCACCACCATGGACGCCTCCCGGATGACTCGTGAGTAGTCTCCCTTGGACCATGAGTCCATGACCAGTAGCTATGTGATGTTCTCCTCCCGTTCTTGTGCTTCACTAATTAGTCCTCGTGAGCTGCCCTACATGATCGAGGCACCTATGTAATCCTTATGTTGTTGCTATGTTGAGTTTGCTGGGATCCGATGGATTATGAGATTATGTTTAGATTGATCTTGAGTAATGTATTTGATTCACCTCTTTTATATTTTAGTTCATAAGAAATTCTTGCATGTTCTCCGTTGTTACTTATTGCTTTGGCCGAGTAGTAGGTAGTGACTCCAAGAGGGAACGTTATGCTCGATTGTGGGTTCATGCCCCTCGATGACTAGCTTGAGTGACAGAAACATGAGTCTAGGGGATGTGCTGTTGCCACAAGTGGGAAAACAACGGTGCTTGTGCCCGCGGGTGCAAGGATTGTTTACTTTACGCAAAGTTCTTTTAATGCAGTTGTCTGTTGCATTGAGTTTACACTATGGGTGGGACTCGCAACTTAATACCAGCGAGATGTTCTGGATAGATATCTCAAGGTGGATGATTAGTAGTAGATATTGATGGATTTCGGTCTACTTACTTTGGCGTACCGCCCATGCTTTGAACCTCAACCTTTCTTGCAATGTAGTCAGCATTGGTTTGCGTTCGTGGTCCTGTCAATTGCCCAGCTGTAATTTGTTACCTCACATAGCTGTTTTATCGTCTTTTGGGAGAGAGACATCACTAGTGAACATCATGAGACTCCGGTCCATATTACCATCATTGATCACATCCACTATTTACTTTCACTATTTACTTACTATTGCAAAAACTATCTATCACTACTATCATTGCTTTTAACCCTTTGTGAACTACAAGGCCGGAGAGATTGACAACCTCTCTGTACTCGTTGGGAGCAAAGTTATTTGTATCTGTGTGCAGGTCCACGTTGATTGCTAATTGCGCCGTTAGCATTTGACACCTACTTGTTGAACCTAGGAGTCTCTGGGGATTCGATCCTTGGCATCTTTGCTAGGGGAAAACACTTCTACTTACTGCATCTTACACATTCCACTTGGGGTAACCAACGAGGGGTTCGAGGCCCATCAACGCTCTGTATTCGCAGCGTTATAAAAGGACACCAATCCCTTTCACCAACCCCTCGCCTTCCTCAAGCTCGAGCTCTCCAATCTCCCTTGCCCCCGTACTCTCATCTCCTGTGCCCACAACTCCTCGTTCCTCAACCACTACTGCCCTTCCCAGCAATGGCTGGATCCGGTGCCAGAGGCAAGTGGGAGGCTTCTACGGTCATCGAAAAGACCATGAAGGATCTACGGTGTGCGGGGTATCTCGCCGACGACATCACACACCGAGTCCCCCCTAAGGGCCAGGTGACTCCCATCCCTAAGGCGGGCGAGAGTGTAGTTTTCACCTCTCATTTTGTTAGGGGGCTAGGGTTTCCACGCCACCCATTTGTTCGAGGTCTTTTGTTTTTATATGGGCTAGATTTCCACGATCTAGCTCCAAACTCAATCCTTCACATATCCGCATTCATAGTGATGTGTGAAGCTTTTCTCCGCGTCCCCCCACACTTCGGCATGTGGCTTAAGACCTTCAACGTGAAGATGAAGGTGGTGAACGGGGGACACGCAGAGTGCGGGGGCACTATGATTAGTAAGCTCCCGAATGCAACTTGGCCCAAGGTCTCGTTCGTGGAGACGAACAAAGTCTGGTAGCAAGAGTGGTTCTATATCACTGAGCCCCACGACACCAACTGGGTGGCGGAGCCTGCTTTCAGATCCGGACCTCCAGAGAGGCTAACCTCCTAGACCAAAAAGGGTCTGGACTAGGGGTCGCCCACTGAGGTGATGACTCTCGTGGGCCGGTGTCCAGCGTGATCTCCAAGGGGCACTAGCTTTCCTCCGTGGTCCAGGTGATGCTGACCCGACTTGTTCTCCCTTGCGAAAGCCGGGATTCCTCCCTATGGGAGTTCAATCTGGCAGGAGACAAGCCGCTGAAGCATCTCTTCGGCTCCACACACAAAGACATCTAGAAGCACCTCTTCAAGAACCAGGAGGAATGGCCCGAAGAGAACGAAGATGTGGGCTTCAGTACTGAAGTTTCCGCCATTGAGGTAATAATGATCTCTGCCGAACACTTGTCCTTTCCTATTACTTAATGATAATAGGAGTTGGAATTTTTATGCGATATACAAGCTCGGACGAAGAAGGCAACCCGGATCAAGTGTCCGGCACCTCTGCCCAAAGACCCAGCATTGCCTCTATTGAAGGCAATGCTGGTTCCAACGCCGTACAAGGCACCGACCAAGAAGCCCAAGAAGACAAAGGGCAAGGGGCTGGAAACAGCCCCCGTCCTGCGGGCAAGCAGCCCGAGGACCTCCATATTCTTTCCTCCGACAAGGCGGAGGAAGATGATGATGAGGAAGAAGAGGAAGAAGATGTACCTCCCGCGCAAGGCAGGGGGATGAAGAGGGGGGCCGTTGCTGATGCGAGCGCGGCCGTGCCTCGGAGGAAGAAGAAGCTGAAGCTCGGTGACAGTTCAGATTCATCCGAACATAGCTTCGTGGTGAGGCCCAGGGTAAAACCCCTGCCCGAGACGTAAGTCATTCAGGACTCAAGTGTTGCACCTCTGTTTATTCAGCTTTTCTGGTATTTTACTTAATATTTTTCTCCTGCTGACCTACAGCCCTCCCGGTGTAAACCCCGATGTTACATCATCGGAGGGGAACTCTCTGGCGCCTGGGGAGACGGAGAGTGACCCGCTGGTCCGGGCTTCATCGCCCGTAATCGGCGGGGACACCGAAGTGTCGTCCTAGCGGGTTCTCTCCGCCCAATGAGATGAGGGCGGGGCAGGAGACAGGGTGGCCGAGGGTAATACCTCGGCGGCCACTAACCATGGGAAAACGGCCCCCATGGAGACCGAAGATGTGGGGCCTGCATAGTCCGGGGTCCCACCGAACACAGTCCCGGAGCCTAGCACGGCTCCGCGGTTTGAAGATCCCGCTCCTCAAGCGGAGGAGGATACGGCGGCACCCGGAGTGAATCCGGAGGCACCAGATTCTATGGAGGGAGCACTGCAAAGTGCTCTCGTCGTTGAAGAACACCGCACCGTGATGGGTGCGGTTATGAAGAAGATTCAGTCCGTCAAGGGCGGACTAAATGAATCCTTCAACAGGCTTTGAGGTAAGCCATGTAATGCTTTTTAAGAAATTTTATTTGTTTTAAGTGCACATTTATAGCCAGTAGCCCCTGATGCTTTGTGTGATTCTGAAAAGAATCGGACGAAGTATCCACAGAGTAGTGTATTTACATAGCTGAATTGTCGTGCATGCTTCTTTAGTTACGGCGACTGCGCGAGACGCAGAGGTCGCCGAACTAAATCAGAAGCTGGAGGTTGCCAATGCAGACCTCGACCGCATAAACCGGCGTTTTGATGAAACGCAAGGTATGCGGATTTTTATTTAAATGTCAATAAGACTTAAGTTATTAAGTATGAGTACAAACTCTAACATTGTATTTTGTATTACATAGTTGGCGCCGCTGAGCTCGAGGCCCTTAAGGGCGAGGTTGCCAAGGCCAAGGAGGAGGCTAAGGCAAACAAGGCGGCCGCTGATAAAGCGGCTGCTGATTTTGAGGCCAAAAAGGCGGAGTGCAAGAAGCACAAATCTCGGGTGTCCGAAGTTGAGGTCGAACTCCAAGATGACATCCTTAAGTGTGAGGCCTCAGAGAAGAAGGCTTCAGAACAGGCGACTGAGCTGTCTGCGGCAGTAAAGTCTGCCCAGGACGCGCGAGGCGAGGCGTGCAGTGCTCGTCAAGAGATCGAACAGGCACAACAGATAGCATCTGGTAAGATATTTCTCTTATAGAGCATCTTCGAAGGGCGTAAGTATATTGGGCTGACATGATTGTGGAGTTCTCCAGGCGTGTTTGCTGATCTTCCAAGGAGCAGCGCGGACGTCGCCTAATATTTTCGTGCCCTGGAGGGGAACAACACGGAGAAGCTGTTTTGGTCGCAGTTCGAGGCGCCAAAAATCCGATGCCCCTCAATGACTAGATGAAGTAGTTGGTCGAGCTGCACAACATGGCGGGTTCAGCCATGAGGGACTTAATAGTCCGGCTATGGCCCGCTGAGCCAATCCCAAGTAGTTACTTCAGATTGGTGAAGCGGCTCGTCGAGGTGAGTCCACGGGTCGACGCACTAACGCGTTCGGCCTGCATAGAAGGTGCTCGGATGGCCTTCACTTGCGTCAAAGTGCATTGGGCGAAGATGAACACGGTGCATATAGCCACTGCTGGCCCGCCCGCAGGCAAGGAGCACCGCAAGCCGGAGAAGTATTTCGAGGACATCATCGACGGCGCCCGCCTTGTAGAAGGCCAATGTTCGAAGGCTGTTGTTTTTGATTAATTGTATCCGGATGTAAAGACTGGGCTTATGAATCCGATGTATATATAACTTTTGTGCTATTTATCATATCAGCGTCTTTTTCCTCCTGTGTGACTGTTTATCTAAAATCTGAAAGTTTCCAGTCGTCGCCTTCAGCCCCCAGGTACATAGTACTAGGGTGTTCGTTCATATGCAAATACACACTTTATCCAACGTCTTGGTTCGTATAGGAGGTGTATGCGTAGCGAACCAGGCAATCAGACTATGCGGGGTTATTTCTGTCACTTAGTCTTAGGAGTTTGACAAGTGGGGCTAGTGTTGGGGAACGTAGCATAATTCAAAAAAATTCTACGTCTTCACAAAGATCCAACTATGGAGACATCTATCAACGAGCAAATAAGAGTGCATCTACATACCGTTATGTAGATCGCGTGCGGAAGCTTTCGAAGAAACGTGGATGAAGTAGTCGTACTCTTCGCGTTCTTCGTCACCGATGATCTAGCGCTGAACGGACGGCACCTCCGCGTTCAACACACGTACGGTGCAGCAACATCACCTCCTTCTTGATCCAGCAAGGGGGGAGGAGAAGTCGTCAGAGATCCGGCAGCACGACGGCGTGATGACGGATGCAGTGGAGATCGCAGCAGGGCTTCGTCGGGCGCCCTGCGTGGGAGTATGGAGGTGTGACGGGAGGGGGAGAGGCGCCAGGGCTTGGGGTGCGGCTGCCCTCTCCCCCCCCCCCCCC
>LR738711.1:701461554-701753754 GCA_902687465.1 Secale cereale | reverse complement strand
ATATATAGGGGGCCAGGGGGCGCCAGCCCCCTGCAGATCCAATCTGCAAGGGGGGCGGCGGCCAGGGGGGAGTCCTTGCCCCCCAAGGCAAGTGGTGGCCCCCCTCCCCTTAGGGTTTTAACCCTAGGCGCATGGGAAGGTGGGCCCCTAGTGGTGCGCCAGCCCAGAGTGCTGGACACTTCCCCTCGCGGCCTAGGGGCCCCACCGGGATGGGTGGCCCCACCCGGTGGACCCCCGGGGCCCCTCCGGTGGTCCCGGGACGCTCCCGGTGACCCCCGGAGATCACCCGTTGACCGAAACTGGACTTCCTATATATCAATCTTTACCTCCGGACCATTCTGGAACTCCTCGTGACGTCCGGGATCTCATCCGGGACTCCGAACAACTTTCGGGTTTCCACATGCATTTATCTCTACGACCCTAGCGTTACCAAACCTTAAGTGTGTAGACCCTACGGGTTCGGGAGACACGTAGACATGACCGAGACGACTCTCCGGTCAATAACCAACAGTGGGATCTGGATACCCATGTTGGTTCCCACATGTTCCTCGATGATCTTCATCGGATGAACCACTGTGTCAAGGATTCACTCAATCCCGTATGTTATTCCCTTTGTCCATCGGTACGGTACTTGCCCGAGATTCGATCGTCGGTATTCCCGATACCTTGTTCAATCTCGTCATGGCAAGTCTCTTTACTCGATCCATAATCCATCATCCCATGACTAACTACTTAGTCACATTGAGCTCATTATGATGATGTCTTACCAAGTGGGCCCAGAGGTACCTCTCCGTCATACGGAGTGACAACATCCCAGTCTCGGTTCGTACCAACTCAACAGACACTTTCAGAGATACCCGATGCGTACCTTTATAGCCACCCAGTTACGTTGTGACGGTTGGCACACCCAAAGTACTCCTACGGTATCCGGGAGTTGTACAACCTCATGGCCTAAGGAATAAATACTTGACACCGAAAAGCTTATGCATTACGAACTATACGAGCTCGTGTTATGCTCAAGTTTGGGTCTTGTCCATCACATCATTCTTCTAATGATGTGATCCCGTTATCACTGACATCTCATGTCCATGGTCAGGAAACCGTGACCATCTGTTGATCAACGAGCTGGTAACTAGAGGCCTACCAGGGACTCATTGTGGTCTATGTATTCACACATGTATCGTTGTTTCCGTACAATACAATTCAAGCATGAATGACAGACAATTATCATGAACAAGGAGATATAATAATAATGCTTTTATTATTGCCTCTAGGGCATATCTCCAACAGTCTCCCACTTGCACTAGAGTCAATAATCTAGTTACATTGTGATGAATCGAACACCCATTGAGTTATGGTGTTGATCATGTTTTGCTCGTGAAAGAGGTTTAGTCAACGGGTCTGCGACATTCAGATCCGTATGCACTTTACAAATATCTATGTCTCCATCCTGAACATAATTTCGGATGGAGTTGAAACGGCGCTTGATGTGCTTGGTCTTCTTGTGAAACCTGGGCTCCTTGGTAATGGCAATAGCACCAGTGTTGTCACAGAAGAGGGTCATCGGGCTTGACGCGCTTGGAATGACTCCTAGGTCGGTGATGAACTCCTTCATCCAGACTCCTTCCTGCGCTGCTTCAGAAGCAGCTATGTACTCCGCTTCACATGTAGATGCTGCCACCACGCTTTGCTTGCAACTGCACCAGCTGACTGCCCCTCCATTCAAAATATACACGTATCCGGTTTGTGACTTAGAGTCATCCAGATCTGTGTCGAAGCTAGCATCGACGTAACCCTTTACGACGAGCTCTTCGTCACCTCCATAAACGAGAAACATATCCTTAGTCCTTTTCAGGTACTTCAGGATGTTCTTGACCACTGTCCAGTGTTCCGTACCGGGATCACTTTGGTACCTCCCTACCAAACTTATGGCAAGGTTCACATCAGGTCTGGTACACAGCATGGCATACATGATAGAACCTATGGCCGAGGCATAGGGAATGACACTCATCTTTTCTCTATCTTCTGCCGTGGTCGGTGACTGAGCCTTGCTCAATCTCATACCTTGCAAAACAGGCAAGAATCCTTTCTTTGACTGATCCATATTGAACTTCTTCAATATTTTGTCAAGTTATGTACTTTGTGAAAGACCAATGAGGCGTCTCGATCTATCTCTATAGATTTTGATGCCTAATATGTAAGCAGCTTCTCCAAGGTCCTTCATTGAAAAACTTTTATTCAAGTAGGCCTTTACATTTTCCAAGAATTCTATATCATTTCCCATCAGCAATATGTCATCCACATATAATATGAGAAATGCCACAGAGCTCCCACTCACTTTCTTGTAAATACAGGCCTCTCCATAAGTCTGTATAAAGCCAAACGCTTTGATCACCTCATCAAAGTGAATATTCCAACTCCGAGATGCTTGCACCAGCCCGTAAATCGAGCGCTGGAGCTTGCATACCTTGTTAGCGTTCTCTGGATCGACAAAACCTTCCGGTTGCATCATATACAACTCTTCCTTGAGGAAGGCATTAAGGAATGCTGTTTTGACATCCATTTGCCATATCTCATAATCATAGAATGCGGCAATAGCTAACATGATTCTGACTGACTTCAGCATCGCTACGGGAGAGAAAGTCTCGTCGTAGTCAATCCCTTGAACTTGTCGATAACCCTTAGCGACAAGCCGAGCCTTATAGATGGTCACATTATCATCCGCGTCTGTCTTCTTCTTAAATATCCATTTGTTTTCTATGGTGTGCCTATCATTAGGCAAGTCCACCAAAGTCCATACTTTGTTTTCATACATGGATTCTATCTCGGATTTCATGGCTCCAAGCCATTTATTGGAATCTGGGCCCGCCATCGCTTCTTCATAGTTCGCAGGTTCACCATTGTCTAACAACATGATTTCCAGGACAGGGTTGCCGTACCACTCTGGTGCGGAACGTGCCCTTGTGGACCTTCGAAGTTCAGTAGTAACTTGATCAGTTTCTTCATGATCATTATCATTATCTTCCTCCCTTGTCGGTGCAGGCACCTCAGGAACAGTTTCCTGCGCTGCGCTACTTTCCGGTACAGGAGTGGTGACTGTCACCTCATCAAGTTCTACTTTCCTCCCACTCACTTCTTTCGAGAGAAACTCTTTCTCCAGAAAGCATCCATTCTTGGCAACAAAGACTTTGCCTTCGGATCTGTGGTAGAAGGTGTACCCAATTGTTTCCTTTGGGTATCCTATGAAGACACATTTTTCCGATTTGGGTTCGAGCTTTTCAGGTTGAAGTTTCTTGACATAAGCATCGCAACCCCAAACTTTTAGAAAAGACAGCTTCTGTTTCTTGCCAAACCAAAGTTCATACGGAGTCGTCTCAACGGATTTCGACGGAGCCCTATTTAAAGTGAATGCGGCAGTCTCTAAAGCATAACCCCAAAAAGATAGCGGTAAATCGGTGAGGGACATCATAGATCGCACCATGTCCAACAGAGCACGATTTCGACGTTCGGACACACCGTTACGTTGAGGTGTTCCGGGCGGTGTCAATTGTGAAACAATTCCACAGCTCCTAAGGTGTGTGCCAAATTCATGACTTAAATATTCACCCCCACGATCCGATCGCAAGAACTTTATTTTTCTGTCACGTTGATTCTCAACCTCATTCTGAAATTCCTTGAACTTTTCAAAGGTCTCAGACTTGTGTTTCATCAAATAGATATACCCATATCTACTCAAGTCATCTGTGAGGGTGAGAACATAACGATAGCCTCCGCGAGCCTCAACACTCATTGGACCGCACACATCGGTATGTATGATTTCCAACAAGTTGGTCGCTCGCTCCATTGTTCCGGAGAACGGAGTCTTGGTCATCTTGCCCAAGAGGCACGGTTCGCACGTGTCAAATGATTCATAATCAAGAGACTCCAGAAGTCCATCTGAATGGAGCTTCTTCATACGTTTGACACCAATATGACCAAGGCGGCAATGCCACAAGTATGTGGGACTATCATTATCAAGTTTACATCTTTTGGCATCTACACTATGAATATGTGTATCACTACGTTCAAGATTCATCAAAAATAAACCATTGACCAGCGGGGCATGACCATAAAACATATCTCTCAAATAAATAGAACAACCATTATTCTCCGATTTGAAAGAGTAGCCATCTCGCATAAGACGAGATCCAGAAACAATGTTCATGCTCAAAGCTGGTACCAAATAACAATTATTGAGGTTTAAAACTAATCCCGAGGGTAGATGTAGAGGTAGCGTGCCGACGGCGATCACATCGACCTTGGAACCATTCCCGACGCGCATCGTCACCTCATCCTTCGCCAGTCTCCGTTTATTCCGCAGCCCCTGTTTTGAGTTACAAATGTGAGGAACTGCACCGGTATCGAATACCCAGGAGCTACTACGAGTGCTGGTAAGGTACACATCAATAACATGTATATCATATATACCTTTGACGTTGCCGGCCTTCTTGTCTGCTAAGTATTTGGGGCAGTTCCGCTTCCAGTGACCCGTTCCCTTGCAATAAAAGCACTCTGTTTCAGGCTTGGGTCCATACTTTGGCTTCTTCCCGGCAATAGGCTTGCCAGGCGCGGCAACTCCCTTGCCGTCCTTCTTGAAGTTCTTCTTACCCTTGCCTTTCTTGAACTTAGTGGTTTTATTGACCATCAACACTTGATGTTCTTTCTTGATGTCAACCTCCGCTGATTTCAGCATCGAATACACCTCAGGAATGGACTTCTCCATCCCCTGCATATTGAAGTTCAGCACGAAGCTCTTGAAGCTTGGTTGGAGTGACTGGAGGATTCTGTCAACGACCGCTTCATCTGGGAGATTCATTCCCAGCTGAGACAAGCGGTTGTGCAATCCTGAAATCTTGAGGATGTGCTCACTGACAGAACTGTTCTCCTCCATCTTACAGCTGTAGAATGCGTCGGAGACATCATATCTCTCGACTCGGGCATGAGCTTGGAAAACCATTTTCAGCTCTTCGAACATCTCATATGCTCCGTGGTGCTCAAAACGTTTTTGGAGCCCCGACTCTAAGCTGTAAAGCATGCCGCACTGAACCAGGGAGTAATCATCACTACGCGACTGCCAGACGTTCAAAACGTCTTGGGCCGCATCGGGAGCAGGTGCATCACCTAGCGGTGCTTCTAGGACATATGATCTCTTGGCAGCTATGAGGATAATCCTCAGGTTACGGACCCAATCCGTATAGTTGCTACCATCGTCTTTCAGCTTGGTTTTCTCTAGGAACGCATTGAAATTGAGGGAAACTGGAGCGTGGGCCATTTGATCTACAAGAGATATTGTAAAGAATTTAGACTAAGTTCATGATAATTAAGTTCATCTTAATCAAATTTTAATGAACTCCCACTCAGAATGACATCTCTCTAGTCATCTAAGTGATACACGATCCGAATCGAGTAGTCCGTGTCCGATCATCACGTGAGACGGACTAGTCATCAACGGTGAACATCTTCATGTTGATCGTATCTTCTATACGACTCGTGTTCGACCTTTCGGTCTTCCGTGTTCCGAGGCCATGTCTGTACATGCTAGGCTCGTCAAGTGAACCCTAAGTGTATCGCGTGTGTAAATCTGTCTTACACCCGTTGTATGCGAACGTTAGAACCTATCACACCCGATCATCACGTGGTGCTTCGGAGCAACGAGCTTTAGCAACGGTGCACAGTTAGGGGAAACACAATACTTGAAATTTTAGTGAGAGATCATCTTATTTACTACCGTCGTTCTAAGTAAACAAGATGCATAAACATGATAAACATCACATGCAATCAATTAAAGTGACATGATACGGCCAATATCATCTTGCTCCTTGGATCTCCATCTTCGGGGCACCATGATCATCTTGTCACCGGCTCAACACCATGATCTTCATCATCATAATCTCCATCATCGTGTCTTGAAGAAGTCATCACGCCAACTATTACTTCTACTACTATAGCTAACGTTTAGCAATGAAGTAAAGTAATTACATGGCGTTATTTAGTGATACGCAGGTCATACAATAATTAAGACAACTCCTATGGCTCCTGCCGGTTGTCAAGTTCATCGACATGCAAGTCGTGATTCCCTATTACAAAAACATGATCAATCTCATACATCACATATATCATTCATCACATCTTCGTTTTGGCCATACCACGTCACATAGCACATGCTGCAAAAACAAGTTAGACGTCCTCTAATTGTTGTTGCAAGTTTTACGTGGCTTCTATAGGATTTCTAGCAAGAACGTTTCTTACCAACGCCAAAACCACAACGTGATTTGTCAACTTCTATTTACCCTTCATAAGGACCCTTTTCACCGAATCCGATCCGACTAAAGTAGGAGAGACAGACACCCGCCAGCCACCTTATGCATCTAGTGCATGTCTGTCGGTGGAACCAGTCTCACGTAAGCGTACGTGTAAAGTCGGTCCGGGCCGCTTCATCCCACAATACCGCCGAATCAAGATTGACTAGTAACGGTAAGAAAGTTGAAGAAAACCAAACGCCCACATCTATTTGTGTTCTACTCGTGCAAGATGCTATGCATAAAACCTAGGCTCAGATGCCACTGTTGGGGAACGTAGCATAATTCAAAAAAAATCTACGTCTTCACCAAGATCCAACAATGGAGACATCTAGCAACGAGCAAATAAGAGTGCATCTGCATACCGTTATGTAGATCGCATGCGGAAGCTCTCGAAGAAACGTGGATGAAGTAGTCGTACTCTTCGCGTTCTTCGTCACCGATGATCTAGCGCCGAACGGACGGCACCTCCGCGTTCAACACACGTACGGTGCAGCAACGTCACCTCCTTCTTGATCCAGCAAGGGGGGAGGATAAGTCGTCAGAGATCCGGCAGCACGACGGCGTGATGACGGATGCAGTGGAGATCGCAGCAGGGCTTCGCCGGGCGCCCTGCGTGGGAGTATGGAGGTGTGACGGGAGGGGGAGAGGCACCAGGGCTTGGGGTGCGGCTGCCCTCTCCCCCCCCCCCCACATATATATAGGGGGCCAGGGGGGCGCCAGCCCCCTACAGATCCAATCTGCAAGGGGGGGCGGCGGCCAGGGGGGAGTCCTTGCCCCCCAAGGCTAGTGGTGGCCCCCCTCCCCTTAGGGTTTTAACCCTAGGCGCATGGGGAGGTGGGCCCCCTAGTGGTGCGCCAGCCTAGAGGGCTGGACACTTCCCCTCGCGGCCTAGGGGCCCCACCGGGATGGGTGGCCCCACCCGGTGGACCCCCGGGGCCCCTTTGGTGGTCCCGGGACGCTCCCGGTGACACCCGGAGATCACCCGTTGATCGAAACTGGACTTCCTATATATCAATCTTTACCTCCGGACCATTCCGGAACTCCTCGTGACGTCCGGGATCTCATCCGGGACTCCGAACAACTTTCGGGTTTCCACATGCATTTATCTCTACGACCCTAGCGTTACCAAACCTTAAGTGTGTAGACCCTACGGGTTCGGGAGACACGTAGACATGACCGAGACGACTCTCTGGTCAATAACCAACAGCGGGATCTGGATACCCATGTTGGTTCCCACGTGTTCCTCGATGATCTTCATCGGATGAACCACTGTGTCAAGGATTCACTCAATCCCGTATGTTATTCCCTTTGTCCATCGGTACGGTACTTGCCCGAGATTCGATCGTAGGTATTCCCAATACCTTGTTCAATCTCGTCATGGCAAGTCTCTTTACTCGATCCGTAATCCATCATCCCGTGACTAACTACTTAGTCACATTGAGCTCATTATGATGATGTCTTAGCGAGTGGGCCCAGAGGTACCTCTCCGTCATACGGAGTGACAACATCCCAGTCTCGGTTCGTACCAACTCACAGACACTTTCAGAGATACCCGATGCGTACCTTTATAGCCACCCAGTTACGTTGTGACGGTTGGCACACCCAAAGTACTCCTACGGTATCCGGGAGTTGTACAACCTCGTGGTCTAAGGAATAAATACTTGACACCGAAAAGCTTATGCATTACGAACTATACGATCTCGTGTTATGCTCAAGTTTGGGTCTTGTCCATCACATCATTCTTCTAATGATGTGATCCCGTTATCACTGACATCTCATGTCCATGGTCAGGAAACCGTGACCATCTGTTGATCAACGAGCTGGTAACTAGAGGCCTACCAGGGACTCATTGTGGTCTATGTATTCACACATGTATCGCTGTTTCCGTACAATACAATTCAAGCATGAATGACAGACAATTATCATGAACAAGGAGATATAATAATAATGCTTTTATTATTGCCTCTAGGGCATATCTCCAACAGCTAGGTACTAGCCCCTAGTGTAGATGAAGTATCCAGTTGCACTTGGCTGGGCGAAAAAACCATCCCTTCGTATAACACGGGGTAGATCTCTATCGATCGTAGTATAACACTAAGTCACCGGATTGCAGACCAGGTTCCCACTTATCATGATAGTCATTTTTCGGCTTTCTCTACTGAGGTACTTGACCGGACTAGCCAGAAGTACTATCACAGTAGTTCTCCCTTTACACCCTAGCCGAACAATCGGGAATGTAGGGGTAAGCACAGGAGCCGGGAAACCCAACTATTGACCGAAGACATGATTCGGAACTGATGCATATAATGCAAACATCCAGGATGCCGAACACTCCCTATAGGTGTTCGGTCTTTTCAACATATACTAGGGCTGAAGACAGACCCTGGTAATGAACCTTTATTGACAAGGCACATATGGCAATCTGATGCGAGAAGAGAACATTCCATGGTGAGTGAATAAAACTCTGGATATGATATGAGTAAAATTGTTCTATTAATATCCCTCTATAGTACGGCGAGCCGCAAACTTTACAGATAATGCCGACGACCTTTTTGGACATTTTACATGCCAAAAAGGTATATAACAAGAAAGATAAAAAAGGTTTGCACAGGGTTTTAATCTAAAAAGAAACCTTAGTGCGGGTCCCTGCTGCACGTCTGCGCCGTTTTCTCCTATGTAATGTGTCCTTAAAGGTATGAGTATGATGGACATCTGTAGAAAAAGAAATAAAACCTGGAAACGAAGAAGTCAATCCAGTGTGGCCAAAGTAAGTCTGGTTCGTTTCAATGAACCAAGAGAAAATAAGTTTAAGGTCCGAATAGGGTCTAGCCGAACTACGGACTGTATGCGGGTGCCCCTCGTTGCCGCCAAGGAATTTTTAGGGCATAATTATGTACTCGAGGCACATATGTTATCACCTTGTGGGGCAGTCGACGGGGGCATAGCCGTCAAACTTGCTCAGGTTCATCTGAACTGCCGCACTGAGGTGTGTGCCGGACACGTTTAGCTATGTCCGTTATTGCTACATTATCTGGCTTGAATAGGCCGCATTGTGTTGGAAATATGCCCTAGAGGCAATAATAAAATGGTTATTATTATATTTCCTTGTTCATGATAATTGTCTATTGTTCATGCTTTAAATGTATTATCCGAAAATCATAATGCATGTGTGAATACATAGACCACAACATGTCCCTAGTGAGACTCTAGTTGACTAGCTCGTTGATCAATAGATGGTTACGGTTTCCTGACCATGGACATTGGATGTCATTGATAACGGGATCGCATCATTAGGATAATGATGTGATGGACAAGACCCAATCCTAAGCCTAGCACAAGATCGTGTAGTTTGTATGCTAAAGCTTTTCCAATGTCAAGTATCCTTTCCTTAGACCATGAGATTGTGCAACTCCCGGATACCGTAGGAGTACTTTGGGTGTGCCAAACGTCACAACGTAACTGGGTGGCTATAAAGGTACACTACGGGTATCCCCGAAAGTATCTGTTGGGTTGGCACGAATCGAGACTGGGATTTGTCACTCCGTATGACGGAGAGGTATCTCTGGGCCCACTCGGTAAGACATCATCGTAATGAGCTCAATGTGACTAAGGGGTTGGTCACGGGATGATGTGTTACGGAACGAGTAAAGAGACTTGCCGTAATGAGATTGAAGAAGGTATCGGTATACCGACGATCGAATCTCGGGCAAGTACTATACCGGTAGACAAAGGGAATTGTATACGAGATTGATTGAATCCCCGACATCATGGTTCATCCGATGAGATCATTGTGGAACATGTGGGAGCCAATATGGGTATCCATATCCCGCTATTGGTTATTGGCCGGAGAGGTATCTCGGTCATGTCTGCATGGTTTCCGAACCCGTAGGGTCTACACACTTAAGGTTCGGTGATGCTAGAGTTGTTATGGGAATAGTATGTGGTTACCGAAGGTTGTTTGGAGTCCCGGATGAGATCCCGAACGTGACGAGGAACTCCAGAATGGTCCGGAGGTGAAGATCGATATATTGGACGAAGGGTATTGGAGTCCGGAATTGTTCCGGGGGTACCGGGTGACGACCAGCGTGTCCGAAAGTGGTTTCGGAGGCCCCGGCAATCGTTGGGGGCCTTATGGGCCAAGGGGAGGGGGCACATCAGCCCACTAAGGGTCTGAGCGCCCCTCCCACCCCATATCACGTAACCTGGAGAGGTGGGGCCGCCTCCCCTAGGGCAGCCACCCCTCCCGGCTTGGGGGGCAAGTTTCCTAGGGGTGGGGGCGCCCAAACCCATCTAGGGTTTCCCCTGTGGCCGCCGCCCCTCCCCTAGGAAAACCCTAGGGCACCTCCTCCCCCCTTCCCCCTATATATAGTGAGGGAGAGAGAGGGTAGCCGCACCCCTTCCCTGGCGCAGCCCTCTTCCCCTCCCAACTCCTCCTCTTCCTCCGTAGAGCTTGGCGAAGCCCAGCTGGAGAACTGCAAGCTCCACCACCACGCCGTCGTGCTGCCGAAGTTCTTCCCCCAACTTCTCATCCCCCCTTGCTGGATCAAGAAGGAGGAGACATCATCGGGCTGTACATGTGTTGAACGCGGAGGCGTCGTTGTTCGGCGCTTAGATCGGAATCGACCGCGATCTGAATCGTTGCATGTACGACTCCACCAACCGCGTTCTTGTAAAGCTTCCGCATCGCGATCTTCAAGGGTATGAAGACGCACTCCCTCCCTCTCGTTGCTAGTAAACTCCATAGATGGATCTAGCTGATGTGTAGGAAAAAAATTGTTTTCTGCAACGATCCCCAACACATTGTACTTCAACTGCTAAGGCTGCAGCATCTTCCTTCGTACGGAGAGAGCGCTCCATATTTCCGTTGATCGTGATAACGCTGCGTGGTCCAGGCATCTTGAGATTTAAATAGGAATAATGTGGGACTGCATTAAAGCGGGCGAAGGTTGTTCTTCTGAGTAGGGCGTGATAGCCACTTTGGAATGGAGCTATGTCGAAGATCAGTTCTTCGCTTCGAAAGTTGTCGGGAGAACCGAATACAACCTCCAATGTTAAGGAGCATGTGCAGCGAGCTTCAACGCCCGATATCCCTCCTTTAAAGCTCATGCTGCTTGGCTTGATTCTTGATGGGTCGATCCCCATCTTGCGGATAGTGTCCTGATATATCAGATTGAGACTACTGTCGCCGTCCATAAGGACTCAGGTTAGATGGTATCCATCTAATATTGGGTCAAGCACTAAGGCAGCCGAACCCCCGTGTGATACGTCCAAAACGTATCTATAATTTCTGCTTGCTCCATGCCTCTTTTGGGTGATATTGCTATGATGTTTATACACTTCCATACACTTTTGATCATATTTGGACTAACCTATTAACTCAGTGCACCCCAGTGCCAGTTTCTGTTTTCTGCTATTTTTGTATTTTAGTTTTTCCCATTACGAGAACTGCCAGAAAAATCCCGGAAAAATTATATAAAAAATCAGCGTTCCAGAAGGTTCCCGGTAGCCAAAGTACAGCCGGGGGCGCACCAGGGCTCCAGGCGCCCTGGTGGCGCCCCCCCCCCCCCCGGGGCCGCGCCGGGGGGGCGCCTGGGCCCCCCGAGCCTCGTCTGGTGCCCCCTTTGGCATATATTTAGACCGTCTCCCAAAACCCTCGAGACGGAAACCCTTTTTCGCGATCTCATCTCTGTTCCGCCGCCGCCGCCGCTTCCAAGATCGGGAGCACCAGGAGAACTCTTCCCGGCACCCTGTCGGAGGGGAGGATCACCACCGGGAGCTTCTCCACCACCATGGACGCCTCCCGGATGAGTTGTGAGTAGTCTCCCTTGGACCATGGGTCCATGACCAGTAGCTATGTGATGTTCTCCTCCCGTTCTTGTGCTTCACTAATTAGTCCTCGTGAGCTGCCCTACATGATCGAGGCACATATGTAATCCTTATGCTGTTGCTATGATGAGTTTGCTGGGATCCGATGGATTATGAGATTATGTTCAGATTGTGTTTGAGTAATATATTTGATTCACCTCTTTTATATTTATGTTCGTAAGTAATTCTTGCATGTTCTCCGTTGTTATTTATTGCTTTGGCCAAGTAGTAGGTAGTGACTCCAAGAGGGAACGTTATGCTTGATTGTGGGTTCATGCCCCTCGATGACTAGCTTGAGTGACAGAAACATGAGTCTAGGGGATGTGCTGTTGCCACAAGGGGGAAAACAACGGTGCTTGTGCCCGCGGGTGCAAGGATTGTTTACTTTACGCAAAGTTCTTTTAATGCAGTTGTCTGTTGCTTTGAGTTTACACTATGGGTGGGAGTCGCAACTTAATACCAGCGAGATGTTCTGGATAGATATCTCAAGGTGGATGATTAGTAGTAGATGCAGATGGATTTCGGTCTACTTACCTCGGCGTACCGCCCATGCTTTGAACCTCTACCTTTCTTGCAACTTAGTCAGCATTGGTTTGCGCACATGGTCCTGTCAATTGCCCAGCTATAATTCGTTTACCTCACATAGCAGTTTTATCGTCTTTTGGGAGAGAGACATCACTAGTGAACATCATGAGACTCCAGTCCATATTACCATCATTGATCACATCCGCTATTTACTTTTCCGCTTTTACTTACTATTGCAATTATACCTATCACTATTATCACTTGCGTTTGATCCTTTGTAAACTACAAGGCCGGAGGGATTGACAACCTCTCTGTACTCGTTGGGAGCAAAGTTATTTGTATCTGTGTGCAGGTCCACGTTGATTGCTAATATCTGGCGCCGTTAGAAGTTGACACCTTCTTGTTGAAACTGGGAGTCTCAGGGAAATCGATCCTTGGTATTGCCAAGGGAAAACTTCCGCTACACTGCATCTCAAACCTTCCACTTGGGGTAACCAACGAGGGGCGAGAAGCCATCAAGCAAAGTTTTCTGGCGCCATTGCCGGGGACTCCACTCTTCAGGATAGGGGAGTTGCACGCTATCTTTTACCTTTGCTTTTTAGTCTTGTTAGTTTACCTTTCAGTTTTTGCTTTAGTATCTTTTATCGAAAATCACAAAAATAGTTATCTCATTCTTTAGTTGTCATTATGTCGGGTCCTTTTGTCTTTGACGAGGCAGAAGTTCTCACCTTTAAACAAAGAGGTGGGGAAAGTCTGAAAGATGCTTGGTATAGAATTAATGATTCTCAAAAAAGAGCCACCAAGAAGCAACCTACTACTATCCTGCTTAGAAATTTTTATGTTGGAATTACTTCTTGGAATAGGTTTATTCTAGATACTGCTATCAATGGGAATTTCCTAGAAGCCCCAGTTTGGGAGTCTCTTAGTATTATTGAAAATCTTGTTGGGAATCCCCCTGTTGTTAGCATTCAAGAGGACATCACCCTAGCTCACATTATGAAAAAACTTGAAAAAATAGAGCTAGAGATGCCAAGCATTAATAAGATAAATGAGTTGGATCGTAAGATCCAAGGGAATTTGAATAGGCTTGATAGCTCCATGCATAAAAATTTCAAAACTTTGGAGACCGTCAAATTCCATGACTTGGACTCTTCTAGGATAGACAAGATTGAGGAAATCTTTGATACTCTAGGAACTACTTTCTCCTCAATCAAAACCAAAAAGATAGAAACTCTTGCAAAGAGGGAGCCTAAGTTCGTTCACGTTCCAAAGGCTCCCCGTTCTAAAAGTAATCCATCTATTGCCAAAGGGGTTGAAACTGTAAAGACTTTGGAAGAAACACCTCTCTTTGATGAATTTATAAAAGAATATTCCCTTGACTTTTATCCTTTTGGTCTTCTCCCTAGAAGTATCTCTATGAGGCCTTTATTTGAAAGTCCTCTTAAGACTAGTTGTATTATTGAAGAGCTTTTTGATGATCTTGATGATGGTTCAATTGATACAACTTGATCTCTATGCATTATGCCTAGCTTAAAGGCATAAAAGAAAGCGCTTTTGGGAGGCAGCCCACATGAATAAATTTATTTTTCTTTTGTTGTGTCTTGATGTTGTTACTACTGTAGCATCATCATTTTATCTTTGCTTTTCAATTTTGTGCCAAGTATAGCCTCTGATTGCAAGAAAGTTCAAAAGTTGTGACGTGTTGTCCACGAAACAGATTATGTCCTTGGATAGAAAAATTCGTATAAAATCACCAGATCATCTTTTTGGTCTGAATTTTTTCGACAGTGTGCTCTATATAACTGTCTTTCGTGCGTCTGTTTTGAGTTTTTTGATTAGAGTTGCAGAAGTGCCCCGGAAAAATCATTTACTACCTGCTGTTCTGTTTTTCACAGATTCTGTCCTGTTTTGCCTTTCCTTCATTTTGCAAACCTAGAGCTTGCTTTTTCTTTGCAAAAACCTTTTGGCAATCTTGAGAAACAGTAGAAATTCAAGAATATCTTTATTTCCAGCAAGGAACAATTATTTTATTATGGGTACTAACCTCGCTAATCAGATTATGATGAGTTATTTATGAAGGGAGTTTTCAAGTGTGCGAGGGAAGATGATAAAAAGATTCAGGAGTGTCAAACGCTCAAGCTTGGGGATGCCCCCGTGCACCCCCAAGAAATATTCAAGGAGACTCAAGCGTCTAAGCTTGGGGATGCCCCCGTGCATCCCCTTCTCCATCAACATTATCAGTTCGTCTTTCGTTCCACTATATTTTAATCACTTCATGTGTTATGTGCTCTGCTTGGAGCGTCTTGCTTTTAGTTTTCCTTTTTAGTTTTCTTTTAGCTTTTCATAACGAGTCGGAACTCAGCTTTCTTTATGTGGGAGAGAAACACGCTCCACTTCAACCTAGAACACAACATAGAATTTTCATGTTTATCTTTACTGTGTGTGTTCTTTGTCTTTTAATAGCTACTATCATGCTTAGCTCTTAGTATTCATGCTTATCTTTTTAAAGAGCTTTTGTTTAGTTGGTTGTTTGAACTCTCTTTAGTTATCATGCTTATCTTATTAAGAGAGTTTGCTTCCGTTGCATTGGTTGATATGTCTATGATAAAGATGCTACGTGCATAATGGCGCTTAGTAGTTCATGTTTTCTTATGGTTAGTCTCAAATAGCTGGGGGGTTCCCAATGTGTTATTGGAGTACCAACATGATTTGTTTGCCTATGACGTGGTATGGTTTAGTAATGTCTTCCTTCGAAAATTTATTTTGATTGACTTGGCGTATGCTCACGCATATTTAAGACTGTAAAGAAAGTCTATCAAGCCTTGATGATCTTTTGTTTCTGAGTAGCGATATAACTTCCATGCCTAATTCAATGTTGCTTTGTCGCTCTGCATGATTATGACGGTCATTGCTCTCTTAGTTGGTCGCTCCCAGTCTTTTGCTAACCTCCACCTGTACTAAGCGGACTGACTGCTTGTGCATCCACATTTTTTTATACCAGTTATGCCATATGAGTCCACCATACCTTCCTACATGGTATTTACCTGCCATTCCTAACGGAGACTTGCATGTACCATCTCGAAATTATTCAAAGAAAAGCATTCCTATTTTGTGCCTCTGTTGTAAGTCCATGAGGAAGTAGTAGTTAATTCATAATCTTTTTAAGTTGGACAAGCTTCACCTCGGGATTGCATGTATAATGTGCAAACCCATAATACGAGAAGGAACTGGCATTGAGTGCGCCCGGCTCAAAATTAATATAACAAACAAACCCTCCTTCACGCTTTGTTCATGAGAAATCAGAAAACTTTGGCAGTGATAAACAAAGGAGATTAAGAGGATGTGATCGTCCTCATTCGGGAGCCGTTCCTCGAAACTTGTCCATCTCAAGAAGTGATTGAGTTGTCTGCTAGCATTCGTTGACGAAACATGCAAGATCTAAAAAAAAATTATTACCCTTGTTTTAAAACCAAGAGCTCTGGTACATGTTTTGTCTTTGTTTCCGACTACGGGTTTTCAACCTTGCCAACAAAAGCCACGGTTCGAGAGTCTCCACCTTCTTTTAAAGCACCAACTACTGAGAGCATGATTGTCATTCTGAGTGTAATGTGCATTGTCCCAAAGTAGCATTGTCTTTTGCATGATTGTGATATCGTTTATTCTGAAATCATTGTATCTAGTCATCACTTAAACCTTGGAGGTGCCCCTGCATTTATGTTTTGCTTCACTAAAGGGGGCAAGCGAGATATCACTTTATCATATTTGCACACCATGTTCATTACAAATCTATCTGATGTTTCAGTATCATATTGTAAAACTTTCAGTTCTTTGTGATTTTCTCATGAGGCAACTTAATTACTATAGATTAATTGTCTCAGTAAGCTTTTGTCATATGACTATGAAAAAGTCCTATATGGTTAATAGCATGTCACCACAGAAATTATTCTTGTTATCATTTACCTACTCGAGGACGAGCAGGAATTAAGCTTGGGGATGTTGATACGTCCAAAACGTATCTATAATTTCTGCTTGCTCCATGCCTCTTTTGGGCGATATTGCTATAATATTTATACACTTCCATACACTTTTGATCATATTTGGACTAACCTATTAACTCAGTGCACCCCAGTGCCAGTTTCTGTTTTCTGCTGTTTTTGTATTTCAGTTTTTCCCATTACGAGAACTGCCAGAAAAATCCCGGAAAAATTATATAAAAAATCAGCGTTCCAGAAGGTTCCCGGTAGCCAAAGTACAGCCGGGGGGGCCACCAGGGCTCCAGGCGCCCTGGTGGCGCCCCCCCCTGGGTCGCGCCGGGGGGGCGCCTGGGCCCCCCGAGCCTCGTTTGGTGCCTTCCTTTGGCATATATTTAGACCGTCTCCCAAAACCCTCGAGACGGAAACCCTTTTTCGCGATCTCATCTCTGTTCCGCCGCCGCCGCTTCCAAGATCGGGAGCAATAGGAGAACTCTTCCCGGCACCCTGCCGGAGGGGAGGATCACCACCGGGAGCTTCTCCACCACCATGGACGCCTCCCGGATGAGTTGTGAGTAGTCTCCCTTGGACCATGGGTCCATGACCAGTAGCTATGTGATGTTCTCCTCCCGTTCTTGTGCTTCACTAATTAGTCCTCGTGAGCTGCCCTACATGATCGAGGCACATATGTAATCCTTATGTTGTTGCTATGATGAGTTTGCTGGGATCCGATGGATTATGAGATTATGTTCAGATTGTGTTTGAGTAATATATTTGATTCACCTCTTTTATATTTATGTTCGTAAGTAATTCTTGCATGTTCTCCGTTGTTATTTATTGCTTTGGCCAAGTAGTAGGTAGTGACTCCAAGAGGGAACGTTATGCTTGATTGTGGGTTCATGCCCCTCGATGACTAGCTTGAGTGACAGAAACATGAGTCTAGGGGATATGATGTTGCCACAAGGGGGAAAACAACGGTGCTTGTGCCCGCGGGTGCAAGGATTGTTTACTTTACGCAAAGTTCTTTTAATGCAGTTGTCTGTTGCTTTGAGTTTACACTATGGGTGGGACTCGCAACTTAATACCAGTGAGATGTTCTGGATAGATATCTCAAGGTGGATGATTAGTAGTAGATGCAAATGGATTTCGGTCTACTTACCTCGGTGTACCGCCCATGCTTTGAACCTCTACCTTTCTTGGAACTTAGTCAGCATTGGTTTGCGCACATGGTCTTGTCAATTGCCCAGCTGTAATTTGTTTACCTCACATAGCAGTTTTATCGTCTTTTGGGAGAGAGACATCACTAGTGAACATCATGAGACTCCGGTCCATATTACCATCATTGATCACATCCGCTATTTACTTTTCCGCTTTTACTTACTATTGCAATTATACCTATCACTATTATCACTTGCGTTTGATCCTTTGTAAGCTACAAGGCCGGAGGGATTGACAACCTCTCTGTACTCGTTGGGAGCAAAGTTATTTGTATCTGTGTGCAGGTCCACGTTGATTGCTAATATCTGGCGCCGTTAGCAGTTGACACCTTCTTGTTGAAACTAGGAGTCTCAGGGAAATCGATCCTTGGTATTGCCAAGGGAAAACTTCCGCTACACTGCATCTCAAACCTTCCACTTGGGATAACCAACGAGGGGCGAGAAGCCATCACCGTGCCGAATACTAGTCGGATGATCCCTGCGATCGAAAGTGATTGGACAGGCTGACCATGGGTTGAATTTTGGGGCGACAGGCTCAATGGCATAGACGTCGCGGAGTGCACGTTAGCGCTCCCTTTTTGGGATATGAGTGGCATATATCATGTTCACTGTTTTGACCTCCGGTGGAAATTTCTTCTATCCCCCTATATTTGGCTGGCGAGGTTCATCCTCGTCTTGGCTCTGAGGCTCCTTCCCCTTGTGTTCGGCATTTAACTTGCCAACCTGCTTGAAAACCCAACAGTTACAGTTGGTGTGATTGGCAGGATTTTCTGGGGTGCCATGGATTTGGCAGGGCCTGTCTAATATTTTGTCCAAACTCGATGGACCATCTTTGTTGCCTTTAAATGGCTTCTTCCATTGACCGGGTCTGGAGCCATTGAATCCGGCATTTACCGTTGTATTATCTGGGCTTCCATATGCTTGTTTTTATTGTGCCACGGCTTTCCATTGTCGTCCCTGACTTCAGATGTTCCAGGGTCGCTGGTGCTGCTACGAGATAATCAGCTATCCTCACCTGCGCAAAAGCGAGTCATGAGTGTAGTTAGGGCTGCCATTGTGCTCGGCTTTTCCTGTCCAAGGTGTCTGGCTAGCCACTCATCCCGGATATTATGCTTGAATGCCGCTAAGGCTTCGGCATCCGGACAGTCGACGATCCGGTTCTTCTTAGTGAGAAACCGGTTCCAAAGCTTGCGGGCTGACTCCCCGGGTTGTTGTATGATGTGACTTAAATCGTCAGCGTCCGGGGGCCGGACATAAGTCCCTTGAAAATGGCCCGAAAAGCATCCTCAAGTTCTTCCCAACTCCCAATGGAGTTTTCAGGAAGACTGTTTAGCCAGTGCCGAGCTGGTCCTTTCAGCTTGAGGGGTAAATATTTGATGGTGTGGAGATCATCTCCTCGAGCCATGTGAATGTGAAGAATAAAATCTTCTATCCAGACGGGAAGATCCGTCGTTCCATCGTATGCTTCGATGTTCACGGGTTTAAACCCTTCTGGGAAATCATGAACCAGTACCTCATCGGTATAGCATAGAGGGTGTGAAGGTCCTCTGTATCTTGCTATATCGTGGCGTTTATCCGATGGTTGTGGTGTTCGATATTGACACCGAACTGGTATATCACCGGCATGATTGGCTTGATAGCCATCATCCCGTGCGGGAGCTCGATCTTTGGGTCCGAATATAGACATGGTCTTGCTAGCTTTTTTGTTTAGGTCTTCGCGTAGATCATGCTTTCGGACTTGGGTTGCATCCTCCTTTCATTTATGGAGTGGGGGCTTGTTTACGCCAGTGCTAGTGACTCTGTCCCGTCCGTGAGGTGGTCGGTCTGGCTTGTCGGCGGTGTTATATTTCGGTGGGACGGGCGCAATAGCCTCGTCGTCGAATTCGGGCAGCAGCTTGCGCTTGGGATAGCCTTTGGTTTGGCCATTAAAGCCATGTCTCTGATCGGCGTCTAGCACCTCATTCCATCTATCATTGAGCGTGTCTTGTGCAGCTTGAAGCTGTCTCTGCTGCTTTTTTAAGCTCTGTGTGGTGGCTATAAGCCGCCAATGGAAGCGTTTTTGTTCGGAGGGTTCTTTTTGGGACAGTATATTCGAAGTCATCCGGGCTAACCACTTCTTCAGAGATCGGTTCATCGTCATCGTCTTTGGCATCGCTGTCATCGGACTGCGGCTTCGGACTCTGTTCGCCGTCCTCTCGCTCCTCCTGCTCTAACGCTGGGTCCGCAGGGTCTTTGGCTTGTTCCGGAATATCACCGTCATTAGTTGCGGTATTGTTGTCCTTTCCTTTATGGGATTTTGCTCAGCGTTTTGGATGCTGACGCTTGGGAGGTTCTGTTGGGGAACGTAGTATTTTAAAATTTTCCTACGATCACGCAAGATCTATCTACTAGATGCATAGCAACGAGAGGGAAGAGTGTGTCTACGTACCCTCGTAGACCGGGAGCGGAAGCGTCAAGTGACGCGGTTGATGTTGTCGAACTTCTTCGCGATCCAACCGATCAAGCACCGAACGTACGGCACCTCCGCGTTCAGCACACGTTCAGCTTGATGACGACCCACGAGCTCTTGATCCAGTTGAGCTTCACGGGAGAGTTTCGTCAGCACGACGGCGTGGTGACGGATATGATGTGTTCACCGGCGCAGGGCTTCGCCTAAGCTCCGCGACGGTATGACCGAGGTGTGATTCTATGGAGGGGGGCACCGCACACGGCTAAAACAATTCAACTTGTGTGTCTTTGGGTGCCCCCCTGCCCCCGTATATAAAGGAGCAGGGGAGGGAGGCCGGCCGGCCCTTCCTGGTGCGGCTAGGGAAGGAGTCCTACTAGGAATAGGATTGCAATCCTATTCCTAGTAGGATTCACCAAAAGGAAGAAGGGGGAAAGGAATAGGAGAGGTGGCGCCCCCCCCCCCCCAATCCTAGTCCAACTAGGAACCCAAGGTGGGGGCGCCGGCCAGCCCTATGGGCTGCCTCTCTCTTTCCCTTTAGGCCCACTATGGACCATCCCCTCTTGTAGGGGGTTCCGGTAACCCCCTCCGGCATTCCCGATAAATCCGAAACTTTTCCGGTATACTTCCGGTGTCCGAATATAGCCGTCCAATATATCAATCTTTATGTCTCGGACATTCCGAGACTCCTCGTCATGTCCGTGATCTCATTCGGGACTCCGAACTACCTTCGGTACATCAATACTCATAAACTCATAATACCGATCGTCATCAAACGTTAAGCGTGCGGACCCTACGGGTTCGAGAACTATGTAGACATGACCGAGACTCATCTCCAGTCAATAACCAATAGCGGAACCTGGATGTTCATATTGGCTCCTACATATTCTACGAAGATCTTTTATCGGTCAGAACCGCATAACTACATACGTTGTTCCTTTTGTCAAACGGTATGTTACTTGCCCGAGATTCGATCGTCGGTATCTCTATACCTAGTTCAATCTCGTTACCGGCAAGTCTCTTTACTAGTTCCGTAACACATCATCTCGTGACTAACTCATTAGTCTTTTGCTTGCAAGGCTTATTGTGATGTGTGTTACCGAGAGGGCCCAGAGATACCTCTCCGACACTCGGAGTGACAAATCCTAATCTTGATCTATGCCAACACCACGAATACTTTCGGAGACACCTGTAGAGCATCTTTATGATCACCCAGTTACGTTGTGACGTTTGATAGCACACAAGGTGTTCCTACGGTATTCGGGAGTTGCATAATCTCATAGTCATAGGAACATGTATAAGTCATGAAGAAAGCAATAACAGTTAAACTAAACGATCATAGTGCTATGCTAACGGATGGGTCTTGTCCATCACATCATTCTCCTAATGATGTGATCCCGTTGATCAAATCACAACTCATGTCTATGGCTAGGAAACATAACCATCTTTGATCAATGAGCTAGTCTAGTAGAGGCATACTAGGGACATACTATTTTGTCTATGTATCCACACATGTACTAAGTTTCCGGTTAATACAATTCTAGCATGAATAAAAGACATTTATCATGATATAAGGAAATACAAATAACATCTTTATTATTGCCTCTAGGGCATATTTCCTTCAGTCTCCCACTTGAACTAGAGTCAATAATCTAGATTACAAAGTGATGATCCTCACACCCATGGAGTCTTGGTGCTGATCATGTTTTGCCCGTGGAAGAGGCTTAGTCAACGGGTCTGCAACATTCAGATCCGTATGTATTTTGCAAATCTCTATGTCTCCCTCCTTGACTAGATCGTGGATGGAATTGAAGCGTCTTTTGATGTGCTTTGTTCTCTTGTGAAACCTGGATTCCTTCGCCAAGGCTATGGCTCCAGTGTTGTCACAAAAGATTTTCATTGGACCCGATGCACTAGGTACTACACCTAGATCGGATATGAACTCCTTCATCCAGACTCCTTCATTTGCTGCTTCTGAAGCAGCTATGTATTCCGCTTCACACGTAGATCCCGCCACGACGCTCTGCTTGGAACTGCACCAACTGACAGCTCCACTGTTCAATAAAAATACATATCCGGTTTGTGACTTTGAGTCATCCGGATCAGTGTCAAAGCTAGAATCGACGTAACCATTTACGACGAGCTCTTTGTCACCTCCATATACGAGAAACATATCCTTAGTTCTTTTCAGATACTTTAGGATGTTTTTGACCGCTGTCCAGTGATCCACTCCTGGATTACTTTGGTACCTCCCTGCTAGACTTATAGCAAGGAACACATCAGGTCTGGTACACAGCATTGCATACATGATAGATCCTATGGCTGAGGCATAGGGAATGACTTTCATTTTCTCTCTATCTTCTGCAGTGGTCGGGCATTGAGTCTTACTCAATTTCATACCTTGTAAAACAGGCAAGAACCCTTTCTTTGACTGATCCATTTTGAACCTCTTCAAAATCTTATCAAGGTATGTGCTTTGTGAAAGTCCAATTAAGCTTCTTGATCTATCTCTATAGATCTTGATACCTAATATATAAGCAGCTTCACCGAGGTCTTTCATGGAAAAACTTTTATTCAAGTATCCTTTTATGCTATCCAGAAATTCTATATCATTTCCAATCAACAATATGTCATCTACATATAATATTAGAAATGCTACAGAGCTCCCACTCACTTTCTTGTAAATACAGGCTTCTCCAAAAGTCTGTATAAAACCATATGCTTTGATCACCTCATCAAAGCGTATATTCCAACTCCGAGATGCTTGCACCAGTCCATAGATGGATCGCTGGAGCTTGCATACTTTGTTAGCACCTTTTGGATCGACAAAACCTTCTGGTTGCATCATATACAACTCTTCTTTGAGATATCCATTTAGGAATGCAGTTTTGACATCCATTTGCCAGATTTCATAATCATAAAATGCGGCAATTGCTAACATGATTCGGACAGACTTAAGCATCGCTACAGGTGAGAAAGTCTCATCGTAGTCAACTCCTTGAACTTGTCGAAAACCTTTCGCAACAAGTCGAGCTTTGTAAACAGTAATATTACCGTATGCGTCGGTCTTCCTCTTGAAGATCCATTTATTTTCGATGGCTTGCCGATCATCGGGCAAGTCAACCAAAGTCCATAATTTGTTCTCATACATGGATCCCATCTCAGATTTCATGGCTTCAAGCCATTTTGCGGAATCTGGGCTCATCATCGCTTCCTCATAGTTCGTAGGTTCATCATGGTCTAGTAACATGATTTCCAGAACTGGGTTGCCGTACCACTCTGGTGCGGAACGTACTCTGGTTGATCTACGACGTTCAGTAGAAACTTGATCCGAAGTTTCATGATCATTATCATTAACTTCCTCACTAATTGGTGTTGGAATCACTGGAACAATTTCCTGTGATGTACTACTTTCCAATCCGGGAGAAGGTACAATTACCTCATCAAGTTCTACTTTCCTCCCACTCACTTCTTTCGGGAGAAACTCTTTTTCTAGAAAGGATCCGTTCTTAGCAACGAATATTTTGCCTTCGGATCTGTGATAGAAGGTGTACCCAACAGTCTCTTTTGGGTATCCTATGAAGACACATTTTTCCGACTTGGGTTCGAGCTTATCAGGTTGAAGTGTTTTTACATAAGCATCGCAGTCCCAAACTTTAAGAAACGACAACTTTGGTTTCTTGCCAAACCATAGTTCATAAGGTGTCGTATCAACGGATTTAGATGGTGCCCTATTTAACGTGAATGCAGCTGTCTCTAAAGCATAACCCCAAAACGATAGTGGTAAATCGGTAAGAGACATCATAGATCGCACCATATCTAATAAAGTATGGTTACGACGTTCGGACACACCATTACGCTGTGGTGTTCCAGGTGGCGTGAGTTGTGAAACTATTCCACATTGTTTTAAATGAAGACCAAACTCGTAACTCAAATATTCTCCTCCACGATCAGATCGTAGGAACTTTATTTTCTTGTTACGATGATTCTCTACTTCACTCTGAAATTATTTGAACTTTTCAAATGTTTCAGACTTGTGCTTCATTAAGTAGATATACCCATATCTGCTCAAATCATCAGTGAAGGTCAGAAAATAACGATACCCGCCACGAGCATCAACACTCATTGGTCCACATACATCAGTATGTATGATTTCCAACAAATCTGTTGCTCGCTCCATGGTTCCGGAGAACGGAGTTTTAGTCATCTTGCCCATGAGGCATGGTTCGCAAGCACCAAGTGATTCATAATCAAGTGATTCCAAAAGTCCATCATTATGGAGTTTCTTCATGTGTTTTACACCAATATGACCTAAACGGCAGTGGCACAAATAAGTTGCACTATCATTATTAACCTTGCATCTTTTGGTTTCAATATTATGAATATGTGTATCACTACAATCGAGATCCAATAACAATAGACCACTCTTCAAGGGTGCATGGCCATAAAAGATATTATTCATTAAAATGAAACAACCATTATTCTCTGATTTAAATGAATAACCGTCTCGCAATAAACAAGATCCAGATATAATGTTCATGCTTAACGCTGGCACCAAATAACAATTATTTAGGTCTAAAACTAATCCCGAAGGTAGATGTAGAGGTAGCGTGCCGACGGCGATCACATCGACTTTGGAACCGTTTCCCACGCGCATCGTCACCTCGTCCTTAGCTAATCTTCGTTTAATCCGTAGTCCCTGTTTCGAGTTACAAATATTAGCAACCGAACCAGTATCAAATACCCAGGTACTACTACGAGCATTAGTAAGGTACACATCAATAACATGTATATCACATATACCTTTGTTCATCTTGCCATCCTTCTTATCCGCCAAATACTTGGGGCAGTTCCGCTTCCAGTGTCCAGTTCCCTTGCAGTAGAAGCACTCAGTTTCAGGCTTGGTTCCATACTTGAGGTTTTCTGTGAGATCAGCAACAATCTTGCTATTCTCCTTGAAAATCCCTTCCTTGCCCTTTTTCTTGAAACTAGTGGTATTGTTAACCATCAACTTTTGATGCTCCTTTTTGATTTCTACCTCCGCAGCTGTGAGCATAGCGAAGAGCTCGGGAATTGTCTTTTGTATCCCTTGCATATTATAGTTCATCACGAAGCCATTATAGCTTGGTGGCAGTGATTGAAGAATTCTATCAATAACACTATTCTCATCAACTTGGCAACCAAGTTGAGTCATATGATTGTAGTGCCCATACATTGTGAGCAAGTGTTCACTAATAGAACTATTCTCCTCCATCTTGCAGCTGTAGAACTTATTGGAAATCTTATATTTCTCAATTCGGGCATTTGCTTGAAATATTAACTTCAACTCCTGGAACATCTCATATGGTCCATAACGTTCAAAACGTCGTTGAAGTCCCGGTTCTAAGCCGTAAAGCATGGCACACTGAACTATCGTGTAGTCATCAGACCGCGACTGCCAGACGTTCAAAGCGTCTGCATTAGCGGAAGGGGGCTTGTCACCTAGCGGTGCTTCAAGGACATAATTCTTCTGTGCAGCAATGAGGATAATCCTCAGGTTACGGACCCAGTCCGTGTAATTGCTACCATCATCTTTCAACTTAGCTTTCTCTAGGAATGCATTAAAATTCAAAGGAACGGTAGCACGGGCCATTGATCTACAACGACATAGATATGCAAAACTATCAGGACTAAGTTCATGATGAATTAAAGTTCAATTTAATCATATTAATATAAAGAACTCCCACTTAGATAGACATCCCTCTGGTCATCTAAATGATCACGTGATCCAAATCAACTAAACCATGTCCGATCATCACGTGAGATGGAGTAGTTTCAATGGTGAACATCATATGTTGATCATATCTACTATATGATTCACGCTCGACCTTTCGGTCTCCAGTGTTCCGAGGCCATATCTGTATATACTAGGCTCGTCAAGTTTAACCCGAGTATTCTGTGTGTGCAAAACTGGCTTACACCCGTTGTATTTGAACGTAGAGCTTATCACACCCGATCATCACGTGGTGTCTCGGCACGACGAACTTTCACAACGGTGCATACTCAGGGAGAACACTTATACCTTGAAATTTAGTAAGGGATCATCTTATAATGCTACCGTCGATCTAAGCAAAATAAGAAGCATAATAAGATAAACATCACATGCAATCAAAATATGTGACATGATATGGCCATCATCATCTTGTGCCTTTGATCTCCATCTCCAAAGCACTGTCATGATCACCTTCGTCACCGGCACGACACCTTGATCTTCATTGTAGCATCGTTGTCGTCTCGCCAACTATTGCTTCTACGACTATCGCTATCGTTTAGTGATAAAGTAAAGCAATTACATGGCGATTGCATTTCATACAATAAAGCGACAACCATATGGCTCCAGCCAGTTGCGATAACATTACAAAACATGATCATCTCATACAAAACCGTATAACTCATCATGTCTCGACCATATCACATCACAACATGCCCTGCAAAAACAAGTTAGACGTCCTCTACTTTGTTTGTTGCAAGTTTTACGTGGCTGCTACGGGCTTTAGCAAGAACCGTTCTTACCTACACATACAAAACCACAACGATGTTTCGTCAAGTATGTGTTGTTTTAACCTTCACAATGACCGGGCGTAGCCACACTTGATTCAGCTAAAGTGAGAGAGACAGACACCCGCCAGTCACCTTTAAGCAACGAGTGCTCGTAACGGTGAAACCAGTCTCGCGTAAGCGTACGCGTAATGTCGGTCCGGGCCGCTTCATCTCACAATACCGCCGAAGCAAAGTATGACATGCTGGTAAGCAGTATGACTAGTATCGTCCACAATCTCATTGTGTTCTACTCGTGCATATCATCTACGCATAGACCTGGCTCTGATACCACTGTTGGGGAACGTAGTATTTTAAAATTTTCCTACGATCACGCAAGATCTATCTACTAGATGCATAGCAACGAGAGGGAAGAGTGTGTCTACGTACCCTCGTAGACCGGGAGCGGAAGCGTCAAGTGACGCGGTTGATGTTGTCGAACTTCTTCGTGATCCAACCGATCAAGCACCGAACGTACGGCACCTCCGCGTTCAGCACACGTTCAGCTTGCTGACGTCCCACGAGCTCTTGATCCAGTTGAGCTTCACGGGAGAGTTTCGTCAGCACGACGGCGTGGTGACGGATATGATGTGTTCACCGGCGCAGGGCTTCGCCTAAGCTCCGCGACGGTATGACCGAGGTGTGATTCTGTGGAGGGGGGCACCGCACACGGCTAAAACAATTCAACTTGTGTGTCTTTGGGTGCCCCCCTGCCCCCGTATATAAAGGAGCAGGGGAGGGAGGCCGGCCGGCCCTTCCTGGTGCGGCTAGGGAAGGAGTCCTACTAAGAATAGGATTGCAATCCTATTCCTAGTAGGATTCACCAAAAGGAAGAAGGGGGAAAGGAATAGGAGAGGTGGCGCCCCCCCCCCCCCAATCCTAGTCCAACTAGGAACCCTAGGTGGGGGCGCCGGCCAGCCCTATGGGCTGCCTCTCTCTTTCCCTTTAGGCCCACTATGGACCATCCCCTCTCGTAGGGGGTTCCGGTAACCCCCTCCGGCATTCCCGATAAATCCAAAACTTTTCCGGTATACTTCCGGTGTCCGAATATAGCCGTCCAATATATCAATCTTTATGTCTCGGACATTCCGAGACTCCTCGTCATGTCCGTGATCTCATCCGGGACTCCGAACTACCTTCGGTACATCAATACTCATAAACTCATAATATCGATCGTCATCAAACGTTAAGCGTGCGGACCCTACGGGTTCGAGAACTATGTAGACATGACCGAGACTCATCTCCGGTCAATAACCAATAGCGGAACCTGGATGTTCATATTGGCTCCTACATATTCTACGAAGATCTTTTATCGGTCAGAACCGCATAACTACATACGTTGTTCCTTTTGTCAAACGGTATGTTACTTGCCCGAGATTCGATCGTCGGTATCTCTATACCTAGTTCAATCTCGTTACCGGCAAGTCTCTTTACTCGTTACGTAACACATCATCTCGTGACTAACTCATTAGTCTTTTGCTTGCAAGGCTTATTGTGATGTGTGTTACCGAGAGGGCCCAGAGATACCTCTCCGACACTCGGAGTGACAAATCCTAATCTTGATCTATGCCAACACCACGAATACTTTCGGAGACACCTGTAGAGCATCTTTATGATCACCCAGTTATGTTGTGACATTTGATAGCACACAAGGTGTTCCTACGGTATTCGGGAGTTGCATAATCTCATAGTCATAGGAACATGTATAAGTCATGAAGAAAGCAATAGCAGTTAAACTAAACGATCATAGTGCTATGCTAACGGATGGGTCTTGTCCATCACATCATTCTCCTAATGATGTGATCCCATTGATCAAATGACAACTCATGTCTATGGCTAGGAAACATAACCATCTTTGATCAATGAGCTAGTCTAGTAGAGGCATACTAGGGACATATTGTTTTGTCTATGTATCCACACATGTACTAAGTTTCCGGTTAATACAATTCTAGCATGAATAAAAGACATTTATCATGATATAAGGAAATACAAAGAACATCTATATTATTGCCTCTAGGGCATATTTCCTTCAGGTTCTTCGGCAGGTTTATCCTCTACCGGATTGTTTTCATCGTTTCCTTCTGCCTCTTTGGGTGTGTCCACCATATATACGTCGTATGAAGACGTAGCTTTCCACCGCCATGTTATGGGCCTGCCTTGATCTGTATCAGCTTCAGCTTCGAGGTCTATCCCGTCGAAGTCTTCTGAAGCATAGTCGAGTACATCGGTTAGATCTTCAACCGTGGCTACCAAGTGGGTGGTGTGTGGGGAACGAAATTCTTCATCCCCTTGGGTATAGCACGGCTGTTCATCAGCCTCCAGTTCGTAGCGGATATAGTGCGGCTGTGTATTCTCGTCCAAGGAGAGTGATCTCAACGACCTTAACATGTCGCCAAGTGGTGAGTGCTGGAAAATATCTGCAGCACGGAATTCGGCGATAGGCGCCTGATTAGATTTGAGGGGCGCACTTACGCGCAGTTCAGAATCAGGTACCGGAGCTAAGTCTGGGGTTCCGGTAACACAGACCCCATCAGTTGGGTCCGTGTGCGGCTCCATCACCGTAGAGTCTGCGGCTCCCATGGTGGGGTCGAGCTTCCCATCTTCGGGTGGCATGATGCGTTCTGGATCTAGGCCCAGAACTGTTGCATGTGCTATTTCCTGATCCGATGACACAGCTAAGTCATGATCATCGTGGTGGTAGAGAGGGGTCGCCGCTGGCTCGAATCCAGCGAAGATCAAGTCTTCGCGGACGTCGGCAATGTAGTTTAGGCTACCGAATCTGACATGATGGCCAGGGGCGTAGCTCTCGATCTGCTCAAGGTGGCCTTCAGTGTAGGCCCGAAGCGCGAAGCCGCCGAACACGAAGAGTTGGCTGGGAAGGAAAATCCCCTTGACATCGCTGTTGCAGTTGACGACGTGATCCATCAATCCTTCCATCGACGATATAGTGTAACTCTCAATGAAAGCACCAATGTCGGTGTCAAAAACCGGCGGATCTCGGGTAGGGGGTCCCAAACTATGCGTCTGAGGATTGATGTTAACAGGAGGCAGGGGACATGATGTTTACCCAGGTTCAAGCCCTCTCGATCGAGGTAAAACCCTACTTCCTGTTATATTAATATGAATGAATATGTGTACAAGAGTTGATCTACCTCGAGATCGTAAAGGCTAAAACCTTAAGTTTCAGCCTATGAGGATTGAATGATTCTCTATTAGCCTCTACGGTCTAAACCCTCCGGTTTATATACACGCCGAAGGGTCCAAGGGTTTGTACATATCGTCTTGCAGAGGAAGAAAAATCTACACCCGAGCCTAAACTTGCTATTACAAGAATTCAGGACTCCTATCCGGATACGAGAGATGATCTTCTATAATAATCTTCATGGCCCACCAGTCCTTCCCACCAAGAGTTTGTCCGGCCACATGAGGAGCCCCCGATCCAGGACTCCCTCACCTGGATATCGTCATGATTATTTGAAGTTCTATCAATTGCCCAACAGTAATTGTTTTCCCATCGTTTGCTATTTTCATGAGAGAAGCCACTAGTGAAATCTACGGCTCCCGGGTCTCTTTCTCATATTATTTGCCTTTGTGATCTATTTTCCTTTGCTTTTATTTTCAAATCTACTAAACCAAAAAACCAAAAATACTTTACTGCAATTTATCTTATTTAGCAATCAATCTATCAATATTTACAACTCTATCACGTCTGTTACCCGAAAGGGATTGACAACCCCTTTTACATGTCGGGTTGCGAGTATTTGTTGTTTGTGTGCAGGTGTTGTTTACATTATGTTGCTAGGTTCTCCTACTAGTTTGATACCCTTGGTCTCATCACTGAGGGAAATACCTACCGCTGCTATACTACATGATCCCTTCCTCTTTGGGGAAATACCGATGTAGTTCTAGCAGTCATCAAAAGGATTTTTTGGCGCCGTTGCCGGGGAGCACCTTCAACATATACCAGGTTCCTAATCACAAATCTCATCTCCTTGTAATTTACATTATTTTCCATTTGCCTCTCCTTTTCATCTCCCCCACTTCACAAAATTTTGCCATTTTTATTCACCCTCTTTTTCGTTTGTCATTTTCTTGTCAGATCTGTTTTCGTTTGCCCTTATGTCTTACTTGGTTACTTTGATTGGTTGTTTGGTATAATTGGGTATTTTATTGGAAATCGTAAGTAAAGTGTTTATGGATCCTCATCCACTTTCCAATCTTTTTAAAAGATCCAATTATGTTGAACCAATTGCTAGTGAATTGAGCGCACTAGATATATGGCCATGGTTCATCACTGCAGCCTGCAGACTGACCGATCGATCAGTATGTACGTACACGTTCGCGACCAGACAAACAACCCTACGTAAGATTCGACTGGTGGGTCCCGGTTGTCAGGGAGGTAAGGAGGCCCTTCCTCGCGTGCGAAGATATAGATGGTGGGTCCCAGCGGTCAGGGGGAGAATCATTTTTCTTGCCCGTAATATGGACGCACTTCCTTGCGTGTGAAGATGTAGCTAGTGGGTCCCAGCAGTCAGGGGAAATGTTTTTTTGTGAAATACGGTGGCCCGTCCGGTGGGTCCCTGCTGTTAGGTGGAGGAATCATTATTTTGCATGTAATAAGGAGGCACTTCCTTGCTACGGCCGTGGACCCAGCTGTCAGCCTCTTCACATACAGTACTCTTCCGATGGAAGTCGTTCCTTGAACACGTTGACCACGACGGGCCGAGAGCACCAAGGCGGTGGACGACGTCCAGGCCTAGGAAGGGGACGACGCGGAGCTGTGGAAGATGCGGCAGTGGATGCCCACGCGTAGAGGAATACAAGGGTTGACTGGTTCGACTGCCGTCGCCGCAGAATAACAGGGGTTGTGGGTGAGTAGAGGGATGGCCTGGCCAGAGGTTGGGGCGGTCAGGCCTGCATGGCAGCAGAGCCGACCACGAGAGGCAGGAGAAGGCGGCACGACTGGCGCTGGTTTGGGCGGCTGGAGCAAGAAGACCAGAGGTTGAAGAAGCACTACGCCCGTTGGATGGACATCGTACGGTCACTGCTGCTAGAATCGTTTCTTTACTAAGTTGACAAAGCCTTGCGTACGCGTCAACTTAGTAGGCCCATAGGTCAGCCTACGAACCGGTGCGCCCCAGATGTTAGTGGGAGGAATCATTTTTTCGTGTAATAAGGAGGCAGTTGCTTGCTTGCGGCCATGGACCATGGGGGTCTGATACATCTCCAATGTATCTATAATTTTTTTATTGTTCCATGCGGTTATATTATCAATCTTGGATGTTTTATAATCATTTTATAGTCATTTTATATCATTTTTTGGTACTAACCTATTGACATAGTGCCAAGTGCCAGTTGTTGTTTTCTGATTGTTTTTTACATCGCAGGATTCAATATCAAACGGAGCCCAAACACTGCGAAACTTTTTGGAGATTTTTTTGGGCTAGAAGGAACACTATGGGCCCTGGTGGCACCCGGGGGGAGTCCCGAGGAGGGGACAACCCACCAGGGCGCGCAAGGAGGCCCAGGCGCGCCCTGGTCGGTTGTGCCCACCTCGGGTGCCCGCCGGACCGCCTCTTTGCTCTATAAATACCCCAATATTCCAGAAACCCTAGGGGAGTCGACGAAATATTCATCCATCCACCACATAGTCCAGACACACCAGATCCAATCTAGACACCATCACGGAGTGGTTCGCCACTTCCATTGATACCTCTCTGATGATGCGTGAGTAGTTCTTTGTAGACCTACGGGTCCGTAGTTAGTAGCTAGATGGCTTCCTCTCTCTCTCTCTCTTTTGATTCTCAATACAATGGTCTCTTGGAGATCCATATGATGTAACTCTTTTTGCGGTGTGTTTGTTGGGATCCGATGAACTTTGAGTTTATGATCAGATCTATCTTTTTATATCCATGAAAGTTATTTGAGTTTCTTTGATCTTTTATATACATGATTGCTTATAGCCTCATATTTCTTCTCCGATATCGGATTTTGTTTGGCCAACTTGATCTATTTATCTTGCAATGGGAAGAGGTGCACGGTAGTGGGTTTGATCTTACGGTGCTTGATCCCAATGACAGAAGAGGAACCGACACGTATGTATCGTTGCCACTAAGGAAAAAACGATGAGATCCATATCTAACGCCACAGATAAACGGATCTTGTCTACATCATGTCATCGTTCTTAATGCATTACTCCATTTTTCCATGAACTTAATACACTAGATGCATGATGGATAGCGATCTATGTGTGGAGTAATAGTAGTAGATGCAAGTAGGAGTCGATCTACTAATCTTGGACGTGATGCATATGTAATGATCATTGCCTGGATATCATCATGATTATTTGAAGTTCTATCAATTGCCCAACAGTAATTTGTTTACCCACCGTTTGCTATTTTCTCGAGAGAAGCCACTAGTGAAACCTACGGCCCACAGGTCTTCTTTCTCATATATTTTCCTTTGCGATCTATTTGCCTTTGCTTTTATTTTCAGATCTACTAAACCAAAAACCCAAAAATACCTTGCTGCAATTTATCTTATTTATCAGCCAATCTACCAATATTTATGTCTCTCACGTTCATTACCCGAAAGGGATTGACAACCCCTTTAACACGTCGGGTTGCGAGGTGTTGTTATTTGTGTGCAGGTGATGTTTACGTTGTGTTGCTTGGTTCTCCTACTGGTTCGATAACCTTGGTTTCACATCTGAGGGAAATACCTACCGCCGTTGTGCTACATCATCCCTTCCACTTTCGTGAAAACCAACGTAGCTTTAAGCGACATCAAAAGTAATTTGTGGTGCCGTTGCTGGGGAGGATCTTCAACATAACCAGGTTCCTAATCACAAATCTCATCTCCTCGCAATTTACATTATTTGTCATTTTCCTCTCGTTTTCATCTTCCCCACTTCACAAATATTTGCCGTTTTTATTCGCCCTATTTTTCCTTTGCCATTTTCTCGTCAGATCTGTTTTCGTTTGCCCTTATGTCTTACTTGGTTACTTTGCTTGGTTGTTTGGTATAATTGGGTATTTTATTGGAAATCATAAGGAACACATTTATGGATCCTTATCCACTTTCCAATCTTTTTAAAAGATCCAATTATGTTGAACCGATTTCTAGTGAATTGAGCGCACTAGATTATCTTTACGAAGTTTTTCTTGAGATTCATGAATCTGATAATTGTGATAAAGTGATAAAAGAAGAAATTTATGAAGTGATTCATGATATCTCCTAGTATGAAAAGCATGATTGCAATGGTGTTATAATAAATTCTATTAATGTCAATTATGCTATTAATATGCAAGACCCCAAGCTTGGGGATGCTAATTTTGATATGTCCTCTACTTATTGCAATGATCACGAATGTGGTGATTCTTGTTACGATCTTGAAAATTTATTTAAGCCTCATGATGAATTTGTTTGCGATAATATTGAAAGTGGGTTTGGACAGGCCATGACTTTATTTGATGTTAGTCCCACTATCTTGGAAGATTATAAGACTTTTACGCATGTGGATCATGAAAAGAAAACTTTATATGATTGTTATATTGTTGAATTTGAGTATGATCCTGCATGTAATTATTATGAGAGAGGAAAATATGGTTCTAGAAATTTTCATGTTACTAAATCACCTCTCATTATGTTGAGATTTTCAATGTTTTATTCCTCTCCTTTGTATATGCTAGACATTTCCTGTCTTGATAATTTGTTTGCTTATAAAATTCCTATGCATAGGAAGTATGTTAGACTTAAATGTGTTTGTCACATATTTTATGATGCTCTCTTTGTGCTTCAATTCTTGTCTTTCATGTGAGCATCATTGAAATTCCAAGCCTATCTTAATGGCTATAAAGAAAGAGCTTGTTGGGAGGCAACCCGACGAATAAAATAATTTTTTTCTTTTCATTTTCTGTTCTTCTGAAAAAACCCTTTAATACCTCTGTTGAGATGTGTTTTTGAGGTTTGAATAAAGTTTTGTGCCAAGCAAAGCCTTAGGAACACATTGGGTGTTAGTAGATTTGATCTTGCTGAAAAAGAGAAACTTTTGCGCTCACGAGAAAAATTCTCATTTTTAACAGAAGAGTGCTTTCTGGTTGATTCTTTTTGCAGAAGATTAATATACAAATTTACCACGTGGCCCTATTTTTTCAGAATTTTTAGAGTTGTGGAAGTATTCTAAACTTCCAGATTACTATAGACCGTTCTGTTTTTGACAGATACTGTTTTATTGTGTTATATGCTTGTTTTGACAATTCTATGGTTTTCTTTGATGAGTTTTTGCCATAGAAAAGTTGGAATACAATAGATATAATACAAATACAAAATATGAATGGGTTCGCTACAATACTTATAGTAGTGATTTGTTTTCTTATACTAACGGATCTCACGAAAGTTTTGTTAAGTTTTATGTTATTGAAGTTTTGAAGTTTTGGGTTATCTTATGATGGATGATGGAATAAGGAGTAAGAAAAATCCTAACCTTGAGGATGCCCCGACATCCCAAGATATTATCCAAAGAGAAGCAAGCAACTAAGCTTGGGGATGCCCCCGAGTGGCATTCCCTCTTTCTTCCAACGACCATCGGTATTTTACTCGAAACTATATTTTTATTCATCACATGATATGTGTTTTGCTTGGAGCGTCTTGTATGATATTAGTCTTTTCTTATTTTGTTTTGCTTTTTAAGTCATCAATACTTGTTGTACACATCTATTTGAGAGAGCCATAATTATGCCATGACTTGTTAGAATAGCTCTCTATGCTTCACTTAAATTTTTATGAGCTATGGATTTGCTCTAGTGCTTCACTTATATCTTTTTGACCACGGTGTGCTTTAGTATTTTTGGAGAAATACTCTCTTGCTTCACTTAGATTTATTTGAGAGTTAATAAACTTTTAAGAAATTCTCTCTTGCTTCACTTAAATTATTTTGAGAGAAAGAAAAAAATTATGCTCATGATCTTCACTTATATTTGTTTGAGCTTATCAAAAGCAACACATGAAAATTAGTCCCAAAGTGCTAGATATCCAAGAAGGATATAATAAAAACTTTCATGGAGAACATTGGACAAAATAAACTTGATTCCTTGTAATAGTTTTGAGACATGAAGATGTGATATGTGAGTCATGTTGATGAGTAATTATGCTTTAGTAAGAATATTCGTGTTAAGGTTTGTAATTCCCTATGCAAGCCCAAAAGTCAATAATTATGCAATGAAATTATATCCTACTTGTGGTGCATTATTCAATGTTATTTATGCTCAATGTTCGCCTATGAGATTATTCGTTTCATCGTTGGTCGCTTCCCAGTCTTTTGCTAGCCTTCATTTTGCACTACGTATGATTACTACTTGTGCATCCAAAATACTTTACCCGGTTGTGCCACATGAGTCCACCATACCTACCTATATGTGGTATTTCCTTGCCGTTCTAAGCAAATTTGTATGTGCCATCTCCAATTTTCGAAATAAATTTCCCTTTTGTGTGCCTGTACCGCTCGCGAGGCGGTGAGGGGTGGCCATTATTTTCAATGCTAGATGTGTTATTCTCACGATGAGTGTTTATTCACTTGTCATTGCATGAGAGTAAGGCAAAGGTATTAGGGATGCCCAGTCCCGAAATGAAAAACAAATTTACTTTACGTTGTCAAATAATAAATTCCTTGGAAAGTGTTGGTATGGAAGGCAACCGTGGATTCAGCTACCCATGGCTTGTGAAAGTTCGGTGGAAAAGGAATAGATTTTATTTTATGTTTGGGAACTGCCGATGATATATCTAGCATGGAAAGTGTTGGAAACCTCAAGTAGTTTTCGTTGGTGGGAAAAGTATACCTCCCAAAATATTTTTATCTCTCAATTTAAGATTTGAGCTCTGGCACCTCTACAAATCCCTACTTTCCTCTACGAAGGGCCTTTCTTTTACTTATGCAATTTTTATTTTTGAATTTGAGTCTCCATCTTCTCTTACAAGCATCAACTAGGAAAGACTATGATCGTACTTGAGCATTGGGTGTAACTAATATAAGAGTGTGTTTCATGAATGGATCAATGGTTGAGCATGATGGGCTAGGGATAACTTGTTTTAGCATTGGTATTTTGAAAGACATGATTGCTTGTTGATATGTTTGAGTATTTAAATCTCATGTCAAAACTAGACTATTGCTTTGAACCATATAAAAGTCCAAATGTCCATGCTATAAATTAAAGAATATGATATGACATGGTAGGCAGCATTCCACATAAAAAATATGTTTTTTTACCATTTACCTACTCGAGGGTGAGCAGGAATTAAGCTTGGGGATGCTGATACGTCTCCAACGTATCTATAGTTTTTATTGTTCCATGCTGTTATATTATCATTCTTGGATGTTTTACAATCATTTTATAGTCATTTATATCATTTTTTGGTACTAACCTATTGACATAGTGCCAAGTGTCAGTTGCTGTTTTTTGCATGTTTTTTTACATCGCAGGAAATCAATATCAAACGGAGTCCAAACGCAGCGATACTTTTTGTGGATTTTTTTGGACCAGTAGACATCCAATGGGCCAGGGCTGCACCTAGGGGGAGCTTCGAGGGGAGCACAACCCACCAGGGCGTGCCTGGGGGTACAGGTGCGCCCTGGTGGGTTGTGCCCACACAACAAAAAAAAGACACATCCGTGACATTTTGGGCCGAATGAAACTTTTTCTGTCATACTTATGACACTTCTATGATGATAATTGTGACAAACCCGGTATCATCATAGATGTGGTGGGGTCCTACTTCTATGACAAAAAATCATGACAAAAAAATGGGCTTTTCGTCCTGGGCGGACCGGAGACACAGCTGCATGACATTCTTTGGGCCGTCCGTGACGGAAAAAACCGTGGTAGAAGCGAGGGCGAGGAAAATATCGGGTGTTCCCGGTTACAGTGGGTGGTCGGGGCCGAGCGATGCGTGTTTCTCTCGTACACACACGCGCATGGGTGCGAGGCGTTGGGCTCTAACTGAACCCGAGCGAGGCGTTGGGCTCTAACTGAACCCGAGCGATTGCACTGCAGGCTACGCATTACTGAACCCGAGCGATCGATCGATGGCTGTTAACTGAACCCAATCGAGCGATTCCTTCACTACTGCTGCTAACTGAAGCCGATCGATGCTGCCTCTGCATGAACAGTGAGCGTTGCTGGGGGGTTTGGATGAACAGTTCCCGGTGGGGGTGGCTGAACAGGAGCCTATGGTGTTGCCTCTGGATGAACAAGACCCCGATCGACCGAGCCGGTTGGGGCTGGATGAACAGGACCCCGTGGAGGGCTGGATGAACAAGACCACCCCATGGAGGGCTAGATGAACAGTATACGGTGGAGGGCTGGATGAACAGTAGCCCATGGAGGGGTGGTTGAACAGGAGCCCGTCGATAGGGCTGGTTGAATAGTAGCGGGTGGAGTAGCGCGCGGTGGAGGCTGAACAGTCACAGGTGGAGGCAGGAAGAGGTCGACGGTGGATGAAAAGTAGCCCATGGAGGCTGGAGAGGGTCGACGGTGGAGATGAACAGTATCCTGTGGAGTCCCGTTTTGTGGTACGCCACACCCCTCCCGATGAACAGGGCCCCCATTTCGACCGTAGCGCTCCAACACAAGTCTGTTTCCTCCGTTTTGCGGTACGCCACACCCCTCCCGATCAACAGGACCCCCGTTTCGACTGTAGGAGGTCCGTTTCCTCCGTTTTGCGGTACGCCAGACCCCTCCCGACGAATAGGATCCCGTTTCGAACGTGGCCGGTCGAACACAAGGCCGTTTCCTCCGTTCTGCGGTACGCCAGGCCTCATTTCCATCGGATGTTCCGTCCAAGCCCTCCCGATGAACATGACGACGCATTACGTTCCGACCCAGCCGATTGGCTCCCCATGAACACGACGACGCTATTTCTCCGTTCTGACCCAGCCATGTACACGAGCCCTGGCCGTACGTACGCGCGAGTAGGCGTTCGAGACCCCGCCCGTATGTATGTACATGGTCGTATTTACTTTCTTGCACCCTGGCCGCTGTACGTACGTGTACATGCTACGTGCGTGCCTCTGCTACGACACGTGCGCGCCTCTACATCGACCAGTATGTACCTACACATTCGTGACCAGAATGACATTGCTACGTACGCTTCGACCAGGTGGGTCCCGACTGTCAAGCACTTGCTTGCGTGCGAAGATGTAGCTGGTGGGTCCCAGCAGTCAGGGGGGCGAATCGTTTTTTTTTTGCCCAGACGCACTTCCTTGCGTACGAAGATGTAGCTGGTGGGTCCTAGCAGTCATGGGGGAAATGTTTTTTTTGCGAAATACGGTGGCCCGTTCGGTGAGTCCCCGCTGTCAGGTGGAGGAATATATATTTTGCGCGTAATAAGGATGCACTTCCTTGCTGCAGCCGTGGACCCAGCTGTCAGCCTCTCCATGTACAGTGTACGTCTGATGGAAGCCGTTCCTTGACCATGTTGACCACGCCGCGCTGAGAGCACCAGGGCGGTGGATGACGGCGAGGCGTAGGAAGGGGACGACGCGGAGCCGGGGAAGACGCGGCAGTGGATGCTCACGCGTAGAGGAGTACGAGGGTTCACTGGTTCGCTGTAGTGTGAGGTTGCCGTCACCGCGGAATAACAGGGGGTGTGGGTGAGTAGAGGGATGGCCTGGCCAGTGGTGGGAATAGTAGGGGGCGGTGAGGCCTCTGTGGCAGCACAGCCGGCCACAGGAGGCAGGAGCATACAGCATGACCGGTGCTGCTTTGGGCGGCTGGAGCAACAAGACCAGAGGTTGAAGAAGCACTACGGCCGTTGGATGGACATCGTACGGTCACTGGAGCTAAAATCGTTCATATTGACTAAGTTTACAAAGCACACCGTCCCCGTCAACTTAGTAGGCCCACAAGTCAGCCTCCCACCAAGGTGGGTCCCAACCAGCAGGGGGAGTATTCATTTTTTTGTGCGTAATAAGGAGGCACTTCTGGTGGGTCTGAGATGACAGCGGGGGGAACGTTTTTTCACGCAATATGGTGGCCCGTCCGATGGGTCCCAGCAGTCAGGGGGGAACGTTTTTTTCGTCAAATACGGTGGCCCGTCTGGTAGGTCCCTGCTGTCAGGTGGAGGAATCATTATTTTCTGCATAATAAGGAGGCACTTCCTTGTTGCCGTCGTGGACCCAGTTGTCAGCCTCTCCACGTACAGTCCATGTCCGATGGAAGCCGTTCCTTGACCACGTTCACCATGCCGCGCCGAGAGCACCAGGGCGGTGGACAACGGCGAGGCCTAGGAAGGGGACGACGCGGAGCCGGGGAAGACACGACAGTGGATGCCCACGCGTAGAGCAGCACGAGGTTCACTAGTTCGCTGCGGTGTGAGGCTGTCGTCACCGCAAAATAACAGGGGGTGTGGGTGAGTAGAGGGATGGCCTGGCCAACGGTGGAAATAGTAGGGGGCGATGAGGCCTCCGCGGCAGCACAGCCGGCCATGGGAGGCAGGAGCATGCGGCACAACCGGCGCTGCTTTGGGCGGCTGGAGCAACAAGACCAGAGGTTGAAGAAGCACTACGGCCGTTGGATGGACATCGTACGGTCACCGGAGCTAGAATCGTACATATTGACTAAGTTGACAAAACACACCGTCCCCGTCAACTTAGTAGGCCCACAAGTCAGCCTCCCACCAAGGTGGGTCCCAACTAGCAGGGGGAGTATTCATTTTTTTGTGCGTAATAACGAAGCACTTCCGGTGGGTCCGAGCTGACAGCGGGGGGAACATTTTTTCGCGCAATACGGTGGCCCGTCCGGTGGGTCCCAGCAGTCAGGAGGGAAACTATTTTTCACAAAATACGGTGGCCTGTCCAGTGGGTCCCTGCTGTTAGGTGGAGGAATCATTATTTTCTGCATAATAAGGAGGCACTTTCTTGCTGCCGTCGTGGACCCAGCTGTCAGCATCTCCACGTACAGTCCACGTCCGATGGAAGTCGTTCCTTGACCACGTTTACCATGCCGCGCCGAGAGCACTAGGGCGGTGGACGACGGTGAGGCCTAGGAAGGGGACGACGCGGAGCCGGGGAAGACGCGGCAGTGGAAGCCCGTGTGAAGAGGAGTATGAGGGTTCACTTGTTCGGCTGCGGTGTGAGGCTGTCGTCGCCGTGGAATAACAGGGGGTGTGGGTGAGTAGAGGGATGGCCTGGCTAGCGGTGGGAGTAGTAGGGAGCGGTGAGGCCTACGCGGCATCATAGCCGGCCATGGGAGGCAGGAGCACGCGACACGACCGGCGCTGCTTTAGGCGGCTGGAGCAACAAGACCACAGGTTGAAGAAGCACTACGGCCGTTGTATGGACATCGTACGGTCACTGGAGCTAGAATCGTTCATATTGACTAAGTTGACAAAGCACTCCATCCCCGTCAACTTAGTAGGCCCACAGGTCAGCCTCTGAAACGGTGCGCCCGAGATGTCAGGGGGAGGAATCATTTTTTGGGCGGCTGAAGCAAGAATATTCCAGATTGAAGAAGAAGCACGACATCCGTTGGATGGACATCCAATGGCCACAGCTGCCAGAACCGTGTGTTGTTGACAAAGCCTTGCATACGCGTCAACTTACTTTTTTATATGGGACGCGTCAACTTAGAAGGCCCACAAGTGTGTGGCAGAGAACATATAGCCCATTTGCGATTTGTAAGAATGTAAAGCCCATTTTTTAATTCTAATGGAATTTACTACAGCCCATTTACCGTTTGTTAAAAGTACAGCCCATTTTCTAGCTAGGACAACGATTAATAATTTCAACCAACAAAATTAAAAAAAAATCCACATTTTTATGGGATCCGAAATATTTTTATCCGAAATTTCTAGGTAGATTAAATATAATTTCAAAATAAAGTTGTATTACTTTAAAATCAAACGAATTATTGCGCGCGCAACAAGTAATGAAATTAAAATTTTCAAATTCCGAAAATAATATTATTATTTTAACTAATTACGTGTTTGGTGCATTTTTTATAGTTACTGCCCAGTTATTATTTCTTAAAGTCTATTTTCTTGTTAAGCCCAATGCATACCTCCTAGGAAAGTTTGCAGCCCAATGGGGTGGAGAATAACAAGTTGACCCGGATATTGTGTACAACTATCGGCTCAGTTGCATTGCTGATGTTGAAAAAAAAGGCCTGTGTAGTACAGTACAACCTAACATGACTACTCAGCCCACATTCAGCGACGCCGGAAAGACCCAAACAAGGCTTCTATACAACTTTTTGAAGTCACTGAGCTCAATTAATAACTCAAGAAAAAATTTGGATTATAGTGGAACCTAATTAAAAGTTGTCACGAGTAAAGAAATAATTCAACGGGTCCCACTCGTGCGTGTGTGCGTGTGTGCGTGTGTGCGTGTGTGTGTGTGTGTGTGTGTGTGTGTGTGTGTGTGTGTGTGTGTGTGTGAGAGAGAGAGAGAGAGAGAGAGAGACCCATCGGTCGATGCTCGTAAATACATCTTTCAGCCATATGCATTGTTGATGCTCAGTAAAAACTTATATAGTTGACACAATCATATAGAACATCATAGCACACTGAACTTGCATACAAAACTTTCATGCAGGCGGCACAATCAGGATGGAAGCAGTGGATCGCTACGGGTAGGGCTATGTTGAAACCAATGAACTTGTACATAACGGTTCATCGTCTTTATCAGTGACAGGGAAATATCTTGAATGTTGTGCAAAGAAAACAGACATACAACACAATAAGTTCTGCTAGCACATTAAGTTGACGTACAGCCCTTTCTAAAAAAAGTCCACGTACAAAATTAGAACAGGTCACAATTAAATGTACTCGCACATCAGTGCTTCACACTCATAGCTCGGATTTAACTAGTATCTGACAAGATTTAATTGTTACCTCAAATTAGAGCACATCGAGGCAGCCAGCCCTGCCTCTTCTCCCAAAGAAGCAGTGGCCTCCGTCGCGCGATGGAGTAGGCCCTGTGCCATCCATCGTTCCGAGCAACACGGGGAAAGTCTGACGTTGACTCCTGTAATGGACGTCGTCGACGGACCCTGGCACCACCGGCGGTGGCAGGACTTCGATTGATGGATTGACCACTTCTTCGACATGCACGAACACTCGATACAGGTACATCCCTAACATGGTCTGCGACGGCCTTGGTGGCGACGAATAGTACAACCCCGGTTCCTGCACCGGTATCTCCACACCAATCACCTTCGGTATGGTGGACGGCTTCTTCATCCATGCCATAACTGTCAGAGCCCAGCTGTCTGGAGGAACAAACATACTTACGAGCTCACCTCCAAGGTCGTTGATAAGCTTCTTCATGGACCCGCTGTTCCAAGCACGTCGAGGCATGCCGTGGAAGGTAAGCTTTGTTAAAAACTCAAGCTAAGAGGGCACGAGCCCCATCCTGGGTGCCACCGATCAAAGCTCACCAGCGCGCCATCGCAGAACAAACGCCGGGAAGATTCGAACACACGACTCCAGTCGAAAGTTGTCCTGAACCTAACGAAGAAATCAGCCGGTGGCGGATATACTTCGACGAGCAAGTCACTTATTTGGATGCCGTGCACAATGCCAAGAGCTTTGACAAGGTCGTCCGGCAAGACGGGAGGTCGGTCGTCGTTGATGGCTACCATCAGCACTTTGTCGGCAAACTGGTCGTCAAGCGCCGCCATGCCACTGTTGAGCGACAGCATGCAACGACCGAAGGCAGGACGGACCTCAAGATCTCCGGCTCGGAGATTGATACATCCCAAACGTATCTATAATTTCTGCTTGCTCCATGCATGTTTTGGGTGATATTGCTATGCTTTTGATACACTTTCATACACTTTTGATCATATTTGGACTAACCTATTAACTCAGTGCACCCCAGTGCCAGTTTCTGTTTTCTGCTGTTTTTGTATTTCAGGTTTTCCCATTACTTAAATTGCCAGAAAAATTCCGGGAAAAATATATAAAAAATCAGCGCTCCAGAAGCTTCCATGTGCCAGAAGTGGGCCAGAGGGGGGCCAGAGGGGCCCCAGGCGCCCTGATGGCGCAGCCCCACCCCTGGCCGCGCCGGGGGGCCGCCTGGGGGGCTCCCACCTCCTCTGGTGCCCTACTTGGCCTCCTATTTATTCTCCCGTCGCGGAAACCCTGATTCCAGAACCCTTTTCTCCAGAAGCAATTCCGATCTCCGCCGCCATCGCCACCAAGTTTCGGGGGACCAGAATTCCTGTGCCGGCGTGCCCCCGGCTTCATCTCCATCGACGTTGCTTCCTCCCTCCATGATGCGGGAGTAGTTCCTCCTCGGGGATGAGGTTTCTACCAGTAGCTATGTGGTCAATTCTCTCTCCCATGATGCGATCTTCGTTGTGATCATAGGCTATGTTAATCTAGGGTGATCCCATGATATTTCCCCTTCCTCTATGTATTGGATTGATGTACTCACTTCTCTTTATCTAGTATAATCCCCGAGACCAAGGTGACAGCGGTCTATTGGACATGGATTAGAAGAATATTTTCATGAGTGATTTCCTCTTTTGTGTGTTGATTGAAGATTGAGAGTCTCTTGGTGCTTGTCTTTGACTATCCTTGAGATATGTTGTGGTGATTGTGGTACTCTCTTTGGATGGACGCGGTGACATTGGGAAATCCATAGATTGAGAACTACGAACTTTGAGGTGTGCTTTTGTAGCCCTACGTAATTCTCGTCCTCTCTTGACCACAAAGGAATGACCTCCGAGTGCGTCTCCATTGCATGTTTTATGGGAAATATCATGTGATTAGACTATGTTAATGTTGTTGGGAGTTGCCACTAGTGAAAGTATGAAGCCTGGGCCTTGTTTCCACCATTGCAATACCATTTGTGCTCACGTTTACCACTTGTTTGCTTGCTGTACTTTTTATTACAGATTTATATTACTTTGCTTTGCCACTCCTATCATCCATATTTTACCATCTCTTCGCCGAACTAGTGCACCTATACAACTCCTAGTTGTATTAGGTGTGTTGGGGACACAAGAGACTTCTTGTATCTTAGTTGCAGGGTTGCTTGAGAGAGACCATCTTCAACCTCTACTTCCCTGAGTTCGATAAACCTTAGGTCATCCACTTGAGGGAAATTGTTGCTGTCCTACAAACCTCTGCGCTTGGAGGCCCAACATAGTCTACAAGAAATAGATGCGTGTGTAGACATCAAGCTATTTCTGGCGCCGTTGCCGGGGAAGTAAGTTTTTGAAGGTATATCTTTAGATCTTGCAATTAAATCTTTTCGTTTCTTGTTTTTAGTTTCACTAGTTATGTTTATGGAAAACCGCACTCTTAGTTCGCTGCTTGGGGAAGGCCGCTTTACCACACCCGTGGTAGAGAAGTCTCCTCCACCTACTGAATGTATCCCGTTCCAAATACCACTTGGGATAATTGAAACAATTAGGAATGATTGTTATGATGGGACAGTCAATCCTAGTATTCATTTGTTGAAACTTACAGAACTTTGTGAGTTGTTTAAGATTTCAGGTTTGACAAGAGATGGAGTCATGAGGAAATTATTTGCCTTGTCACTGAAAGGAAAAGCATTGGAATGGTATAGGCTACTAGATGACTCTCACCTGCTGGATTGGGAAGAGATCCAGTCTCTCTTTTACTCCAAGTTTTATCCTCTTCATGAAGTCCATGAGAATAGGAATTATGTTTATAATTTCTATCCTCATGACGGAGAGAGCATAGCTCAAGCTTGAGGGAGACTGAAAACGTTAATGCTAAAATATCCTAACCATGGGCTCCCCAAAGATATGATTATTACTAATTTCTATGCGAGGCTCTCTCGACAGGATAAAGATTTGCTCGATGCTTCCTCTATGGGTTCTTTCACAAACGAAAAGATTGATGCTAAATGGGAACTCCTTGAAAGAATTCAACGCAACACTGAAGATTGGGAGATCGACAAAGGTAAAGAGTCAGGTATAATTTATGAGTATGATTGCATTAAGTCCTTTGTTGAAACTACAAGTTTTAATAAGTTTAGTGCTAAGTTTGGGCTTGATTCTCTACTCCTTGTTGATTTCCTCAAATCTTTTGCTTCACATCTTAATATGCCTAAGGAGGATTGGATCAAGCATCATGAACCTTTTAAAGAGATTTGCAAAGAAAATGAAATTGTTCATGATGATTGCAACATGCATGATCCAATTCCTAAAAATTAAGTTTTATATAAGCATGTTAATTTTTGTGGAGTGGATAGACCTTGTGAAAGGCCTATGATTGAAGAAGAGAAGTATTGTAAGCAACATAAGCATGAAAGAACAATCACTTGGGTCAAAGATTTTAATGAAATTGCTAGAGAATTGTGTGACCTTTATCCTTTTACTTGTCAACTTTGCTGTATAGAGGGTCACTTTAATTTTCAATGCATGCACTTTCAAAACATAACTGTTAACCAGTTGTGTGATAACATGATCACCCCTGATCTTTATGATGAGCTTATGTTATTTTTGATGTGTGAAGAGTTATCAGAAAAGACTTCTTGGCTAGATGTTAATGCCATAGGAATAAAAAACACTTTGCAAAATTGCCATCTCTATTGTGTTGTTAATTGCCATAAAAATGATTACATAAGTAAGATTAGAAAGGAGGGAACTTTACCAAAGTATAAAAATGTCTCTTATATTTCTGCTAATAAAAAGGAGAGTTTCTCCCAAGTTTCCCCTATTGTTTCTAATGATAAACCAGGATATGTGGAGAAGCTTCATCTCCAACCACTCCCTCCTAAGGTGAAGAAGAAGAAAAAGAAGAGGAGGAGGAAGAGGAGCAAGAAGGAAGAAGAATGGGTATCAACCTGGCCTGAGCATATTCCTCCCATCAACTTTTATCCTAACGGTTGTAAGTTTAAAGAAGAAGGTGAAGTTTATTGCCTTAATTATCATCTTGATGATACGTCCGTAGGTACTATTGAATATGATTTTGATTATGATATGCATGTTACTTATTGTGATTGGGAAAATGATGATAATGCTACTTATGATCTTGAAAATCTTTTTGGTACCAACTCTGAAAGTGATGATATGGAAAGCTCTAAGCTTGGGGATGATATGATTGCAAATCCTTTACCCACTAGTGATGTGATAATTGATAATTCTTTTGCTAGTAAGAATAAAGACAACATGTTTACAAATATAGTTGCTAGCAATGATAATGCTCTTCTCTACTATGATGATGTTATAACTCCAATCTATAGTGATTATAAAGGTACCTATGACATAAGGAGAAATTATCCTTATGAAACTTGTCATAATCATGGAGGGAATTACTCCCTTGTTGAACACCATCTTCCTAATACACAATTAATCTATAATGTTCAACTTGTTTATGATAGTCCTACTCCCACTATTACCAATGAGAAAATTATGCTTATGTGGAGAGTAAGAGTACCTTTTTGCATGTGGATCATGGTAACAATGCTTTATGTGATGCTTATATTGTTAAATTTATTCGTGATCCCACTGAAAATTATTATGAGAAGGGAACATATGCTTATAGATATTTCAATAATATCAAGCTCCCTCTCTTTATGTTGAAGGTTTTGAAGCTGCACTTGTTTTGTCTTCCTATGCTTATTGCTTTGTGCTTCAATGAATTATTCTATTGCAATATTCCTATGCATAGGAAGCATGTTAGGCTTAAATGTGTTTGGTATTTGCTTCTTGATGCTCTCTTTTATTCTTCAACTCTTATTCCTACGAGAGCATCATTAAAGTCTTAAGCCTATCTTTATGGCTATAAAGAAAGAGCTCTAGGGAGACAACCCTTGTTATCTTTGCTTTCAGTTTGTTCTTTCAGTTTTTAGTGATCTTGATGTTTGTTACTACTGTAGCAACATCATTGTATCTTTATTTTTCAGCTTTGTGCCAATTTTAGCCTCTGATTGCAAGAAACTTCAGAAGTTGTGACATGCTGTCCAGAAAATAGATTATGTCCTTGGAAAGAAAAATTCGAATAAAATCACCAGATCATCTTTTTGATCTGAATTTTTTTGACAGCATGATCTATACAATTGGCTTTCGAGCGTCTGTTCTGAGTTTTTTGGTTTGAGTTGCAGAAGTACCCCAAAAAATTTATTTACTACCTGCTGGTCTGTTTTTCACAGATTCTGTCCTGTTTTGCCTTTTCTTCGTTTTGCAGACCTTAAGCTTGCTTTTTCTTTGCAAAAACTTTTTGGCGATCTTGAGAAACAGTAGACCTTCAAGAATATCTTTGTTTCCAGTAGAGAAAAATTATTTTATTGTGGGTACTAACCTCTCTAATCAGATTATGATGAGTTATGTATGAAGGGAGTTTTCAAGTGTGCGAGGGAAGATGATAAAAGAAGATTCAGGAGTGTCTAACGCTCAAGCTTGGGGATGCCCCCATGCACCCCCAAGAAATATCCAAGGAGACTCAAGCATCTAAGCTTGGGGATGCCCCCGTGCATCCCCTTCTCCATCAACAATTATCAGTTCGTCCTTCGTTCCACTATATTTTTATCACTTCATGCGTTATGTGCTATGCTTGGAGTGTCTTGCTCTTTTCTTTTTAGTTTATTTAGTTGCTGTTCTTAACAAGTTGGATCCTAGCCTTCATTGTTTGGGAGAGAAACACGCTCCACTCCACTGTAGAACACAACATAGGCTTGCATGCGTATCTTCTTGTGTGTGTTCTTTATCTTTTCATAGCTGTTGTCATGCTTAGCTCTTAGTTTTCATGCTTATCTTTTTAAGAGCTTTTGTTTAGGTTGTTGCTTCTGGAACTCTCTTGAGTTATCATGCTTATCTTGTTAAGAGATTTGGCTTCTGTGGCACTGGTTGATATGTCTATGATAAAAATGCTATGTGCATAATGGTGCTTAGTAGTTCATGTTTTCTTATGGTTAGTCTCAAATAGCTGGGGGTTTTTAATGTGTTATTGAAGTACCAGCATGATTTGTTTGCCTATGATGTGGTATGGTTTAGTGATGTCTTCCTCCAAGAATTTATTTTGATTGACTTGGCATATGCTCATGCATATTTAAGACTGTAAAGAAAGTCTATCAAGCCTTGATGATCTTTAATTTCTGAGTAGTGATATAACTTCCATGCCCGATTCAATGTTGCTTTGTCGCTCTGCATGATTATGGCCGTCATTGCTCTCTTAGTTGGTCGCTCCCAGTCTTTTGCTAGCCTTCACCTGTACTAAGCGGTCTGACTGCTTGTGCATCCAAAATCCTTGAAACCAGTTATGCCATATGAGTCCACCATACCTTCCTATATATGGTATTTACTTTCCATTCCTAACGAAGACTTTCTTGTACCATCTCAAAATTATTCAAAAGCATTTCTCTTTTGTGCCTCTGTTTTAGCTCATGAGGAAGTAGTAGGTAATTCATGATCTTCTTATGTTGGACAAATTTTACCCCGGGATTGCATGTCTAATCTGCAAACCCCTAATACGAGGAGGGACTGGCATGAGTGCGCCCAGCTCACAAAAGATAATAGCAACAAACAAACCCTCCTTCACGCTTTGTTCATGAGAAATCAGGAAACTCTGGCAGTGATAAACAAAGGAGATTAAGGGGATGTGATCGTCCCCGCGTGGGAGCCGTTCCTCGAAACTTGTCCAGCATAAGAAGTAATTGGGTTATCTACTAGCATCCGTTGACGAATTATGCACCTCCCAAAAGCTTTTTATCTCTGTTTTTAAAACCACGAGCTCTGGTACTTGTTTAGTCTTTGCTTCCAGCCACGGGTTTTCAACCTTGCCATCAAAATCCACGGTTCGAGAGTCTCCACCTTCTTTCTTCAAAGCACCAACTATTGAGAGCATGATTGTCATTCTGAGTGTAATGTTCATTGTCCCAAAGTACCATTGTCTTCTGCATGATTGTGATATCGCTTATTCTGAAATCACTGTATCTAGTCGTCACTTAAACTTCGGAGGTGCTCCTGCATTTATGTTTTGCTTCACTAAAGGGGGGAAGCGAGGTATCTCTTTGTCATGTTTGCACACCATGCTCACTACAAATCTATTGGGTGTTTTAGTATCATATTGTAAACTTTCAGTTCTTTGTGATATTCTCATGAGGTAACTTAATTACTAAAGATTCATTATCTCAATAAGCATTTGTCATGTGATTGTGAAAGATTATTTGGTAGCATGTCACCACAGAAATTGTGCTTGTTATCATTTACCTACTCGAGGACGAGCAGGAATTAAGCTTGGGGATGTTGATACGTCCCAAACGTATCTATAATTTCTGCTTGCTCCATGCATGTTTTGGGTGATATTGCTATGCTTTTGATACACTTTCATACACTTTTGATCATATTTGGACTAACCTATTAACTCAGTGCACCCCAGTGCCAGTTTCTGTTTTCTGCTGTTTTTGTATTTCAGGTTTTCCCATTACTTAAATTGCCAGAAAAATTCTGGGAAAAATATATAAAAAATCAGCGCTCCAGAAGCTTCCATGTGCCAGAAGTGGGGGCCAAAGGGGGGCCGGAGGGGCCCCAGGCGCCCTGATGGCGCGGCCCCACCCTTGGCCACGCCGGGGGGGCGCCTGGGGGGCTCCCACCTCCTCTGGTGCCCTACTTGGCCTCCTATTTATTCTCCCGTCGCGGAAACCCTGATTCCAGAACCCTTATCTCCAGAAGCAATTCCGATCTCTGCCGCCATCGCCACCAAGTTTCGGGGGACCAGAATTCCTGTGCCGGCATCCTGCCGGGACGGGGAAGTGCCCCCGGATTCATCTCCATTGACGTTGCTTCCTCCCTCCATGATGCGGGAGTAGTTCCTACTCGGGGCTGAGGTTTCTACCAGTAGCTATGTGGTCAATTCTCTCTCCCATGATGCGATCTTCGTTGTGATCATAGGCTATGTTAATCTAGGGTGATCCCATGATATTTCCCCTTCCTCTATGTATTGGATTGATGTACTCACTTGTCTTTATCTAGTATAATCCCCGAGACCAAGGTGACAGCGGTCTATTGGACATGGATTAGAAGAATATTTTCATGAGTGATTTCCTCTTTTGTGTGTTGATTGAAGATTGAGAGTCTCTTGGTGCTTGTCTTTGACTATCCTTGAGATATGTTGTGGTGATTGTGGTACTCTCTTTGGATGGCCGCGGTGACATTGGGAAATCCATAGATTGAGAACTACGAACTTTGAGGTGTGCTTTTGTAGCCCTACATAATTCTCGTCCTCTCTTGACCACAAAGGAATGACCTCCGAGTGCGTCTCCATTGCATGTTTTATGGGAAATATCATGTGATTAGACTATGTTAATGTTGTTGGGAGTTGCCACTAGTGAAAGTATGAAGCCTGGGCCTTGTTTCCACCATTGCAATACCATTTGTGCTCACGTTTACCACTTGTTTGCTTGCTGTACTTTTTATTACAGATTTATATTACTTTGCTTTGCCACTCCTATCATCCATATTTTACCATCTCTTCGCCGAACTAGTGCACCTATACAACTCCTAGTTGTATTAGGTGTGTTGGGGACACAAGAGACTTCTTGTATCTTAGTTGCAGGGTTGCTTGAGAGAGACCATCTTCAACCTCTACTTCCCTGAGTTCGATAAACCTTAGGTCATCCACTTGAGGGAAATTGCTGCTGTCCTACAAACCTCTGCGCTTGGAGGCCCAACATAGTCTACAAGAAATAGAAGCGTGTGTAGACATCAGAGATCCGCGTTGACCGGCGACATGATAGTGAGCTTGAGTACAGGGAGTACAGGAGGGGATTTGGGGGAACTGGAGTAGGAATCAAGATTTCAGATGTAGGGGAGGGGCGGGAGATTGGGGATGAAAAGGTAGCTTGAATTTTGAACACGCGCCCATATGCTCTCGGCGCGTAAGCGCACGAAAACACCGGTGGCGCCCACATGTCGGCCTAAGAGTCCTTATTCTTTCTTTTTTGGAGAGCCCGGCCTTTTTTTGAGGATCTTTTGAGAGCCCGGCCTGAGAGTCATAATTGACCTGTTTGGCATTGCATTACTACTCGGTCCATATTCAACGACACCTCACTGGCCCAAACAAGTGTACATCATCGAAAAGACACCGAGCTCAAATTATATAACTTGAAAAAAGGAGATACACTCTGAACACTGGAGAATGGTGATGCCCTCATTTAGCCCACCAGTAGTTCAAGACAATAAATAGTTCGAAACAACGATATATACAACATTCAAACACTGACTAGTGAATACTACTGACATAAACAGCAAGACATGATAGTTCATAAGAAGTCTTGCTACACCACCAAAACACACCCATCTGCAGCGCTCAGACTCTCGTGATCCAGACGAGAATGACATTCTAAACAGAACCAACTATTGCATAGTAAGAGTGAGATAGACGAGGATGACCAAATGACAAAAAAATGTGCATAACAAAAGAAAGAACTACCCATCCAGAACAAGCAGCAAAGACAACAAAGTCATTCGAAGAGATGATCCAACACCATCATAATTTGCAGCCCCGCTTCAGTGACCAATGATCTGGAGACACCAGTTCTCCACCCTTTCGATGCAACAGCCCAATTACCTATCAACCTGAAGGCTTGAACCACATCACTGCATGTCGTAATTGAGACATCCAAGGATCAAAGTTAATCCGGATGCCTTTGTCATTCTCACCTTCTTTTGGCCGCAGGCTATATCGTTGACAATCAGGGGAGTTTGCACCCAAACTCCTAGGGCTCGCCGTGTAGACACAGTTTTCCATAGCAAACAGAGCCTCTCTGCCATCAAGGTCCTTGCCAACGGTGATCTTTTGGTTAATCAGATAATTAAGTCTGGGAAACAGAGAGTGTGAACCAAGGTTGTTTACCCGCCTCCAACTAAAAAAATCCTAAAGGCTTCAACAAGCTGGTATCCCGCTCATAGACGTAACAACCACTGTCCAGATACTCACGTATTTCATGGTGCTTGTATACAGTGGGGGTTTTGCAATATAACTTTTTTGGCTCATGTGTCCGAATGATCATCGGTCTTTTGCCATTGTCTGATCGAGCGAGGAACCAGTTGTGCTTCCCTGTTTTTGGCAAAGGTGGTGTGATTACAAAGGGCAGTAACTGTAGGGACACTGCACCATATCAAAAAGGACATGCATTGTTAATGTAAGATCAGCATTGTTTAGAGTATGAGTAGGATAATGCAAGAAACAACATTGATATGTCCCTGTTGGAACTGGGAGGAAAATACAGGGAAATGTATACTGGATTCAAAAAATATAGAAGTGCCATGCATGGTTATACTCATGTTATCTCGCAATAGATTCTTCACAGGAAACTACCATGTCATGCATGTTATGGAATCATGTTCGGTCCTCACAAACAAATTCTTCAAGGTAACTAACAGACCATGCATTGTTATGTACTCGTGTTCTATGGGCAATTTTTTTGTGAGGATATTATTCTAGCCATTGATTGCTCAAGGGCGAATATAGGTATGTACACATGGTAAGCATTACAGGATTTCACTACTTACAAATATAGAGTTCTCCATATGCACATTTACTTCCCTAATGTATGGTTAGATGAAACCAACAGTGTGGTGCATGTTTCTACATCATGAAAATGAGGAAACTAACATGGCCATTGATACACACTCATATTTAGTAGTAGTATATAGATTACTGTAAAATAAGGAGATTATCCTTATATTCCTAACCATTTGATTATTCGGGGGTACAAATTGGCTGTAATGACATGATCACAATTGCATGAATTAACTCATTCCAGATATAGCTGATTTACTGCGTCTCTAATACATTGCCATAGTTCTACTCAAATTCTGCTCAAACAGGGATATGCCAATCATCACAAAAAGTTCAAACAGTGTCATGGCGTCATCATTAACATGAGACGGAAACAACTTACACGCGTCGTCCCAGCAATACGTTGTGCCATCTGCTTTGCCGATCGCGTAGATGAGGCCGTTGTGTTCAATAGCATCACAGAAGTGTGTATCAGCTTTGAAGATGATCCACTGTGAGCTAAGTTGTCTCCAGCTAAAGAAGGCACCGGCGTAAAGATAGGCGAGTCTGCGGTTGAACAAGGAAATTAGCTTGAAATCTCCGTAATTCGCATGTCGTGTGGGCACTTGGCAGATTACAATCTTCTGCAAAACAAAGTTCGTCCAACTGACATGGTAATCTACATGACTAGGACCACGATGGTAAAACTCTATATAATCCAACGGAGGAAGGATAATATCATGGGAGGTCTAGAAGTTCACGAGCACCAACTTTTTGCCGTCTTCTCTGAAGGCAGACATCCAGTGGGAGTTCATGCCGACCCAGTACATACCTGCCAAGAAGTTTCGGGCGATGGTGATCGGATCGAAGTCGAGGGAAATGATGTATGGCGACCCACTACATACCTGCAAAGGAGTTTCGGCCAATGGAGATCAGATTGAAGTCGAGGGGCATCATGTACGCCTCCGTATCATGGTGAGCCAATCTCGCAAGACCAGATAGCAGCAAGCAGGGTGTCTTGAAAAGCTTTGGCCTCGCTTCGATGATGGCCGTGTGCATGCCCCTCGAGCATGCAGCCAGCCGCAGGGCGCTCAACATATCCATACATGAACAACAGAGGTCGAGGACGTCACTGGGGAGATTGCTCCAATCGCGGCTCATATGGATCATGCGTTGTTCGCGTTCGGTCGTGGTGGAGTTTGGAAGGTGGTGTTTTGGGGGGCTTGATTTACAGGGGAGAAGGCTGTCGGTGCTGGAGCGGCTAGCGAGGGAATAGTGGTACTGGAGGAGGCGAGCGAGGCGAGGGTATGCGTGGGCACAGTGAGATAATGAAGAGTGACCTCAGGATCTCCGGTGAGACGGAGATGGAGATGGAGTGGTGCTAGGGGAGAGGGAGACGAGGTGAGGCATGCTATACAACGACGGTGACAGTGACTGCACAATGCACAAGGTGAGGCCGACTTTGGTAACCCGGACATGCCGCCTGGACTGGTGTCACCTCGGGCGCAGGGTCTTGTCACTTCACTGTGAGGACTGGACGAATAATAGTATTTTGACCATCAAGTGTACCATAATTGTACTACTACTAGTAGTAGGAGTAGTAGGAACATGAGTAGTAATCCCGTGCTAGCATGCCTCTGGGTTCACTTCATCCTCCAGGTATCATCCATATTGCGAGCAGAACCAAATTCTCGTTTGCATACGTCCCACCTATCAGGAGGGGTGTAGAAATAAAAAGGAATCATAAAATGTCTCGCCACGGTGATTCGAAAGAGTGACCCCAACTAGCCAGTGGCACATGTAGCGCTGGAAGGATGGGCACGTACAGGGATAGGCCCCACTCCTCAGCCTACTCACGTAGCCTTTTCGTTTAGTCTACCTAGCCGTCTAATCAACTGCCTGTAGGCCACTTCTACCATTTACTTCTCCATCGGGAACCGATTTTCCCCGGCTTCTTCACTACTCCTTGATCTTCATTTGCATCCAAACCGCACTACATTCACATTGTTTTAACCTCTTCACATCCTCCTGGAGTAATTCCGAAGCCCCTATAAATAATCATCTTCTTCAGTTAGACTAGCCATCTAATCCTAATTCTCCAAACCATAGCCTCCGGTCCAGCGGTTCCAAATGGTGAAAGAGATCGAGATGCAGGTTTTAAGCGTCCAGCATGTCCTCGTCGAAGGCTCGTTGAGCATAGTTGCCATAGTCACCGACCACCCAAGGGTTGTTCGGAAGTGGATCAACAATGTATCCAACTCCCTCGAAAAGGTGGAGATGAATGTCATCGGTCTCGATGCAGAGTACACAGAGCGTGCCACTAGGAAGATCCAACGCGCCGCCGCCCTTCAGCTGAGCCTCGAAGATGATGTTTTGGTGTACCACATCATACACGCGTCCTCCATACCAGGTGAGCTTCACGATTTCTTGTCTCGGGAGGACATATACTTCTGTGGGGCAGCCATCACAGGGGACAAATAGAAGTTGGAGCCGTACAACCTTGATTTGAAAAGCATCACTGACCTACAAACCAGAATAAAAATTCTTGTAGAATATTGTGATAAACCGACACCATCCCTATTCGACGTAGCAAATTTTGTGCTAGGAACAAATCTTCAGAAGCGTGACGAGACGCTGGCATTAAGGTTGTCTAGATGGGAGAATTATACCTTGACGTACGAGCCGATAAAATATGCTGCCCTCGATGCCCGTGTGAGTTTAAAGATAGCTACAAGGTCCAGAGAGCTTGTTGCGAAGCCGTCTCCCACAGAAAATGAGAAGAAGAAGAAGAAGAAGAAGAAGAAGAAGAAGAAGAAGAAGAAGAAGAAGAAGAAGAAGAAGAAGAAGAAGATGCACCAGCAGCAGGGCATTATGGATGGATGAACTATTTCCTCTCTTGTAAAAAAATATTCCCTCTCTATGTATATTGATATACATGGACTATTTCGATGGTGTGCATGTCTTTGGAACAAGTAGTAGCGTGGGTCCGCTTGACTATAAGGAACTATTTATTTGCCTAGCTTTCTCTACTACTCCTTCCAGTGATCGGTATGCAATGCATGTGTCCGTAGACATGACAGCTTGTCCATGGAAGTTCAACTATGGTGACCATCACGTTTCATCCACTGCCACTCGCGATTCCCACGACACCGCTCCAACCCACGGCACCACGTCCCCCGACGTTCGCCTCACCCCTCTCGGCCGCACCGCCCCTCTGCCTTTGTGTGCATGACATGTGGGCCACCTTAAATGCGGCGAGCATCAAGTTTCTACCACAGCCGCACGTGATTCCCACGACGCCGCACGAACCCATGACACCACACGTCCCGCACCATCGAATTTTCATCCAGCGGCTGTGACACATTTCGTCCCGGGCATCAATCCTCAGTTGGAGTACTTCTATACTACAGGTAGTACCCGCCGGTGTGGCCATCTATGCCTCGTAACGCCCCGACGCCCAGCTGTGGCACCCTCGCCACGGCCACGCCACCACCGGCCGGTTCATCTCGAACGAGTGAGTCGTGAACCACACCACCACCATGAGAATGACATGTGGGCCAGCCGCATTTAAGTCCGCATGTCAATGACTCATAGGTCGGGCACTAAGCCACTAAAGTTCGGTCCCGTGGGCCCCGAGAGGGAAATGTAACTCCTACGGTAGGCCTTGTGGTGCTCCCGCAGTACGAGCTCGTGCCAAACCCGGAATTTGTTTCTTACTACTACCAACTACTAGTAAGGTACACGTGCATTGCACGCATGAGATTCTGGTGGTTTGTGCATTATGCTTCTACATGTGGAGTCTTCTAGATTCTACATGTGGCAGAATCTGGTGGAATGTAGATGATATCCAACGGCCAGTAGTGCTCGGATTTGCCATCTTTGTACCGTCGGATTGGCTTCATCCAACGACCAACTTTCAAAGTTATTCACACACTGTATAGGGGGTATAGATATAGATGTACCAGCCCATTGCAATGGATCCAAAGTATATCTGTTTAGTGGAGTGCACTCTAAACACACTATCTATTTATTTTTCTCTAACCTTTCGTAGCCATGCAACCAAGCCACATAAGCTTCATGGGTGCCCCCCACATCATATTATTCATAATACGTTGACAAAAAAAAGATAAATCGCCCAAAACAAGATCTTCCGGTTTTTTGTTCCTACGATGTTGTGTCGTGCACGTACCTACTAGTTGTATAGTGATAGTATTAGTTGTATAGTACAAACTTGGTACTAGTAGGAGTAGATTAGTACGGAATGCTCCTACTCTATCAACGAGCCCCATCTGACACCAAATTTCTTGGCTTCCGTGCTACAGCTAGATCTTCCCCTTGTTTCTGTTTTCCAACCCGGCGGCGGGCGGAGTGCGGTTTGCCAATAGTCGGTTTGCTCAACGATGGTCCCACATCAAAGTGAAAATGCTAGGCAACACGCCTTCCCTAAGCTATGTGTCGTGCCGGACGGGCCGTGGAGTACTCCCGATTCCCAGGCGTGTGTTGGGGGGAGTGCGACACGAACGCGGCAGGCCTTCTCCTTTTACTAGCAATGTGCATGTACGTTGCGACGGATCCAAAGTAGTAGAATAGTAGTACTTGTTCACAAACTTGAAATAAATCACTCTTGTTTTGATATACTCCTAATATATTACTCCGTTCCTAAATATTTGACTTTTTAGAGATTTCAAATGGACTATCACATACAGATTATATAGACATATTTTGAAGTGTAGATTCACTCATTTTGCTCCGTATGTAGTCACTTATTGAAATCTCTAGAAAGACAAATATTTAGGAACGGAGGGAGTACTTTTCACTCAAAACATATTTCTCGAGCTGTTTTGATCAGGTGAGGGAGGGATGTGGTTGCTTTCAAGATAATAAGGGGTTTTCTGCAAATTGGAGCAGAGAAGTGGGCTATTGTTGCAAAAATGCCACAACTTACCTCGCAGCCGTTAGATGCAGATCTAATCATCAGAAACGACGGATGGCAGACACACCACCATCAACAACTGAGTCTTTTATAGGAGTATATATATATTTCTTAGGCTGTTTTGATGAGGTGAGGGAGGGATGTGGTTGCTTTCAAAATAATAAGTTTTTTTTTAAAATTGGAGCAGAGAAGTGGACTATTGTTGCAAAAATGGCACAACTTACCTCACAGCCGTTAGATGCAGATCTAATGGTCAGAAACGACGGATGGCAGACACACCACCATCACCAACTTAGTCTTTTATAGGAGTAAGTAGGAGTAGAGAAACATGTATAAATTGTAACATTTTGGTTCTGCTCCTTGGCACGATCGATAGATAGAAATGACGATTGGAAACGCTAGGGCGGGGCTATTTCCACCAGATAAGCAGGGTACGTAGTAGCTAGGTTGGCGCATCGTCGGTTTGGTCACATGTTGTCCGACATGTTCTAGTGTTTCTAGCAAGATGCCCGCGCATTGCATGAAGTTGATGGAAAAGGTAAGCACAACTTATAAATTGACGGATGGAGTACTAGTTACAGTGATGCATATAATTAAGCAAAGGGATCGCACATGTCGGTATTGACTGGAACAAGAATGCAACAGCACAATAAGAATTAAGGCCACGATGATGATGCGGTCGCAGTGGTGGTTACAGAAGGCAAGAAGAAAGATGCATCCATCAACGTATGACCTCCTCCTCCTCAACTTAGTGCGCCGGGCCACCAACCGGCGGCTAAGGAGCGGCGGCTTTTGTGGCGAGGTCGAGGTGCTTCTCAGCAAAGGCATCCAAGGCTTCCAGCCGGTTGAGGAAGGCCAACGTTGTAGCGTCCTCACTGGCCTTGTAGATACCAATGTACACGATTTGCTCGTACACGTGGATGTGTAGGTCGACGAATTCTTGCAGGGCGAGGCGCCTCGCGGTGAGCGTGACCTCCAGGTGGACATTCTTCGTGGCGTCGGCGGGCAGTCGCAGGGCCACCAGTGCTTCAAACAGGTTCTGACCATGGAGGCCGATTAGGGTGGCAGGCAATGAGGAGCCCGGGCGCGCGGGCTGGAGGAGTACGGCGATGTCGTCCGCGAGCTTCTTGAGGACGGTGAACTTTTTGGTGGTGGCAACGATCATCTGGTCCAGCTGAGAGTCGTAGTTGGTGTCGACGGCTGCCATCCACCAGCCGGTCTCCAACACCGTCTGGAGACGATCCTCGGTGCCATGCCACAGGCCGACGCCGTGGACCATCTAGCATAGCCACTGGCCGCTCGCGCGCATCGCCGCCATGGGTCTGGAGTGAGCTCTTTTGCACTTAGTGTAGGTGTTTAGGCAAATGCTTAGGTGCATACGATGTGGTAGATGCATTGGAATGGAGAGGCACCATTATATGAGGGCAAACTGCATTGCATTCACATCGTGTGGCCTCTTTTCCTGATCCTCCTCCCATTACTTCCCTCATGCATTAATTGAAGGAGGATGCATTGATCGTTCAACATTTCGGGAACCGCTACTCCCTCCCTCGTCTGCATTAAAGCCGTATCGGGAACTGCATCACTCGTTGTCAAATCAAATAGTACTGCGTCGCCCGCTGCACGCCCGGCTGAACACTCCTCCTCACCTCCATCGAACCCCTCTGTTAAACCCGCATGCAAACCGAGAAACCTACTCCGGCCACACGTCCGTTCATGAGCGGGCCGGAATTAAACGCAACATCGGCAGAGCTCCTCCCGTCCGCCCTCAGTTCAAACTAGGCCAGACGCCGGCTAAGCTCCTACCGTCTGCCCTTTATTTACACGAGGCCACACAGACAGCGGGCAAGAATCGCACCCCTCCGCCGCTCCCCCATCTCCTCCTTCACCATTTTCTCCACTCTTCTGATGGCTTCCGAGGAGCCGTTCTCCGGCATATTACCCATCTGGGTGGCCCACCGAGCCCTCCGGATACGGGCGAGGCTGCTCGGTGCTTCACCAACCCCGCTTGTCCCAACGGAGCCAGTTGCCGCCCTAAGCAGGCGCGTGGTTCAGCAACTCGCCGCTCTAGTTCAGCTCGATGAGGAGTGGTGAGCTGCTCCACGCCGTCACGGCGGCGAGCACACTGGTACGGGCATCGTCGCTACCGCATCGTACCGCGTCACCAGTGTCTGCGGTGCCGTGCCTCCCGTGTCTGTGGGTGCGCCTCCCGTGCCTGCGGCAGCGCCATGCAGGCAGAGATAGAAGTCGGGTGCGTGGAGAGCGACGAGTGAGTGGCCAGCTTCTCCGTGTCCGCCGCCATCATCGAGGAGAAGTAGAACACGGGAGGCCGCCGCCACTTGGGTCCCATGAAGGCCACCGCCGAGGCGACGACTGCGCATTCAGGTGGTTTCTTTGCTTCTTCGTCTCTTCCGAGGACCTTCGTCGACCCCGCAAAGTATCTGCCCGACATGAGGAAGACAAAGGGATCCACGGGCGGCCATTTAGATTATGTACTCCCTCTCCAGCTGGCGGGAAATGTTTGTTCTAAGAATGGATAAATTGTATGTATCTATAACTAAAATAAGTCTAGATACATCCATTTCTAGGACAAGTATTTCTGGACGGAGGGAGTATTAATTATGCCAAGAGAGTCGGATTGGCACTGCTTAGTTCATGTAAATGTAATGAAATCCATCATGTTTATATGAAGATCCGGCTTTTTTAAACGAAATCCTTCATGCTTATATGAAATCAGTCCGTGTTTGCACGAATTTCATCTGGTTGGTTAGAGTTATGAAAATGTATGCCGCTAGCGTTTGATGTCGTCCTCCGCGGAAGGAAGCGGGAGGAAATTTGCCGGCTGTCGTTGGAGATGCTCTTATGCTGAAAATAATAGAGTGACATCCAATCCATTTGAGTTAATTACGTGTATGATTGTCCCTCTATAAAAAGTTAATTGCATGTACAGTGTACACGTGACTTGCAGGGTGGCTACAGCTTCGTACAGAAAGTTAAAAAGAAACAAGTCCATCCTTAATCTTGTATTCTAAGTACTCTGTGGGTTCCATTGTCAGTATAGTAGCGAAAGAAGTATATATTAAATAAGTAATATATAATATAAAAATCTAAAGTTAAAGACATAATTCGAACTCATGTCATCGCGTTGCGAGCATCCGGCGCTAACCAGTCTAGCACATTTTTGTTGTAGACCATGCTGGAGATATATCTCCATGTCTACTCTTATACTCCATCCGTTCCTAAATATTTATCTTTTTCAGATTTCAAATGGACTACCACATATGGATGTGTATGTAGACATATTTTATGGTGTAGATTCACTCATTTTGCTCCATATGTAGTCACTTGTTGAAATCTCTAATAAGACAAATATTTAGGAACGGAGGGAGTAGAAAACAGAGTTGGTGATGATGGTGTGCATGCCATCCTGCAATATAGGCCGTTGGATTTATATCTAACGGGTAGGAAGAAAACTATGGCAATTTTGCAAAAATATACCCACACCCCTCTCCACGTTCGTAAATACGGCCTTCCATCGTTCATCCTTTTCTCTCACAAGATAAACTACTCATACAAATGCATCTTGATGTTCCGTGCAACGCACGGGCATCTAGCTAGTTTCTTTTAAAATAGTTACTGCGATAATTGGGTTGAAGTGATATATTTTATGTCTGTCCTGAATGATTTCAGATTCACTAGTAGTAACAAAGAAAAGGTTGCCTTGTTAATTAACAGAAAACAGGGTGAAAACTATCACATGAGGCCGGTACAAACGAGGCACACTGGGTTCGGCGTCATCGTCACTACAGTTGTGCGCACGCGAGAAGTCTACATATCGAGGGGGCTACTAAGCGAGGCACATACACACAATGTTCGAGAGAGAAACCAATTGCCAGATTACGATCAAATCGAGTTGTTACCCTTCTGCTGCCATTGTTGGGGTGGGGGAGGGGGAGGGAGAGAAAGACCTATCGAGAGTGTGTGCGGTAGGCACAGAGGCACAACTAGCGAGTGTGTGTGTATGTGTGTGTGTGTTTGAAAGAGTAGTAGATAGATTACTATCAAGATCGAGGTGCCTCCCTACTCCTTCGGTGTCGGGTAGTGTGTATGCGTGTGTGTGTGTTTGAGAGAGAAGCCAGTCGATAGATTAGTATCAAGATCGAGGTGTCACCCTACTCCTTCGGTGTTGGGAAGTGTGTGTGTGTGGTTGTGTGGGTGTGGGTGTGTGTGTGTCGGGGGGGCAGTGACACTTACATATCCCTACTCTTATAAAAACAGAGTTGGTGATGATGGTGTTCCTGCCATCATGCAATATAGGCCATCCGATTTATACCCGACGGATAGGAAGGAAAGTGTGACAATTTTGCAAAATGATACCCACACCCCACTCCGCATTTGCAAATAAGGCATTCCCTCGTTCATCCTTTTCTCCCACAAGATAAACTACTCATACAAATGCATCTTGATGTTCGGTGCAACGCATGGGCATCTTGCTAGTAGGGAGAAGGAGTTTGTGTGACACATATCTAGCTATATTAAGGGATAGGTAGATAGCATTTGTGAGAGGCATACTTAAAGCATCATGAGGATAAACAAAATTGTGTGCATGCAAGTGCCGGAAAAATGAAGCGAGAAACAATGTGTGTGTGCGTGCGCTCGCGCGCGTATGTGTATGTGAGAGAGAGAGGGAGAGAGCGAAATCTCAAAACAAAAGATGCTTTGTTGGAATCCCATTGTATGTATTCATATGGTTTCAGAACTCGAGTTAACCTTAGGCATATGTGTGAGATACATTATTATACTTTGAGACATTAGTGGCTGTGGGTGGGCGGAATTAAAGGGGTGGGCGTGTTCGGCAGAGAGAGCGTGTGTGTTTCTGTGTGAGAGACTTGTAGGACGGGGTAGAAAGATGAATTCTAACCTTAACAGAGGGAGAGAAATACACGAAGTGCGCATGTGTGATTCCGATGCCCACAAGGAAATGAGATATGTATGCGTGTGAGAGAAATTGCACAATTCATTCACGTATCACTATCTAGCGATTGTGGACATGCATCGCTTGAACATAAATCAATATCTACTTCGTATCGTGGCCAAAGGTACAATATCGATTCAATAGTATAAAGATTGGACACTCATATATCACATTTTTTTCTATTTAAATAAACCTTTTCAGTTGTGCATGCCAAAGTTACAGTGATGTTTCTTCAAACAACCAATGTAGCTATCATGTACATGCACCATTGTTACTCTTGCATTCAAAATCATTAGTCTTGGATGATTTAAGGTTCTATTATGAAGCAATATATGTAATATTCATATATGAATTCAACGGGTACGCATTTTATGAAATGGAGGCTATGTAATCATATGAGGTAACACTTTTAAGTAGCGGACTACAATATCCATTTCTTTTTGTGCGCCTCTACACTAACACGGCAATGCATTATGTTTAAAGTAAATAACCAATTGCACTAAATTATCTATTTACATGAGAAATACATAGGCTGAGCGTTTGATCCCTTATTTTGTGAACGCGCCACTACACGCGTACGATAGGCCACGCCCGTGTGAACGTCCAAGTTATCGGTGCATCATCCCAAGTTATTGTCTTCTTTTCTAGGATGGACTTCATACCAGTTATTAACTGCTGACGTGTACCTCGTGTACACAGTCTCGCATGACCTTCCCGCTAGCACGGTCCAAAATTAGTTGAAACTGGATACGAACGATCCCGCGGGCGGCAAAATCTCCCGCCTCCTTCTAAAATTTCCACCACCTTAGTCTTTAGCATGCGAAATTCCCCTTTTGTCCTTGGTGCATGGAGACCAACAGTTACAATACCGCCCTCATCTACATAATAGGTCGGGGCTGCTTTGGTAACTTCCGGTTCCCCCCACTACACGGCACCCCCATTTCCTCTCTCGCTCCCGCAAAAACGACTAACTCCACAGCACTAGAGCATCTCACATCACGCCGTCCGTACTTCATCGGCCTTTCTCTCCTCCCCTCTCGACACCCTAGACTGCTCATCCACCGGCGTACCAGAGCCCATTCACTACCAGCGGCGTCCACCTCGCCGGATCTGCTTCTGTGGCCGCATCTATCCCTCCCACCTCCCTTAGAAACAAGTAGACTGCTCATCCACCACTATACCACAGCCCATTCAGTGTCGGCCTTGTCCACGGTGCTGGATCTTCTTTGCCGGTACTCTCGTCAACCGCAGCGCATGTGCAGCGGCTCATTCGTACTCCCCCACCTGAGACGCTTCGTCCACACACCCCGGAGCCGCCCCACCGACGCCTCGGTCGACGGCCTCTGATCTTCTTTGCCGACACCTTCCTCAACCCTACCGGAGCCGCTTTGCCGACACCATCATCAACCCCACCAGAGTAGCTTCGCCTATACCATTTTCAACCCTACAGTGGCCGCTTTGCCAACTCACAAGTCCACGGCCTCAGATCCGCTTCCTCGCACCCTCATCCAACCTACCGGGGCAGCTTTTAACGCCCCGTCCATGGCCGCGGATCCGCATCATCGACACCATCCTTAACCCAACCACCGGAGCAGCTTCACCTACGCCCTCGTCCATGGCCACAGATCCGCTTCGCCCAAACTGTAGTCCACCCTACCAGAGCCGCTCCACAAACACCCTACTCGACGGTTCTAGGTCTCCTTACCGGACCCCGACAGCCAGCGTAGCATCATCACCCTTGATGTTTCTAACCTGATTCCCACCGTCTGGCAAGATGCCAAGCACCCACCATGGCCTAGGTACTTGTCACCTTTACACCCGTCCAGCATCACCTGCCCGATGTACTTCAAATATACTAACAAGTCGCCGTTACCTGTTATGCAGCTAGCAAAAACTACAAGGACGATGTTTCTTCTAGATCTAACAGCTTGGCCAACCAAGATCCTGGACCGAGGCATTACTATGATCTTGTAAGCGTGTATCTCTCTCTTGTATTGTTCTGTGCCTGCGAGCGTGCTTTGCTAGGATTTTCGACCAGTAATCCCTTTGTGCAGACAATGATTTCTACTACTAGCTGCTAACTTAGATATGTGGATGTCATACATGATACTGCCTCGTACCTCCGTTCCTAAATATAAGTATTTCTAGAGATTCCACTATAGGCTACATACGGAGCAAAATGATTGAATCTGCACTCGAAAATGCATCTATATACATCTGTATGTGGTCCATGCTGGAATCTCTACATAGACATATATTTAGGAATAGAGGCAGTACATTACACAAAATAGTAGGTGGCATGTAGGAATTCCAGTACACTACATTAGGCTCCCTTAGTGTGCCTCCTAGTCCATCACACAGAGTCATGGCTAGTTTATGCTACGCACACAATCATTAATTGGTGGTTTAAATATGCGCAAGGGATATGCAATGTATTATCATGTAGAGATGTCTGAAATTAGCCGTGTCAACTTGCAGATAGGGTTACACAATGAAAGAGTACAAGATGTATGTGTCAATTTCATGGAACATCGGAAAAAAAGGAGAGCCAGCGGTGAGCCTATACAGTGTGCTATGGTACGTCACTCCTCCATTGCAATCATCGTGACATGTTATTTGTATGTCAGTTCTATTGGCCAAGTTTCTTAGGGACAGTTATTACGAGTTATCCTAAGAAAATAAGGACATGTGAATATAAGCTCCATGTAATAAGCCAACCAGTTCTTTTCATTGCGTTTTCAGCTTATCTTTGGTGTGATCAGTGAAAAGTCTATATTGTATTATATTTTTTCATTTTGCTGCCCATATGAAAATTAATTTGACTTGCAAACATCACAAACTGAACCCAGTGCAGTAATTAATATGATAGGAAAACAGACCAGCACTATTTGCTCAAAATGCAAATACAAAGATACCATCTACTTGGCACAATCTACTTTGGTCAATGTTTTCCATAGAGATCCCATTGCCTAATTTAAACAAAAATGCATGACCATCACTGTTTGCTTTGATTACTTGCTGTTCTTGACCTAACACTCTAATAGAGCTTGTCAATGATATAAACACTAAGGGCTGCTGTAGTGGGGCCTTTTCTAACTCATAGGTGACATAAAGGTTTGGCTGTGCACTAAAGTAGGCTCTCTAAGAGTACCTGGAGATCCAATTCGAAGGTATGCCTAGTTTTTACATAGTGCAGACATAGTAAATGCTCATTTCATTGTGTGCAAGTGCAAGAGATGCGGCATGTTTCATTATGTGGTGTTGTTTTGTTATAATCTCATCCTTTTGTGTTCACAGACTGGAAAGTATGCATATTTATCTTCCAAGGAGACGAGTAACTAGTTTGTGTCACCTTGCAGAGGGGTGCAATGAAGATAAGATTGAGGATTTCCAAGTACAAGATGTTAGGAAGGAGCCTTGCAAGAGAAGTAGGAGCTGCGCTGAGCCTCTTCAATCTGTTAAGGTAAGTCACTGTATCCAACTCAACAGTTCAATTCCTTGTTTGTTTCAGGCATAGTTAATTTGCTCTTTTCAATTGCTTTATTTGTCCTCAGTTAATGAGATGCCCAAAGAATGATGCCTGATGTTGGGTACTTGTATAACTATTAGTTGACATAATAAAAGGCCTTACCATTTAATTACTCTGCCGAAGTGTGCCTGAAGCTTTGAAGTCTATTAACCAACTATTATTGAATGAGGCTCACAATCTAGTTTATACCAGGCTAATGATTGCATAGTTTTGCTTGTTGTAGTATGTTTGTATGGAATCCTCTGCTGTTCATTATGATCCCTAAGACTTTAATTGAGCTACAGAATGGCCAACTGCTTGCTTACTTCTACACAACGTGTTGTCTAAATTTGTAACTTGTCTGTGTTTTGGATTGGGCCCCAACATCATGCTCCTCTGGTGAGCTAAGAGAGATTTCTGTATGCAGACTGCACAGACTACCTTTTATAATTTTTAAAATATCACCTGCTTATGCTTCATGACATGTAACATTATTGTTAGTCCTATTTTGCCATGTACAAAATAGTCTGTCTTGCTCGCTTAACTGTTGTAACTATATTTTTGCCCTAGTCATGTGTAATTACAATAACATTTCAGGATGAAGTGACATCAACACAAAGATATGCGAGCAGTGCGGCATGGCCGTTACCGAATGATTATGGATTGGAATTGGAATGTGCTGATGTTCTCGAGCATCAACTAGAGGTGGCAAGACAACGTGTACATGATTCTGAACGTACAATCAACAAGTTGAGACTGGACATGCAGGTATTAGATGCAGGAGTCAAAAAAAATGAAACAAGACAGTGAGGTAACAATGAAGGAATTGGAGATTTTGCAGACTGGAATTTGTGCTATGTAAATCCGGCCAATCCTATTTTCTGAAGATATTATAGTTCAAGTGGTAAGTTATGTTGATGAGCGTCCATGATGTATGAGATGTATTTTCCCAGTGTATGTACTTTGTTGTTTGTGTATGCTTTATTATCACTGGTGCCGAACCATAATGCCCAGTGGGTATAATCGCCTGTAATTTCTTTATTGTATAGTGTAGGATTATTCTACGTTTCTATGCCTTAGTCTCTTTATTGTATAGTGTATGTTTTTTAGAAGTGATAGTATAGAGTAGGATAATTCTTTGAATATGCTATATCATTCAAACGGGGGCCAACTCACGCAAACGTTGTAGTGACCATGGCCCTCCACAGGCCGTACAATCCATGGGCCATCTACGGGACGGACGATCCATGGCCTTTTATGGCTGTCGGATTCGTGGGCCTTCTATGGGCTGTCGGATCCGTGGGCCTTCTATTGGCTATCGGACCCATGGGCCTTCTATGGGCCAGCGAATCCATGGGCCTTCTATGGGCCGTCGGATCAATGGGCCTTCTATGGGTCGTCGGGTCAATGGGCCTTCTACGCCCCGTAGGATCCATGGGCCTTCTACGGGCCGTCTCATCTATGGGCCTTGTACGGGCCGTATAAGGGGCCGTAAACGGGCTAGAGTGGAAATCGTACGTTTTATGGGCTGACCATAACGGGCTGTTAATAGGCCATATTTGATGATGCTATGAAAATGGCCCAACGTATTAACGGGCCACAAACGGGCCGACTGTAACCACTGGCTGAATTTGGCCCACAAGCAGAAAATGACAGTAAAGGGCAGAAAGTAAACGAATGCTGGAAATGAGCCCAAGAATAAATGGGCCCTGAGAAGGCCAAAAGATAACATGGGCTGGAAATGGCCCAACGGAATAATGGGCCATTAATGGGTATAAAGTGATACACTGTTCATTACGGGCCAGATTTACCACGGGCCATTAATGGGCCGAGTGTTACTAAGGGCCTATATGGGCCAAAAGACGTCATGGGCCATACATGGGCCAGCAGTTAAAATGGGCTGGAATTATATTGGACGGCCCAGATGACGCTAGTGGGCCTAATTCGGGTAGGCCGTAAACGGGCCCTGGGTTAGCGGGCTGTAAATGGGCTATATGCGAACATGTCATTAACAGGCTTGCCGTGGGCCGGGCCACCACCTTTTGACCAAGTCAAACGGGCCGGCCTTTTCACAGGAATGGGCCTCTGTTGGGCCGTGCCACGTGTCGATGTATCATAGGCGCTTTGGGTCCAATGAGTAGATGACGCTACTGGGCCTAATTCGGATAGGCCGTAAATGGGCCCTGGGTTAGCGGACTGTAAATGGGCTATATGCGAACATGCGTTAACAGGCTTGCCGTGGGTCGGCCCGCCACCTTTTGACCAAGTCAAACGGGTCGGCCTTTTCACAGGAATGGGCCTCTGTTGGGCCGTGCCACGTGTCGACGTATCATAGGCGCTTTGGGTCCAATGAGTGGATGACATCTGTCCCAACGGTGAGCCGACACGTGTTTCCTCCAGCCAATGATGATTTGACACATGGAAAATCCCCATTGGTCGGGGCTGTTAACGGGTTATCGGATCCAAAACCGGACCCGATAGCTTAACGGCGTTCCGTTACGGTGGATGCCACGTGTCGGTCACCCTTGACGAAACCACTTCTGTGATGCGCGATTTATCATCATGGAAGTGGACATTTCCGTGATGATAATTTTGGTAATGTCATGGAACACTTCTACGACAGCACAGGTATGACTATCTTGATTCTGTCATAAATTTGTCATGGATGTACATGCATGACAAAAAACATGACCTACTGTGACAAACATGTATCATCACAGAAGTGTATTTTTTTGTAGTGCCACCTCGGGTGTCCCCCGGACCGCCTCTTTGCTCTATAAATACCCAAATATTTCAGAAACCCTAGGGGAGTCGACAGAATTTCGATCCAGCCGCTGTAGAGTCCAGAACCACCAGATCCAATATAGACACCATCACGGAGGGGTTCACCACTTCCATTGGTGCCTCTCCGATGATGCGTGAGTATTTCCTTGTAGACCTATGGGTCCATAGTCAGTAGCTAGATGGCTTCATCTCTCTCTTTTGATTATCAATACAATGGTCTCTTGGAGATCCATATGATGTAACTCTTTTGCGGTGTGTTTGTTGGGATCCAATGAACTTTGAGTTTATGATCAGATCTATCCTTTTATATCCATGAAAGTTATTTGAGTCTTCTTTTGATCTCTTATATGCATGATTGCTTATAGCCTCATATTTCTTCTCCGATATTGGGTTTTGTTTGGCCAACTTGATCTATTTATCTTGCCATGGGAAGAGGTGCTTTGTAGTGGGTTCGATCTTACGGTGCTTGATCCCAGTGACAGAAGGGGAACCGACATGTAAGTATCGTTGCTACTAAGGACAAAATGATGGGGGTCTATTTCTACATAAATAGATCTTGTCTACATCATGCCATCGTTCTTATTGCATTACTCCGTTTCTCCATGAACTTAATACACTAGATGTTGGAAATATGCCCTAGAGGCAATAATAAATGGTTATTATTATATTTCCTTGTTCATGATAATTGTCTGTTATTCATGCTTGAATTGTATTGTACGGAAACAGTGATACATGTGTGAATACATAGACCACAACGTGTCCCTGGTAAAGCCTCTAGTTACTAGCTCGTTGATCAACAGATGGTCACGGTTTCCCGACCGTGGACATTGGACGTCATTGATAACGGGATCGCATCATTAGGAGAATGATGTGATGGACAAGACCCAATCCTAAGTCTAGCACAAGATCGTGTAGTTCGTAATGCTAAAGCTTTTCCAATGTCAAGTATTCTTTCCTTAGACCATGAGGTTGTGCAACTCCCGGATCCCGTAGGAATACTTTGGGTGTGCCAAACGTCACAACGTAACTGGGTGGCTATAAAGGTACGCAACGGGTATCTCCAAAAGTATCTGTTGGGTTGGCACGAACCGAGACTGGGATTTGTCACTCCGTATGACGGAGAGGTATCTCTGGGCCCACTCGGTAAGACATCATCATAATGAGCTCAATGTGACTAAGGAGTTAGTCACGGGATGATGTATTACGGAATGAGTAAAGAGACTTGCCATGACGAGATTGAACAAGGTATCGGTATACCGATGATCGAATCTCGGGCAAGTACTATACCGATAGACAAAGGGAATTGCATATGGGATTAAGTGAATCCTTGACATCGTGGTTCATCTGATGAGATCATCGAGGAACACGTAGGAACCAACATGGGTATCCAGATCCCGCTGTTGGTTATTGATCGGAGAGTCATCTCGGTCATGTCTACGTGTCTCCCGAACCCGTAGGGTCTACACACTTAAGGTTCGCTGACGCTAGGGTTGTAGAGATATATGCACACGGTAACCCGAATGTTGTTCGGAGTCCCGGATGAGATCTCGGACGTCATGATGAGTTCCGTAATGGTCCGGAGGTAAAGAATTATATATAGGAAGTCTAGTTTCGGCCATCGGGAGAGTTTCGGGGGTCACCGGTAGTGTACCGGGACCACCGGAAGGGTCCCGGGGGTCAACCGGGTGGGGCCACAAATCCCAGAGGGCCCCATGGGCCGTAGGGGGAGGGGAACCAGCCCATAGTGGGCTGGCGCACCCCCTTGGGCCTCCCCAGTGCGCCTAGGGTTGGGAACCCTAGGGGTGGGGGCGCCCCTCTTGCCTCGGGGGGCAAGCCTTCCCCCTTGGTCGCCGCCCCCTAGGAGATTGCATCTCCTAGGGTCGCCGCCCCCCTGGCCCCTATATATAGTGGGGGGGATAGGGCAGCCTCACCCTTGTCCCTGGCGCCACCCTCCCCCCGTTACACCTCTCCCTCCTCCCGTAGGTGCTTGGCGAAGCCCTGCAGAATTTCCGTTGCATCCACCACCATGCCGTCGTGCTGCTGGATCTCCATCAACCTATCCTCCCCCTTGCTGGATCAAGAAGGAGGAGACGTCGCTGCACCGTATGTGTGTTGAACGCGGAGGTGTCGTCCGTTCGGCGCTGGGATCATCGATGATTTGGATCACGACGAGTACGACTTCATCATCCACGTTCTCTTGAACACTTCCGCTCGTGATCTATAAAGGGTATGTATATGCACTCCTTTCACCTCGTTGCTAGATGACTCCTTAGATTGATCTTGGTGAAGCGTAGGAATTTTTTTGAATTCTGCTACGTTCCCCAACAGTGGCATCAGAGCTAGGTATTTGCGTAGCATCTTGCACGAGTAGAACACAAAGCAGTTATGGGCGTAGATTTGTTCAATTCTCTTGCCGCTACTAGTCCAATCTTGATTCGGCGGCATCGTGGGATGAAGCGGCCCGGACCGACCTTACATGTATGCTTACGTGAGACAGGTTCCATCGACTGACATGCACTAGTTGCATAAGGTGGCTAGCGGGTGTCTGTCTCTCCCACTTTAGTCGGATCGGATTCGATGAAAAGGGTCCTTATGAAGGGTAAATAGAAATTGACATATCACGTTGTGGTTTTGGCGTAGGTAAGAAACGTTCTTGCTAGAAACCTATAGCAGCCACGTAAAACTTGCAATAACAATTAGAGGACGTCTAACTTGTTCTTGCAGCATGTGCTATGTGATGTGATGTATGAGATTGATCATGTTCTTGTAATAGGAATCACGACTTGCATGTCAATGAGAATGACAACCGGCAGGAGCCATAGGAGTTGTCTTATTTATTGTATGACCTGCGTGTCACTGAATAACGCCATGTAATTACTTTACTTTTTTGCTAAATGTTAGCCATAGTAGTAGAAGTAATATTTGGCGAGACGACTTCATGAAGACACGATGATGGAGATCATGATGATGGAGATCATGGTGTCATACCGGTGACAAAGATGATCATGGTGCCCCGCAGATGATGCCCCGCAGATGAAGATCAAAGGAGCAAAATGATATTGGCCATATCATGTCACTTTATTTGATTGCATGTGATGTTTATCATGTTTATGCATCTTATTTGCTTAGAACGACGGTAGTAAATAAGATGATCTCTCACTAAAATTTCAAGAATTGTGTTTCCCCTAACTGTGCACCGTTGCTAAGGATCGTTGTTCCGAAGCACCACGTGATGATCGGGTGTGATAGGCTCTAACGTTCGCATACAACGGGTGTAAGCCAGATTTACACGCGCAATACACTTAGGGTTCACTTGACGAGCCTAGCATGTACAGACATGGCCTCGGAACACGGAAGACCGAAAGGTCGAACATGAGTCGTATAGAAGATACGATCAACATGAAGATGTTCACCGTTGATGACTAGTCCATCTCGATGATCGGACACGGCTTAGTCGATTCGGATCATGTTTCACTTAGATGACTAGAGAGATGTCTATCTGAGTGGGAGTTCATTAAATTTGATCAGATGAACTTAATTGTCATGAACTTAGTCTAAATTCTTTACAATATGTCTTGTAGATCAAATGGCCCACGCTCATGTCACCCTCAACTTCAACGCATTCCTAGAGAAATCCAAGCTGAAAGACGATGATAGCAACTATACGAATTGGGTCCGTAACCTGAGGATCATCCTCATAGCTGCCAAGAAAACTTATGTCCTAGAAGCACCGCTAGGTGACGCTCCCGCCCCGGCAAACCAAGATGTTATGAACGCTTGGCAGTCGCGTTGTGATGATTACTCCCTGGTTCAGTGCGGCATGCTCTACAGCTTAGAATCGGGGCTCCAAAAGCGTTTTGAGCACCACGGAGCATATGAGATGTTCCAAGAGCTGAAAATGGTATTCCAAGCTCATGCCCGAGTTGAGAGATATGACGTCTCCAACTCATTCTACAGTTCTAAGATGGAGGAGAATAGTTCTGTCAGCGAGCACATACTCAAATTGTCTGGGTTGCACAATCGCTTGTCTCAGTTGGGAATGAATCTCCCAGACGAAGCGGACATTGACAGAATCCTTCGGTCGCTCCCACCTAGCTACAAGAGCTTCGTGTTAAACTTCAATATGCAAGGGGTGGAGAAGTCCATTCCCGAAGTGTATTCAATGCTGAAATCAGCGGAGGTGGAGATCAAGAAAGAGCATCAAGTGTTGATGGTGAATAAAACCACTAAGTTCAAGAAAGGCAAGGGTAAGAAGAACTTCAAGAAGGACGGCAAAGGAGTTGCCGCGCCCGGTAAGCCAGTTGCCGGGAAGAAGCCAAAGAATGGACCCAAGCCTGAGACTGAGTGCTTTTATTGCAAGGGAACGGGTCACTGGAAGCGGAACTGCCCCAAATACTTAGCAGATAAGAAGGCCGGCAACGTCAAAGGTATATATGATATACATGTTATTGATGTGTACCTTACCAGCGCTCGTAGTAGCTCCTGGGTATTTGATACCGGTGCAGTTGCTCACATTTGTAACTCAAAGCAGGAGCTGCGGAATAAGCGGAGACTGGCAAAGGACGAGGTGACGATGCGCGTCGGGGATGGTTCCAAGGTCGATGTGATCACCGTCGGCACACGGCCTCTACATCTACCCCCGGGATTAGTTTTAAACCTTAATAATTGTTATTTAGTACCAGCTTTGAGCATGAACATTGTATCTGGATCTCGTTTAATGCGAGATGGCTACTCATTTAAATCCGAGAATAATGGTTGTTCTATTTATATGAGAGATATGTTTTATGGTCATGCCCCGCTGGTCAATGGTTTATTCTTGATGAATCTCGAACGTGATGTTACACATATTCATAGTGTGAATGCCAAAAGATGTAAAGTTGATAATGATAGTCCCACATACTTGTGGCATTGCCACCTTGGTCATATTGGTGTCAAACGTATGAAGAAGCTCCATGCAGATGGACTTCTGGAGTCTCTTGATTATGAATCATTTGACACGTGCGAACCATGCCTCTTGGGCAAGGTGACCAAGACTCCGTTCTCTGGAACAATGGAGCGAGCGACCAACTTATTGGAAATCATACATACCGATGTGTGCGGTCCAATGAGTGTTGAAGCTCGCGGAGGCTATCGTTATGTTCTCACCCTCACAGATGACTTAAGTAGATATGGGTATGTCTACTTGATGAAGTACAAGTCTGAGACCTTTGAAAAGTTCAAGGAATTTCATAATGAGGTTGAGAATCAACGTGACAAAAAAATAAAGTTCTTACGATCAGATTGTGGGGGTGAATATTTAAGTCACAAATTTGGCACGCACCTAAGGAACTGTGGAATTGTTTCACAATTGACACCGCCCGGAACACCTCAGCGCAACGGTGTGTCCGAACATCGTAATCGTACTCTGTTGGACATGGTGCGATCTATGATGTCTCTTACTAACTTACCGCTATCTTTTTGGGGATATGCTTTAGAGACTGCCGCATTCACTTTAAATAGGGCTCCATCAAAATCCGTTGAGACGACACCGTATGAACTTTGGTTTGGCAAGAAACCTAAGCTGTCGTTTCTGAAAGTTTGGGGTTGCGATGCTTATGTCGAGAAACTTCAACCTGAAAAGCTCGAACCCAAATCGAAAAAATGCGTCTTCATAGGATACCCAAAGGAAACGATTGGGTACACCTTCTACCTCAGATCCGAAGGCAAGCTCTTTGTTGCCAAGAATGGATCCTTTCTAGAGAAAGAGTTTCTCTCGAAAAAAGTGAGTGGGAGGAAAGTAGAACTTGATGAGGTGACAGTCACCCCTTCCGAACCGGAAAGTAGCGCAGCACAGGAAATTGTTCCTGAGGTGCCTGCACCGACTGGGGAGGAAGTTAATGATGATGATCATGAAGATTCAGATCAAGTTACTACTGAACTTCGAAGGTCCACAAGGACACGTTCCGCACCAGAGTGGTGCGGCAACCCTATCATGGAAATCATGTTGTTAGACAACGGTGAACCTTCGAACTATGAAGAAGCGATGGTGGGCTCGGATTCCAACAAATGGCTTGAAGCCATGAAATCCGAGATAGGATCCATGTATGAAAACAAAGTATGGACTTTGGTGGACTTGCCCGATGATCGGCACGCCATAGAAAATATATGGATATTTAAGAAGAAGACTGACGCGGATGGTAATGTGACCATATATAAGGCTCGGCTTGTCGCTAAAGGTTATCGACAAGTTCAAGGGATTGACTACGATGAGACTTTCTCTCCCGTAGCGATGCTGAAGTCCGTCCGAATCATGTTAGCAATTTCCGCATTCTATGATTATGAGATATGGCAAATGGACGTCAAAACGGCATTCCTTAATGGCTTCCTCAAGGAAGAGCTGTATATGATGCAGCCGGAAGGTTTTGTTGATCCTGAGAATGCTAATAAGGTATGCAAGCTCCAGCGCTCGATCTATGGGCTGGTGCAAGCATCTCGGAGTTGGAATATTCGCTTTAATGATGTGATCAAAGCGTTTGGTTTTATACAGACTTGGGGAGAAGCCTGTATTTACAAGAAAGTGAGTGGGAGCTCTGTAGCATTTCTCATATTATATGTGGATGACATGTTGCTGATGGGAAATGATGTAGAATTCTTGGAGAGCATAAAGGCCTACTTGAATAAGAGTTTTTCAATGAAGGACCTTGGAGAAGCTGCTTACATATTAGGCATCAAGATCTATAGAGATAGATCGAGACGCCTCATTGGTCTTTCACAAAGCACATACCTTGATAAGATATTGAAGAAGTTCAATATGGATCAGTCCAAGAAAGGGTTCTTGCATGTATTGCAAGTTATGAGATTGAGCACGACTCAATCCCCGACCACGGTAGAAGATAGAGAAAAGATGAGTGTCATCCCCTATGCCTCAGCCATAGGTTCTATTATGTATGCCATGCTGTGTACCAGACCTGATGTGAACCTTGCCATAAGTTTGGTAGGGAGGTACCAAAGTGATCTTGGTATGGAACACTGGACAGCGGTCAAGAACATCCTGAAGTACCTGAAAAGGACTAAGGATATGTTTCTCGTTTATGGAGGTGACAAAGAGCTCGTCATAAAGGGTTATGTCGATGCTAGCTTCGACACAGATCTGGATGACTCCAAGTCACAAACCGGATACGTGTATATTTTGAATGGTGGGGCAGTCAGCTAGTGCAGTTGCAAGCAGAGCGTCGTGGCGCATTCTACATGTGAAGCGGAGTACATAGCTGCTTGCGAAGCAGCGCAGGAAGGAGTCTGGATGAAGGAGTTCATCACCGACATAGGAGTCATTCCAAGCGCGTCGAGCCCGATGACTCTCTTCTGTGACAACACTGGAGCTATTGTCATTGCCAAGGAGCCCAGGTTTCACAAGAAGACCAAGCACATCAAGCGCCGTTTCAACTCCATCCGAAATTATGTTCAAGATGGAGACATAGATATTTGTAAAGTGCATACGAATCTGAATGTCGCAGACCCGTTGACTAAACCTCTTCCATGAGCAAAACATGATCAACACTAGAACTCTATGGGTGTTCGATTCATCACAATGTAACTAGATTATTGACTCTAGTGCAAGTGGGAGACTGTTTGAAATATGCCCTAGAGGCAATAATAAATGGTTATTATTATATTTCCTTGTTCGTGATAATTGTCTGTTATTCATGCTTGAATTGTACTGTACGGAAACAGTGATACATGTGTGAATACATAGACCACAACGTGTCCCTGGTAAAGCCTCTAGTTACTAGCTAGTTGATCAACAGATGGTCACGGTTTCCTGACCATGGACATTGGATGTCATTGATAACGGGATCACATCATTAGGAGAATGATGTGATGGACAAGACCCAATCCTAAGCCTAGCACAAGATCGTGTAGTTCGTAATGCTAAAGCTTTTCCAATGTCAAGTATTTTTTTCCTTAGGCCATGAGGTTGTGCAACTCCCGGATACCGTAGGAATACTTTGGGTGCGCCAAACGTCACAACGTAACAGGGTGGCTATAAAGGTACGCAACGGGTATCTCCGAAAGTATCTGTTGGGTTGGCACGAACCGAGACTGGGATTTGTCACTCCGTATGACGGAGAGGTATCTCTGGGCCCACTCGGTAAGACATCATCATAATGAGCTCAATGTGACTAAGGAGTTAGTCACGGGATGATGTATTATGGAACGAGTAAAGAGACTTGCCATGACGAGATTGAACAAGGTATCGGTATACCGACGATCGAATCTCGGGCAAGTACTATACCGATAGACAAAGGGAATTGCATACGGGATTAAGTGAATCCTTGACATCGTGGTTCATCCGATGAGATCATCGAGGAACACGTAGGAACCAACATGGGTATCCAGATCCCGTTGTTGGTTATTGACCGGAGAGTCATCTCGGTCATGTCTACGTGTCTCCCGAACCCGTAGGGTCTACACACTTAAGGTTCGGTGATGCTAGGGTTGTAGAGATATATGCACACGGTAACCCGAATGTTGTTCGGAGTCCCGGATGAGATCTCGGACGTCACGAGGAGTTCCGGAATGGTCCGGAGGTAAAGAATTATATATAGGAAGTCTAGTTTCGGCCATCGGGAGAGTTCCGGGGGTCACCGGTAGTGTACCGGGACCACCGCAAGGGTCCCGGGGGTCCACCGGGTGGGGCCACCCATCCCGGAGGGGCCCATGGGCCGTAGGGGGAGGGGAACCAGCCCATAGTGGGCTGGCTCACCCCCTTGGGCCTCCCCTGCGCCTAGGGTTGGGAACCCTAGGGGTGGGGGCGCCCCCTTGCCTTGGGGGCAAGCCTTCCCCCTTGGCCGCCGCCCCCCCTAGGAGATTAGGGCCGGTGCCCCCCTGGCCCCTATATATAGTTGGGGGAGAGAGGGCAGCCGCACCCTTGTCCCTGGCGCCTCCCTCCCCCCCGTTACACCTCTCCCTCCTCCCGTAGGTGCTTGGCGAAGCCCTGCAGAATTTCCATTGCATCCACCACCACGCCGTCGTGCTGCTGGATCTCCATCAATCTCTCCTCCCCCCTTGCTGGATCAAGAAGGAGGAGATGTCGCTGCACCGTACGTGTGTTGAACGCGGAGGTGTCGTCCGTTCGGCGCTGGGATCATCGGTGATTTTGATCACGACGAGTATGACTCCATCATCCACGTTCTCTTGAACGCTTCCGCTCGCGATCTACAAAGGGTATGTAGATGCACTCCTTTCACCTCATTGCTAGATGACTCCTTAGATTGATCTTGGTGAAGCGTAGGAATTTTTTTTGAATTCTGCTACGTTCCCCAACACTAGATGCATGTTGGATAGCGGTCGATGTGTGGAGTAATAGTAGTAGATGCACGCAGGAGTCGGTCTACTAATCTTGGACGTGATGCCTATATAATGATCATTGCCTAGATATCGTCATGATTATTTGAAGTTTTATCAATTGCCCAGCAGTAATTGTTTTCCCACCGTTTGCTATTTTCATGAGAGAAGCCACTAGTGAAATCTACGCCCCGAGTCTCTTTCTCATATTATTTGCATTTGCGATATTTTTTCCTTCGCTTTTATTTTCAGATCTACTAAACCACAACCCAAAAATACTTTGCTGCAATTTATGTTATTTATCAATCAACCTATCAATATTTACAACTCTATCACGTCCGTTACCCGAAAGGGATTGACAACCCCTTTTACACGTCCGGTTGCGAGTATTTGTTATTTGTGTGCAGGTGTTGTTTACGTTGTGTTGCTTGATTCTCCTACTGGATCGATAACCTTGGTCTCATCACTGAGGGAAATACCTGCTGCTGCTATACTGCATCATCCCTTCCTCTTTGGGGAAATACCGACGTAGTTCTAGCAGTCATCATCCACGTATAGGATTTGCAAAAATACATGTGGATGCAGGTGTGCTTCATGACAGAGGAGGAGCGGCTGTAGCTGTATGCTGTGACAGTAATGGCCACTACTTGGGTAATTCTGCCCTAGTCATTGAGGGGGTCGTTGGTCCTGCATCCCTGGAAGCAATAGCATGCAGAGAAAGGATTGCCCTGGCCGAAGATCTCAACATGCAAGATTTTGTTATTGCATATGATTCCAAACAAGTTGTCTCAAATATTATGAAGGGGATTAGAGGTAGATTTGGTGCTATAGTTAGTGAGATTAATATCAAGCTAGCTCAGTTTCATTGTAACCTAACTTTAGAGAGTCGTGCTGCCAATTATGAAGCATATTTTGAAATGTTTAAATTGTTGTTTGCATTTCTTTTGCATAAATGACATGCTAAAATGGTTTATTTCATAACTAAATAACCGTAGCTCCGAATTAAATAAACTTTATATGTAAATGGGGTAGAAAAATGCATAGATTAACATTGTGCACTAACTTTGCATGTTTCACAACTCTAAAACATGGTTCTAGGCAGAACAATACCAAATTCGAAATATGCATATGAGGATTTTCCGGAATTGTTGTTTGTTGTTTCCGGCCTCATTAAAAATGCCTAAATGTGTAGTTTACTTATGCTTCACCTCTTTCCATGTTTAACAACATTTAAACTTGTTGAGTTCATAACGAGCGCAAACTATGTAACTGAATGTGGTGTTTCGTCAATATGCACCCCGTTGCATATTGAGATTCACTTAATTTGTAGTATTGTTTGTTGCACTTTGTTATGCCATGCCTCATTAAACCGAACATGCATCATACTTGGTTGTGCATCATGCCATGTGTATGCTTGTGTGTTTACCATGTCGCTTGCTTCTTTCCAGTGTTGCTTCTTAGTTTCGGTAACGTTTCAGATTGTGAGGATTCGTTCGACTACGTCCGTTCGTATACTTCATGGACTCGGTCTTCTTCCTAGCGGGATCTCAGGCAAGATGATCATTACCTTGGATATAACTACTATCTTTGCTTTGCTAGTTGTCTCAATGCTATCGCTATGTCGCGCTACCTACCACTTGTTGTCAACCTCCCAATATGCCATGAAACAACCTCTAACATTTTTCACTTTCCTAGCAAACCATTGTTTGGCTATGTTATCGCTTGCTCAGCCCCTCTCATAGCGTTGCTAGTTGCATGTCAGTGTAGGTTGTTCCATGTTGGGACATGAATACCGTGGGATATCACAATATCTCTTATTTAATTAATGAATCTACATACTTAGTAATTGGTGGAAGGCTCGACCTTTTGCTTGGTGTTTTGTTCCACTCTTGCCGCCCTAGTTTCTGTCATACCGGTGTTATGTTCCTTGATTTGCGTTCTTTACACGGTCGGGGTTTATGAGGCCCCTTTGACAGTTCGCTTTGAGTAAAACTCTTCCAGCAAGGCCTAACTTTGGTTTTACCATTTGTCTAATAATAACTAAAACTTGCATAGGGACCGACTAGCACACGAGGATAATTAATCAACAATCCGGGCCAGTGCTCCTCATTAGCGTTGGTCCAAACCGGGCAGCCCACGGGGCTACCACGAGGTAACTCGAGGTTTGGTTTTACTCGTAGCTTGTCCTATCCGATCGTGGCCTGAGACGAGATACGCACGGCTCCTATCGGGGTGTTGACACGTCGGGAGGTCTTGCTGGTTTTGTTTTACCATTGTCGAAATGTCTTGTGCACCGAGATTCTGAGATTGATCGGGTTGTCTCAGGATGGAGGTTTTTCCTTTGTGGATCGTGAGAGTTTGTTATGAACTAAGTTGGGACACCCCTGCAGGGTTTAATCTTTTCGGAATCCGTGCCCACGGTTATGTGGAGACTTGAAAATTTATAATATCCGGTTGTGGAGAACTTGACACTAAACTCGAAATAAAATACACCATCCGCGTGCGCAACCGTGACCATCTCTTTTCTAGAGAGTTCGGAAAGAGAACACGGTGGGGTTATGTTTGACTCGTAAGTAGTTCAGGATCCCTTATTGATCATAACTAGTCTGCGACCGTCATGCATAGTCACTCTCCTTACTCTTGTACTCGTAAGTTAGCCACCATACAATGTTTAGTGCTTGCTGCAACCTCACTATTTAACCATTCCATACCCATTAAGCTTTGTTAGTCTTGATACCCATGGAAATGAGATTGCTGAATCCTTGTGGCTCACAGATTACTACAACAACAGTTGCAGGTACAAGTAATGCGATGATCTGACGTGAGAGCGATGCTTACTTGTTTTGGAGTTCTTCTCCTGCTTCTTCTTCCTCGATCAAGGGACAGGTTCCGGGTCGGGAGTCTGGGATTAGCATGGTGGATGTCGTTCTTCTTTTTCGTTTGATTTCATCCGTAGTCGGATCCCGCTCTTATGTATGATGATTGCTATGAATTGATGTATTGATGTTGTAGCTTGTGGTGAGTGTGAGCCTTCATCTGGTATTCTCATCTATTCAGTACATGGTATGTTGTAATGACATCCACCTTGCTATGTGCTTGAAATACGGTTATGCCTCAATCACAAATTCATCACATGATCGGCATAAAATCGCATCTTAAGCGTTACAAGTTAGTACTCCCTCTGTCCGGAAATACTTGTCATCAAAATGATTAAAATAGGATGTATCTAGATGTATTTTAATTTTAGATACAATCATTTTTATCTATTTTGATGACGAGTATTTTCGGACGGAGGGAGTACATTCTAACCAAATTTTCTGGTTTGGCCAACCCCACGATATCAGGCATATCCCACGCACTGTGGTCTTCGACGAATAAAATGCCTATTTATTTTTCTTTAAAAAAAAAGAGTAGTATCTCACTGCCGCCCCCGCCGACCGGACCGGAGCAGCACCCGCAAAAGACACCCAAGTCGTCCGCCGCGGCCCGCAGGCGCTGGTGGCCGCATCTCCCCCGTCCGGCGCCTCCCGGCGGTAACTCACTCACTCCACCATCCGCAAGAATCATCTCTCATGCCCTATTAGCAAGCGGAGACGCCGCACTCGCTCTCCCGCCGCCTTTTCCCGAGCATCGTGTTTACCCTTCTGCCCCCCTTTTGCCAATTCCGGATGCGAAACCTGCGGCTGCTTTCCGAATGGCGTCGAGCGGGTCGGCGCGCCCATCCGGTCGTGGATGGATGCCGGCAGCGACCGTGGAGGTTGCTGTCGAGGAATCAGCGTGTCGTGTCGATCTCTAGGCACCCCATCGCATAGTGCGGAGCTTTCCGTCGCTTGCCTAGTTGCGCCCCCCTCATGGATGTCGCCATGAAGGAATCAGTTCTTATTATGTGACATTGAGTCGATCAAGGCAAGAGGCGAGATGGCTAAAAACCGCGTGATCTTTATTTTCTACTACTGGAATGAAAATGATAGCGCACACTTAAATGGTACTCCCTCTGTAAACTAATATAAGAGCTTTTAGATCACTATTTTAGTATTCTAAACGCTCTTATAATAGTTCACGGAGGGAGTATTTCATTTAACTTCTACTAGTGTTGGGTTCTATCTTTCACACACTATATATGTATGCAGAGGAAGTCGATTGCTTGTGGTTCTGGTGTTTAATGTCATGTATTTTCTCAGTCTCGTTGCTGCCAGGTGTTAGAGCTCTGGTTGTGCATCAACTGAACTAGGGAAATATTTAATTAGTTTGGTGATCTCATGGTTGGATTGGTGATCCCAGACCACAGTCTGGCCTCAAAACTTATTTTAGATGTGTTAGAACCAACGGTGGATGTGCATTGATAGGTTACTTTTAAGTTACTATCAACGCAGAAAAAAAATAAACGGAAATAGATAGGTTCTTCAGTTTCTGTGTGGATTTTGAGTGTGAGGGAATAATGAGGCAAATCTACGTACACGTAGGCAAGAAGCCGAGAACAGATACCAACTAAGCTGTCAAAAGTAATGAATCATACATGCAAAACAAAACCAAGAAAGCATCTCCTTTTGGAGGGCCAATGGACCAATAGATATGATAAAGACATAAACATGCTTTTGGAGGTACTGCCACAAATCTAGTTCATGCTGAGCTACACGTATGCTAGATTTAGACTATGGAATTTGCATACATCGATGCTATAAAGGGATTTCTGATGGCTTGGTTGCACATAAGCCATAGAGCACGGATAACCTCGATACGTGGAAGCAGATATATGTGATGTGCAGAGATATCTAAATTTTACCTTGATGCTTCGTGTTTGCTCATTCTATCTGCAAAAGGCATCAGAGTGAAAACTCAAATTCTGTAGGAAAGGGTAAGAGTATGAGAAGTTTCTTTCCTTCCAAATGCTTAAAACTACATATAGCTTTGTGTAGAGACCTGTACTGCACTTGCCTGTCTATATGCTGGATAAAACATCAGAGTGGCATGTTTTGTCTGTTTGACTCTAAGCTATCTCCACACCAACATGATGTATACGGTAACCCAACATGAAAAACCAAGAGTGACAGAACTCATCAGTTATAAAAAGAATCTTGTAGGTAAGGGCATACATAATATGGAAGAAGATAGATAGGGCACTAGCCACCTAAATTTATGCTTTCTCAGAAAACAAATAGTCACCTGATGTATGTCTTTGGGCCATATTTAGTTGTAAATGTATTGTTAAAACTAACTTTTTAATGACATTTGCCATATTATCATGTGAGCACAATCCTCGATGTGGTTTTACAGAAAGAAGGTGGTTCCTGTTGAGGTATTTGATAGCAGAACTGCGAAATAGTTTGGTTGCTTGTTAAAATTTCCGTGAGCATGGTGAACAATGGTCTTGTAGACAGAAAATAATCGGCACAAGAATGTTCACTAGACAAAGGGAAAGGGATGTCTCTGTAGGGATGGATAGTGAGATTGTGCTTTGGTATCTTCCCGGACCCACCTTGGCAGTCAGAATGAGGGATTTGCAAAGAAGGATAGATAAGGAATTTATCCCTCTGCATATGCAACCGTCATTCAGGGACAGTACTGACTGTGTAGCTTGCAGGTAGAAAATATTTGTGTCCATTTACTCTCATGGGAATGATCAATCCAGAACATGCTTTTTCCTGAGTTGTTCCCTGTATATGCTTTTTGGTTATTTCAATTTATGCCAGATACTATTATCAAGTTGTGATGCTGACTAGGGCTGAAGAGCAATCATAGGATCAATCATTGAATGAATCTATTTTACTCCTTTTGCGAAAATGTTGGTTTTGCCACGTGGTCCAGTGTGCTGAGATCCTTTTTCTATCACAATTGGAAGGAACTATTGCGATTTGTTTCTTTGTCCAACTTTTCTTTCACTGAGGCTCAAAGTAAGTATTTCGTGGATCTGTTCTAAGTCGCCATCGTTCTCTCAGATTTTATCACAAGAACATGTCTGAACTTTGAGAGGCATGAAAAGATATCTTGTTCTATCTTCCCTCCTTTGTCCGATAACAGTGCAACCTATGACAATTTGTCGCGTACATATTTTTTCCTGAAATCTCAGGACAACTTTACACATAAAGGTCACGGTATCCTACTGTTATTTACCACAAAGCAGTTAACCATTAGCTGAACAAGATACCGATGTAAGTTAATCATATTTTCATCCTTTTTAGGTGAATGAATCATTTTTTTGAGTTATGTTGCTTGCCCAACAGGTATTAGTTGAACACCAGTTCGATGTTAATAGTCACAGAATGAGAACACTGCTTAGTTTACCCTTGATTTAGTCTTCGACTGTGCTTTTCATATATGAGTTGGTACCTAATACCTATAGGGAGTTAGGAAAAGTTACCATCTACAGGCTTATCTCAGGTCGTGTAGTAGGCTACTATAGGTGTTAGCAAATGAAAGCTCAAAGTGCTGTTTCTGTTGTAACTTCTGTGGTTTAATAAATTATAGGAACAGTAGCTTAACTGAATTGTAATCCGAGGCTTGATTAATTCCCTTTTGAACTGGTTCTTTTTTCATCTAATAGTGGAACAAAATATATTGCACTTGGGACTTCTCCACTTGTTGAAATGTGTGCATGTATTCTCTGACTTCTTGGCAATCAATCATGAGAAATTTTTGCATGTGAGGCTGCAAATTCGTTTGAAGTTCTCCCTAATCAAAATGTATTTACTGCATGTAGAGGGGCACTAAAACAATATGATATCTCGCTTTAGGTGTGGCTATGTCATGTTACTCTACAAACAAACAGTGCTTCCAGCTAACAATCTGTTTGGGTGGTGTTTGCTGGGAGATAGCCCATGTCCCTTGAAACTGGATATGCTCTCCATTGCTTTGAACTGTCATAGTGATTAACAATCTGGAGTGGTTCAAACCTCCATGGGTTTCCTCACACTTGTTTTACTTGAACCACTGTATATCTTAGAAGAGCTACAGCCTACGGGAATCCGCATATATTCAAGTCGCTCTCCAAAATGTGGATAGCTTTTGCACACGGTGGCAATCAAATCACATACGCATGCAAGATGCTAAGCTTTGCTATCCAGAGGTTAGAATATCTGCACTTCACTTATGTTTGGTGGGCAAATAGTAACAGCCTCCACGGCTATATATATGCATCCAAGGTTCAACTTTTCTTTATCTGTCGCTCCTACAAGTTATATGTGCATTGTGAAGCTTGCTCTAACCTGTACGAACTTCACTTCGCCACTTATTCACTCGTTCATTCATATAAATGGATTATTCTAATTTGAGGCGACAAGCTGCTTCTTTGAAGAAGGGCCTCTTTGATCAGGCATGTAGTCAATTCTGTGATATTTTCTCATATATCTTACGTTTGCTGAGTGCGCTTTCAACCATGTATGGCTTATGTTTATTCAGGAGGCCTCCCATTTGTTACCCCATTGTCAGTAGTCTACTTGTTTTTCATGATAAATCACATGCTGATTTAGAAACAAACATTTTTATGACAGGGTCACCTTGATGAGCAGTTTCGTCAGGTGGAGGACTTGCAGGATGAAGCTAGTCCTAATTTTGTGGAAGAAGTTGTGGTGGTGTTCTTCAAAGATTCTGGCAGGCTAATATCAAACCTTGAGCAAGCTCTGTAAGTACCAAGTATAGGAATAAGAGCTCCCTTTAGTGAATGAAAAATAAATATAGTTAGACCATGCAAGTGGTAATGTTAGACATGAAATCACTGCAGGGAGAAGTACCCCAGAGATTTCAGCAGGTGGGATGCATACATGCAGCAACTGAAAGGCAGCTGTTCCAGGTAGTTCCACAATTTCTACTAGATATCTTTGTTCACTTGCTTATGATGCATGTAGTGCGAAAGATTCAGCTCATAGGCCTTTAGCTTCATTGCTCCACATACTACGAGAACCAGCGCGACTTTTAGTTTAACTAAGCATGCAGGGAAGCTGGCGCACCCTTTTTGGAACCATTTTTTATTCCTTCAAATGACACATGAAGTTTAAGCATTCTTGGTTTGTGTCAAATACGTCCGTCGAATGCCATACCACTATTTATAGGGAGAAACTCATATTGCTACATTTGGATAATTGACTGCTAAATGTGCATGTTGTTGGCGTTGCCAACTAAAAGCTCAGTGTGCAGCTATCAACATTTTGCAAAATCTCAAGTTTCCGAGTTCATTTTGCATGATACAAGAAATCATGTTCCTAAACAGTTTTTTTAGTAAGAAAATATTTGATCTATCATTGACATTTGACAACTTGGTGCAGCATCGGTGCTTCTAGGATGAAGAATGAATGCATGTCATTCAGGGATAACTGTGGGCAACGCAACGTTGAAGGGTCCGTCTCTCACCCCACTCCATGTCGATGCATATCAGTTCTTCCTGGACTTTATCACTAAAAAATATCAGAATATATCTTGACTTGAAAAAAAAAGAACTCCACGCTGCTTTGTCGTCGCTATAAAACCAAAATGCGCCATGAGTTCGCTGTACAGCCGTCATATGGTGAAAACAGCCGTTACTTATGCATGTGCTTTATTTTGGTATGCAGTTGCATGGGGTCTCTCCAGAAACTGAAGAGGGAGCATGCCATCCTGAGGCAGAAACTAGAATCCTATTTCCAGGTAACCCTTGAGGCACCGCCGTGTCAGTCTTGGTGTCATGACAGTTGATCATTTCCATTAATAAACTTACTGATATATGTGCAGCTGCTGCGACAAGCTGGTCCTGCTGGAGCTGCCACTAGACCTGCCATGTAAATTCTGGAGAGCTTTCGGCGTTCGCAAGGCGCACTAATGGAGCAACTACTCCGGAAATACTATGATCCCAGCCTCTGCATCATATCTTGCTGGTGCTGCTGGGAGTAGGCGCAACTCTGCCGCCAAATCAAAAATACTGCATACGATATTCCCACTTAGATATGATGATACTCGTTTATAAAAAGAAATAAGGAGAGATGAGAGGCCTGCAAGTAAATACGAGCGTGAAAGATGGAATCGGATTTGCTTGTTTCTACTAATAAAGATGCTGTTTATCGAGCTATTTGCTCTCCGCAAACTTTCTTCCTGGTTATTTGTTGTGGATATGCCGTGTTTATTTGTTATTATCAGAAATAATGTGTGGCCGCTCAAAGGTACAGCAGAGGTAGTAGTGCCTGAGCACCCAACAAACCGCACAGCGCTTGACTTGTATTGGATCAATTATATATGCTCATCACGATGTGGATGCTGGGGTTGGTACTCAATCCGTTTCTAAATATGAGCCCATTACAATACGGATTACGAAGTAAAATGAGTGAATCTGCGTTCTAAAATATGTTTACGTACATTTATATGTGGTCTGTATTGAAATCTCTAAAAAAACTTATATCTAGAAACGGAGAGTGTAGTTTAAGGGAAAGGGAATGTGAGTTTTGGTCTTGGAAAGTGGACTATTAGAGCATCTCCAGCCGTTCGGCCTCCCAGGACGTCGAAAAAATGCGTTCTGGGGGCGAGCCGGCAAGAATTTAGGCGTGGGGCTAAACAAAGTTGGCGTTTTTTCACACAAACTCGTCGAAATTCATGCAAACTCGGCGACATTCATTCAAATATGTACAAAAAACAAAATAAAAAACAAATACGGCCTAGCTACGCCGTCCTCACCGCCGTCCGGCTTCTACATGCCTAGGCGCTTGTAGAAGACGGTGTAGTCTCCGCCGTCGTCGTCGTCCTCGTCCTGCCACCCGCCGCCGTCCTTGCTGCAGCCTTGTCCAGGGTCGCCGACGCGGGTTGCCCCGGCCTCCTCCTCGTCGCTGTCGAGGTAGAGGACGCCGTCCACCTCGCGGACGGGCTGGCGGTGGCGCGCCTTGTGTTCCTCAAGGGCGCGGCGCTGGCGAGCCACCTGCTCGCGGACGTAGTCCTCCCTCGTCCACCTCATGGCCGTCTCGTCGTCGGCGGCCATGGCGAGGTGCTCCGGCTTCACCGGCAGCGGCTCCCCCTCGGTTTTCGGCCGGACGAGGCACAGGCTACCGCCGCGGCCTTTCTCGGGGATGGTTAGGGCGCCGCTGCGGGTGCGGCGCCCTAGCGGGGACTCCCCGGCCGTGTCTTGTGGCTCGGGTTTGACGGCGAAGGCCGCCGGCGAACCAGCCGAGGAGGACGAGGTCGTTGCGTCTGACATCCGCTGCGGCATCCACGAGCTGCCACGGCGGCGAGAGAAGGACGGGGGCGCGGGACCGGGGTACTCGAGGCGCGGCATGTTGCCGGCCTCGATGTAGCTGAGGACGTGATCGAGGGTGCGGCCGGGCACCCCCCACCACTCGCGCCGTCCTTCGGCGTTGTGGCGGCCGCGCGGCACGACGCCGTTGGTGGAGGCGATCAGGCCGTCGCGGCGGCGGTCGAAGTAGAGCATCCAGAAGGCGGTGTTGTCGGGGAGTACGCCGGCCGTCGCCGCTCCTCCTCCGCCAGCGACGACCTAATGCGGGCGATCTCTGCCCGCCGGTCCGCCCCGGTGGGAGCGGGTGGCACCGGCACGCCGCCGACGCTCAGACGCCACGCGCCCGGCACCCTCATGTCTGGGGGAGCCGGGTAGTCGGCCTCGAACAGGAGGCGCGCCTCCCACTCATGCAGATGACGGCGGCCGAAGCCGTTTTTCGCCGCCGAGTCGCCTGGGTACCGCGCTGTCATTGTCGTCGGCGTGGGAGTGGAGTGTGCGAGAGGGGGGGAAGAGAGGCGAGGTGCTGCGGTGTGGCGTCACCGGCGAGGCGGGCGGCTTTTATAGCCGGAGCTCGGGGCGGCAGGAGGTGCATGCCAGGCGACGCGTGGCGGGCGGCCGTGGCGCTAGGCGACGCGACGGTTCACTGCGCGGCATCAATGGGCATGCTGACCGGCGCGCTGCATCGCGGAAGGCGCGGCATCAATGGAGGCGACGACGAGGCAGCGCGGCAGCTTTGGCATTGATTCCCGCGGGAAACGAGGCGATGTGGACGACGAAGCGGCGCGTCGCTAACAGGGCGGGTCCATCACAGTTCGTGCCAAAAACGGTCCATCCGGCGCCCTAGACGACCCTAGCGCGCCGGGTTCGAGTTGGGTACGCCGGCGTCAATTTCGGCCCAATCCGGCGGAAAACGAACTCCTGAAGGCGCGACTGGGCCATTTTTTCGACGTCGGCGTCGAAAAAGTGGCCTGAGGGGCTGTTGGGAACGCGGTTGGAGATGCTCTTAGTCCTAGTCTCACGTTTTGTGCCTGTTGAAAATTACTTGTAGGAATTTAACAAGAAAATAATTTTCTCTCTTTGGTTCCTGAGTCAAAGTAACAGAAGATGTTGACGACACGAGTTTTGTTTACGTACAAAACTGAACCAGCCCTTGTTTGACGCAATGAACTTTTTTTTTTCTTTGCTAATTCTTATTCCCTGGCTGAATCACCAGCCCTCCCCGGGGAAGAGATTAGAGGGGGTCACCCCCTCAACTCCTCTCCCCTTTCCTTTCTCAAGTCCTAGTCTTATAGAAGCGCCCATCAAAGCAGTTATGTATCGCTCTTCCCATTTCACAAAAAATAAAATAAAAAATGTATCGCTCTTTCCAGCCGACGCGGCAACGGTTTTCTCCCCTATGAACGCCGATGAGTCTGCGGCCCCCTACCCTTCTCCGCCTGTTATTCCGGCAACGGGTGGAGATGGGTGGGGGCCCATTACTCCCTTGGTTTGTACATAGAAGTAGGGGTTCGTCTTCGTCTAGTAGCACCAATTTGGTGAGGACGGCGTTGCGTCGAATAAGTTGGCTTCGGTCTCTCTCTCACCATGACGACGTCGAAGAGCCGATAGCCTTGTCTGCTTGTTGTTTGTTCAAAGCGACAAGCTTTAGGCGCCTTGTGTTTGCTTGTTGTTTGTATATGTGGCACAAACAAAGAGAAGATGGTATTTAGAGGAGCATTGGCAGCGGCCCTGGTGTTTCCTCGGCTGGATGCAGCGGGTCCGGATCCAGGAGGATGTGGGGAATTTCCTCGGCTGACATGCTACATCGACAAACGCCTGTGTTGTAGACCCGGCCATCGGTTTGCAACGCCTTTCGGGCTATGGCGTTGTCGGGGAAACTGATCCACCCACGAACACCTATGGGGACGGATCTCCTTTTCGGTACGGCAGGGGGCGGAGGTCGCACGAAGAGCAGATCGAGGCGATGCACACGAGCAGTTTACCCAGGTTCGAGCCACACGGATGCGTAAAATCCTACTCCTGCTTTGGTTTGTATTGAGTCCTTGCTCAGGAGCGCTGAGAGCTACAGTACACTTCAGCGGCTAACGAGACCGAGCGTGAGAGTGTTCGAATGTCTAACCCCCCTCTACGTTGCGCATGGGCCTCCTTTTAAAGGCTCAAGGGGTCACCGACAGGTGGCAACACAGTTAAGGGTAAAAATGGAAAAAACGTGGTGGTTGGAACAGTGTTCCATACCTAACCCTGACGGCAGGGGACAAGGGCATTAAATGCCCATCGCCGTCGCCCAAACAGTGCAAAAAGGGCCGTCAGGGGCGCCACCGTTCGCCACGATGGCTACCTTCTCAGCACCGCTTGCCACCGCGTACCCCTGGCTGCACAGCCGCCCGCCACGTGCGTCTGGAAGGGTCCCAGAGCGACACGTGGGTGGATGCGCTGGAGCGCGGGTACTGAGTGGAAGCTTGCCGCGGTCGCTATCTTGTCGCTTCCGGGAGCTTGTCGCTCACCGGTCCTCGCCGGGACGCGTGGCGCGTCGCGACAAGTCTCCTGAGATGCCTTGGTCGGCCTTCCCGGCAAGCTCCTCTTGCCAGGGTCTTGCGCCTTGAGTGGCCTCGTGCCTTGAGCGGCCTTCCCGGCAAGCTCCTCTTGCCGGGGCCTTGTCTCCTTGACTTGGATACTTTGTTCTTGAATGGCTCCAAAGGAACCACGGAGGACCTTGGCGATCACCCGGCGAACCTTGCCGCGGGACGCTGCGACTGCCCGTGCACAAGTTCGGGATACTAAGGGTACCCCTACTTTAGTACACCGACAGGCGTTGGCTTGGATCATGGGATGTGGTAGATCCGTCGATTCTTCCGGCGAGCATCACGACGACGCCGGTGGTCGACGACTGTTTCTATTTTGGTTGTGAGCAGGAACTCTTAAGAACTTGTTTGTAATATCCTTCTTGGGGCTCTTTCAGCAAAGTTTTCGAGACATATGCCCTATCCATGTATCTGTAGCAGATTCCGCATCTGTTTGTAATTGTACTCTTTTTATTGGTTAATATAAGTGTGTGGTTTCAGAAAATAAATCATAGTCTCATACCCTTTTAATTCGCATTCCGTAGTCCAACTTCCCCAACTTCCCCGAACCAAACAGGTTGCAGGAAATGTCCGTGAATACGTTACTAGAACATGTCCGTGGACAAATGGGAAGAACTTTTGCCTCTAGACTCATTCACATGTTTCCATCTGGCAGACGACATCGTGGTGGCCATACAGATATTCTCATATTTTCAGGTCGTGTGAGCAACCAGGCAGGACTGGACTGCTATCAAAGGCGTGGGCACGACGAATGATTGCAAAACCCGCGTGTGCGAAGCATTTACCAAACCAGAAGTCACCCGAAGACAAATTCCATTTCCATGTGCTCTGCTCTGCTCACAGATCAAAACGACGTACGTATAGTACTCCACTAGTGGTACCGGTAGAAATCGAATAGTCTGAAATCCCGAGGAAGAACCAACTGCCCGGCTCGTTCTCCGACACAACCAGCTGGCAAAATGTTGCGAGGTTTACGCGGAACCACCGTTTGGCCACCGAGCGACTGCCCGGCTGCCACCAAACGCGCGTGTCGCCGTGCAGGCCATCAGTTCACCATCTACTGTACTGTACTAAACTAGTATCTTCAGCCGGACCAACCGTATGACTGTGCGACCCTCAAACGAAAAAAAGCAGACGAAATGAACTTGTGTTTGGGATCATGCGTTGGAGTTGCCTTGAAGTCTTAATCCAAGCATCTATCATGTCATCTTTCTCTATATGAATGTCTATACTCGTTTTTCACGACGTAAGCCAAAAACAGGCGTCCAACAGCTTGTCTATATGATCGTCTAAATATACACATTGTCTAAACCGACCTCGACAATGTCCACGTCTGGACAATGTGAAGGCGTCGTCTAAACTCAGTTGCAGTCATGATTTCTTCCTCTCCCCAGCGACGTCCCACATGTCATGGTCCCTGTATATAGATGTTCTGATGCAAAACTGAACGTGTATATGAGAGAATCTTTTTAGACCATTGTCTATATGAATATATAGACATCCAAATATACACATGCTATTAGAGATGCTCTTATATACGTTTGTATTGACTAACACCCCTAATAGTCAGCTCATATGTGGGATAGACATGAGGAGGTCCGGACGTCGGATCCGGCCGTGGCCCACATTGGTCCACCCTGACCCATGTCGTCCTTATCCGCATCCCGGACGAAACCCTAGCCACTCCACTCCACCAGCTTTATTCGATGATCTCCACCCTCTCCGACATGACAGGCAACAGATCTGACTCCGACATCTCTTATCCGTCGATTGGGACCTCGTCTCATGCGGGGACGAGAGGAGATGGTCGTCTGTATGGATCTCCGTTGCTCCCGGGAGGAGTGCGCTTGACCGCGATTACATTCGATCCGGCGAGAATCCATTCCGTCCGTGCAAATGGCACCTGAATCCGTCGGGGATGGTGGCTCATGGCGCGTGATCTCGTCCTCGCCGGGCTTGGTCACCACCGTCTGATGTCGCAACCCCTTCGGTGGCACGCCGTCCTCGCGACGTCGGGCTCCAAGTTGAAAGTGAACGCCGGCATGCTTTACGGCCCGTTCACTGCGGAGGCGAGGTATGCCCACCGTATGAGGGAGAGTGCAAGGGATGCCGCGGCCGGCCCACGCTATCGAGGCCGCGGAGGCGAAGCCGCAACAGGTGACTGGAACCCTTGGCGCCACAACCGCGAGGTGGCGTCGTCGGGCTCCGACCACAAGGCCGGCCCACCCACGTCTATCGTGGACCTCACCTCGACCGACGGCGTCCAGGCTGCGAGTCCCGACCAGAAAGAGTAAGGTATGAGTAACGGTGACGCCTTATATCACATGTGGGCGAGTATGTTTTCCATGCCCTACTCTTTCTCACAAGCGACCACATCTTTACTTCTTGGGGTTCACGGGAGCACGGACGCCGGCGAAGATAGACTAAGATTTTACGCTGCAGGTAATCATATGAATTTTAGGATTTGTTAATGAAATATTCGATTATGAGAGCAAGGGATGACCAGTCGGTGTTCATGGACGCTTTTTTAAGTCTGGCTGCAGATGGTCTTATTGATTACGATTAGGGCATGGGAGCCTGCATGCCGCTGTGGAGCCGATTTTCTGCTGTTTTCGGACCACCTCGTGGTCCGGCTCCCGACTCCCAACGTTGTTTTCCTGCCCGGCACCCAACAAAAAGCTTTAAGAGCAACGTCCCGTCAGGGTGTGAGACACCCATAGGCCGGTGGTCATTTGACGCCGTCGTTGTGCTTCCCTTCTTTTCTTTTACTTTCTGCCTTTTGTGCACGTTATCATGTTGGATCTTGGTTCTTGTTTGTAGTTATTGCGCCTCATAAGGGCATCTCCAATGACCCGCAAATTTGCCCCCGCCCCGTTCGTCGACAACGGGCATCAATCCGTGGATACGCATGCGGAGTCGGCTATTCAACGTTGTCCGCATATATTATAAGTTGGGTTTTAACTAACCGGATTGAATTCATACAAACATGGCAGATTTTCAATAAAAATGATGAAATTTATTATATTTCAAACATTTTTCAGTACATTTTGAATATTTAGGGGGAAAAGGCGGGCCCTAAAGCTATCCTGCGGCGGCTGCCGTCATCCGCTTTTTTTGTATTCCACATCGGCAACCACGTCCTCCTGCTGCCTCCATGAATGACGACGGATTTAAGACCCGTGAAGTGAAGGTGCGGTCTCCGATGAGGAAGAGTAGAATATGGAAGACGGACCGGCCCACTTGGGACACATTGCCCTACCGTCTCCCATGCCTTAGTCATCCTCGAAGGACTCTGCGACGAGTCTGTCGCTGGTGCCGGTGAACGTGAGATCAATGATGGACGTGGACAGTTCGTCACTATCCATCTGCCACATACGCCTCCGAAAGTTGGACGGCGGTGCGTAGGAGGCGCAACTGGCGGTGTTCTCGTACTCGACCGCTAGCATGACCAGCGCTTGTGCGGCCGCTGCCGCGTCTGGACGCCCTAGCAATGTGTTGCGAGCGGTGCATTGAGCATGCACGGCCTCGTAGAGCGCTAGTTGTTGTGCAACGAAGTTCGGGTTTGCCGCGGCCATGGCGGCCATGACCACCTCGCTTGCGCGCTCGCCGTAGTTGGCCCTCCGCCAGCCGGCGCTTCTCGAGGAGGAGCGGGTTGTACCTCTGCTCCTCCTGCGTCTGCCGGAACGCCGACATAGGAGCCAGTGCAGGCTGCTCCACATCCACCATGGCGGCGGCATAGTGCGCCTGCACCTGCTTCATGGTCAAGCCGACATGCATCGGCGCCGGATCGGACGCGGTGTTGTTGTCGGACCCCGTCTCCATTGTGGAGCCGTCGCCGGAGAGCTCGGGAGAGCTGGCCAGCATGCCGGCCTTGATCTTCCTAGCACAACGGCTTTGCTAGGTGTCCGTGACCGTGCGTAATACCGTCAGATCCCTCGGTAGGGGTCTAAGCACAGCTGAAAGTCTTGAGTCGGAGGTCACACAAAGGTTTTACCTAGGTTCATGCCTCCGAAGAAGAATACCGTACATCTTGCTTGCTTTGATATTTCATGGTGGAGGGATACCTCGTACGAGAGGTTTACAATGGTGTTTGATGTTGCTACCGAGAGTTTTTATCTGAGTTTAGGTGGGATGAAAGCCTCCTGACCTCCCCCTATATAGACCAAGGAGGTCTAGGGTTTACAAGGGGACCGATGCGATGTAGGGCGCTCTGATATTTGTCTTGGGTGGCAGGAAGGTCCTTGACGCTACCCTTAGGGTTTTCCCAGCCTTGGGCCTTGTGGGCCCTGGCGAGGCCTAGGATAAGGCTCCTTTTAATAAGTCACCCCCGGTGTATGAGACCGTTAGTAGCCCCCGAACGTGGCGGAGGTCGCAGTGAGGGTTGCGAGACCTCCGACGGGCTCCCATATCTTCCTGTCTTTTTAGAGCCTGGATTGCCTCTGAGCTTGATTCGTCCGACAGTCTGGACGTCTACTAGCCTGATACTTGGCCCGGTGTGGATGGATGGGTCCATCGCGGATCTTGAGGAGGTGATGCCGTTGTGACTGTCATCCTTGCTTTATGGAAAAGGAAACCTCCTGGAAGAAAGGAAACACCCGTTCACCCCGGACATACGTTGCTTCGGGTCTGATTGTTTATAAAAGGAGGGAAATAGATGGTTTCAAACCATATCCTACTCTTGCCCATTCCACCCCTCTGTCCATCTCAAGCCCTTCACCGTGCCGTCGATCTGCTCATCTCGCCGCCGACGGCGAAGACTAGGAGCGAGAACGGGAGGCGGGTGTAATGCCCCGGATGTAATACTTTCCCTTTTGGGCATATAATATATCTCCAGCTTCATCTATTCCATTTCGGGTTCTTTGTCTTTCGGGTGTTCGTCGTTGTGTTGTGTGCGTGTGTGGCATTCATTCTTATCATGTAGACATGTGCATCGCATTGCAGTTGTGTTGTCTGTTGCATCCGGTTCCACGCGTTCCTTCCCGTTGTCCGTTTCGCGTTCCGGAGCTCCCTCACGTGTCCGTGGCGTCCCGTAGACCTACTTTGGTGTTTGGCCGGGTAACGTTACCGGTTTGGCGCGAGACTTGTCGTGTGTTGTTGCTTTGGCGTGTGTAACCTGCCTGTCAAATCTCGTCGCGTTTGGAGTCCGTTTGCTATCCCAACAGTTATTCGTGTGGGCCCAAAGTGCCTCCACTTTGTGGCCCAAGACACCCTTCAACAGCCCACTTACCTCCTCTAGGCCCATCCTAACTCCCCTCGCGATCGGATCCGTCGGATCGCGATCGGAGGGCTCCTAAACACCTAAAAACCCTAACCCTAGCACATCTGATATTTATAGACCCCCCTAGGTCCATTTTGGGCATCCCTAACCTCTAGCTTCTCCTCCCCTATTTTTTTGGATCCAACCAGCCCCCTCACTGCCACTTGGATCCTCCCCTCGAAGCAGCAGCCGAGCCGCCGCCGTCGCGCTTGGGAACGTCGCCCGCGACCAACCCTCGATCCGATCTGGATCCCGCAGGTCAACGCGCATCGAGGCTCCAGTCCTGGCGCCAGGCTTCGATCGCTAGCCTCCCGAGGCTCCGCAGCCCAGCTCCTCCCGGGCTTCGCCCCTGGACCACTTCGCCGCCGAAGCCGCCTGGGCCGCCCCGAGCCGCGTCGCCCCGCTCCATCCGATCGGGCCCCGAGCCAGCGATCGGGCCGAGGCCTCCTCCCGTCGCCAGATTCCCGCGCGGGCCGTGACCGCCAGCCCCCGCACCGCCTCTCCACGCTCGTCGTTGACCGCACCAGCTGGGCCGCGCGCCGCACCAGCTGGGCTGCCCCAGCCGCCTCCTCGTCAGGCCGCCGCCTCTGCCAGGGCCCAGCCGCCGCATCCGCCGAGCGGGCCGCCACTCCAGCGCCGGCCCTCCTCCTCGCGGGCCGTTCGCCAGATCCGTCTTCGCCCTGCCCCAGCCGCGCCAGATCCGTGGGCCCGAGCCCATTCATCTCCCAGATCTGAGGTTGACTTCAAATCCTCATAGTCCCCTGTTTTGTGTTGTCTGATGCACTTTTCAAACTGCTATAACTTTTTGTGTGGATGTCCGTTTTGCGCAAATAGCATGTCCAGGCGTTCGTGGTGATTAGCACTACGTTTTACCTTTTTGTGTCATGCATGTTAGAGATCATCTAGGTGCTTGTTTTTCTGTTGCAATAGTGCATCGTGATAAAACTGCTGCTATGTGATGTATTTATGCCATCTTTGCATAGTGATATCTTTTAGCTCGTTTGTCCGAATGATGCAAATGACATGTCCACGTGTTCGTCTTGCCATGCTCTACATGTTGTTTGTGTTAGGTTGCATGATAGATTTATTCTTGCTATGTTTATCTCCGTTGCAAAGTGCCATGTGGCTGTGATGTTGTTTCACTTGTTATGAAATGCCATCTTGTTGAGCTCATTGCTATCGTTGTGTTTATCTCCATGATGCATGCTTGTATGTTCCGGAATCACCATCATGTGTACTTTGGTGTGGTGCTTACCACTTGCCATGTTTAGTTTCGAGGTGACTTAAACTTGCTCTTTTAGATGCCATGATGGAACTGCTGTTTTGACACTTAGTGGATTTTCACCAAGTCTGAAATCTGTAACGTTCCGATGCCATGTTTGCTTGCTGCTCTAGGACAAACCATGATAGTTTTGGGGTGGATCTTGATTGTTCCTTGTAGTAGATATTGTTGGCTTTCCATTCATGTTCTCACATGCTTATTTAAGTGGCTGTAGCATGTTTAACTTTTGCTCCAAAGTTTCAATAAAATTTTGCTGTCAGAATTTTATTGTCAAGTTCAATATGTCCAAGCTTATTGCTATTGATCCGTGGCTCCTTTGGGGGTGCACCTTTGGACTTATTTGCTGTAGGATATGTCTAGTTTATGTTCATGCTCTTTGCCATGGTGTTTGAGTGCTGTAGCTTATTTTTCTAGTGATCCGAAGATGCTATGTTGCTGTCATTTTCAGCTTTCGCCTATTTCTTGTTTCGGGCATAACTTTTAGCCCGTAGCTCCGATTGCAGCGAGTCTTATATGAAACTTGATTGATTTTTCGTGTAGAATCATAATCTCCTGTTGTTATCATGTTTTGAGGTGTTTTGCTTGAGTGCTATTTTCCGTGCTCCGTAGTGCATCCATCATGCATCCATCATTTTTGAGTGCGCATTGCATCTTGTTGATTTGTGCCTTGTGTGATTGTATTGTTTAGAGCCGGAAGCTGAGACCGAGTACGAGTACGAGCACGAGGTTACCAACGAGGTTGAGCACGAGGACCCTTCTTACGATCCGAACGACTACACTTCAGGCAAGATGACCGAACCCCGATAACATTACTATCTTTGCCTATTGCTAGTAGTTCCACTCTATAGTTTTGCCTCGATGCCCATGTTCTTCCTGTCAGCCTCCTACTTGTAACCATGACCATGTTTAACCATCCTACCTATGCAAACCGTTGCTTGGCTAAGTACGCTTCGCTCAGCCCTTCTTATAGCATTGCTAGTTGCAGGTGAAGATCGAAGATGCTTGCTTCATGTTGAAGTTTTGTTGGGTTATATCACACTATATAAATGCTTAAAATGAAATCATCTATATGTTGGCAAGGGTGGAAGGCTAAGCCTTTTGCTTGGTGATTTGTTCCACTCATGCCGTTAGGAACCGTATAAACCGGTGTTATGTTCCTTGATTATGCGTTCCTAACACGGTTGGGGTGTATGGGACCCCCTCGATAAACCGCTAAGTGCTAAGTCTTTTCCAGCAAGTCCCAACATTGGTACTATTTGCCTAATAACAAATTAAACTTGCATAGGGAGTAATTAACCCTCTTTCTTAATCAACAACCCCGGGCCAGTGCTCCACATGAGTGTTGGTCCGAAACGAGCAGACTGCGGGGCCGCCTTGGGGCAACCCGAGGTATCTGGCATACACCTGTAGGATGACTCATACGGTCGTGTCCTGAGACTTAGATACGCGCGGCTACTATCAGGGTGTCGACACGCCGGGAGGATTTGCTGGATTAGCCTTACCTTAGTTCGGAGTATCTTGAGCACGGGATTCCGAGAATACTCGGGTCTTCCCACTTTGGAGTTGCGACTCCGCGGATCGTGGGCTTGTAATGGGCCAAGTTGGAACACCCCTGCAGGGTTATGAACTTTCGAAAGCCGTGCCCGCGGTTATGTGGCAGATGGGAGCTTGTTAATATCCGGTTGTAGATAACTTGACACAATGTTACAATACACTACCAGCGTGTGTACCGTGACTGTCAATTTCCGAATAGGGATTCGGGAGTTGAACACGGTGGGGTTATGTTTGTTGAGCTTTAGCTAGGATCACTTCGTGATCATCTCTCGACCGAGGCTTTCTCTTCTCGCACTCTCTCACGTAAGCTAGTGCTAGTTGCTGCTGCAGACACTTATTCTTTTCTTCGGCCTTATCCTCTCCCAAGGCTTAAATAGTCTTGTTACCCGGGAACGTGATTGCTGAGTCCTCTGTGGCTCACAGTTACTTCACCACACCAGATGCATGTCCAGTTGTGAGCTATCCAGGTGATGGCACCGAGCTTGACTGGGAGTACGACGAGGAGCGTAGTCGATACTATGTTCGTTATCCTAATGATCAATAGTGGAGACTTCTACTAGGATTCGATCCGCCTGTGGATTTAATTTATGTTTGGTATCTTATCATTTGGATTTTACCCTTAGAGGGCAGTGATGTTTTAAATGTATGATGATTGAGACATGTATTGTATTTGTGTGACGTGGCGAGTGTAAGCCAACTATGTTTATGTTTTCCATCCCCCTTTTTACATGAGTTGTGCAAAGATACCAGACTTGCGATCATTCCAGCATGGGGTTATGTCTCTAAGTCGTGCCTCGACACGTAGGAGATATAGCTCCATCCTGGGCATTACAGCGGGTCTGAAGGAAATATGCCCTAGAGGCAATAATGAAGTTGTTATTTTATATTTCCTTATTTCATGATAAATGTTTATTATTCATGCTAGAATTGTATTAATCAGAAACTTGATACATGTGTGGATACATAGACAAAACACCGTGTCCGTAGTAAGCCTCTACTAGACTAGCTCGTTAATCAAAGATGGTTAAGTTTCCTGACCATAGACATCTGTTGTCATTTTATTAACGGCATCACATCATTAGGAGAATGATGTGATGGACAAGACCCATCGGTTAGCTTAGCATATTGATCATTCAGTTTTATTGATACTGCTTTCTTCATGTCAAATACATAGTCCTCCGACTATGAGATTATGCAACTCCCGGATACCAGAGGAATGCCTTGTGTGCTATCAAACATCACAACGTAACTGGGTGTTTATAAAGATGTTGTACAAGTATCTCTGAAGGTGTTTGTTGGGTTGGCATAGATCAAGATTAGGATTTGTCACTCCGAGTATCAGAGAGGTATCTCTGGGCCCTCTCGATAATGCACATCATAAGAAGCCTTGCAAGCAATGTGACTAATGAGTTAGTTGCGGGATGATGCATTACGGAACGAGTAAAGAGATTTACCGGTAACGAGATTGAACTAGGTATGAAGATATCGATGATCGAATCTCGGGCAAGTAACATACCGATGACAAAGGGAATAACGTATGTTGTCATTACGGTACGACCGATAAATATCTTTGTAGAATATGTGGGAACCAATATGAGCATCCAGGTTCCCTTATTGGTTATTGACCGGAGAGGTGTCTCGGTCATGTCTACATAGTTCTCGAACCCGTAGGGTCCGCACGCTTAACGTTCGATGAACATTTATATTATATGAGTTATGTGATTTGGTGACCGAATGTTGTTCTGAGTCCCTGATGAGATCACGGACATGACGAGGAGTCTCGAAATGGCCGAGAGGTAAAGATTGATATATTGGATGATGGTATTTGGACACCGGAAGAGTTCCGAGGAGTACCGGGTACATATCGGAGTACCGGGGGGTTACCGAAATCCCCCGGGGGAAGTTATGGGCCATACGGGCCATAGGAGGGAGGCACACCAGCCCACATACGGGTGGCATGCCCCCACAATGGAGGAGTCCAAATTGGACTAGGGGAAGGGGCGGCGCCCCCCTTTCTTTCTCTCTCTCTCCTCCCCCCTTCCCACCTCCGTTAAAAGGAAAGGGAGGGTCAAATCCTACTAGGAACCCAAGTAGGACTCCTCCTACTTGGGGCGCGCCTAGGGTCGGCATCCTCTCCCTCCCTCCTTTATATATGTGGGGAGGGGGCGCCTAGAACACACATCAATTGTTCCAAGCCGTGTGCGGCGTCCCCCTCCATAGTTTACACCTCCAGGTCATATTCACGTAGTGCTTAAGCGAAGCCCTGCGCGGATCACTTCACCATCACCGTGACCATGCCGTCGTGCTGACGGAACTCTCCCTCGACACTTTGTTGGATCAAGAGTTCGAGGGACATCATCGAGATGAACGTGTGCAGCACTCAGAGGTGCCACACGTTCGGTGCTTGATCGGTCGAAACAAGAAGAAGTTTGACTATATCAACCGCTTTAATAAAACTCTTCCGCTTTTGGTCTACGAGGGTACGTGGACACACTCTCCCCCTCTCGTTGCTATGCATATCCTAGATAGATCTTGCATGAGCGTAGGATTTTTTTTGAAATTGCATGCTACGTTCCCCTACAGTGGCATCATGGGCTAGGTCTATGCGTAGATGATTTGCACGAGTAGAACACAAAGAGTTGTGGGCGGTGATAGTCATACGGCTTACCACCAACATCTTATTTTGATTCGGTGGTATTTTTGGATGAAGCGGCCCGTACCAACCTTACATGACCACATTCATGAGACCGGTTCCACCGACAGACATGCAGCTAGTTTTGCATAAAGGTGGCTGGCGGGTGTCTATTTCTCCTACTTTAGTTGAATCGAATTTGACTGCGGCCGGTCCTTGTTGAAGGTTAAAACAACAAACTTGACGAAACACTGTTGTGGTTTTGATGTGTAGGTAAGAACGGTTCTTACTAGAAGCCCGTAGCAGCCACGTAAAACTGGCAACAACAAAGTAGAGGACGTCTAACTTGTTTTTGCAGGGCATGTTGTGATGTGATATGGTCAAGACGTGATGAGTTATACATTATTGTATGAGATGATCATGTTCTGTAAATTATCGGCAACCAGCAAGAGCCTTATGGTTGTATCTTTATTGTATGAAATACGAACGCCATGTAATTGCTTTACTTTATCACTATGCGTTAGCGATAGTAGTAGAAGCAATAGTTGGCGAGACGATCGAGACACTACGATCAAGATCAAGGTGTCAAGCCGGTGACAATGGAGATCATGACGATGCTTTGGAGATGGAGATCAAAGGCACAAGATGATGATGGCCATATCATGTCACATATTTTGATTGCATGTGATGTTTATCTTGTTATGCATCTTATTTTGCTTAGTACGGCGGTAGCATTATAAGATGGGCCCTTACTAAAAATTTCATGGTACAAGTGTTCTCCCTGAGTATGCACCGTTGCGATAGTTCGTCGTGCTGAGACACCATGTGATGATCGGGTGTGATAAGCTCTACGTTCACATACAAATGGTGCAAGACAGTTTTGCACATGCAGAATACTCGGGTTAAACTTGACGAGCCTAGCATGTACTGACATGGCCTCAGAACACTGGAGACTGAAAGGTCGAACGTGAATCATATAGTAGATATGATCAACATAGAAATGTTCACCATTGAAGACTACTCTATCTCATGTGATGATCGGACATGGTTTAGTTGATTTGGATCACGTATCATTTAGATGACTTGAGGGATGTCTATCTAAGTGGGATTTCTTTAGTAATATGATTAATTGAACTTAATTTATCATGTACTTAGTCCTGATAGTTTTTGCATATATATGTTGTAGATCAATGGCTCGTGCTACTGTTCCCTTGAATTTTAATGCGTTCCTAGAGAAAGCTAAGTTGAAAGATGATGGTAGCAACTACACAGACTGGGTCTGTAACTTGAGGATTATCCTCATTGCTGCATAGAAGAATTATGTCCTTGATGCACCGCTAGGTGAAAGGCCTGCTGCAGGAGCAACTGCTGATGTTATGAACGTCTGGCAAGATCGATCTGATGACTACTCGATAGTTCAGTGTGCCATGCTTTATGGCTTAGAATCGGGACTTCAAAGATGTTTTGAACGTCATGGAGCATATGATATGTTCCAGGAGTTGAAGTTAATATTTCAAGAAAATGCCCGAGTTGAGGGATATGAAGTCTTCAACAAGTTCTATAGCTGCAAGATGGAGGAGAATAGTTCTGTCAGTGAACACATACTCAAAATGTCTGGATATCATAATCACTTGACTCAGCTCGGAGTTAATCTTCCAGATGATAGTGTCATTGACAGAGTTCTCCAATCACTACCACCAAGCTACAAAGGCTTCGTGATGAACTATAATATGCAAGGGATGGAGAAGACAATTCCCGAGCTCTTCGCAATGCTCAAAGCTGCGGAGGTAGAAATAAAAAAGGAGCATCAAGTGTTGATGGTTAACAAGACCACTAGTTTCAAGAAAAAGGGCAAGGGAAAGAAGGGGAACTTCAAGAAGAATAGCAAGCAAGTTGCTACTCCCGGGAAGAAATCTAAGTCTGGACCAAGCCTGAAACTGAGTGCTTCTACTGCAAAGGAACTGGTCACTGGAAGCGGAACTGCCCCAAGTATTTGGCGGATAAGAAGGATGGCAAAGTGAACAAAGGTATATTTGATATACATGTTATTGATGTGTACCTTACTAATGCTCGTAGTAGCGCCTGGGTATTTGATACTAGTTCGGTTGCTCATATTTGTAACTCGAAACAGGGGCTACGGATTAAATGAAGATTGGCTAAGGATGAGGGTACGATGCATGTGGGAAATGGTTCCGAAGTCGATGTGATCATCATCGGCACGCTACCTCTACATCTACCTTCGGGATTAGTTTTAGACCTGGATAATTTTTATTTGGTGCCAGCATTGAGCATGAACATTATATCAAGATCTTGTTTGATGCGAGATGGTCATTCATTTAAATTAGAGAATAATGGTTGTTCTATTTTTATGAGTAATATCTTTTATGGTCATGCACCCTTGAAGAGTGGTTTATTTTTATTGAATCTCGATTGTGGTGATACACATATTCATAGTATTGATGCCAAAAGAAGCAAAGTTGATAATGATAGTGTAATGTATTTTTGGCACTGCCGTTTAGGTCATATTGGTGTAAAGCGCAGGAAGAAACTCCATGCAGATGGGCTTTTGGAATCACTTGATACTTGCGAACCATGCCTCATGGGCAAGATGACTAAGACTCCGTTCTCCGGAACAATGGAGCGAGCAACTGACTTATTGGAAATAACACATACCGATGTATGTAGTCCGATGAGGGTTGAGGCTCGCAGCGGGTATCATTATTTTCTGACCTTCACAGATGATTTGAGTAGATATGGGTATATCTACTTGATGAAACACAAATCTGAAACATTTGAAAAGTTCAGAATTTCAGAGTGAAGTAGAGAATCATCGTAACAAGAAAATAAAGTTTCTACGATCTGATCGCAGAGGCGAATATTTGAGTTATGAGTTTGGTCTTCATTTAAAACAATGTGGAATAGTTTCGCAACTCACACCATTTGGAACACCACAACGTAATGGTGTGTCCGAACGTCGTAACCGTACTTTATTAGATATGGTGCGGTCTATGGTCTCTTACTGATTTACCACTGTCATTTTGGGGTTATGCATTAGAGACAACTGCATTCACGTTAAATAGGGCACCGTCTAAATCCGTTGAGACGACACCGTGTGAACTGTGGTTTGGCAAGAAACCTAGGCTGTCATTTCTTAAAGTTTGGGGTTGCGATGCTTATGTGAAAAAGCTTCAACCCGATAAGCTCGAACCCAAATCAGAGAAGTGCGTCTTCATAGGATACCCAAAAGAAACTATTGGTTACACCTTCTATCACAGATCCGAAGGCAAGATCTTTGTTGCTAAGAATGGATCCTTTCTAGAGAAGGAGTTTCTCTCGAAAGAAGTGAGTGGGAGGAAAGTAGAACTTGATGAGGTAATTGTACCTTCTATCTCGAATTAGAAAGTAGCTCATCACAGAAAACTGTTCCCGTGATTCCTACACCAAATAGCGAGGAAGGTAATGATGACGATCATGAAACTTCAGATCAAGTTACTACCGAACATCATAGGTCAACTAGAGCACGTTCCGCACCAAAGTGGTATGGTAATCCTATTCTGGAAGTCATGTTACTAGACCATGACAAACCTACGAACTACGAGGAAGCGATGCTAAGCCCAGATTCCGCAAAATGGCTTGAGCCCATGAAATCTGAGATAGGATCCATGTATGAGAACAAAGTGTGGACTTTGGTGGAATTGCTCGATGATCGGTGAGCCATAGAAAATAAATGGATCTTTAAGAAGAAGACTGACGCTGATGGTAATGTTTCTGTCTACAAAGCTCGACTTGTCGCAAAAGGTTTTCGACAAGTTCAAGGAGTTGACTACGATGAGGCTTGCTCACCCGTAGCGATGCTTAAGTATGTCCGAATCATGTTAGCAATTGCCGCATTTTATGATTATGAAATCTGGCAAATGGATGTCAAAACTGCATTCCTCAATGGATTTCTTAAAGAAGAGTTGTATATGATGCAACCAGAAGGTTTTGTCGATCCTAAAGGTGCTAACAAAGTGTGCAAGCTCCAGCGATCCATCTATGGACTGGTGCAAGCATCTCGGAGTTGATCAAAGCATATGGTTTTATACAGACTTTTGGAGAAGCCTGTATTTACAAGAAAGTGAGTGGGAGCTCTGTAGCATTTCTGATATTATATGTGGATGACATATTATTGATTAGAAATGATATAGAATTTCTGGATAGCATAAAAGGATACTTGAATAAGAATTTTTCAATGAAAGACCTCGGTGAAGCTGCTTATATATTGGGCATCAAGATCTATAGAGATAGATCAAGACGCTTAATAGGACTTTCACAAAGCACATACCTTGATAAAGTTTTGAAGAAGTTCAAACTGGATGAGTCAAAGAAAGGGTTCTTGCCTGCGTTACAAGGTGTGGAGTCAGACTCAATGCCTGACCACTGCAGAAGATAGAGAGAAAATGAAAGTCATTCACTATGCCTCAACTATAGGTTCTATCATGTATGCAATGCTGTGTACGAGACCTGATGTGTGCCTTGCTATAAGTCTAGTAGGGAGGTACCAAAGTAATCCAGGAGTGGATCACTGGACATCGGTCAAGAACATCCTGAAATACCGGAAAAGGACCAAGGATATGTTTCTCGTTTATGGAGGTGACAAAGAGCTCATCGTAAATGGTCACATTGATGCTAGATTCGACACTAATCCGGATGACTCTATGTCGCAAACCGGATACATATTTTTATTGAATGGTGGAGCTGTCAGTTGGACCAGTTCCAAGCAAAGCGTCATGGTGGGATCTACGTGTGAAGCGGAGTACATAGCTGCTTCGGAAGCAACAAATGAAGGAGTCTAGATGAAGGAGCTCATATCTGATCTAGGTGTAATACCTAGTGCATCAGGTCCAATGAAAATCTCTTGTGACAACACTGGTGCAATTGCCTTGGCGAAGGAATCCAGGTTTCACAAAAGAACCAAACACATCAAGAGACACTTCAACTCCATCCGTGATCAAGTCAAGGAGGGAGACATAGAGATTTGCAAAATACATACGGATCTGAATGTGGCAGACCCGTTGACTGAGCCTCTTCCACGAGCAAAACATGATCATCACCAAGACACCATGGGTGTTAGAATCATTACTACGTAATCTAGATTATTGACTCTAGTGCAAGTGGGAGACTGAATGAAATATGCCTTAGAGGCAATAATAAAGTTGTTATTTTATATTTCCTTATTTCATGATAATTGTTTATTATTCATGCTAGAATTGTATTAATCGGAAACTTCATACATGTGTGGATACATAGACAAGACACCGTGTCCATAGTAAGCGTCTACTAGACTAGCTCGTTAACCAAAGATGGTTAAGTTTCCTGACCATAGTCATGTGTTGTCATTTGATGAATGGGATCACATCATTAGGAGAATGATGTGATGGACAAGACCCATCAGGTTTATTGCTACTACTTTCTTCATGTCAAATACACATTCCTCCGACCATGAGATTATGCAACTCCCGGATACCAGAGGAATGCCTTGTGTGCCATCGAACGTCACAATGTAACTCGGTGATTATAAATATGCTCTAAAAGTACCTCCAAAGATGTTTGTTGGGTTGGCATAGATCAAGATTAGGATTTGTTACTCTGAGTATCAGAGAGGTATCTCTGGGCTCTCTCGGTAATGCACATCATAAGAAGCCTTGCAAGCAATGTGACTAATGAGTTAGTTGCGGGATGATGCATTACAGAACGAGTAAAGAGACTTGCCGGTAAGGAGATTGAACTAGGTATGAAGATACCGACGATCGAATCTCGGGCAAGTAACATACCGATGACAAAGGGAATAACATATGTTATCATTACTGTACGACCGATAAAGATCTTCGTAGAATATGTGAGAACCAATATGAGAGTCCAGGTTCAGCTGTTGGTTATTGACCGGAGAGGTGTCTCATTCATGTCTACATAGTTCTCGAACCCGTAGGGTCCGCACGCTTAACGTTCGATGACGATTTATATTATATGAGTTATGTGATTTGGTGACCGAATGTTGTTCGGAGTCCTGGATGAGATCACGGACATGACGAGGAGTCTCTAAATGGCCGAGAGGTAAATATTGATATATTGGTTGATGGTATTCAGACACCGGGAGAGTTCCGAGGAGTACTGGGTACATATTGGAGTACCGGGGGATTACCGAAACTCCCCGGGGGAAGTTATGGGCCATATGGGCCATAGGAGGGAGGCACACCAGCCCACATAGGGGTGGCACGCCCCCCACAAGGGAGGAGTCTGAATTGGACTAGGGGAAGCGGTGGCGCCCCCCTTTCCTTCTCCCTCTCTCTCTCCTTCCCCATTTCCACCTCCGTTAAAAGGAAAGGGGAGGGCGAATCCTACTAGGAACCCAAGTAGGACTCCTCCTACTTGGGGCGCGCCCAGGGCAGGCCTTCTCTCCCTCCCTCCTTTATATACGTGTGGAGGGGGCGCCTAGAACACACATCAATTATTCAAAGTCATGCCTTTGATATCCTAAAGTCCGTTCGGGAGTGGTGTAAGTCTTGGTTTTATGTGGAGGATCTCGGCGATAATCTACTGGCCTTCATGAATGAGCCCCCTCAGAAGCTACTTTTGTGGGATCCGCTTACCAAACTAACCCCGGAGGTCAAGGTGTTGGGGGAGGCCATGTCAGGCCCAAGATGCGATTCTATCCCGATCACGTGACACTTACGTGATTGGGGCACAACCGCATTTCGGGCGCTTAGCAAGATGGATATCATTACATCGTACCATTACATACATACATGGGGGATACAACAATACATACAAGTCACATGAATTCAACAACATCAATACAAGGCATCCGACTACGGATGCAAACATGAAAAGAACAACAGGACATCCATCTGCTATCCCAGGCTGCCGACCCAGAACCTAACCCAAGACTGAAGAAGAAGGAGAAGAAGAAAGAACTCCAAACAACGATCATCGCTCTCACGTCAAGACATCGGAAACCTGCACCTGCAACTATTGTTGTAGTATATGTGAGCCACGAGGACTCAGCAATCCCATAACCATGGGTAACAAGACTATCAAAGCTTAATAGGTAGGAAGAGGTAAAGTGGTGAGGTTGCAGCAGCGGCTAAGCAATATATGGTGGCTAACTTACGAGTACAAGAATAAGATGAGCATCTACGCAAACGGTCACAAACTAGTAGTGATCGCTAAAGATCCTGAACTACCTACGAGTCAAACATAACCCCACCGTGTTCCCTTCTCAAAATGAAAAGAGACAGTCACGGTTACTCACACAGTTGTGTGTTTTACTTCGGATCCTCTGTCAAGTTTTCTACAACCAGACATTAACAAATTCCAATCTGCCACATAACCGCGGGCACGGCTTTCGAAAGATCATAACCCTGCAGGGGTGTCCCAACTTAGCCCATCACAAGCTCTCACGATCAGCTAGAGTGATAAATATAATATCATCACCCCTTTATCTTAGGGAAATCCGATCAGGCACGGCATCCCGATGCACAAGACATTTCGACAATGGTAAAACAAGTCCAGCAAGACCTCCCGGTGTGTCGACACCCTGATAGTAGCCGCGCGTATCTCGTCTCAGGCCACGACCAGATGGGTGATGCTACAGGTAAAACCAGCCCTCGGGTTCCCCCAAGGTGGCCCTGCAGGACCCCCGTTTGGGACCAACACCATCAGCACTGTCCCCCCTGCTATGTAGAAGAATCCTCGGGTAGCGCTAACTCCCTATGCAATTTAATTAATTAATTAAGTTGTTATTATGAGCAAATTAAAACCAACGTTCGGCCTTGCTGGAGGAGTTTTATTCAAAGACGAAGTGTCAAGGGGTCCCCATATACCCAACCGTGTAAGGAACGCAAAATCAAGGAACATAATGCCAGTTTATCGGCGCCTAAGGTGGCATGAGTGGAACAAAACACCGAGCAAAAAGCCAAGCCTTCCACCCATGCCCATTATATAGGTGTGTTATTATATATATAACATATTGTGATATTCCAACAACAAGTTCCCTCCTGGAATGATCTTCATCTTCACCTGCAACTATCAACGCTATAAGAGGGGCTGAGCAAGCGGGTAACATAGCCAAACAAAGGTTTTGCTAGGAAGGTTTCAAAGGTTAGAGGTTTCATGGCAACAAGGAGAGGCTGACAATAATGATGGGTAGCGCGACAAATAACGATAGCATCGAGACAGTAAGCATGGCAATGATAGTAAAGGTATCCAAGGTTACGGTCATCTTGCCTGAGATCTCGCAAGGAAGAAGAACGGATCCACGAAGAAGACGAAGAAGAAGCCTTGAAGAAGAACCACGGGTAGCCGAACGAATCCTCACGTTCGCAACGGAACAAGCACTAACGAGGAGAAGCAAGCAATACAGTAAACAGACAACACAAGAACATAACAATATGCTCAACCAAGTATGATGCAAAACAAGTCTACATATGAAGCACAACAAGGCTATACAGGAAGCACAACATGGCAAGGTAGGAAGCACAGCAAAACAACACAAGTCTATATGATGCAATACATGGCAAGGTATGATGCATGACAAGTCTATACAGGAAGCACAACAAGTCTATACAGGAAGCATAACATGGCAAGGTAGGAAGCACATAAAAACAACACAAGTCTATATGATGCAATACATGGCAAGGTATGATGCATGACAAGTCTATACAGGAAGCACAACAATTCTATACAGGAAGCATTACATGGCAAGGTATGATGCACTGCAGATGCACTTAGGATGCATGACATGACAACATAGGAAGCACACCAGAACAACACAAGAACAAGACAATAAGCTCAAGCAAGTAGGATGCAATACAGATCCATATAGGATGCAAAACATGACAAGGTAGGAAGCACCGAGAAGCAACATAAGAACAACAAGTTTAAATGAGGCCGGAAGCTACTAAGACAAATCCGGTAAGTCCTCATATGCATAGTTTGAAATTAGTCCAGATCTGCACAAACCTTAAGTTAAAGTTGTTAAACAGCAAGTTAACATGCACCATGATGATCTACACGGAATTCTAGTCAAGTTTCATATAAAGTTTGTTTAATTCGGAGCTACGGCCTAGAAGATATGAGCAAAACAAGTTAAGCATTGCAACGGTGCAAGATGCACCCAAACATCAAGCAAACATACTCCAAACATGTTAACAAGATGATATTATGATTCTACATGCAAAATGACACAAGTTTCATATAAGGAACACTCCAAACGGAGCAACGGGCTAAAAGATACACATGAAACAAGATATAACAAGCTGAAATTAACAGCCATATAGCAACTTTGGAGCAAGGTAAATATATGCTACAACACTCAAACATGGTGACAAGAAGCATGGACATGAAGTAGACATATCCTACAGCAAACAACTCCATTGGAGCATCTCCATAGGAGGCATGGATCAATAGCAACAAGCTACAACATTTTGATCATGACAATAAAAACCTAACAGCAATATTATATAGCAACTTGGGTGCAAGAAATAAATAAGCTACAGCAGGTCATATGAGCAAGTAAGGGCATGAATGGATAGACAACAACATATACAACAAGGAATGATCAATGTCCACCCCAAAACTAACATGGATTTGTCTAGGGCATCAAGCAAACATGGCATCAGGATATGACAGATTCCAGACTTAGTGAAATTTCACTAAGTGTTAAAACAGCAACATTATCATGGCATATTTACAAGCATGTTTAAGTCACCTCAAAGCATATCATAGCAAATGGTTTGCACCACAGCAAAGAACACATCATGGAGATTCTAAAACAACTAGGCATGTGGCAAGGGGACAAACACAACAATAACAACGAGCTCCTCAACTAGGCATCTCGTAACAAGTTAAAAAACCTAACATCCACATGCACTTTTGCAACAGAAATAAACATGGCAATATGAACTCTAACAAGCATGCTATAACAACCAACATGTAAAGCATCTCATGATGAACATTTTGACATATCATTTGCATCATTTGGATAAACATGCACCAAGTTATCATATCTCAAACATGGCATGAAAATAACAAATAGAAGCAGTCTATAACAAGTAGCACCCTAGCAACAGATATTAGAGCATCTAGATGAACTCAAATGAGCATGGCACAATGGAACAAAACATAATACATGTCACCACGATCATTTGGACATATCATTCACTCAATTTGGACAAGCACACAAATAATTCCAGCCATTCAAAATATGCATCAGAACATAAAACAGAAAAAGGACTTAGAAAAAAAAACAACCTCCGAAGGATGGACAACGTCCGACTGGGGCGGACATGTCCGGATGCAGAGGCTGACGTGCGGGCCCGGGGGAGATCGGACATGTCCGGATCTGCCCGGACGCGTCCGTTGGTGGCCTGGCGTGGGGGCCCACTGGCCAGGGCTGCGGGTCAACGGGGTTCGGGTCGTTGCAGCGGATCGGGCGACGGATCCGCCCGCGTCGAAAGGATCTGGCGAAGAAGGAGGTACGGGCCGGAGGAACTCCGGCGGAGGGAGCTGGCCGGCGACGGGGTACTGCGGCGGAAGGAGTCGCCGGCGGCGACCTCCGGGATCCAGCGGCAGCGAGCTACGCGAGGGTGAGGCGGAGGCAGGAACTCCGGCGGTTGGAGGCGGAGCACGAGGGCGACGCGCAGGCTGCCGGATCTGACCACCGGCGGCGAGGGCCAGGCAAGCCATCGCGGCGGTGGCGACCTGCAAGCCGCGGGAGGAGCGGGCGCCTGAGTGCTCGGGCGCGAGGGAGCAGTTGGGCCCGGCGCGGCCCAGATCGGGGCCCAGGCGGGCCGAGTCCGGGCTGGCGGCGGCTGGAAACGCCTAGGGGCGCGGGTGACGTGGAATTGCACAGCTGGCAATCGCCGGTTGGCTAGGAGGGAGTGGCCGGCGGCGGCGGGCCACTCCGGGCGTGCCAAGTGGCGGGATGGAAGAGGCTAGGCGCGGAAATGGAGGCTTGGGCGCGGATTTTGAGAAGGAGGAGGCTGGGAGGTAGGGGAAGAAGTTAGGCTGCCCATTTTTGGCATGGAGGGGCCTATAAATAGCCATGGGGACTAGGGTTTGGGGGTTTGGAGGGGTTTCGGAGCCGTTCGATCGCCATCGGACGGTCCGGAGCGGAGGGGGTTTGTAGGTGGGCTAGATGGGCTGTGAAGAGGGGTCTCGGGCTGCGAGGAGAGGAGGGAAAAGAGGCCCGCGGAGGTTTTAGGAGACCGAAAACGTCCGACGCATTAACCGGCGACTAATGCCGCTATATATATCCGTTGGGCTATCAAACGAGCTCCGAATGCAATGAAATTTGGCAGGCGGCCTGTCTACACTATAATAAGACCACATGCCAAGTTTCACCCCATTCCGAGAACATTTTTCGGCCACTCATAAAAATAAATATTCAGAGGCACCGCGGGCACGTGCAAGTGTGTCTGGGCTCAGAACGGACAACGGAAAGGACGAGGGGACTCGGGCGGATGCAAGTTTTGAAAACATGTTGATGCAACATACATGATGACATGGCAAAGATGCACACGCAAGCATATGACATGGCAACGGCAACGAATATCTAGCTGACACCTGGCGCACCGGTCTCGTGGTGTCACAACACTCCCCTACTAACAAGAGATCTCGTCCCGAGATCTTAGGAACGAGACGGAAGTTGAAAAGGAAGAACAAGTTCTTCGAGGACAAAGGAGTGAACGAAAGAACCTTGAGAGGATGAACAACTCAAAAGGAAGAACGCAACGAAGAAGAATGAGATTGAGAAACTTCGGTAAATAAGCAACAAGGCATAAGACGAGAACCAAGAGGATAAATGTCAAGAGACACATTGAAATCACTCCGGTTAGAAGAGATAGAAAAGGAATTCAAACGAAGGAATTGGGCAGCACTCCGGCTGAAACTGAAAGAAATAGCACACCGGTTGAACATGAATGGAATAGACGAAGAACTTGAGAATATGGAATGATCCATGACGAGATGAACAAGACAATGCCGCCGGAAAAAATAAAGAATGGAATGAGAAGTAGGGGAAGCAGATGACAACTTCCATCACGAATGGATTGAAAGAACATTTTCAGGATAAAGGTTTGAACAGAGTTGTTGAGAAAATCAACAACAAAAGAATAGGCTTGCTGTGGACTTAAGAAAAAAAACATCTCAAAGCTTGAGTTGAGTTACGCCGCAACCAAAAGATTGAATAGCCGAGAATGAAGAAAGAAATGCAAAACTCCACTTCAAAAGAATATGGAGGATTAATTGCACTCGAGAGGCAAAAGAATAAGAATGCTTGAGCTACTCCAGAAGAATTGCTCAATATTTGAAGAATGGATTAAATGACGAAGAACCACCATGAAGAACTCCGGTAACGAAAAGGAAGAATAATATAGAAATGACGGACGAAAAGAATAAGATTAGAGCCTTGCGATGTTTAGACGGGGTTCCGATGAGAAGGCCGAGAAATTATGAACTCCGAGAAGAAAAGAATAAAACACTTGGAACTAGAATTTATTCATCAAGAATAAACTCCGAAGGAAGGGATTAACCCACATGACGAGAATGAATAAGAATTATGTTATGCTTATCCTCCACCAATTAAATTGATGAGAAGCAATGGGCTAGCATACTACTTATTCCCGATGAAATTGAATGAAAAGGGATATATCGCGAACTTGCGAGAAAACTTCATCAACCACCGGTAGGATTGGGATAAAAAAATGAATGGATTGATATGATAGCACCGGAAAAGAACTGTTGAGCGAACCACCGTAAAAATAAAGCCGAATGAAGAGAAAGGAACGAACCACCGTAAGGAATGAAATTGAGTGAGTACAAGAGAATGGATCGCCGGAAGAATAAAGCACTTGCGGAAAATTTGAATGACGAGAACGAAGAGATCGCGGACGGATTAAAGAATACTTGAACGAAACACCGGAAAGAATGTGAGACGAACGAAGAGGCATCAATGAAGAATATTTGGAGGACGAAGTTGAAAACTGAGAACGAAGAAATCTTCTGAAATGATGGCCTTCGGAGGAACACAAGAAAAAGAATTCATAAATACTCCGGAATAATGAAAGAAGAGAGAGGTTGAAGCCACGATGAAAGAATTAAAAACGATCTTGAAGAAGGCATATGACTGATGGAATCCATACTTACGTCACACTTGAAAATAATTACGGAACACTCCGGGAAATAAAAGAGTCAGGTAAGATCCTGGGAAAAGACCTGTGGGTTATGAGCCCACCAAAGAGAAAACCACCGTTGAAATGGAATGCAAAGGAGATGATGCACCGGAACAATTGAGAAACTTGAATGAGGTGACAACCTCAAATTAATTAGAACACAGACAAATATCCTGAGATGTCTTCATAACTCCGGATAATAAATGGGGAGAGGTAAACGAGCAAGGGGAAAACAATTGAGCCGATGAAAGAATAAGAACAACACCGGAAAACTTGAATTGAAATCCACCAGAAAAGAAGAAGAGGTGAAGAATATCAAACGAGAAGAGAATTCATCGGAGAAGAAAAGACAAGAATGATGACGAGCTAGACGAGAATTCACTGGTTGAAATAACTAAGGAAAGAATGCAAAGGATTCACACGAGTAGGATGGATACTCGATTAAGGGCTCCGGCTCCGAGAAGCAAAAGGGTGGGTGGGTGGGAAAAGAAAGAACACAACGGACGAGGAAAACACCGTCGGTTGAAAAGAACTGAGGGTTGAACTTGCAAAGAAGAAGTGGGTTGAATCCACTTGACGAGAGATGCACCAAATGAAAGAACTAACAACGCAACGAACGAAAACTAACCACGAGATCCTAAAAAAAAATTGAAGGGGAAGAGGGGTAATTCAAAACACCTACATCAAGATTCCTCACGAGAGCGACGAAGGGGCAGGGGAGTAAAAAGAATTCCTACTCTCCGATATAACTAGACTCCGAAAAAAAGTTTTCTGCTAGACTCAACAACGGCCAAGCTACGATCAATCAAGGGGGCTCCTATGGTCGGTCGAGGCTCTGATACCAACTTGTCATGCCCAAGATGCGATTCTATCCCGATCATGTGACACTTACGTGATTGGGGCAAAACCGCATTTCGGGCGCTTAGCAAGATGGATATCATTACATCGTACCATTACATACATACATGGGGGATACAACAATACATACAAGTCACATGAATTCAACAACATCAATACAAGTGTAGGATTGAAAGTATGTCTAGAGGGGGGGTGATTAGACTACTTGTAATTATAAAAATTCTGCCTTTTGATCATGAACAGTTTTTGGCAGGTTCTCAATTATGATCAAGTCAAGCATCACCCTACACATGCAATTCTAGAGTATAAGCAGCGGAAAGTAAATTGCACATGTAGTAAAGGGAGGTGGAGAAGAGCAAACGCAATTTGGAGACGCGGTGATTTTTCCTGTGGTTCCGATAGGTGGTGCTATCGTACATCCACGTTGATGGAGACTTCAACCCACGGAGGGTAACGGCTGCGCGAGTCCACGGAGGGCTCCACCCACGAAGGGTCCACGAAGAAGCAACCTTGTCTATTCCATCATGGCCTACGCCCACGGAGGGCTAGCCTTACTCGGGGTAGATCTTCACGAAGTAGGCGATCTCCTTGCCCTTACAAACTTCTTGGTTCAACTCCACATCTCGATGACGGAGGCTCCCAAGCGACACCTAACCAATCTAGGAGGCACCACCCTCCAAAAGGTAATAGATGTTGTAGATGATGATGAACTCCTTGCTCTTGTGCTTGAAATGATAATCTCCCCAACACTCAACTCTCCTCACTGATTTGGCTGTGGTGGAAGAAAGGATTGAGTGGAAAGCAACTTGGGAAGGTTAGAAATCAAGTTTCATATGGTGGGAGTGGAGCAACTTGATCTCAACACAAGGGTAGGTAGTTCTCTTCTCAGAAAGTGTAAGGTAGGAGTGGTAGTTCTTTCTGATGGCTCTCTCCACGAATGAAGAGGGGGTGGAGGGGTATATATAGCCTCCACACAAAATCCAACCGTTACACACATAACTGAGCAATCTCGGTGAGACCGAAGTGGACAACTCGGTCAGACCGAAAGTTCAAATATAGTGAACGTTGGGGTTTTCGGTGGGACCGAAAATACCACCTCGGTTATTCCGATTTGATCAAAGACAGGAGCTTGCCAGTTTCGGTGGGACCGAAAATGTCATCTCGGTTATTCCGATATGATGACAAACGGTTACAGAAGCTTGGCAGCCCGTGTTTCGGTGAGACCGATCTCAAACTCGGAATGACCGATTTTTCTAGGGTTTGGCTTATGGCTGAGGTGGTTCATCTCGGTGTGACTGAGTTTGGAAAATCGGTTGGTCCGAGATTACTTATGAGTGTGTATAGTAGTGAAAGTTGCTGATAGTTAAAGGAGATATATCACTAAGCACTTGAGCAACTAGATCATCAACACAACCTCATCCCCTTTTAATAGTATTGGCTTTTCCTATGGACTCAATGTGATCTTGGATCACTAAACCAAAAATGGAGTCTTGAGCTTTTGCCAATGCTTTCCTTAGCATTTTGAGGGGTCCACTTCTTCAGTCATTGCCATACCCATATCACTGAACTTCTCTGAAATGATTCTCAAATAGTTATTAGTTCAATGATATATATGTTGTTATTAATTGCGAAAACCACCCGGGGATTAGTTGCACTTTCAATCTCCCCCTTTTTGGTAATTGATGACAACATATAGATCAAAGCTTCGACAAAGGATATAATCAATGAATAATATCGTCGCTTTGAGAAGTATGTGATAAGCAAGAGCTCCCCCTAAATTTGTGCATTATTTAAGATTTGCGTTTGAATGCAAATGCACAATCGATTAGGATCATGGGTCACTCTTCCATGTCACATACATCTTGGTGGAGCGCACAAAATTGAACATATAAACCCTCAAGAAGTCATAGGCAGGATGAAGGCCTCCACGTCGCCTTTAATTCGCCATGAACAGTTCTCGTGCCACCGCCTGTAAATTCCGTGCCCCGCCAAGGGCATTTTAGTCATTTCACGCGCAGGCATATAAAATGCAGCCGCCCGTGGAGAAACCTAGCCGCTGCCTCCACCCGCACTCGAGCCCGCACTCGCGCCCCCACCCACCCACGCTGCTCTCTTCCCCGATCCCCTCCCACGAACCCTAGCCCCCTGGTGCTGCGAGCCCCTCCCTCCTCTTCGCGTTTCGGGTCACGGCACACTCCACGGGGCTCGGGACGTCCGCGGCGGCGCGGGGCTCGTGGCCGGCGGCGCACTCCACAGGGCTCGGAACGTCCGCGGCGGCGTGGGCTGTGGACTGAGAGGCGGGGCCCGTGATGCGGATCCTCCTTCCTCCCCATCCGGCGGCGGCGCGGGCTGTGGATCGAGAGGCGGGCCCGTGATGCGGATCCTCCTTCCTCCCCATTCGGCGGCGGCTTCTCCTTCCTCCCCATGGCTTCCCGCATCGTGGCTGCCACCGGCTGGCTGCACCACCTCCGCACCTCATGTACTTCAGCCCGATTCCAATGGGTAAGGGGAGCATAGGTGTCTGCTCCGATGCTGCTGCCATCCGACCTTTCCCTCTCCCTCAGGTTCTCAACTCAGCATGAGGATCTTGGATTGTAGCTGCACTACAGGAAGAGGCGCCACCAACATGCCTTCCGCAGCCAATGACGTCGACGAGCCAAGGAAAGCCACCTTGGATTCGATGCTACATCGACGCGTCATCTCAAGGTCTTACCTTGTCTCCCACCCTCAGTTTTGAACATCTCTTCCCAACTCCACCACTAATCTGCAACACCTTTTTTTCTCCCCTACTGTGAGGTTGCAGGTGTGCACAAGAGATGTTTGTGTAAATACCCGAGGAGGAAGATTTCTTGAGGAATATGCTGATGTGAAAGGGCTAGCTTTTACTATGAATCTTTTGGACAGTGTGGCACATGAGGCAATAGAGATGGATTAGTTACAAGGATATTAGGTATTGGAACTACTTGTCATAATCCTATATTGGAGCATTAGAAGATTATATATACTGTTGCCCCCTAAGTACTGGGAACTTGTTCATATCTGTAGTAGCAGCAAACACGGAATGGTTAATGGAGAAGAGTAGCTTCGCCACTAATAATTTTGATTTTTCAGAAGAATGAAGAAAAGCTAAACTTTCAGTGAATGCGTGTTAACACTTGCAGTTTTCTGAAGAAGAAAAGCTTCAGGCTTCTGCAGTTTTCATTCTTCACGGCGCGGAGGTTACAGAGGTATTGAAATATGATCCGTATATGAAATGTTTAGGGGTTTATAGTTAGCACTGCTGGTTTAGGATTTGCATAATTAAGATTTTTAGCTAATTGCTCTGCAGTTTGGTAGAGGGGAGAGCCACCTGAGAGTATAAATAATATTATGCTTATACTTGTGATGTGATGCTTTTTGGATGATGATAGTAACATGAGTGTGATCTTATTTGCAGGCAGATGATGTGTGCAAGGAAGGAAAGATACAGACAAGCAACGCCGAAGACTTCTTTAAAGCGCTTGATGAGATTGACTTCCCAGAGTTAGTAGAGCCCCTGAGGACTGCATTGGAAGGTCTGTGTTGTTGTCTACTTGTCTCCTGAATTATTTTATAGTCCGATGTTTCCTAAGTAAGCGGGATGAGCATGTCCTGCATTTCCTGCAGACAAGGAAGGACTGCATTGAAAGATTTGCTTTGGAGAGGGATTAGATATGATGCTGAAGAAAGGGATGACCAGATTCAGATGCCCAAGAACAGCAGGTGCCGCATCTTCTCTTATATCTTTATCTATGTACTTTAAATTTATATGGACATTCCAATTGTTGATTGCTAACTATGGCACCTTGAAATTAAGATACTCTGGTGCAAAGGGAGTTGGACCAGAGAAGAAATCAAATGAGTGACTGCTCTGCAATAGTTGTGAGGGATCAAAATCCTATAGGTATAACAATAAATTCTCCTCTGATGCTCAAGTTAAATTTCTTTGTCGAAGATATGATTGGATGTTATTTTTCTAATTTGATTCTTTAAAACACATGCTATTTTTTTGCGTATTCCTACTGCACTTGCCTAAATCTCACATAAGACTGAATGATACTCTACCATGGTTTTTAAACCACTGCACTTGCCTAAGTCGAGCTAAACTTGCTCAAACCGCAGATGGTATTCCTCATAGTTTTGTCTACATCTACACATTGCACAAAATCTTGGATCTTTGTCGCGTGTCTCCTCATTAGTAGAGACTACAGAGTAGGTACTACGGACCCCATAATATACTATCTTCTTACTTTTGTCTTTTCTTTTAGAATATATAAGTACATTTCAGTAATATGTGTCTTGTTTTACTTTGTCCGCGGTGACTGTGGTTGTATTCTCGGTTTTGGTTATTATGTTTGAGTGAAAAATAGGTTGTTGGACTGATGAATTTTATGCTAATATATAACTTGTCTCATTCCTACTTAAAAAAAGTTTCTGCTCGATGTGGTTATGAGCAGCTACTTTTTTTCCGATTACAAGTGGCCTTTGCTTGATGGTTGATTATATTATGCTCATGGCAGCTTGCTTGAGGCAAACCTTCAAGCCTCACGTGCACTAATGGCGTCGCCGGCAGCATCAAGGATGGAATCAGCAAGACACTCTTTTAAGTCAGAGAAAATGGTGGTGCCAATGATTACGCCTGGATCTTTGTGGCTGCAGCCACAATCATGTTGAAGCCCAGCCAGACCACGACCATCGACAGGTGACCATCTTCATTGAGGTATAGAAGACAATCCATGCATTGCCATGCCGCTTTCTCTGAACTTTGTAGTTTACACAAATTGCTTATGTGCTTTATATTCTTTACAGAGTTCATATAAGATAGGCAAGTGCATGACTTCCCTAAAATTTGTACGGTGCATGACTTGTATGTGATGCCATGCAGAAAGTTGAAAATGAAGCTACTGAAAATTGCAATAACATTTTTTGGAGTCGTAGAATGTAGGTTATGAATTATTAAAGTACTGACAAAATCCTGATCTGTCTGCTGTTCCTCTAATTTGATGATGCCCATGCTGCCTGAGCAGGTGACTGTCCTTGAGTCGACAGATCGAATTGGTGGCCATGTTCATACAGATTACTCCTTTGGATGCCCCATCGACATGGGAGCCTCATGGTTAGTTTCACCTAATTCGATTAATTGGAACAAATTCTTGGTAGATTTTATCTGTATAATATGTCTAACTTCGTGCTGGTGTTGCTGAACTTTTTTCAGGTTGCACGTTGTCGGTAATGAGAATTCCTTAGCACCATTGATTGGCCATCTTGGACTGAGATTATATCACACAAGTGGCGACAATTCTGTTATGTATGACCATGATTTGGAAAGGTGGTTTCAGCACTTGAACATACATTTTTCTTTGATATAATCCACATACTTGTATATTTTTTTCATGTTCTTACATCTCATTTTGTTAATTGGTTCCTTTACAGCTGTTCTCTCTTCGATAAGAACGGCCTTGCGGTCCCAATGGAGACAGCTGCTAAAGTTGGCGTGATATTCGAGAAAATTCTTAAGGAGGTAGATTGTTGTTATTAACTCACATGAGCTGGAGTTTTGTCTTCCTCGTGTGTGTTTCCAGCTGACTCTAACATACTCTTTAATTTATGGTGTGCTGCAGACGGTGAAATCCCGCGATGAGCAGGAACATGACATGCGCCTTGAACAGGCAATTTCAATGGTGCTTGAGAGGCACCGTGATCTCAAGTATGTATAAAATCTTTTATCATGATGATGCAGTGATTTTTCCAAGATACAATATATAAATTGGATGGCCCTCCCCGGCGAGCTCACCCCTTCCCATCGCCGGGACGAAAGTGCAGACCGACGCTCGCGTCGTTGCTCCACAGAGAGGAGCACGTCATCGAGTCGGATTCACCATGCGGGGCACCTCTCCCGGCCGATATTGCGCCTCCCCAAGATGCAGCGGCTGGCGCTCTGCCTTTGCAAGGAGGCGAGGAGCACCGACGGGTCCAACAACTGCCGTGCCCTAGCCTGGCCTCTAGCGATTGGCTAGACCGTCGCCGCCGTCTGTGTGGTCGCCGCGTGCACGAGAAGGTGAGGAAGATGACCCGAGGTGAGCCGCCTCTGATGCACCGCGCGAGGCGCTCACCGAGCGCCTCTCTAGCTCAACGGTCCCCAATCCAAGACGAGTCCCTCTTCCCCCCATTCATCCTTGCATGTTGTCGCCATTGGATACGGGAGCCCACTGATTGTGTTGTTAGGCGAGATTAGAAGTGAAATTCGCCTTTGAGGTTTAGGTTGGATGGTGAACTCCATAGCGTATAGATTGTGGTTGTCCTTTTGGATCAGTGTACTGCTACAGTTGCGCCAGTATATGTTGTTTTCATGCAACTGGTCTTTGGGTCAGTGAACAAAAGCTAGAGACACAAGGTGATAACACTGTTTGTGCCATTTGTTTCTTTCAGTTTTACTCATGGGACGCTGATGATTGATGGAGCAGGACCGCTACCACTCCTCGCCTACGTAAAGCATGTGCCAGATCTGAGCCAGTGAAGGCACTGGTGCGCGTGCGACGCATCATCGTTGTAATGGTGAATAGCATACGAAGCCTTCTAATTTGTAGCGGTGCAAGTTGTAGCCTTTTTGAAGTGGAGCTCTGTTTAAATTTGTTGTCCTTTTATATATTCCAGCCTTTATCATACATTCTTCTTATCCAATTGTGAGTTTAAGTAGTTACACCTATCATTGTAAGCCTGTAGGAAGCAAATATTTTCATGTGAATTTTATTTCTCTGTGATGGTTTTACCAGAAAGAAATCATAGCCACTATTACATCATGTTATTTATCATACCGTGCCATTGTATCTGTATACTCTGTTTACGTCTTTTTGGCATTCCCAGTTTTGTTTTTCTATGGTATATATTTGACTCCTTTCCATGCCATTTGGCTTTGAATCTGTCCTCATGGTCATGTCTGAAACTTTGTGCTATATATATTGTTATCTACAGACTGTGTATCATAAATTTCTGTTTTACCTTATGCTTGTCCTAGTGGTTTTCTTCCTGGGTGATTGTGTGCTCATATGCCATTTGGTCAATATCCATGTTTATCGAGGATGCCCACTTCTCTTAGTTTCATACTGATTCTTAATAGTCTTGCAATGTGTGCTCGGGTTAGTTCTTTGAATGAATAGAGATAATAAATGTATGAGGGTTCCAATATCAAGTGTACCACCTGGTTATTGCTTACCCAACTAATACGTGCTGCTTTGTGATAAAGGAAAAACAGCTAGAAAATTAATTAATAAAGTGTATCATCTGCTTATTGTTTTATACATAGTCGCTTGATTCTTTTTGTTCCTCTATAGGCCTTTGATCCTGTCTGCCGTGTGCGGCTAGGTTGTTTGTCCGCCTAGGTCGTAGGTTCTTTCCTTCCTGCCGACGGCAGGTACAAGACTCGAGCAATGGTTAACGGGCAAGCACTATATAACCATCCATCTATGCTAATATAGCCTGTCTTTTAAAAGCCAATGTATGCTATTACCAAATGATATGAATATTTTCTTTCAAGCATCAAGCCTTCATGTAATGGAATACAAGTATCTTTAAGTTGATTCTAAATCAATCTCATACACATGCTTTGAATGCTTGGATCGCTCTTGCTTTTTGCGCCATGGTCAAACGTGCAGCGATGACTCTGTCTAATGTTTAACACTTCAATATATGCTCGAATAATATTAATGTACACTCTTTCAATACATGGCTTGCTCTCGGCCTTTGCGCCATTGGCGCAACTGGTCATCTAGTGATAAGAATGAATAACATGCACCCAATCACCAAGACATGAGTAGATGATCATACAAGATAGGAATAGCATATGATAAGCATTAAGCACACATTAAAGCATAGTACGACCAAGCACTCATTAAGGTAGCATCAAACGTAGTATCAAGCACACTGAAAGTTTCGAAAACCAAAAGTATCTCAAAGAAACCGCAAAAGAACGAAAGAGCAAAAGCGCAAAGATAACAGCACTCTCTCTCTCGAAGCCCTATGATCTATACAATTTCTCCCCCTTTGGCAACAAGTTACCAAAAAGTTCGAAAAAGCATAGAGCTAAACGTCACTGTGGGCTCTGCTGGCGGCTCCCGTCTGGGTAGATGTCGGAGTAGATATGACGGCATCGGCGAAGACTTCAGCTGATGTCTGCGCTGGAGGAGTGGATACTGGAGCTGTGGCTGGAGTGACTGCTGGAGCTGTGGGAGGTGCTGAAGTGGTAGTCCTGGAGTCAGTCACTGGAATAGCAGCTGATCGGGATCCTCTGGGAACCAGAGCAGTCTGGCGATGAGAGTCCTGGACTAAGTCATCCTGCATGAGCTCTGCCCTGTCCTGCTTTGCTTCCTCCATGTCTCCCTCAAGCTTGTTGATGGTCACCTGAATTTCAGTCAGCTTCACGTCCAGAGCGTGGATCTTCTCGTCAACAATCCTCTCTAAGCTCTCCTGAGATTGTTCAATGCTGGCCAGGCATTGTTCAATCCTTTGAGTAGCTTCAAGAATCTGCTCTCCGAAGCTCTTTGGTTTAGCTGCTGCTGCTGCTGCCTCTTTATCGGCTTTGGCTTTCCTAGCAGCTTCAATCTTGGCTTGACCTTCAACAGAAGTTGGATCCTCCTCATCCATCACAACAACATTGTCTTCATGCTCTGGCTGCAGGGGTAAGTGTTTCCTATCCAACAAGAATTTGCCCGTGCCAAACTTGGCATTGATAAGCATCTGAATCTGTGGGGCAAATCCACATGACCTCTTCTGGTCAGCTGCAGTCCTCTTAATGGTCTCTACCATTAAGTCCATCACCTTGAAAGGTGCCTTCTCATCAAGTATATGTAGCATGTTGATAGAATACCCTCTGATCATGCGATGATCTCCAGACTTGGGCATCAAGGTATGCCTCAAAATAGTGTTAGTGGTAGGTAGACCTGCCTGGAGATAGTAAACTGAGCTGAGCTTCCACACTTCCAAATCTGCTGCGGGGATCTCCTTGTACATGTTCTTCATGGAATCATGGTTCTTCTTAGGAATCCCATAGACATCAATGTCGTCCTCTCGTTGCACTGGAGCATTCAGAAGTTCTGCCCATTCTTCAACAGAAGAAGAAAACCTTTGACCTTCAGTCATCCAGGTGATCTTCCCATCAGGATAGAAATGAGCTGTGGCATAGAACTGCATAATCATCTCATCGTTCCAATCTGTCAGTTTCTGACCCACAAACTCAGCAACTCCACATGCAGTGAAGCTTTCATGCACATGGGGAAAGAAGTATCTATGCTCTTCACTGTCAATGTATTTCCAGTCAACGTATCTGGTATCTGCAACTATTGGCTTCTTGTCCATCAGCACAGTCTCATAGAAGTCCTGCTGCTCTCTGGTGTGGAATCTGGGGTCTACAGCAGTCCTTCTCCTCACGGCATATGGATCAGATTGTCTCCATAGCCTGAGACCTCTATCTTTCCTTGCCTTCATATCCTCGGCTTGAGGATGAGCATCATTGTGGAGTGGCAGTTTTGGACGGAGTTTCAGCAACACTTGTTCCTCTTCATCAGACTCAGCTGGTGGCACATCACCCTTGTTCTTCTCAGATGCTGGAATGTTCCTGGTTGTCCTCTTGGGCTTGGCAGTAGGCTTTGCTGGAGCTGCCTTGGCTTGAGCAGATTTCTTGGGCTTAGAAGTGGCTCCAGCTCTAATGGCATCACCCATGAGCTTAGCCTTCTGAGGAGGAGGCTGGGGTGCTTCTTCTTCTTCTTCATCATCGGCTGCTGCATCTGCATGAGGATCAGTATACACTACCCTCTTCCTCTTGGAGGTTTTCTTCACTTTGCTTGGGGCTGGTTCTCCCAAGTTCAGCTTCTTGGCAACAGCTGACTGCTTGACCTTGCTGGTGCCCTTCTTTGACTGCTGACCTTGTTGCTCTTTGGCAACAACCTTTCTCTTAGGCTTGGAGGACACTTCTTCCTCAGCAATGAAATCAGAATCCTCATCATCAGAATTCCTCTCCTTTCTAGCTCTGGTGGCTGCAGGAGGCAAGCCACTAGGTGTACTCCTCTCACCATCATCAACTTGACTACTAGCCTCAGGACTAGTGTCTGCTTCAGGAATGTCCGCAAAAGGTGACTCTGACCTGTTCTGGCTTTCACTGGCATCTGACATGGCTGACAACCTGTGAATAGATAAGGTATAGGCAGAGAAGAAGAGTTATCACAAACTGCAGAGGTTTTTGCAAAAAAAAAATTGAGTTCAAATTTTAGTTTTAAGTTTTCACAGAAGGCATTTCGGTCAAACCGATTTTCAGTTTCGGTGAATCCGAAGTGTGTAACAGAAGCTTACCACACCACTTTCGGTCAGACCGAAGTGGGTTTCGGTCCTGCCGAAACACTAGGGTTTCACTAAAACTCTGTTTCGGTCATACCGATTTGCACAACTCGGTTGGACCGAAAGGTGCAGTGCAATGGCCAGAGGCCGAATCGGTCACACCGAAATTTCAAATTCGGTTTCACCGAGATGTATTCCGTGGAAACCTAACCCTAAGAATTTTACTCGAAACTAGAACCGATCTGATGGAAAAGAAGTTTTCAATCGTGGCCAGATATAGGGCAAACCAAACGTGCAATGAATCGGATGGGAGGCACGAGTGGGATCGAGACTCACCCTAACTTGGTGGAGTCCCTCTAAGGCGGCAACGGCGCGGAGAAGAAATCCGTTGACGGCGGTGGAGACCTGCGGCGAGGGCGCACAGGCGACGACGGCGACGATCCGGAGATCAGGACGACGGCAGCAAGGGACGTGGGAGCGAAAACGTTTGAAGGAATAATCAACGCGCGCTGCCCTCAGTATTTATATCCCTTTGCTGTCGGTGGGACCGAGTTGAAAAACTCGGTGTCACCGAGATGGATAACTGCCAGGCAGTTATGCATTTCGGTCACGCCGAAACTTACAACTCGGTTTCACCGAGATGAAACCTAGATCAGTCTAAATGTTTTCGGTTTGACCGAGTGGGAGAAAGTTGGTCTGTCCGAAAATCACTTAGAAGGTTTTGGAAGTTAGCCCTTGACGGATCGGTGGCTCCGAGTGCTCCTCACTCGGAGGGTCCGAAAATGACTTGTTCAAAGTTTGTGATATAAGCATGAATAGAATTTGAGACAAGAAAGCATAGATAGCTAGGGGAGGTACTTAGGCATTCTTGTCCATCCATTTGGCCAGAAAAATCAAAACAACCAAAACAACAAATGGATGTCCTCGAATGGATAAAATCATGCATTCAACATGCTCACACAATAAGATAGCAAATGAAATATGTGTCAAACATGCACAACCAAAACTCTAGCTACTAGCACACAATTTGTCGATGACTAGGTCATCTGTATATGAGTATTTTGACTTAGGAGCCAAATGAGAACATTTGATCATAGGTCATACTCATCGTTTAAGCACAAGTGGGGTTACCACTTTTACATAAAGCATTGATGTGTTCACATCATTTGGAGATGCTTTAGCTCAAAATTTTTTTAGAGCAAAGCTCCCCCTAGATGTGAGAACCCCTTTTAAGGGGTCAAACTAACCTTGGGTTGTCGTAGAAGACTTCATGTAGATGTTGAAGATGTGGATGCTCAATGTTGATGTAGATCATCAAGAGTTGGGAGCTATCCTTTTGGATTAGGGCACTTTCAATACCTACATGGGTTAGTCCCACAAGGAACAAACAAGGATATCCATAGACATATATTGAAGTTCACAATAGATGATGTCCATGAAAACAATGATTACCTTGTCCCTTGACTTACCAACAAGAGGGTTTGTGACTCCATGAACTAGTGCATGATGTGGAAGTTGATTGCACAAGTTCTTTGCCAAAAATGAATGTGAGTGAAGTATGTTGGCGGAGTCACCCTCGAGAACCTTCTAGTTCTTCTTCTTCGGGATCCACATCATCTTTATGGGAATCCTTGGGGTTGTAGTTGAGCTTGACGAAGTAGAACTTGACGTGTCCTTGGGAACCCACTTGACCATGGCTTGAGGTGCTTCAATGAATGCATCAATCTCCTCTTGAAGCTTGTCCTTGGCTTTTAGCTTGTGGTCTTGTGGTGGAAGGTCATCTTGAGCTTGTTCCACATTGGAAGAAGTAGGATCATACTTTTCCTTTTGAGAAACAAACTGTGGAGTAGGGTATTGACCTTCTTCCCACTCAACACCTTCGGCGTTGAACTTTCGCTCAAAACCAATTCCTTGATTCTTCCGGTGCCTTCCTTGCTTGCGAACAATTTCCTCAAAGTTCTTGCTTCCGGCAAGACTCTTGTAGACACCTTTCTCTATGATTTCCTTCAATAAGCTATTCTCTTGCTCAAGTGTAACTTGGCTTGAAACATTGTTAGTGGAATCAAGAGAACTACTAGAAGCAACAACATTAGATTTAACATGGTTATTGTTACTACTAGAGGAAGAATTTTTCTTATGCTTGTCATGCTTAGTCTTAATAGGTGGCAAGAAATTAGACAAGAGAAGTCGTTTGGCAAGATATGAAGAACTCTTCTTTCGAAGATCGTCATTGATCGCTTTTAGAAACTCATGTTCTTGCTCTAGAGTGAGCTTCTCGAAGCGTAGCTTCTCATGAGATCTTAGGAGCTCTCTATGATCTTCTTGAGTTGTTTCATGAGCTAACTTAAGAGTGTTTAGTTCTTTAGTTAGACGCTCAATCTCCTTCATAGCATTGTCATTCGACTCTTCTCGATTATAAAGACTACTAGCATTTTCATCGTTACTAAGCTCACTAGATTTATCATGCAAGAGCTCATCTTCACCAAGCAAGTCATCCTCATCACTATCAAAGTCAATGAATTCAGGGTGTGTTACCTTGGGGCCTTTAGCCATGAAGCATCTTCCAATTCCCTCATTTGGTGAATCAAATAAGTCGTAGGAGTTGGAGTTGGAGGATACGAGTGCAAGACCGGCAACACCTTCATCTTGACTGTAGTCGGAGTCGGAGTGATAGCTTCCATCGGATTGATTGTCGGAGTCGGAGCCGGAGACCCATTCACCTACATGAGCTTGATGTCTTCTTCTTGTGTAGCTCCTTGATGACTTGTCTTTCCTCTCCGAATCCTTGCTTCTCCGAGAGGGTCTTCGTTCATAACGATCATCTCTACTCCTTCTCTCTTTCCGAGGTGACTCATCTCTTGATCTTCTTCTTGGAGATTCTTCTCTTCTCTTGTGGGGAGCCGTACACTCATTTGAGTAGTGTCCGGGTCTTCCACAATTGTAGCAGTTTCGATCACGACTAGAAGATCTCTTTCCATCATATGATCTAGACTTTGAGCTTCTCTCTTTGCCTCTATTCTTGTAGAATTTGTTGAAGTTCTTAACCATTAGGCTTATCTCTTCATTGGAAATTAACTTGTCACTTGAGGTTGTGGGAGCATCACTTGTAGCTTTGTAAGCACCGCTTGACTTGTTGTGAAGCTCTTCCTTATCCTTAAGTGTCATCTCATGAGCAACAATTCTTCCAATGACTTCAGTTGGCTTGAGAGTCTTGTAATTTGGCATCATTTGGATCAAAGTGCACACGGTGTCATACTTTCCATCCAAATCTCTTAGAATCTTCTTGATGATGAATCGGTCGGTCATTTCTTCGCTTCCTAAGCCGGCAATCTCATATGTGATGAGAGCAAGCCTAGAGTACATTTCAGCGACTCCTTCACCATCCTTCATCTTGAACTTGTCAAGTTGACCTTGAAGAATATCTAGCTTTGATTCCTTCACAGATTCGGTACCTTCGTGCATTTCAACCAAAGTATCCCAAATCTCTTTAGCATTCTCAAGACGGCTGATTTTGTTGAACTCCTCGGGACACAAAGCATTGAAGAGAATGTCACAAGCTTGAGCATTGTTTTGCAACATCCGCAACTCTTCCGGTGTAGCTTCGCGATCCGGAACTTTTCCTTCCTCGAAGAATTCACCTTGCATGCCAACACAAATAATGCCCCATGCGGCTGGGTTATGACCAAGAATATGCATTTTCATTTTATGCTTCCAACTAGCAAAATTTGTACCATCAAAGTAAGGACCTCTACGATAATTACCCTCACTAGACGCCATACTCTCCTAGGTTGTGAAACCAAGCTTATGGAGTCCAATGCAATGGAAACCAATACAATGGAGACCAAAGCTCTGATACCACTTGTAGGATCGAAAGTATGTCTAGAGGGGGGGGGGTGATTAGACTACTTGTAATTATAAAAATTCTGCCTTTTGATCATGAACAGTTTTTGGCAGGTTCTCAATTATGATCAAGTCAAGCATCACCCTACACATGCAATTCTAGAGTATAAGCAGCGGAAAGTAAATTGCACATGTAGTAAAGGGAGGTGGAGAAGAGCAAACGCAATTTGGAGACGCGGTGATTTTTCCCGTGGTTCTGATAGGTGGTGCTATCGTACAACCACGTTTATGGAGACTTCAACCCACGGAGGGTAACGGCTGCGCGAGTCCACGGAGGGCTCCACCCACGAAGGGTCCACGAAGAAGCAACCTTGTCTATTCCATCATGGCCTACGCCCACGGAGGGCTAGCCTTACTCGGGGTAGATCTTCACGAAGTAGGCGATCTCTTTGCCCTTACAAACTTCTTGGTTCAACTCCACATCTCGATGACGGAGGCTCCCAAGCGACACCTAACCAATCTAGGAGGCACCACCCTCCAAAAGGTAATAGATGTTGTAGATGATGATGAACTCCTTGCTCTTGTGCTTGAAATGATAATCTCCCCAACACTCAACTCTCCTCACTGATTTGGCTGTGGTGGAAGAAAGGATTGAGTGGAAAGCAACTTGGGAAGGTTAGAAATCAAGTTTCATATGGTGGGAGTGGAGCAACTTGATCTCAACACAAGGGTAGGTAGTTCTCTTCTCAGAAAGTGTAAGGTAGGAGTGGTAGTTCTTTCTGATGGCTCTCTCCACGAATGAAGAGGGGGTGGAGGGGTATATATATCCTCCACACAAAATCCAACCGTTACACACATAACTGAGCAATCTCGGTGAGACCGAAGTGGACAACTCGGTCAGACCGAAAGTTCAAATATAGTGAACGTTGGGGTTTTCGGTGGGACCGAAAATACCATCTCGGTTATTCCGATTTGATCAAAGACAGGAGCTTGCCAGTTTCGGTGGGACCGAAAATGTCATCTCGGTTATTCCGATATGATGACAAACGGTTACAGAAGCTTGGCAGCCCGTGTTTCGGTGAGACCGATCTCAAACTCGGAATGACCGATTTTTCTAGGGTTTGGCTTATGGCTGAGGTGGTTCATCTCGGTGTGACTGAGTTTGGAAAATCGGTTGGTCCGAGATTACTTATGAGTGTGTATAGTAGTGAAAGTTGCTGATAGTTAAAGGAGATATATCACTAAGCACTTGAGCAACCAGATCATCAACACAACCTCATCCCCTTTTAATAGTATTGGCTTTTCCTATGGACTCAATGTGATCTTGGATCACTAAACCAAAAATGGAGTCTTGAGCTTTTGCCAATGCTTGCCTTAGCATTTTGAGGGGTCCACTTCTTCAGTCATTGCCATACCCATATCACTGAACTTCTCTGAAATGATTCTCAAATAGTTATTAGTTCAATGATATATATGTTGTTATTAATTGCGAAAACCACCCGGGGATTAGTTGCACTTTCAATCTCCCCCTTTTTGGTAATTGATGACAACATATAGATCAAAGCTTCGACAAAGGATATAATCAATGAATAATATCGTCGCTTTGAGAAGTATGTGATAAGCAAGAGCTCCCCCTAAATTTGTGCATTATTTAAGATTTGCGTTTGAATGCAAATGCACAATCGATTAGGATCATGGGTCACTCTTCCATGTCACATACATCTTGGTGGAGCGCACAAAATTGAACATATAAACCCTGAAGAAGTCATAGGCAGGATGAAGGCCTCCACGTCGCCTTTAATTCGCCATGAACAGTTCTCGTGCCACCGCCTGTAAATTCCGTGCCCCGCCAAGGGCATTTTAGTCATTTCATGCGCAGGCATATAAAACGCAGCCGCCCGTGGAGAAACCTAGCCGCTGCCTCCACCCGCACTCGAGCCCGCACTCGCGCCCCCACCCACCCACGCTGCTCTCTTCCCCGATCCCCTCCCACGAACCCTAGCCCCCTGGTGCTGCGAGCCCCTCCCTCCTCTTCGCGTTTCGGGTCACGGCACACTCCACGGGGCTCGGGACGTCCGCGGCGGCGCGGGGCTCGTGGCCGGCGGCGCACTCCACAGGGCTCGGAACGTCCGCGGCGGCGTGGGCTGTGGACTGAGAGGCGGGGCCCGTGATGCGGATCCTCCTTCCTCCCCATCCGGCGGCGGCGCGGGCTGTGGATCGAGAGGCGGGCCCGTGATGCGGATCCTCCTTCCTCCCCATCCGGCGGCGGCTTCTCCTTCCTCCCCATGGCTTCCCGCATCGTGGCTGCCACCGGCTGGCTGCACCACCTCCGCACCTCATGTACTTCAGCCCGATTCCAATGGGTAAGGGGAGCATAGGTGTCTGCTCCGATGCTGCTGCCATCCGACCTTTCCCTCTCCCTCAGGTTCTCAACTCAGCATGAGGATCTTGGATTGTAGCTGCACTACAGGAAGAGGCGCCACCAACATGCCTTCCGCAGCCAATGACGTCGACGAGCCAAGGAAAGCCACCTTGGATTCGATGCTACATCGACGCGTCATCTCAAGGTCTTACCTTGTCTCCCACCCTCAGTTTTGAACATCTCTTCCCAACTCCACCACTAATCTGCAACACCTTTTTTTCTCCCCTACTGTGAGGTTGCAGGTGTGCACAAGAGATGTTTGTGTAAATACCCGAGGAGGAAGATTTCTTGAGGAATATGCTGATGTGAAAGGGCTAGCTTTTACTATGAATCTTTTGGACAGTGTGGCACATGAGGCAATAGAGATGGATTAGTTACAAGGATATTAGGTATTGGAACTACTTGTCATAATCCTATATTGGAGCATTAGAAGATTATATATACTGTTGCCCCCTAAGTACTGGGAACTTGTTCATATCTGTAGTAGCAGCAAACACGGAATGGTTAATGGAGAAGAGTAGCTTCGCCACTAATAATTTTGATTTTTCAGAAGAATGAAGAAAAGCTAAACTTTCAGTGAATGCGTGTTAACACTTGCAGTTTTCTGAAGAAGAAAAGCTTCAGGCTTCTGCAGTTTTCATTCTTCACGGCGCGGAGGTTACAGAGGTATTGAAATATGATCCGTATATGAAATGTTTAGGGGTTTATAGTTAGCACTGCTGGTTTAGGATTTGCATAATTAAGATTTTTAGCTAATTGCTCTGCAGTTTGGTAGAGGGGAGAGCCACCTGAGAGTATAAATAATATTATGCTTATACTTGTGATGTGATGCTTTTTGGATGATGATAGTAACATGAGTGTGATCTTATTTGCAGGCAGATGATGTGTGCAAGGAAGGAAAGATACAGACAAGCAACGCCGAAGACTTCTTTAAAGCGCTTGATGAGATTGACTTCCCAGAGTTAGTAGAGCCCCTGAGGACTGCATTGGAAGGTCTGTGTTGTTGTCTACTTGTCTCCTTAATTATTTTACAGTCCGATGTTTCCTAAGTAAGCGGGATGAGCATGTCCTTCATTTCCTGCAGACAAGGAAGGACTGCATTGAAAGATTTGCTTTGGAGAGGGATTAGATATGATGCTGAAGAAAGGGATGACCAGATTCAGATGCCCAAGAACAGCAGGTGCCGCATCTTCTCTTATATCTTTATCTATGTACTTTAAATTTATATGGACATTCCAATTGTTGATTGCTAACTATGGCACCTTGAAATTAAGATACTCTGGTGCAAAGGGAGTTGGACCAGAGAAGAAATCAAATCAGTGACTGCTCTGCAATAGTTGTGAGGGATCAAAATCCTATAGGTATAACAATAAATTCTCCTCTGATGCTCAAGTTAAATTTCTTTGTCAAAGATATGATTGGATGTTATTTTTCTAATTTGATTCTTTAAAACACATGCTATTTTTTTGCGTATTCCTACTGCACTTGCCTAAATCTCACATAAGACTGAATGGTACTCTACCATGGTTTTTAAACCACTGCACTTGCCTAAGTCGAGCTAAACTTGCTCAAACCGCAGATGGTATTCCTCATAGTTTTGTCTACATCTACACATTGCACAAAATCTTGGATCTTTGTCGCGTGTCTCCTCATTAGTAGAGACTATAGAGTAGGTACTACGGACCCCATAATATACTATCTTCTTACTTTTGTCTTTTCTTTTAGAATATATAAGTACATTTCAGTAATATGTGTCTTGTTTTACTTTGTCCGCGGTGACTGTGGTTGTATTCTCGGTTTTGGTTATTATGTTTGAGTGAAAAATAGGTTGTTGGACTAATGAATTTTATGCTAATATATAACTTGTCTCATTCCTACTTAAAAAAAGTTTCTGCTCGATGTGGTTATGAGCAGCTACTTTTTTTCCGATTACAAGTGGCCTTTGCTTGATGGTTGATTATATTATGCTCATGGCAGCTTGCTTGAGGCAAACCTTCAAGCCTCACGTGCACTAATGGCGTCGCCGGCAGCATCAAGGATGGAATCAGCAAGACACTCTTTTAAGTCAGAGAAAATGGTGGTGCCAATGATTACGCCTGGATCTTTGTGGCTGCAGCCACAATCATGTTGAAGCCCAGCCAGACCACGACCATCGACAGGTGACCATCTTCATTGAGGTATAGAAGACAATCCATGCATTGCCATGCCGCTTTCTCTGAACTTTGTAGTTTACACAAATTGCTTATGTGCTTTATATTCTTTACAGAGTTCATATAAGATAGGCAAGTGCATGACTTCCCTAAAATTTGTACGGTGCATGACTTGTATGTGATGCCATGCAGAAAGTTGAAAATGAAGCTACTGAAAATGGCAATAACATTTTTTGGAGTCGTAGAATGTAGGTTATGAATTATTAAAGTACTGACAAAATCCTGATCTGTCTGCTGTTCCTCTAATTTGATGATGCCCATGCTGCCTGAGCAGGTGACTGTCCTTGAGTCGACAGATCGAATTGGTGGCCATGTTCATACGGATTACTCCTTTGGATGCCCCGTCGACATGGGAGCCTCATGGTTAGTTTCACCTAAATCGATTAATTGGAACAAATTCTTGGTAGATTTTATCTGTATAATATGTCTAACTTCGTGCTGGTGTTGCTGAACTTTTTTCAAGTTGCACGTTGTCGGTAATGAGAATTCCTTAGCACCATTGATTGGCCATCTTGGACTGAGATTATATCACACAAGTGGCGACAATTCTGTTATGTATGACCATGATTTGGAAAGGTGGTTTCAGCACTTGAACATACATTTTTCTTTGATATAATCCACATACTTGTATATTTTTTTTCATGTTCTTACATCTCATTTTGTTAATTGGTTCCTTTACAGCTGTTCTCTCTTCGATAAGAACGGCCTTGCGGTCCCAATGGAGACAGCTGCTAAAGTTGGCGTGATATTCGAGAAAATTCTTAAGGAGGTAGATTGTTGTTATTAACTCACATGAGCTGGAGTTTTGTCTTCCTCGTGTGTGTTTCCAGCTGACTCTAACATACTCTTTAATTTATGGTGTGCTGCAGACGGTGAAATCCCGCGATGAGCAGGAACATGACATGCGCCTTGAACAGGCAATTTCAATGGTGCTTGAGAGGCACCGTGATCTCAAGTATGTATAAAATCTTTTATCATGCTGATGCAGTGATTTTTCCAAGATACAATATATAAATTGGATGGCCCTCCCCGGCGAGCTCACCCCTTCCCATCGCCGGGACGAAAGTGCAGACCGACGCTCGCGTCGTTGCTCCACAGAGAGGAGCACGTCATCGAGTCGGATTCACCATGCGGGGCACCTCTCCCGGCCGATATTGCGCCTCCCCAAGATGCAGCGGCTGGCGCTCTGCCTTTGCAAGGAGGCGAGGAGCACCGACGGGTCCAACAACTGCCGTGCCCTAGCCTGGCCTCTAGCGATTGGCTAGACCGTCGCCGCCGTCTGTGTGGTCGCTGCGTGCACGAGAAGGTGAGGAAGATGACCCGAGGTGAGCCGCCTCTGATGCACCGCGCGAGGCGCTCACCGAGCGCCTCTCTAGCTCAACGGTCCCCAATCCAAGGCGAGTCCCTCTTCCCCCCATTCATCCTTGCATGTTGTCGCCATTGGATACGGGAGCCCACTGATTGTGTTGCTAGGCGAGATTAGAAGTGAAATTCGCCTTTGAGGTTTAGGTTGGATGGTGAACTCCATAGCGTATAGATTGTGGTTGTCCTTTTGGATCAGTGTACTGCTACAGTTGCGCCAGTATATGTTGTTTTCATGCAACTGGTCTTTGGGTCAGTGAACAAAAGCTAGAGACACAAGGTGATAACACTGTTTGTGCCATTTGTTTCTTTCAGTTTTACTCATGGGACGCTGATGATTGATGGAGCAGGACCGCTACCACTCCTCGCCTACGTAAAGCATGTGCCAGATCTGAGCCAGTGAAGGCACTGGTGCGCGTGCGACGCATCATCGTTGTAATGGTGAATAGCATACGAAGCCTTCTAATTTGTAGCGGTGCAAGTTGTAGCCTTTTTGAAGTGGAGCTCTGTTTAAATTTGTTGTCCTTTTATATATTCCAGCCTTTATCATACATTCTTCTTATCCAATTGTGAGTTTAAGTAGTTACACCTATCATTGTAAGCCTGTAGGAAGCAAATATTTTCATGTGAATTTTATTTCTCTGTGATGGTTTTACCAGAAAGAAATCATAGCCACTATTACATCATGTTATTTATCATACCGTGCCGTTGTATCTGTATACTCTGTTTACGTCTTTTTGGCATTCCCAGTTTTGTTTTTCTATGGTATATATTTGACTCCTTTCCATGCCATTTGGCTTTGAATCTGTCCTCATGGTCATGTCTGAAACTTTGTGCTATATATATTGTTATCTACAGACTGTGTATCATAAATTTCTGTTTTAACTTATGCTTGTCCTGGTGGTTTTCTTCCTGGGTGATTGTGTGCTCATATGCCATTTGGTCAATATCCATGTTTATCGAGGATGCCCACTTCTCTTAGTTTCATACTGATTCTTAATAGTCTTGCAATGTGTGCTCGGGTTAGTTCTTTGAATGAATAGAGATAATAAATGTATGAGGGTTCCAATATCAAGTGTACCACCTGGTTATTGCTTACCCAACTAATACGTGCTGCTTTGTGATAAAGGAAAAACAGCTAGAAAATTAATTAATAAAGTGTATCATCTGCTTATTGTTTTATACATAGTCGCTTGATTCTTTTTGTTCCTCTATAGGCCTTTGATCCCGTCTGCCGTGTGCGGCTAGGTTGTTTGTCCGCCTAGGTCGTAGGTTCTTTCCTTCCTGCCGACGGCAGGTACAAGACTCGAGCAATGGTTAACGGGCAAGCACTATATAACCATCCATCTATGCTAATATAGCCTGTCTTTTAAAAGCCAATGTATGCTATTACCAAATGATATGAATATTTTCTTTCAAGCATCAAGCCTTCATGTAATGGAATACAAGTATCTTTAAGTTGATTCTAAATCAATCTCATACACATGCTTTGAATGCTTGGATCGCTCTTGCTTTTTGCGCCATGGTCAAACGTGCAGCGATGACTCTGTCTAATGTTTATCACTTCAATATATGCTCGAATAATATTAATGTACACTCTTTCAATACATGGCTTGCTCTCGGCCTTTGCGCCATTGGCGCAACTGGTCATCTAGTGATAAGAATGAATAACATGCACCCAATCACCAAGACATGAGTAGATGATCATACAAGATAGGAATAGCATATGATAAGCATTAAGCACACATTAAAGCATAGTACGACCAAGCACTCATTAAGGTAGCATCAAACGTAGTATCAAGCACACTGAAAGTTTCGAAAACCAAAAGTATCTCAAAGAAACCGCAAAAGAACGAAAGAGCAAAAGCGCAAAGATAACAGCACTCTCTCTCTCGAAGCCCTATGATCTATACAATTTCTCCCCCTTTGGCAACAAGTTACCAAAAAGTTCGAAAAAGCATAGAGCTAAACGTCACTGTGGGCTCTGCTGGCGGCTCCCGTCTGGGTAGATGTCGGAGTAGATATGACGGCATCGGCGAAGACTTCAGCTGATGTCTGCGCTGGAGGAGTGGATACTGGAGCTGTGGCTGGAGTGACTGCTGGAGCTGTGGGAGGTGCTGAAGTGGTAGTCCTGGAGTCAGTCACTGGAATAGCAGCTGATCGGGATCCTCTGGGAACCAGAGCAGTCTGGCGATGAGAGTCCTGGACTAAGTCATCCTGCATGAGCTCTGCCCTGTCCTGCTTTGCTTCCTCCATGTCTGCCTCAAGCTTGTTGATGGTCACCTGAATTTCAGTCAGCTTCACGTCCAGAGCGTGGATCTTCTCGTCAACAATCCTCTCTAAGCTCTCCTGAGATTGTTCAATGCTGGCCAGGCATTGTTCAATCCTTTGAGTAGCTTCAAGAATCTGCTCTCCGAAGCTCTTTGGTTTAGCTGCTGCTGCTGCTGCCTCTTTATCGGCTTTGGCTTTCCTAGCAGCTTCAATCTTGGCTTGACCTTCAACAGAAGTTGGATCCTCCTCATCCATCACAACAACATTGTCTTCATGCTCTGGCTGCAGGGGTAAGTGTTTCCTATCCAACAAGAATTTGCCCGTGCCAAACTTGGCATTGATAAGCATCTGAATCTGTGGGGCAAATCCACATGACCTCTTCTGGTCAGCTGCAGTCCTCTTAATGGTCTCTACCATTAAGTCCATCACCTTGAAAGGTGCCTTCTCATCAAGTATATGCAGCATGTTGATAGAATACCCTCTGATCATGCGATGATCTCCAGACTTGGGCATCAAGGTATGCCTCAAAATAGTGTTAGTGGTAGGTAGACCTGCCTGGAGATAGTAAACTGAGCCGAGCTTCCACACTTCCAAATCTGCTGCGGGGATCTCCTTGTACATGTTCTTCATGGAATCATGGTTCTTCTTAGGAATCCCATAGACATCAATGTCGTCCTCTCGTTGCACTGGAGCATTCAGAAGTTCTGCCCATTCTTCAACAGAAGAAGAAAACCTTTGACCTTCAGTCATCCAGGTGATCTTCCCATCAGGATAGAAATGAGCTGTGGCATAGAACTGCATAATCATCTCATCGTTCCAATCTGTCAGTTTCTGACCCACAAACTCAGCAACTCCACATGCAGTGAAGCTTTCATGCACATGGGGAAAGAAGTATCTGTGCTCTTCACTGTCAATGTATTTCCAGTCAACGTATCTGGTATCTGCAACTATTGGCTTCTTGTCCATCAGCACAGTCTCATAGAAGTCCTGCTGCTCTCTGGTGTGGAATCTGGGGTCTACAGCAGTCCTTCTCCTCACGGCATATGGATCAGATTGTCTCCATAGCCTGAGACCTCTATCTTTCCTTGCCTTCATATCCTCGGCTTGAGGATGAGCATCATTGTGGAGTGGCAGTTTTGGACGGAGTTTCAGCAACACTTGTTCCTCTTCATCAGACTCAGCTGGTGGCACATCACCCTTGTTCTTCTCAGATGCTGGAATGTTCCTGGTTGTCCTCTTGGGCTTGGCAGTAGGCTTTGCTGGAGCTGCCTTGGCTTGAGCAGATTTCTTGGGCTTAGAAGTGGCTCCAGCTCTAATGGCATCACCCATGAGCTTAGCCTTCTGAGGAGGAGGCTGGGGTGCTTCTTCTTCTTCTTCATCATCGGCTGCTGCATCTGCATGAGGATCAGTATACACTACCCTCTTCCTCTTGGAGGTTTTCTTCACTTTGCTTGGGGCTGGTTCTCCCAAGTTCAGCTTCTTGGCAACAGCTGACTGCTTGACCTTGCTGGTGCCCTTCTTTGACTGCTGACCTTGTTGCTCTTTGGCAACAACCTTTCTCTTAGGCTTGGAGGACACTTCTTCCTCAGCAATGAAATCAGAATCCTCATCATCAGAATTCCTCTCCTTTCTAGCTCTGGTGGCTGCAGGAGGCAAGCCACTAGGTGTACTCCTCTCACCATCATCAACTTGACTACTAGCCTCAGGACTAGTGTCTGCTTCAGGAATGTCCGCAAAAGGTGACTCTGACCTGTTCTGGCTGTCACTGGCATCTGACATGGCTGACAACCTGTGAATAGATAAGGTATAGGCAGAGAAGAAGAGTTATCACAAACTGCAGAGGTTTTTGCAAAAAAAAAATTGAGTTCAAATTTTAGTTTTAAGTTTTCACAGAAGGCATTTCGGTCAAACCGATTTTCAGTTTCGGTGAATCCGAAGTGTGTAACAGAAGCTTACCACACCACTTTCGGTCAGACCGAAGTGGGTTTCGGTCCTGCCGAAACACTAGGGTTTCACTAAAACTCTGTTTTGGTCATACCGATTTGCACAACTCGGTTGGACCGAAAGGTGCAGTGCAATGGCCAGAGGCCGAATCGGTCACACCGAAATTTCAAATTCGGTTTCACCGAGATGTATTCCGTGGAAACCTAACCCTAAGAATTTTACTCGAAACTAGAACCGATCTGATGGAAAAGAAGTTTTCAATCGTGGCCAGATATAGGGCAAACCAAACGTGCAATGAATCGGATGGGAGGCACGAGTGGGATCGAGACTCACCCTAACTTGGTGGAGTCCCTCTAAGGCGGCAACAGCGCGGAGAAGAAATCCGTTGACGGCGGTGGAGACCTGCGGCGAGGGCGCACAGGCGACGACGGCGACGATCCGGAGATCAGGGCGACGGCAGCAAGGGACGTGGGAGCGAAAACGTTTGAAGGAATAATCAACGCGCGCTGCCCTCAGTATTTATATCCCTTTGCTGTCGGTGGGACCGAGTTGAAAAACTCGGTGTCACCGAGATGGATAACTGCCAGGCAGTTATGCATTTCGGTCACGCCGAAACTTACAACTCGGTTTCACCGAGATGAAACCTAGATCAGTCTAAATGTTTTCGGTTTGACCGAGTGGGAGAAAGTTGGTCTGTCCGAAAATCACTTAGAAGGTTTTGGAAGTTAGCCCTTGACGGATCGGTGGCTCCGAGTGCTCCTCACTCGAAGGGTCCGAAAATGACTTGTTCAAAGTTTGTGATATAAGCATGAATAGAATTTGAGACAAGAAAGCATAGATAGCTAGGGGAGGTACTTAGGCATTCTTGTCCATCCATTTGGCCAGAAAAATCAAAACAACCAAAACAACAAATGGATGTCCTCGAATGGATAAAATCATGCATTCAACATGCTCACACAATAAGATAGCAAATGAAATATGTGTCAAACATGCACAACCAAAACTCTAGCTACTAGCACACAATTTGTCGATGACTAGGTCATCTGTATATGAGTATTTTGACTTAGGAGCCAAATGAGAACATTTGATCATAGGTCATACTCATCGTTTAAGCACAAGTGGGGTTACCACTTTTACATAAAGCATTGATGTGTTCACATCATTTGGAGATGCTTTAGCTCAAAATTTTTTTAGAGCAAAGCTCCCCCTAGATGTGAGAACCCCTTTTAAGGGGTCAAACTAACCTTGGGTTGTCGTAGAAGACTTCATGTAGATGTTGAAGATGTGGATGCTCAATGTTGATGTAGATCATCAAGAGTTGGGAGCTATCCTTTTGGATTAGGGCACTTTCAATACCTACATGGGTTAGTCCCACAAGGAACAAACAAGGATATCCATAGACATAGATTGAAGTTCACAATAGATGATGTCCATGAAAACAATGATTACCTTGTCCCTTGACTTACCAACAAGAGGGTTTGTGACTCCATGAACTAGTGCATGATGTGGAAGTTGATTGCACAAGTTCTTTGCCAAAAATGAATGTGAGTGAAGTATGTTGGCGGAGTCACCCTCAAGAACCTTCTAGTTCTTCTTCTTCGGGATCCACATCATCTTGATGGGAATCCTTGGGGTTGTAGTTGAGCTTGACGAAGTAGAACTTGACGTGTCCTTGGGAACCCACTTGACCATGGCTTGAGGTGCTTCAATGAATGCATCAATCTCCTCTTGAAGCTTGTCCTTGGCTTTTAGCTTGTGGTCTTGTGGTGGAAGGTCATCTTGAGCTTGTTCCACATTGGAAGAAGTAGGATCATACTTTTCCTTTTGAGAAACAAACTGTGGAGTAGGGTATTGACCTTCTTCCCACTCAACACCTTCGGCGTTGAACTTTCGCTCAAAACCAATTCCTTGATTCTTTCGGTGCCTTCCTTGCTTGCGAACAATTTCCTCAAAGTTCTTGCTTCCGGCAAGACTCTTGTAGACACCTTTCTCTATGATTTCCTTCAATAAGCTATTCTCTTGCTCAAGTGTAACTTGGCTTGAAACATTGTTAGTGGAATCAAGAGAACTACTAGAAGCAACAACATTAGATTTAACATGGTTATTGTTACTACTAGAGGAAGAATTTTTCTTATGCTTTTCATGCTTAGTCTTAATAGGTGGCAAGAAATTAGACAAGAGAAGTCGTTTGGCAAGATATGAAGAACTCTTCTTTCGAAGATCGTCATTGATCGCTTTTAGAAACTCATGTTCTTGCTCTAGAGTGAGCTTCTCGAAGCGTAGCTTCTCATGAGATCTTAGGAGCTCTCTATGATCTTCTTGAGTTGTTTCATGAGCTAACTTAAGAGTGTTTAGTTCTTTAGTTAGACGCTCAATCTCCTTCATAGCATTGTCATTCGACTCTTCTCGATTATAAAGACTACTAGCATTTTCATCGTTACTAAGCTCACTAGATTGATCATGCAAGAGCTCATCTTCACCAAGCAAGTCATCCTCATCACTATCAAAGTCAATGAATTCAGGGTGTGTTACCTTGGGGCCTTTAGCCATGAAGCATCTTCCAATTCCCTCATTTGGTGAATCAAATAAGTCGTAGGAGTTGGAGTTGGAGGATACGAGTGCAAGACCGGCAACACCTTCATCTTGACTGTAGTCGGAGTCGGAGTGATAGCTTCCATCGGATTGATTGTCGGAGTCGGAGCCGGAGACCCATTCACCTACATGAGCTTGATGTCTTCTTCTTGTGTAGCTCCTTGATGACTTGTCTTTCCTCTCCGAATCCTTGCTTCTCCGAGAGGGTCTTCGTTCATAACGATCATCTCTACTCCTTCTCTCTTTCCGAGGTGACTCATCTCTTGATCTTCTTCTTGGAGATTCTTCTCTTCTCTTGTGGGGAGCCGTACACTCATTTGAGTAGTGTCCGGGTCTTCCACAATTGTAGCAGTTTCGATCACGACTAGAAGATCTCTTTCCATCATATGATCTTGACTTTGAGCTTCTCTCTTTGCCTCTATTCTTGTAGAATTTGTTGAAGTTCTTAACCATTAGGCTTATCTCTTCATTGGAAATTAACTTGTCACTTGAGGTTGTGGGAGCATCACTTGTAGCTTTGTAAGCACCGCTTGACTTGTTGTGAAGCTCTTCCTTATCCTTAAGTGTCATCTCATGATCAACAATTCTTCCAATGACTTCAGTTGGCTTGAGAGTCTTGTAATTTGGCATCATTTGGATCAAAGTGCACACGGTGTCATACTTTCCATCCAAAGCTCTTAGAATCTTCTTGATGATGAATCGGTCGGTCATTTCTTCGCTTCCTAAGCCGGAAATCTCATATGTGATGAGAGCAAGCCTAGAGTACATTTCAGCGACTCCTTCACCATCCTTCATCTTGAACTTGTCAAGTTGACCTTGAAGAATATCTAGCTTTGATTCCTTCACAGATTCGGTACCTTCGTGCATTTCAACCAAAGTATCCCAAATCTCTTTAGCATTCTCAAGACGGCTGATTTTGTTGAACTCCTCGGGACACAAAGCATTGAAGAGAATGTCACAAGCTTGAGCATTGTTTTGCAACATCCGCAACTCTTCCGGTGTAGCTTCGCGATCCGGAACTTTTCCTTCCTCGAAGAATTCACCTTGCATGCCAACACAAATAATGCCCCATGCGGCTGGGTTATGACCAAGAATATGCATTTTCATTTTATGCTTCCAACTAGCAAAATTTGTACCATCAAAGTAAGGACCTCTACGATAATTACCCTCACTAGACGCCATACTCTCCTAGGTTGTGAAACCAAGCTTATGGAGTCCAATGCAATGGAAACCAATACAATGGAGACCAAAGCTCTGATACCACTTGTAGGATCGAAAGTATGTCTAGAGGGGGGGGGTGATTAGACTACTTGTAATTATAAAAATTCTGCCTTTTGATCATGAACAGTTTTTGGCAGGTTCTCAATTATGATCAAGTCAAGCATCACCCTACACATGCAATTCTAGAGTATAAGCAGCGGAAAGTAAATTGCACATGTAGTAAAGGGAGGTGGAGAAGAGCAAACGCAATTTGGAGACGCGGTGATTTTTCCCATGGTTCTGATAGGTGGTGCTATCGTACAACCACGTTGATGGAGACTTCAACCCACGGAGGGTAACGGCTGCGCGAGTCCACGGAGGGCTCCACCCACGAAGGGTCCACGAAGAAGCAACCTTGTCTATTCCATCATGGCCTACGCCCACGGAGGGCTAGCCTTACTCGGGGTAGATCTTCACGAAGTAGGCGATCTCCTTGCCCTTACAAACTTCTTGGTTCAACTCCACATCTCAATGACGGAGGCTCCCAAGCGACACCTAACCAATCTAGGAGGCACCACCCTCCAAAAGGTAATAGATGTTGTAGATGATGATGAACTCCTTGCTCTTGTGCTTCAAATGATAATCTCCCCAACACTCAACTCTCCTCACTGATTTGGCTGTGGTGGAAGAAAGGATTGAGTGGAAAGCAACTTGGGAAGGTTAGAAATCAAGTTTCATATGGTGGGAGTGGAGCAACTTGATCTCAACACAAGGGTAGGTAGTTCTCTTCTCAGAAAGTGTAAGGTAGGAGTGGTAGTTCTTTCTGATGGCTCTCTCCACGAATGAAGAGGGGGTGGAGGGGTATATATAGCCTCCACACAAAATCCAACCGTTACACACATAACTGAGCAATCTCGGTGAGACCGAAGTGGACAACTCGGTCAGACCGAAAGTTCAAATATAGTGAACGTTGGGGTTTTCGGTGGGACCGAAAATACCATCTCGGTTATTCCGATTTGATCAAAGACAGGAGCTTGCCAGTTTCGGTGGGACTGAAAATGTCATCTCGGTTATTCCGATATGATGACAAACGGTTACAGAAGCTTGGCAGCCCGTGTTTCGGTGAGACCGATCTCAAACTCGGAATGACCGATTTTTCTAGGGTTTGGCTTATGGCTGAGGTGGTTCATCTCAGTGTGACTGAGTTTGGAAAATCGGTTGGTCCGAGATTACTTATGAGTGTGTATAGTAGTGAAAGTTGCTGATAGTTAAAGGAGATATATCACTAAGCACTTGAGCAACCAGATCATCAACACAACCTCATCCCCTTTTAATAGTATTGGCTTTTCCTATGGACTCAATGTGATCTTGGATCACTAAACCAAAAATGGAGTCTTGAGCTTTTGCCAATGCTTGCCTTAGCATTTTGAGGGGTCCACTTCTTCAGTCATTGCCATACCCATATCACTGAACTTCTCTGAAATGATTCTCAAATAGTTATTAGTTCAATGATATATATGTTGTTATTAATTGCCAAAACCACCCGGGGATTAGTTGCACTTTCAACAAGGCATCCGACTACGGATGCAAACATGAAAAGAACAACACGACATCCATCTGCTATGCTAGGCCGCCGACCCGGAACCTAACCCAAGACTGAAGAAGAAGGATAAGAAGAAAGAACTCCAAACAATGATCATCGCTCTCACGTCAAGACATCGGAAACCTGCACCTGCAACTATTGTTGTAGTATCTGTGAGCCACGAGGACTCAGCAATCCCAATACCATGGGTAACAGGACTATCAAAGCTTAATAGGTAGGAAGAGGTAAAGTGGTGAGGTTGCAGCAGCGGCTAAGAAATATATGGTGGCTAACTTACGAGTACAAGAATAAGATGAGCATCTACGCAAACGGTCGCAAACTAGTAGTGATCTCTAAAGATCCCGAACTACCTACGAGTCAAACATAACCCCATCGTGTTCCCTTCTCAAAATGAAAAGAGACAGTCACGGTTACTCACACAGTTGTGTGTTTTACTTCGGATCCTCTGTCAAGTTTTCTACAACCGGACATTAACAAATTCCAATCTGCCACATAACCGCGGGCACGACTTTCGAAAGATCATAACCCTGCAGGGGTGTCCCAACTTAGCCCATCACAAGCTCTCACGATCAGCTGAAGTGATAAATATAATATCATCACCCCTTTATCTTAGGGAAATCCGATCAGGCTCGGCATCCCGGTGCATAAGACATTTCGACAATGGTAAAACAAGTCCAGCAAGACCTCCCGGTGTGTCGACACCCTGATAGTAGCTGCGCGTATCTCGTCTCAGGCCACGACCGGATGGGTGATGCTACAGGTAAAACCAGCCCTCGGGTTCCCCCAAGGTGGCCCTGCAGGACCCCCGTTTGGGACCAACACCATCAGCACTGGCCCCCCTGCTATGTAGAAGAATCCTCGGGTAGCGCTAACTCCCTATGCAATTTAATTAATTAATTAAGTTGTTATTATGAGCAAATTAAAACCAATGTTGGGCCTTGCTGGAGGAGTTTTATTCAAAGACGAAGTGTCAAGGGGTCCCCATATACCCAACCGTGTAAGGAATGCAAAATCAAGGAACATAATGCCGGTTTATCGGTGCCTAAGGTGGCATGAGTGGAACAAAACACCGAGCAAAAGGCCAAGCCTTCCACCCATGCCCAGTATATAGTTGTGTTATTATATATATATAACATATTGTGATATTCCAACAACAAGTTCCCTCCTGGAACGATCTTCATCTTCACCTGCAACTATCAACGCTATAAGAGGGGCTGAGCAAGCGGGTAACATAGCCAAACAAAGGTTTTGCTAGGAAGGTTTCAAAGGTTAGAGGTTTCATGGCAACAAGGAGAGGCTGACAATAATGATGGGTAGTGCGACAAATAACGATAGCATCGAGACACTAAGCATGGCAATGATAGTAAAGGTATCCAAGGTTACGGTCATCTTGCCTGAGATCCCGCAAGGAAGAAGAACGGATCCATGAAGAATACGAAAAAGAAGCCTTGAAGAATAACCACGGGTAGCCGAACGAATCCTCACGATCGCAACGGAACAAGCACTAACGAGGAGAAGCAAGCAATACGGTAAACACACAACACAAGAACATAACAATATGCTCAACCAAGTATGATGCAAAACAAGTCTACATATGAAGCACAACAAGGCTATACCGGAAGAACAACATGGCAAGGTAGGAAGCACAGCAAAACAACACAAGTCTATATGATGCAATACATGGCAAGGTATGATGCATGACAAGTCTATACAGGAAGCACAACAAGTCTATACAGGAAGCATAACATGGCAAGGTAGGAAGCACAGAAAAACAACACAAGTCTATATGATGCAATACATGGCAAGGTATGATGCATGACAAGTCTATACAGGAAGCACAACAAGTCTATACAGGAAGCATTACATGGCAAGGTATGATGCACATCAGATGCACTTAGGATGCATTACATGACAACATAGGAAGCACACCAGAACAACACAAGAACAAGACAATAAGCTCAAGCAAGTAGGATGCAAGGCAGATCCATATAGGATGCAAAACATGACAAGGTAGGAAGCACCGAGAAGCAACATAAGAACAACAAGTTTAAATGAGGCCGGAAGCTACTTAAGACAAATCCGGTAAGTCCTCATATGCATAGTTTGAAATTAGTCCAGATCTGCACAAACCTTAAGTTAAAGTTGTTAAACAGCAAGTTAACATGCACCATGATGATCTACACGGAATTCTAGTCAAGTTTCATATAAAGTTTGTTTAATTCGGAGCTACGGCCTAGAAGATATGAGCAAAACAAGTTAAGCATGGCAACGGTGCAAGATGCACCCAAACATCAAGCAAACATACTCTAAACATGTTAACAAGATGATATTATGATTCTACATGCAAAATCACACAAGTTTCATATAAGGAATACTCCAAACGGAGCAACGGGCTAAAAGATACACATGAAACAAGATATAACAACAAGCTGAAATTAACATCCATATAGCAACTTTGGAGCAAGGTAAATATATGCTACAGCACTCAAACATGGTGAAAAGAAGCATGGACATTAAGTAGACATATCCTACAGCAAACAACTCCATTGGAGCATCTCCATAGGAGGCATGGATCAATAGCAACAAGCTACAACATTTTGATCATGACAATAAAAACCTGACAGCAATATTTTATAGCAACTTGGGAGCAAGAAATAAATAAGCTACAGCAGGTCATATGAGCAAGTAAGGGCATGAATGGATAGACAATAACATATACAACAAGGAATGATCAATGGCCACCCCAAAACTAACATGGATTTGTCTAGGGCATCAAGCAAACATGGCATCAGGATATGACAGATTTCAGACTTAGTGAAATTTCACTAAGTGTTAAAACAGCAACATTATCATGGCATGTTTACAAGCATGTTTAAGTCACCTCAAAGCATATCATATCAAATGGTTTGCACCACAGCAAAGAACACATCATGGAGATTCTAAAACAACTAGGCATGTGGCAAGGGGACAAACACAACAATAGCAACGAGCTCCTCAACTAGGCATCTTGTAACAAGTTACAAAACCTAACAGCCACATGCACTTTTGCAACATAGATAAACATGGCAATATGAACTGTAACAAGCATGCTATAGCAACCAACATGTAAAGCATCTCATGATGAACATTTTGACATATCATTTGCATCATTTGGATAAACATGCACCAAGTTATCATATCTCAAACATGGCATGAAAATAACAAATAGCAGCAGTTTATAACAAGTAGCACCCTAGCAACAGATATTAGAGCATCTAGATGAACTCAAATGAGCATGGCACAATGGAACAAAACATAGTACATGTCACCACGATCATTTGGACATATCATTCACTCAATTTGGACAAGCACACAAATAATTACACCCATTCAAAATATGCATCAGAACATAAAACAGAAAAAGGACTTAGAAAAAAAAACAACCTCCGGAGGATGGACAACGTCCGACTGGGGCGGACATGTCCGGATGCAGAGGCTGACGTGCGGGCCCGGGGGAGATCGGACATGTCCGGATCTGCCCGGACGCGTCCGTTGGTGGCCTGGCGCGGGGGCCCACTGGCCAGGGCTGTGGGTCAACGGGGTTTGGGTCGCTGCAGCGGATCGGGCGATGGATCCGCCCGCATCGAAAGGATCTGGCGAAGAAGGAGGTACGGGCCGGAGGAACTCCGGCGGAGGGAGCTGGCCGGCGATGGGGTACTGCGGCGGAAGGAGTCGCTGGCGGCGACCTGCGGGATCCGGCAGCATCGAGCTACGCGAGGGTGAGGCAGAGGCAGGAACTCCGGCGGCTGGAGGCGGAGCACGAGGGCGACGCGGAGGCTGCCGGATCTGACCATCGGCGGCGAGGGCCAGGCGAGCCATCGCGGCGGCGGCGACCTGCGAGCCGCGGGAGGAGCGGGCGCCTGAGCGCTCGGGCGCGAGGGAGCAGTTGGGCCCGGCGCGGCCCAGATCGAGGCCCAGGCGGGCCGAGCGCGGGCTGGCGGCAGCTGGAAATGCCCAGGGGCGCGGGCGACGTGGAATTGCACAGCTGGCAATCGCCGGTTGGCCAGGAGGGCGTGGCCGGCGGCGGCTGGCCACTCCGGGCGTGCCAAGTGGTGGGATGGAGGAGGCTAGGCGCAGAAATGGAGGCTGGGGCGTGGATTTTGAGGTGGAGGAGGCTGGGAGGTAGGGGAAGAAGCTAGGCTGCCCATTTTTGGCATGGAGGGGCCTATAAATAGCCATGGGGACTAGGGTTTGGGGGTTTGGAGGGGTTTCGGAGCCGTTCGATCGCCATCGGACGGTCCGGAGCGGAGGGGGTTTGTAGGTGGGCTAGATGGGCTGTGAAGAGGGGTCTCGGGCTGCGAGGAGAGGAGGGAAAAGAGGCCCGCGGAGGTTTTCGGAGACCGAAAACGTCCGACGCATTAACCGGCGACTAATGCCGCTATATATATCCGTTGGGCTATCAAACGAGCTCCGAATGCGATGAAATTTGGCAGGCGGCCTGTCTACACTATAATAAGACCACATACCAAGTTTCACCCCATTCCGAGAACATTTTTCGGCCACTCATTAAAATAAATATTCGGAGGCATCGCGGGCGCGTGCAAGTGTGTCTGGGCTCAGAACGGACAACGGAAAGGACGAGGGGACTCGGGCGGATGCATGTTTTGAAAACATGTTGATGCAACATACATGATGACATGGCAAAGATGCACACGCAAGCAGATGACATGGCAACGGCAACGAATATCTAGTTGACACCTGGCGCACCTGTCTCGGGGTGTCACAGGCCACCTCTATTCTGAAGAAAGATGGGTTGACTGGAGGCCACACAACTGTAGGATGCTGTTAACGTGACACTACGATCAATGACCCTTTCGCAAAACTGTGTGCGATGCAATAATCGTAAACGAGGATGTAAAAAACCCGTCAAAAAAGGTGCAAAACGTTTGTGATGGAGGATGCATCAAACACAGTTCATATTTTAGTTGCGTGTGCGATGCAGGGCATACGGTTCAGTTCAATGAACTGTTTGTGATGATGAGGAACAAAAGAAATGGGCAGACATATGAAGGTGTGTGCGATATACATCATACGGTTCACTCGGATGAACTATTTGTGATTAGGCAACACAAAAGAAACGGTCAGCCAGATGAAGGTGTGTGCGATATACGACATGCATTTCACTCGGATGAACTATTTGCTTTGAGCCAAGAGAACATAAACGGTTCAATATAACAAGATGTGTGTGATACACGGCAAACAGGCCTGTAATCAGAAATTTGTGCGATGATCGATAATAACATAGATGATTGCTCTAATAAGCCGTGTGTGTTGTGAGAAAATGCTTGGTGGTATACAATTGTCAGCGATTGATGAAATCATCACGCACGGGTTCCCTAGTATGGTCCGTGTGCGATGTCATTGCACACAAAACAACAACATATGTACTTATAACTTATAAGGACTTGATTCCATAAACAAATTGAACATCGAATTACATATGTGGCTAATACACACATGACCTTTGCACACACGAAAGTACGTTCCAAAATGCCTAGGAAACTCAAATAATGTATGAAAAGGCAAAACGAACCGTGAATAATTTCATATTTTTAGGAGGACACTGCTATATATAGTTGCATGCTGCCTCTGTAAAACAAATCAAGGCGGGAAGAGATAGCGTATGTCGTTTCGCACACATAGGTGACAAGGTCCCTCTCGGAACCATGAGCCTTTTTGAGAGAAGCTCCGGTTTGTAAGAAGTTTGCACCAAAACTTGTCCCAAATTGGACTAATTGTTTTACCACAACATGTTGCTGCTATGTCAGAACACCATGCCATGTTTCATGATTTTGAGGCAAGTTTTGGATTTACAGTAATTTTAAAACCAGGTTTCTCAATGTTTGCTGTCGAGTCGGCACCGCTCTGGATAGGCTTTTTCCTCGTGGGTCTCAAATGACAAATCCAAATATGCCACTATGATGCTACTTTTCTTATTAAGAATTACAACCCATATGGTGTGCTAGCTGAAAATAAGTTTGTGGGTGCTGGTGGGCGCTAAGAACTTGCGGGTTCTGTAATGAACAAAGATCTCGAGGATCCCGCGAGAGTGATGTTCTTTCCCTATGTTGTGAATGCTTATAATATTTATGTCTTAATGAAAGAAAGGGCAAGCCATTGGCCCAGTATGAAAGAAAATATGGGTCAAAACCAAGTTGAAAATGAAAACAATATCTAACTCCAGCTTACAAATAGTACAAAAGCACGAGGATTAATTGCTCATCAGGTTTAGACAAAATCCAGATTGAACAGGACAATGACAGCTAACTCAACCAAAGTTTTCGGCAGTCACAATCAAATGGATCGGTCTGATCCATAAAATCAAGATCCTCGGCCAGAAATTCTACTGATACATGATGACAAGCTGTTGTAAATAGAAGCCGAGCACGATCAGAAGCCCTTAGGTCCACCTGAAACTTCTTTTTATGTTGTTCAACACTTGCAGCCATAAGAAATTTCTTGTCGAAAAACTTAATCCTCACGGACAATAGTGCCCTCGCATTCAACATGAAGAATGTGACAAAGCTAGTGTTTGCATTGTTGGATGCATATCCTTCCAGTATTATTGTCTTCAAACGAATGTCATGAGATTTGAGAAAATCCCTGTGCTTCTTGAACCATCAATTGGTTATACCATTTTCTCTACGTGTTAGTGCCTAAATAGAGATGAAGATTGAAAACAGTTAATGTCTAAAAAGATTATGTTGAAAGAGTGATAGCTCAACGATTAATTATAGTACATTATATATGGGCTTTCAATGTGCGTGAAATCATCAACTTTATATACAAATTCTCCAGACATGGAAAGTGAAAGGATCGATATGGTTGACTAGAGGGGGGGGGGGGTGAATAGGCAACTACCAATTTTTAGCTTTTTTTGACCAAATTAAACTTAGCAACAAAATAGGTTGTCTAGATGTGCAACTACGTTGGCAACCTATATGATGCAACAATAACAAGCATACAAGCAAGCAAGAAATAAAGCACAATAAAACTTGTACAAGTAAAGGTAAGAGATAACCAAGAGTGGAACCGGTGGAGACGAGGATGTGTTGCCGAAGTTCCTTCCCTTTGAGGGGAAGTACGTCTTCGTTGGAGCGGTGTGGAGGCACAATGCTCCCCAAGAAGCCACTAGGGCCACCGTATTCTCCTCACGCCCTCACACGATGCGAGATGTCATGATTCCACTAATGGTGCCCTTGAAGGCGGCGACCGAACCTTTACAAACAAGGTTGGGCCTATCTCCACAACTGAATTGGAGGCTCCCAACGAAATGACAAAGCTTCACCACAATAGAATATGGCTTTGAGGTGACCTCAACCGTCTACGATGCTCAAACACTCAAGAGTAACAAAATCCACACACAAAAGTATGGGTGAATCAAATATCCTTTGGTGCAAGTGTAAATCTAGGTCTCCTCCTTCAACCCCTAGCAAATCAACAAGTTTGAGTGGCTAGAGAGAGAGATCGGGCAAGAAATCTTGTATGACATTAATGGAGGAGAGAGAGAGGCAAGAGGTAAGTGGGAGGTGGAAGAAGTACCCCCTTTTATAGGGTCCCCATTCAATCCAACCGTTATGCGTAGAAACACATAGGAGCGGTACTTCCGCAATGACCAACGGTACAACCGGTGGATGTGGGAAACCCCTTCTAGGGCACCAGGGTGGTACTTCCGGGGGAGAAACCGGTAGAACCGGTATGCCGGAGCAAACTGGAAGTACCGCTCCACCACCGGTCAACCACCTCCTTACATCCAGAAGGTTTACACCCCAGGCCGGTAGTTGGAGCGGTGGTAGAGTCGGAGCTTCCGCTGGACCAGCAGTTCCTGAGCGGTGGAGTTCCAGGCGGTAATACCGCTGCGAACACCGGTAGTACCAGTTTGTCAAGACAAACCGGAATTTTCGTTCCACCAACGGCCTAGCACCGTACTATGTACAAAAGGGTATCACCCTTGAGTGGTACTTGTATGGGTGGTTTGATCGGAACTGTATGCCAGCGGTACTACCGCTCAAGAGAGCGGTACTACCGCCATGAGTAGACCTGCACAGTCACAGAGGACTAAAAAAACCTCTCTCTCCTCGAACGAAGGGTATATGGTGGGTGCAAGGAGTGTGTACGTGTGATGATTCACCCCAATACCTTCCGATGTGGATTCCCTCTTAATAGTACGGGTTTCCTACGACCAAAGAGATAAAACATGCCGGAAACTCCGTCTTCGATCTTTTCCGCATAGAGGGAAAGCCTAACCGTCTTGTGCCACACAATGTGTACCTGAGGAACTAGGACGCACGATTAATCCACACATGTATTGTCATCATCACCAAAACCCTAAGGCGGGAAATGCCCTTACAATCTCCCCCTTTTTGGTGGATGATGACAACCACACGAAAGTCACGGGAGATCTAGAAAATATAGACGGAGCTCCCCCTGAGTGTGAGCACTTATTTAGAGTTTGCTTTTGGAATGCAAAAATGTTCACACTAGGATCATGATACGTCCAAAACGTATCTATAATTTCTGCTTGCTCCATGCCTCTTTTGTGTGATATTGCTATGATATTTATGCACTTCCATACACTTTTGATCATATTTGGACTAACCTATTAACTCAGTGCACCACAGTGCCAGTTCCTGTTTTCTGCGGTTTTTCTATTTCAGGTTTCCCCCATATTAAAAGTGCTCCAAAAATTCCGGGAAAAATACAGGAAAAATCAGCGTACCGGAAGCTTCGAGAAAAACCAAAGCAGGGCCAGAGGGGAGCCAGGGTGGTCCAGGCGGCCACCCGGCGCGGCCCCACCCCTGGCCGCGCCAGGGGGGCGCCTGGGGCCCCCTCTCCGCCTCTGGTGACCCTCCTTCGCATATATATTCCTCGCGTCCCGAAACCCTCGAGGACGGAACCCTTTTTCGCGATCTCGCCTCTGTTCCGCCGCCGCCGTGCTTCCAAGATCGGGAGCACCAGGATAACTCTTCCCGGCACCCCGCCGGAGGGGAGAACCACCACCGGGAGCTTCTCCACCACCATGGACGCTTCCCGGATGAGTCGTGAGTAGTCCACCTTGGACCATGGGTCCATGATCAGTAGCTATGCGATGTTCTCCTCCCCTCTTTGCTCTTCATGGTTTAGACCTCGTGAGCTGCCCTACATGATCGAGGCACATATGTAATCTTTATGCTGTTGCTCTGCTGAGTTTGCTGGGATCCGATGGATTATGAGATTATGTTCAGATTGTGTGTGCGGGGACCCCGACTTAGAAGTCGAGATCACCGAATGCACGTGTACAGTGATCCCAGAGATCAATGCTCACTGAACACACAGAAGCTAAATAACAAGACTCTTACATCCATACATATCGTCTTACACAAATTAAGGCCATTATGGCCAAGTCTTACATAGATAAAGCCTCACGGGCTGAATAGCAAATAACTTAAGTAGCGGAAGTCTTCGATAGTAGGTAGAACCCGTGCCATCTACCTTAACCCTACAGGCATTCTGACTGGGATAGCGTCCTAGTTCGCATGTTCGTCTCCAAAGAACTCTTCATCATAATCCTGTTCTTCCATGCCTGGCCAATTAAATAACCAGTGTCAAGCCAATGAGTACTTTGAATGTACTCGCAAGCAACCCACGATGTGGTTCATAGTAACAGTGCAATTGAACAATAATGAACAATCTAGCAAAGGGCTAGAATAAATATTCTACCATCAAGTTTATGCATCATTAAACTCGCGTAACCTCGAAGGCAGGTTACCGATATCAACATGAATATGATCCAACTCATCGAGTCAAGTCTCCACCTTGACTCTCATGCACACACATGGTTTTGCAAACATTGGACGTCGCCCAAGAGCGGTTACCCAACTGTCCTTGACCATGGACACAACTATTCGAATAGTTTTACACTCTGCAGAGGTTGTACACTTTACCCACAAGATCCGGGGAACTTCCATGTCATCCACGACCCGCGGTACCTCAAGTACCCGGGGTAAGCACCCGGTCATTACCTTTCCTTAGACGACACTAACATAGAGTCCACTCGTTGGTACATGGCCCTAGAGTACAAACAATAGATCACGGGACTTGCCCTAATTTCAATGTCACGCGTACCCGAAGGGACCAACGGTGTGTCCGGTGCCCTGTGAAAACAGTCATGGTCGTCTATCCAAGCACGACCCCGTCCCGGGAAAGACCTCAAGTCTACCCGTCACTAGTAATGCGGGCACCATGCTAGTATCGACCTAAGTAATCAATAAAGCCCCGTCCCATAAGGGGTAGTGCGGTTGCACAGGTATGGTTGGAATAACGGTCGCAACTTAAACCAATCCGTTTGAAAAACGCACACACATGTCTCGGTACACCACTTCGTCATCAAGTGGTTACCCAACTCATCATCTCCCTCGGGCATGAATGGCACCCGACGGGGTTTTATGTAAGGACTTCAACCACGAAGGTTCATGTCACACATGCATCACTATTCATTACTACTAACCATATGCATGTCATCTAGCACATAGCAAGATCACGATCAAGGCAGGCATCATGTGGTGGATTCAACTAGGTCACCACCGTAACCCTAACATCATGCATCGGAAACAAACGGGTTCCGAAGAACAAGGGTATCATGGTCAAAGGGCTGCTTGCCTGGATTGGCTTGGTCTTCAAAGTCTTCAAATCCTTCTCCTTCTCCTTCTTCAGCAACTTCGTCAAATACGGTATCTATACGTCGCATAATAACAACGGAAAAATAAGACCACAAATAAAACAGAAAAATCAAAGTGCTCAGAAAAATGTCAACTCATTTTTGTAAAATACTAGAGGGATTTCTAAGATGGGGAAAATTCTTAGTTGGAGTTTTGGAGTTACAGAATGGAATCTAAGGATTTTAGAACAGGAGTTTTATTGCTCAAATTTGAATTTAAATTTGAACAGAACAGAAAAGTTTCATGGATGAGAGTGAAAGTGACACCATTAAATAGGTTGGAATATTACAAGAATTTAGGAGTTGGAATTAATTCATTTGGACCAATATTCATTTCTGTAAAAATGTTTGAAATAATTACAGAAAGAAATAAAGAAAATGCCCCTGTGCTACTGGGCCAGAGGGGCCACAGTGCACGGCCCAGGGCAAACCAGCCCAGCCGCACGGGTGCCAGCGCGCATGTCAAGTTTTTAAACCTGACAGGCGGGGCCCGACGGTCAGTGGCTGAGAGGAGGGAGAGAGAGGGGTGAGGATGACAGGCGGGGCCCGCCTGTCATCTCCAACCTCACGGCCACGGCGACGGCGAGCTCACCGCCGTTGATTCCGGCCACGGCGACGGCAACGGAGGGCAGGGACGTGATCAACGTCGAGTGGCGGATGCAGTGGAGGTGGTGCGGCACGCCGGGGAGGTCGGGTTCGCCGGCGGCGAGGTGGGACGGCGGAGGATCGTCGGGAGGTCGTCGCTCCGGCCGTTTCCGACTGCAACAGAGAGGGGAAAGTGAGGGGAAAGCTTCAGTGAGATGAACTTCATTGTCATGAACAATAGTCTAAGTTGTCTTCGCAAAATTATGTTGTAGACCAATAACTGCGTTGTGGCTCTTGATTAATACGATCCTAGAGAAAGACTAGTTGAAAGATATTGTAAGCAATGATGCGGACTGGGTCCATAGTCCGAGGAGTGTCCTCACTGCTACACAGAAAGCTTACGTCTTTGATGCACCGCCCGATGTGCAAACCCCTACAACGTTGTCTGTGGATGTTGTGAACACCTGACAGACACGTCCTGATGACTACTTGATAGTTTAGTGCACCATACTTTACGGCTTAGAATCGGGATTCCAATGACGTTTTGAACGTCATAGAACATATGAGATGTTCTAAGAGCTGAGATTGGGTTTTCAGGCTCATGCCCGTGTTGAGAGGTATGAGACCTCTAACAAGTTCTTTTGCCAAAAGGATGGAGGAGAATAGTTCAACTAGTGAGCGTGTGCTCAGAATGTCTGGGTGCTAATATCACTTGAACCAAGTGGGAGTTAATCTTCCAGATGAGATAGTGGTTGACGGAATTCTCTAGACACTATCACCAAGTTACTAGAACTTCGTGATGAACTATGACGTGCAAAGGATCGAGATGATCCCGGAGCTGTTAGCGGTTCTTAAGACCGCAAAAGTAGAAATCAAGAAGAAGCATCAAGTGTTGATGGTTTAACAAGACCACTGGTTTCAAAAGGGCAAGGGCTAGAAGGGAAACTTCATGGATGGCAAACCAGTTGTCGCTCTGATGAAGGAACCCATGGTTAAACCCAAACATCGAGACTAAGTGCTTCTATTGTAAGGGGAACGGTCACATGATAGCGGAACTACCCCAAATACATGGTAGATATGATAGCTGGAAACTTCAACAAAGTATACATGTTATTGATGTGTACCTTACCAGTACTCCTTGTAGCACATGGGTATTGGATACCGGTTCAGTTGCTATTATTAGTGACTTGAAGCAAAAGCTACGGAATGAACGGAGACTGGCTAAGGGCGAGGTGACGATGTGTGTTGGAAGTGTTTCCAAGGTTGATAAGATCACCATCGCACGCTCCCTCTATTTTCGAGATTAGTGTTGAACCTAGATAAATGTTATCAGGTGTCTACGTTGAGCGTGAATATGATTAGATCATGTTCATCGCAATACGGTTATTCATTTAAGTTAGAGAATAATGGTTATTCTGTTTACATGAATAATACCGTTATGGTCATGCACCCAATGGTTCGTTGAATCTCGATCATAGTAATACACATGATGATAATATTAATGCCAAAAGGATGTAGAGTTAATGATGATAGTACCACTTTCTTGTGGCACTGCCGCTTAGGTCATTTTGGCATAAAATGCATGAAGAAACTCCATGCTGATGGATGTTTGGAGTCACTTGATTTTGAATCGCTTGACACATGCGAGCCATGCCTCTTGGGCAGGATGACTAAGATCCCGTTTTCAGGTACAATGAAACGGGCAAGTGACTTGTTGGAAATCATGCATACTGATGTATGTGATCCAATGAGAATTAAGGCGTGTGGTGGATATCGTTATTTCCTCATCTTCACTAACGATTTGAGTAGATATGGGTATATTTACTTAATGAAGCAAAAGTCTGAAATGTTTGAAAAGTTCAAGCAATTTCAGAGTGAAGATTAAGAATCATCATAACAAGAAGATCATGTTCCTACGATCTGATCAAGGGGAGATTTTCTGAATTATGAGTTTGGCAATCACTTAAGACATTGTGGAATTGTTTCGCAGTTGAAGCCCCCTGGAACACCACAGCGTAATGGTGTGTCCGGACATCGTAATCGAACCTTATGAGATATGGTGCGATCTATGATGTATCTTACCGATCTACCGCTATTATTTTGAGGTTATGCATTAGAGAAAGCTGCATTCACTTTATATAGGGCACCATCTAAGTCCATTGAGACAATGCCGTATGAACTAAGGTTTGGAAAGAAACCAAAGTTGTCGTTTCTCAATGTTTGGGGCTGCGATGCTTACGGCTTCAGTCGGGAAAAGCTCGAACCCAAAGCGGACAAATACATCTTCATAGAATACCCAAAGGTAACATTTGGGTATACCTTCTATCTCAGATCCAAGGACAAAAATGTTTGTCACTAAGAACGGGTCCTTTCTCGAGAAGGAGTTTCTCTCGAAAGAATTGAGTGGGAGGAAGATAGAACTTGATAAGGTTTTCGAACCCTCACTTCAACCGGAGAGTAGTACAACACAGAAAGATGTTTCTGTGGAACCTACGACTGTTGAAGAGGAAACTAATGATAGTGATCATGAAACTTCGGATCAAGTTGCTATCGAACCTCGTAGGTCGACAAGGATATGTACTACTCCTGAGTGGTACAGTGATCCTGTCTTAGATGTCATGTTGTTGGACAATAATGAACCTACGAACTATGGAGAAGCGATGGTGGGCCCATATTCCGACAAATGGTTAGAAGCCGAGAAATCCGAGATAGGATCCATGTATTGAAACAAAGTATGGACTTTGGTGGACTTGCCCGATGACTGGCAAGCCATTGAGATAAATGGATCTTTAAGAAGAAGACGGACGTGGACGGTAATGTCACCGTCTATGAAGCTCGACTTGTGGCGATGAGTTTTCCACAAGTTCAAGGAGTTGACTACGATGAGATTTTCTCACCCGTAGCGATGCTTAAGTCCGTCGGAATCATGTTAGCATTAGCTGCATTTATGAAATCTGGCAGATGGATGACAAAACAAGTTTCCTTACCAGTTTTCGTAAGGAAAGGTTGTATATGATAAAATCAGAAAGGTTTTGTCGATCCTAAGGATGCTAAAAGATATGCTAGCTCCAGCGATCCTTCTATGGACTAGAGCAAGCATCTCGGAGTCGGAATATATGCTTTGATGGAGTGATCAAAGTTTTTGGGTATACAAAGTTTGTTAGAAACTTGTATTTACAATAAAGTGAGTGGGAGCATCACAACATTTCTGATAAGTATATGTGAATGACATATGGTTGATCCGAAATGATGTTGAATTTCTGGAAAGCGTAAAGGGTTGTTTTGAAAGGAATTATTCAAAGGAAGACCTGGATAAAGCTGCTTACATAATTGAGCATCAAGATCTATAGAGATAGATCAAGACGCCTGATGATATTTTCAAAAGGAACACACACCTTTGACATGTTTTTGAAGGAGTTCAAAATAGGTCAGTTAAAGAAGGAATTCTTACCTGAGTTATAAGGTGTGAAGTTGAGTAAGACTCAAAACTTGACCACAGCAGAAGGAAGAGGAAGGACGAAGGTCGTCCCCTATGCTTTTGTCATAGGCTCTATACGGTATGCCATGATGAGTACCGCACCTGATGTGTGCCTTGCCACATGTCTGGCAAGAGGGTACGAAGGTGATCCAGGAGTGGATGACTAGATAGTGGTCAAAATTATCCTTAGAGGAATAAGGAAATGTTTCTCGGTTATGGAGGTGATAAAGAGTTCGACGTAAAGAGTTACGTCGATGCAAGCTTAACACCTATCCGGATAACTATGAGTAGAGATACCGGATACGTATAATGGAGCAACAGTTTGGAATAGCTCCAAGTGGAACGTGGTAGAAGCATCTACGGTATGACATAAAGTTTTGCGAAGTACATAGGGATCTGAAAGTTGCAGACCCGTTGACTACAACCTCTCTCACGAGCATAACATGATCAAACACAGAACTCATTGAGTGTTAATCACATATTGATGTGAACTAGATTATTGACTCTAGTGAACTCTTTGGATGTTAGTCACATGGCGATGTGACCTATGAGTGTTAATCACATGGCGATGTGAACTAGATTATTGACTCTAGTGCAAGTGGGAGACTGTTGGAAATATGCCCTAGAGGCAATAATAAATTGGTTATTATTATATTTCCTTGTTCATGATAATTGTTTATTATCCATGCTAGAATTGTATTGATAGGAAACTCAGATACATGTGTGGATACATAGACAAACACCATGTCCCTAGTAAGCCTCTAGATGACTAGCTCGTTGATCAATAGATGGTTACGGTTTCCTGACCATGGACATTGGATGTCGTTGATAACGGGATCACATCATTAGGAGAATGATGTGATGGACAAGACCCAATCCTAAGCCTAGCACAGATCGTGTAGTTCGTATGCTAAAGCTTTTCTATATGTCAAGTATATTTTCCTTAGACCATGAGATTGTGCAAATCCCGGATACCGTAGGAATGCTTTGGGTGTACCAAACGTCACAACGTAACTGGGTGGCTATAAAGGTGCACTGCAGGTATCTCCGAAAGTGTCTGTTGGGTTGGCACGAATCGAGACTGGGATTTGTCACTCCGTATGACGGAGAGGTATCTCTGGGCCCACTCGGTAGGACATCATCATAATGTGCACAATATGTGATCAAGGAGTTGATCACGGGATGATGTGTTACGGAACGAGTAAAGAGACTTGCCGGTAACGAGATTGAGCAAGGTATCGGTATACCGACGATCGAATCTCGGGCAAGTGCTATACCGATAGACAAAGGGAATCGTATACGGGATTGATTGAATCCTTGACATCGTGGTTCATCCGATGATATCATCGTGGAACATGTGGGAGCCAACATGGGTATCCAGATCCCGCTGTTGGTTATTGGCCGGAGAGTTGTCTCGGTCATGTCTGCATGGTTCCCGAGCCCGTAGGGTCTACACACTTAAGGTTCGATGACGCTAGGGTTATAGGGAAAGTATGTACACGGTTACCGAATGTTGTTCGGAGTCCCGGATGAGATCTCGGACGTCACGAGGAGTTCCGGAATGGTCCGGAGGTAAAGATTCATATATGGGAAGTCCCGTTTTGGTCACCGGAAAAGTTTCGGGCGCTATCGGTAACGTACCGGGACCACCGGGAGGGTCCCGGGGGTCCACCAGGTGGGGCCACCAGCCCCAGAAGGCTGCGTGGGCCAAGTGTGGGAGGGGACCAGCCCCAGGTGGGCTGGTGCGCCCCCCCACCAAGGTCCAAGGCGCATGGAGAGTGGGAGGGGGGCAAACCCTAGGTCCAGATGGGCCTTAAGGCCCACCCTAGGGCGCCCCCTCTCTCTCCCCCCCTTGGCCGCACCCTAGATGGGTTTTGGGGGCTGCCGCCACCCCTAGGGAGGGAACCCTAGATGGGGGCGCAGCCCCTCCCTTCCCCCTATATATGTGAGTTTTAGGGCTGCCCATAACACGTTTTTGACCTCTGCCTCTTGGCGCAGCCCTACCCCTCTCCCTCCTCGTCTCTTGCAGTGCTTGGCGAAGCCCTGCTGGAGTCCCGCGCTCCTCCACCACCACCATGCCGTCGTGCTGCTGTTGGATGGAGTCTTCCCCAACCTCTCCCTCTCTCCTTGCTGGATCAAGGCGTGGGAGACGTCTTCGGGCTGCACGTGTGTTGAACGCGGAGGCGCCGTTGTTCGGCGCTTAGATCGGAATCAACCGCGATCTGAATCGCAGCGAGTACAACTCCTTCATCCGCGTTCTTGCAACGCTTCCGCATCGCGATCTACAAGGGTATGTAGATGCACTCCCCTCTCCCTCGTTGCTAGATTACTCCATAGATAGATCTTGGTGACGCGTAGGAAAATTTTTGATTTTCTGCTACGATCCCCAACAGTAACTTGGTGAGTTTTGGCTGTCCAGCAAGGTGAACCAGGGTTTTTACCCCTCAATCATAGAGCTGGGGTCCTGGGGAAGTTACTGGAGGTAGCTAGTAACTGGATGAACATGTGGTAAAAAGTTGAGGCCAAGGTAAAAGGTGAAAGTGATCAAGAAGTGGGTTTTAGTAATTCTGCAGAAGGTGTTTGATCAGTGTTTGGTTAAGCAAATAGTCTCCACTTGCCATGACACTTAACAGGATTGAATGACATGTGAAAATAGGGTGCTTCACCAAATTTGGGCTCATTTGAAGAAACTCGCCAATGTAACTTTGGTGAACCCTAGAAATCAACAGAAATGGCTTCATCTTGTTTGAGTCAAGCTAATCATCTCCCCTTGATGCACCACTTGGTGTAGTTTCATCATTTGGGGTATTGATCAGGCCCACAAAGTTTGAAGCTCCAGGTAAAAAGTTGGTAATGTAAAGTTGTTCAAATTTGCATTTGAACAGAAAGGGTTTTGGGGTGATCTGATCAAGTTGCTCTATTCCAAATCTTGTGCCATTTGGTCTAGATGCCTTATTAGGCCATTCTAGCATGTGCACCAAATTTGAGAGCATTTGGACAAGTTTGGCAATGTAAAGTTGCTCAAACTTCAAATATGGACAGAATGGTTATGAAGGGTTTTGAGGATGTTTTCTTGCTTCCCAAGGCATGGGACTTGGCAAGTTCATCAAATATGTCATATATGACATGATAGAATTTCCCTGGAATTTTTGGAGAATATTTCCTTTGTAAATATTTCAAAAGCTTGAAATATCCAGAAAGGGTTTTAGGGGGATTAGCCGATTATTTTGAACATGACCAAGTGTTGAAACTCTTATATATGGACAATATATGTCCTATGAGTCTCCCTGAATTTTGGCAAATATTTTTGAAATACTTAAATAATGTTTCCCTATTAAAGACCATTTCTGGCCTTAAGCAAAGCTTTTAAATAAAATAGAAAAATAACTTTTAAAATTACACTCTTGTGGTTTCTGGGAGTCCTATGACTACTAGGTCTCAAATATACCTTTTGAAATAATTTTCTCACCCTAAATCAAGCACTTGCAGTGCAAATCTCAATTCAGGGGTTTTTGGAAAACTAAATTTATAAAATATATTTTGGCCAAATTAATTTTGTAAGAAAATACTATTCTGTTATATAACACTTGGCATGATCATTGGGCAGAAGTTTTGGGTATGGAGATGAATTCTACAAGAGGTAATAGTTGACTTTAATGAGCACATGAAAAAGCACATGAAGAAAAACTAAATTCCAAATAAAAGCCAAATGATGCCAAAAAAAATTGTTGGTCGAAATTTTCATGCTTCATTGATGCAAATAACATGATACAAAATGCAGGGTGTGACAGACCTACCCCCCTTACAAGAATCTCGTCCCCGAGATTCCTAAACTAGGTCTTAAAAGAGATCGGGAAACTAGGATCTAAGATAGTCTTCACGTTCCCAGGTTGCTTCTGCTTCGGTGTGGTTGCTCCACTGGACCTTGAAGTACTTGATGGTACGGCTTCGCGTCCATCGCTCTGCTTCGTCCAGAATGCGGATGGGCTTCTCGCGGTAGGTCAAATCAGGTTGCAGATCAATGGCTTGGTGATCAACATCCTTGTAGAGATTGGGCTTGTCCGGAACTTGGAGACATTTCCGGAGTTGTGACACATGGAATACATTGTGCACATCGGATAGCTCAGGTGGTAGTTCCAACTGGTAAGCCACTTCTCCTCGTCGGTCGGTGATCTTGAAAGGGCGAATGAATCTTGGCGCAAGCTTCCCCTTGACGTGGAAACGCTTGGTTCCCTTCAGGGGAGTTACCCACAGCTACACATGATCTCCGACACGGAAACTCATGTCTCGGCGTCAAGTGTCAGCATAACTCTTCTGCCTTGACTTGGCTGCCTTCAAACGCTCTCTGACTAGTTGGACTTGCTCTTCTGCTGCGCGGAGAATACCCGGTCCAAATACTAGTCCTTCTCCAGTCTCTGACCAGTTGAGGGGTGTGCGGCATCTGCGTCCGTACAACACCTCAAATGGTGCCATCTGAAGGCTTGACTGGTAACTGTTGTTATAGGAGAACTCGACAAAAGGGAGACAATCTTCCCACTTGGCTCCATATGCCAAGACACAGGCTCGGAGCATATCTTCGAGAATCTGATTGACTCGCTCTGTCTGACCTCCGGTCTGTGGGTGGAAAGCTGTGCTGAAAGACAACTTGGTTCCCAAGGCTTCTTGGAATCTTCTCCAGAACCTTGAAGTAAACTGAGTGCCTCGATCTGACACAATCTCCTTGGGAATGCCGTGAAGACTTATGATTTGGTTGATATAGAGAGTTGCCAGCTGGTTGCCTGAGTAGGTAGTCTTGACAGGAATGAAATGGGCCACCTTGGTCAAATGATCGACTATGACCCAGATAGAGTCATGTCCTCTATTCGACCTTGGTAATCCAGTGATGAAGTCCATTCCGACTTTATCCCACTTCCACTCAGGAACCTTGAGTGGTTGAAGCAATCCAGCGGGTCGCTGATATTCAGCCTTGACCCTTTGGCACACATCACACTTTGCAACATAGGTTGCAATCTCTCTTTTCATCCCATGCCACCAGAATCGTGCCTTCAAGTCTTGATACATCTTGGTTCCTCCGGGGTGGATGGAATACGGAGTGTCGTGGGCTTCTTGCAGAATCAGGTTCTTCAGCTCTGTGTTGTTTGGTACGCAGATACGACCTTTGTACCAAACAACCCCGTGCTCATCTTCGGAGAATCCTGGGGCCTTGCCTAGCTTCATCTTCTTCTTGATGCCTTCAATGCTTGCGTGTCCATCTTGTGCCTTCTTGACTTCGTCCATCAGGGTCGGTCTGACTTCCAAATGATCCAGAAATCCAGGGGTGACCAATTCCAAACTGAATTGTTCAAGCTCCTTAAACAAGGCTGGCTGCCTTTCTTGAATAATGACATTCAAAGAGCAAGCCTTCCTGCTTAAGGCATCGGCCACCACGTTAGACTTCCCGGGGTGATATTGAACACTGAGGTCATAGTCTTTGATGAGTTCCAACCATCTCCGTTGCCTCATGTTCAATTCCTTTCGGGTGAAAATGTACTTCAGACTTTTGTGGTCTGTGTAGATCTCACACTGTTTCCCTAGGAGGTAATGCCGCCATGTCTTCAAAGCATGAACTACTGCCGCTAACTCAAGATCGTGAGTAGCGTAGTTCTCCTCATGAGGTCGTAGCTGCCTGGAGAGGTATGCTATGACTCGGCCTTCTTGCATCAGAACGCTTCCCAATCCGGTTCGAGAGGCATCACAATATATCACGAATTCCTTGTGAATATCAGGTGTTGCCAGGACTGGGGCGGTGGTCAATCTCTTCTTGAGCTCTTGGAAGCTTTCTTCGCATTTTGGCGTCCATTCGAACTTCTTGTCCTTCTTGAGGAGCTGAGTCATTGGCCGTGCAATGCTAGAGAATCCTTCCACGAATTTGCGGTAATAGCCCGCAAGTCCGAGGAAGCTTCTGACTTCCTTGACGGTCGTTGGAGATTGCCATTGGGTCACAGCTTCGATCTTTGCGGGATCAACTGATAATCCTTCCTCGGTCAAGACATGACCTAAGAATCCTACTTTATGCAGCCAGAACTCACACTTGCTGAATTTGGCATATAGTTGGTGCTCTCGAAGCTTGTCTAGGACCATCCTCAGATGCTGCTCGTGCTCTTCTTCCGACTTCGAGAAGACAAGAATGTCATCAATGAAGACAACAACGAACTTGTCCAAATATTCCATGAAGACTTTATTCATGAGATACATGAAGTAGGCTGGGGCATTGGTTAACCCAAAGGACATGACCGTGCACTCGTATAGGCCATATCTGGTTACGAATGCTGTCTTCGGAATATCTTGGGGTCTGATCTTCAGCTGGTAGTACCCAGATCTGAGGTCGATCTTGGAGAACACCTTGGCTCCGCTGAGCTAATCAGACAGATCTTCGATCTTGGGAAGTGGATATTTGTTCTTGATTGTAACTTCATTGAGGGAGCGATAGTCAATGCATAAGAGGATGGTACCGTCCCTCTTTGCCACAAACAGAACAGGAGATCCCCAAGGGGAGGCACTTGGGCGAATAAATCCCTTCCTCAGCTACTCTTCCAGCTGCTTCTTCAACTCGGCTAATTCTTCCATTCCCATTCTATAAGGCTTCTTATAGATGGGTCCTGCTCCGGGCACGAGCTCGATGATGAACTCAATGTCACGGTCAGGGGGCATTCCCGGTAGTTCATTCGGAAAGACATCAGGATACTCACATACCACCGGTACTTGCTCTAGCCTAACTTCAGACAGACAGTTGACTTGAGCGGCTTGAGAGGAAGAGGAGTTGGAAGCAAACTTGACTTCGACTCCTTGGTCATTGGTCACAGTGACTGTCCGGTTGGCACAGTCTAACAAGCCTTGGTGCTTACTGAGCCAATCCATCCCTAAGATCACATCCAAGCCTTGCGATCTCAGGATGATAAGGTCTGCTAGGAAGTCTACACCGTTAATGGTAATACCGACTCCTTTGCAGCCTATCTTGGCTCTCATCTCGGCTCCGGGGGTTTGTACCACCATAGGGTTATTCAGGGGTGTAGGGGTCATGCCACTTTTTAATGCAAATCTTTGAGTGACAAATGAATGTGTTGCTCCAGAATCAAACAAGACAGTTGCAGGTGCTAAGTTGACAAGGAACGTACCCAGCACGACGTCCGGGTCTTCCTGGGCTTCTTCAAAAGTGACGTGATTCACATGCCCCTTCCCATGGTTAGGTGGATTGCGAGGAGCTGGGTTCCTTGGTGGCATCCCGCGGCCTTGTCCCTGGTTCTGCGCATTGGGGCGCGGGGCATCAGGCTTCTTGTTGGGGCACACCCTTGAGATGTGTCCGGACTGACCACATCCAAAGCAAGTGACTTGGTTTGGATTGTTGATCTTGTTGCCACCACCGGTATTGGGGTTGAAAGCTGGCCTTGGGTTGGCATACTGCTGAGGCTGAGGGTTGGTGCGAGGTGCAGGAGCTCTTGGTTGCTGATAGGTTGGCTTGGCCGGGGCTGACTGCCACGGACGAGGCTTCTGGTTGCTGGAACTTCCCTTACTGACCATCTTGCGCTTGCGAGTGTCTTCCAAAGCACGCCGCTTGTCTTCAAGCATAAGTGCTTTGTTCACCAGGTCAGGGAAGGATGGGCAGTCGCACACGACAAGCGAGTATTGCAGAGTCTCATTGAGGCCTTCCATGAAGCGCTCCCTTTTTGCAGCATCAGTGCTGACATCTTCAGGGGCATACCTTGACAGAACACTAAACTTCTGCATGTACTCCTTGACAGTGCCACTTCCTTGCTTCAGGGCTTGGAACTCATGCTTTTTGATAGCCATGATTCCGGAAGGAATGTGGGCCTTGCGGAATTCTGCCTTGAAGTTGACCCAAGTGATGTCTTGTTCAGCATGCATGACCTTGAATCCATCCCACCAAGCTCTAGCAGTCCCCCCGAGGCAGTGGGCTGCATAAGCCACCTTCTCGCGGTCTTCGGTGCATCCGACTAGTTCCAGTATTTCCTCAATGGAGCGGATCCAGTCGTCTGCATCCAGGGGTTCAGCAGTCTCGATAAAGGTTGGCGGTGCATGCTTCTTGAACTCTGCCAACGTGGAACGTCCATTGCCATTCCCCGCCGGCTGGCGGTTGTTGGTGACAGCTTGAGTAATCAGCTGAAGGGCTGCAGTGTTGGCTTGGCGTTCCTCTCGGAAAGCTTGGAGAAGCTGAGCCATGTCCATGTTCGGAGGAGGTGGTGGTGGTGGAGCTTGGTCGTTGGTTTGGTCGTGGCCTGCCTCTGACTGAGCGGATGCTCCGGCTTCAAGATGCTGGGTAGAGGTACCAGTACGAGTTACAACAGGCATCCTGTTGGAGCGGTAAAAGGTCTCATGACTTGGAAGAGGGAAAGCAAGATAGAAGGGTGCCTAGTAAGGGGGTGGGTATGACACTAATCAAATCATGCAAGGGCCGAAAGGCCAAAACACATTCATTAAAAATCCAAATGGGTGATGTAGTCGTTTACACATTCCCGAAGGAAGAATACGACATACATCCTGACACAACAAAAGCAAACACTAGATGGTTTCATATGAACCATACAAGGACTCGACTGCGCATAGGGGTTACACGACCTATCCTACCGTAGGGGTCACAACTGGCATATCCGAGTAGCGAATAATGCCTAAGCGGCGGAATGCTCGGTCGCGTATTCCGGCTCTTCTGGGTATTCCTCCTTGTCTTCATCTGTCTAGGCCCCCTTGTCACTTGAGGGTGTGGGGGAGTGGAGGAGTTGGATACGACGGTGCTTCGTCGGTGGTGCAGGGAAAAGCTTGCGATATTCCCTTGCCGTCATCCGGCGTCGCCGAGGTGGTTCTTCATCCTTGGAAGATACATCCTCGGAGGGCCTTCCGCCTCGATATGCGATAGCGGACTGTCCAGAAGGTGCTCCTTCCTTCTTGATTCTATTTGTCTTCTCTTGAGCTCGACGAAGAAGTGCCTTGGTCTTGTGAAGTTCTTCTCGAAGCTTCATTGATTCCGAGGCTAAGTCTTGTGCCAAGCTATCGGCACATAGACTGAAGTAGGTCTGGAATCGAAGCGAGAGTCCTTCCTTGAGTGGAGGGGCTAGTGCGCTGCTTTCTTCTTCACCTTCCTTCCGGTAAGGTAAGAAGCGAGTTATCATCTTGGCTGCCATCTCCGAAAGAAGCTCGCGGAGACGGGTTAGTGCCTTGAGTGCAGCAGCCTCGACAGCGAGAGGTAGTGTTGCCATCTGGGGTCCCTCGAAGAACCAACTTGTGGGAGGATCGTTTGCCTTCACGATCACTTCCACATGGTACTCCACCTCAGTGTCGCTAACCCAATGCTCAAGGTATGTGAGGATGGGCGCTCGGTGGAACTGACACTCCTGGAGGCTATCCTCGAGAAGTAAGGGAAACCCAGTGGTCAGGTGCTCTTCGGGTACAGCGGCCATCTACAAAGGTGGAATAGGAGGGGTTAATAAGCTGATGAAATCTCAGGTTTAGAAAAGAAGAGAGGTTCAGAAGGTTTTTGAAAAAGGGTCTCATCTAACTAACGCCCATGCTAACTAAGGCTTCCTACAGTCAGGATGGCTCTGATACCAGCTCTGCGGGGACCCCGACTTAGAAGTCGAGATCACCGAATGCACGTGTACAGTGATCCCAGAGATCAATGCTCACTGAACACACAGAAGCTGAATAACAAGAGTCTTACATCCATACATATCGTCTTACACAAATTAAGGCCATTATGGCCAAGTCTTACATAGATAAAGCCTCACGGGCTGAATAGCAAATAACTTAAGTAGCGGAAGTCTTCGATAGTAGGTAGAACCCATGCCATCTGCCTTAACCCTACAGGCATTCTGACTGGGATAGCGTCCTAGTTTGCATGTTCGTCTCCAAAGAACTCTTCATCATAATCCTGTTCTTCCATGCCTGGCCAATTAAATAACTAGTGGCAAGCCAATGAGTACTTTGAATGTACTCGCAAGCAACCCACGATGTGGTTCATAGTAACAGTGCAATTGAACAATAATGAACAATCTAGCAAAGGGCTAGAATAAATATTCTACCATCAAGTTTATGCATCATTAAACTCGCGTAACCTCGAAGGCAGGTTACCGATATCAACATGAATATGATCCAACTCATCGAGTCAAGTCTCCACCTTGACTCTCATGCACACACATGGTTTTGCAAACATTGGACGTAGCCCAAGAGCAGTTACCCAACTGTCCTTGACCGTGGACACGGCTATTCGAATAGTTTTACACTCTGCAGAGGTTGTACACTTTACCCACAAGATCCGGGGAACTTCCGTGTCATCCACGACCCGCGGTACCTCAAGTACCCGGGGTAAGCACCCGGTCATTACCTTTCCTTAGACGACACTAACATAGAGTCCACTCGTTGGTACACGGCCCTCGAGTACAAACAATAGATCACGGGACTTGCCCTAATTTCAATGTCACGCATACCCGAAGGGACCAACGGTGTGTCCGGTGCCCTGTGAAAACAGTCATGGTCGTCTATCCAAGCACGACCCCGTCCCGGGAAAGACCTCAAGTCAACCTGTCACTAGTAATGCGGGCACCATGCTAGTATCGACCTAAGTAATCAATAAAGACCCGTCCCATAAGGGGTAGTGTGGTTGCACAGGTATGGTTGGAATAACGGTCGCAACTTAAACCAATCCGTTTGAAAAAACACACACACTTGTCACGGTACACCACTTCGTCATCAAGTGGTTACCCAACTCATCATCTCCCTCGGGCATGAATGGCACCTGACGGGGTTTTATGTAAGGACTTGAACCACGAAGGTTCATGTCACACATGCATCACTATTCATTACTACTAACCATATGCATGTCATCTAGCACATAGCAAGATCACGATCAAGGCATGCATCATGTGGTGGATTCAACTAGGTCACCACCGTAACCCTAACATCATGCATCGGAAACAAACGGGTTCCGAAGAACAAGGGTATCATGGTCAAAGGGCTGCTTGCCTGGATTGGCTTGGTCTTCAAAGTCTTCAAATCCTTCTCCTTCTCCTTCTTCAGCAACTTCGTCAAATATGGTATCTATACGTCGCATAATAACAACGAAAAAATAAGACCACAAATAAAACAGAAAAATCAAAGTGCTCAGAAAAATGTCAACTCATTTTTGTAAAATACTAGAGGGATTTCTAAGATGGGGAAAATTCTTAGTTGGAGTTTTGGAGTTACAGAATGGAATCTAAGGATTTTAGAACAGGAGTTTTATTGCTCAAATTTGAATTTAAATTTGAACAAAACAGAAAAGTTACATGGATGAGAGTGAAAGTGACACCATTAAATAGGTTGGAATATTACAAGAATTTAGGAGTTGGAATTAATTCATTTGGACCAATATTCATTTCTGTAAAAATGTTTGAAATAATTACAGAAAGAAATAAAGAAAATGTCCCTGTGCTACTGGGCCAGAGGGGCCACAGTGCACGGCCCAGGGCAAACCAGCCCAGCCGCACGGGCGCCAGCGCGCATGTCAGGTTTTCAAGCCTGACAGGCGGGGCCCGGCGGTCAGTGGCTGAGAGGAGGGGGAGAGAGGGGTGAGGATGACAGGCGGGGCCCGTCTGTCATCTCCAACCTCACGGCCACGGCGACGGCGAGCTCACCGGCGTTGATTCCGGCCACGGCGACGGCAACGGAGGGCAGGGACGTGATCAACGTCGAGTGGCGGATGCAGTGGAGGTGGTGCGGCACGCCGGGGAGGTCGGGTTCGCCGGCGGCGAGGTGGGACGGCGGAGGATCGTCGGGAGGTCGTCGCTCCGGCCGTTTCCGACTGCAACAGAGAGGGGAAAGTGAGGGGAAAGCTTCAGTGAGATGTGGGGGTTCCAAATCTAGCGAGAGGAAGGGCGGAGGAGGCCTGTACTGCGAGATCACCGGCGGCCCGACGCGGTGGAGCTCCGGTCGATCCCGAGCACTAGGGCTCTTCGGGGATGAATGAGTGGTGCTGGGGGACTAAGAGAGATGTGGTGAGGCTGCTGGTGCTGTTGGAGAGGCTCGGGAGGTCCTATATATAGGGGAACGGCGGAGCCCCGTGGTCCAGTGCGCCGGCGAGCTCCTGCTCGACGCTACAGCGCACGGGAGGCGATGGGAATGGGTCTGCGGAGTTGCTGGACGATCCCTACGTCCATTAGAGGAGAGAGGAGGAGCGGGGAAGCTTCCAGGCCGTGCGCACGTGCGAGCCCGAGGAGTGGACGCTGCGGGCGGCCAGCGTGCGTGCGACGACGGCCACTGAAGGGCGCAGGAGGAGGGGGAACAACACCGGGGTGGTCGCGGACGTCGAGGGGCATCGACTGGCGCGAGGGGAGAGCCCGAGGCTGTCGGGGGCCGGCGATTGGCTGAAGCTACAGTGCGTGGGCGCACTGTAGCACGCTCTGGAGCGCCCTTATCGCATGCCACGGCATGCCATTGGGCCTCCGGGCGCATCCACCGTGTCTGGGGTATCCAGGGTGATGCAAGTAGTACGTCCGCAGCCTTGGATGCTCTAGAGATGCTGTGAGAGAGAGAGGAAGCTGGTAAGTTGGTGAGTTTTGGCTGTCCAGCAAGGTGAACCAGGGTTTTTACCCCTCAATCATAGAGCTGGGGTCCTGGGGAAGTTACTGGAGGTAGCTAGTAACTGGATGAACATGTGGTAAAAAGTTGAGGCCAAGGTAAAAGGTGAAAGTGATCAAGAAGAGGGTTTTAGTAATTCTGCAGAAGGTGTTTGATCAGTGTTTGGTTAAGCAAATGGTCTCCAGTTGCCACGACACTTAACAAGATTGAATGACATGTGAAAATAGGGTGCTTCACCAAATTTTGGCTCATTTGAAGAAACTAGCCAATGTAACTTTGGTGAACCCTAGAAATCAACAGAAATGGCTTCATCTTGTTTGAGTCAAGCTAATCATCTCCCCTTGATGCACCACTTGGTGTAGTTTCATCATTTGGGGTATTGATCATGCCCACAAAGTTTGAAGCTCCAGGTAAAAAGTTGGTATTTGGGGTGATCTGATCAAGTTTCTCTATTCCAAATCTTGTGCCATTTGGTCTAGATGCCTTATTAGGCCATTCTAGCATGTGCACCAAATTTGAGAGCATTTGTACAAGTTTGGCAATGTAAAGTTGCTCAAACTTCAAATATGGACAGAATGGTTATGAAGGGTTTTGAGGATGTTTTCTTGCTTCCCAAGGCATGGGACTTGGCAAGATCATCAAATATGTCATATATGACATGATAGAATTTCCCTGGAATTTTTGGAGAATATTTCCTTTGTAAATATTTCAAAAGCTTGAAATATCCAGAAAGGGTTTCAGGGGGATTAGCCCATTATTTTGAACATGACCAAGTGTTGAAACTCTTATATATGGACAATATATGTCCTATGAGTCTCCCTGAATTTTGGCAAATATTTTTGAAATACTTAAATAATTTTTCCGTATTAAAGACCATTTCTGGCCTTAAGAAAAAGCTTTTAAATAAAATAGAAAAATAACTTTTAAAATTACACTCTTTTGGTTTCTGGGAGTCCTATGACTACTAGGTCTCAAATATACCTTTTGAAATAATTTTCTCACCCTAAATCAAGCACTTGTAGTGCAAATCTCAATTCAGGGGTTTTTGGAAAACTAAATTTATAAAATATATTTTGGCCAAATTAATTTTGTAAGAAAATACTATTCTGTTATATAACACTTGGCATGATCATTGGGCAGAAGTTTTGGGTATGGAGATGAATTCTACAAGAGGTAATAGTTGACTTTAATGAGCACATGAAAAAGCACATGAAGAAAAACTAAATTCCAAATAAAAGCCAAATGATGCCAAAAAAAATTGTTGGTCCAAATTTTCATGCTTCATTGATGCAAATAACATGATACAAAATGCAGGGTGTGATAGTGTGTGAGTAATATATTTGATTCACCTCTTTTATATTTATGTTCTTGAGTAATTCTTGCATGTTCTCCGTTGCTGTTTATTGCTTTGGCCAAGTAGTAGGTAGGAACTCCAAGAGGGAACGTTATGCTTAATTGTGGGTTCATGCCCCCCTGATGAGTAGCTTGAGTGACAGAAACATGAGTCTAGCGGATGTGCTGTTGCCACAAGGGGGAAAACAACGGTGCTTGTACTTGCGGGTGCAAGGATTGTTTACTTTACGCAAAGTTCTTTTAATGCAGTTGTCTGTTGTTTTTAGTCTACACTTTGGGTGGGATTCGCAACTTAATACCAGCGAGATGTTCTGGATAGATATCTCAAGGTGGATGATTAGTAGTAGATGCACATGGATTTCGGTCTACTTGCCTCTACCTTTTTTTACAGCATAGTTAGCATTGGTTTGCGCACATAATCCTGTCAATTGCCCAGCTGTGATTTGTTTACCTCGCTTTGTTGTTTTATCGTCTTTTGGGAGAGAGACATCACTGGTGAACATCATGGGACCCCGGTCCATATTACCACCGCTGATCACACCTTCTATTTACTTCCTGTTCTTATTTCCTAGTTGCAGTCATACCTATCATTATTATCTCTTGTGTTTGATCCTTTGTAAACAACAAGGCCGGAGGGATTGACAACCTCTCTGTACTCGTTGGGAGCAAAGTTATTTGTATCTGTGTGCAGGTCCTGTCAACCGCTAAGTTTCTGGCGCTGTTGACACCTTCTTGTCGACCCTCGGAGTCTCACGGGATTCGATCCTTGGTATCTTTGCTAAGGGAAACTTGCTGCTACGCTACATCTCAAACCTTCCACTTGGGGTAACCAACGAGGGGCGAGAAGCCATCAAGCAAAGTTTCTGGCGCCGTTGCCGAGGACTCCACTCTTCGAGATAGGGGAGTTGCACGCTATCTTTTATCTTTCAGTTTTTGCTTTAGTGTCCCTTACCAAAAATCACAAAAATAGTTATCTTGCTTGCTGCTGCTATGGGTTCCACCAAAAACACTAAGTGGGAGGAGTACACCCCTTCTTCCATCACACCAATCACCACTGTCGGGATCTACAAAAGTAATAAACCTTGTGATTATGTTAGTTTTAATGGAGAGTTATGCCCATGGCATGGTCTCCCAGGAAAAAAGTATGAGCCTCTGTTTAAAGTTGCTCCCACACTTCCCCAAACTTGGGAAGACGTCCAAACTCTTATAATAGAGAGCAATTCAAACAAACAAGATGACACTACAATTCTGCTCGATAATGATAAAATTGATTTTGATAATTGTAGTCTCTCAGAAGTTGTCACCTTTTTACAAAGAATGGCTAAAGATCCACACACTAGCACACTTAATCTTGCCTTCACGGAGCATATCACTAATGCTATTATCAAAGCTAGGGAGGAGAAGCTTAGGGTAGAAGCCTCCATACCTAGAAAGCTAGAAGATAGTTGGGATCCTATGATTAAAATTAAGTTGAATAACTTCTCTTGCTATGCTTTATGTGATGTTGGAGCTAGTACCTCCGTTATGCCCAAAAGAATATATGATATGTTTAATTTGAAATCTTTTGATCCTTGTTCTTTTGGTGTTCGTCTTGTTGATTCTTCCGTAAAGAAACCTTTGGGGAAGATCGACGATGTTCTTATCATTGTCAATGACAATTATGTTCCCGTTGATTTTACTATTATGGATATTGAATGTGAACCTTCTTGTCCAATTATTTTGGGACGTCCTTTTCCCTCTCAAGAAAGGAATGGAACACTTCCCTAGAAAGAAGATTAAGTTGCCTTTTGAGTCCGTTATACGGGCTAGCTATTCTCTTACTCTTGATAAAACTTGATCTTCTCTTTTTGCATCTTGCCTAGCTTAAAGGCATAAAAGAAAGCGCTTTTGGGAGGCAGCCCACAACGAATTAGGTTTTATTTTGCTTTTGTCGTGTCTTGATGTTTGTTACTACAGTAGCATCATCATTGTATCTTTTCTTTTCAGCTTTGTGCCAAGTTTAGCCTCCGATTGCAAGAAAGTTCAAAAGTTGTGACGTGCTGTCCAGAAAACAGATTCTGTCCTTGGACAGAAAAATTCGAAAAAAATCACCAGATCATCTTTTTGATCTGAATTTTTTTGACAGCGTGCTCTATACAATTGGCTTTCGGGCGTCTGTTGTGAGTTTTTTGATTTGAGTTGCAGAAGTGCCCCGAAAAAATTATTTACTACCTGCTGGTCTGTTTTTCACAGATTCTGTCCTGTTTTGCCTTTTCTTCGTTTTGCAAACCTTGAGCTTGCTTTTTCTTTGCAAAAACCTTTTGGAAATCTTGAGAAACAGTAGATCTTCAAGATTATCTTTATTTCCAGTAGGGAAAAGTTATTTTATTGTGGGTACTAACCTCGCTAATCAGATTATGATGAGTTATGTATGAAGGGAGTTTTCAAGTGTGCAAGGGAAGATGATAAAAGAAGATTCAGGAGGGTCAAACGCTCAAGCTTGGGGATGCCCCCATGCACCCCCAAGAAATATTCAAGAAGACTCAAGCGTCTAAGCTTGGGGATGCCCCCATGCATCCCCTTCTCCATCAACAATTATCAGTTTGTCTTTTGTTCCACTATAATTATCACTTCATGTGTTATGTGCTATGCTTGGAGCGTCTTGCTCTTAGTTTCCTTTTTAGTTTTCTTTAGCTTTGCTTGCTGTTCATAACAATTTAGAACCCATCTTTCTTTGTGTGGGAGAGAAACACGCTCCACTTCAACCTAGAACACAACATAGGATTTTCATGCTTATCTTTGTTGTGTGTGTTCTTTGTCTTTCCATAGCTGCTGTCATGTTTAGCTCTTAGTTTTCATGCTTTTCTTTTTAAAGAGCTTTTGTTTAGTTGGTTGCTGAACTCTCTTGAGTTTTCATGTTTATCTTGTTAAGAGAGTTTGCCTGTTGCACTGAGTTGTGTGTCTTAACTTAAAGTAGGTAATTGAGGTTGCTATTTAATTTTAGTAGTAACTTGTAATAGTTTTGAGGTATTGCCATGAGTAATGTCTGAACTTTTGGTGTCAAGAGCTTTAGCCTATTAGTGATAGATGTCGTATTTTGGGCAATCCGGGTTTATTTTCGAAAACCTACAAATAGTTGAGAACTTTAGCTACTAAATGGATCACTAATCTTTGGAGGGATCGAATATTAGAGTACACTCACGCACCATGAGCCGAGGATGCGCAAGGATAACCAAACCCCCATACACTCCTCCTCGGGGTACTTGTCTCTTTGTGAACCTCCTAATTAGATTGAGAGTTACCGATAATAAGTGCATGAGTTCTTCGGACTAATGTGAGTATTCAAAAGTTGACACTTCCACCTAGCCATATTTTTCTAGCCTCTTCGGTATCGTGCATTGCCCTTTCTCACCTCGAGAGTTGGCGCATACTTCGCCGGTGCATCCAAATCCTTGGCACGATACGCTCTGTCATTATCGGGGGAAACTATCTTCCCACGAGCACCTATGGGACCGGAGCCCCTTCTATGTTGCGGTAAGGGAGCGGAGGGATCACGAAGAGCAGATCGAGGGGCACACGCGGGCAGTTTACCCAGGTTCGGGCCGCGCGGACGCGTAAAACCCTACTCCAGCCTTGGTTGTATTGAGCTCGGGAGCTTGAAGAGCTACAGTACTAGCTACACCGAGCGAGAGAGTTGCTTAGGTTTCGAACCCTTTCTACGTTGTGCATGGGCCTCCTTTTATAGCTCAAGGGGTCACCGACAGGTGTCAACGTAGAGGAGGGCAAAAATGTAAATTTGGTGGTAGTTGTAACAGTGCGGGAACAGTGCGTGAACAGTGGATGAACAGTGGTCTTCACCTAACTTTGACAGTGGGGGACAAGGGCATTAAATGCCCGTCACCGTCGACCCCAAAAGTGTCCGTCCATGCTTCTCCGTTCGCCACGGCGGTAGCCTCGTCACCGTGGCTTGCCACCGTGTGCCCTAGGCTGCACAGCCTTCCGCCACACGTCCCTGGAAGGGCCCCAGGGCGACGCGTGGGCAGATGAGTTGGAGCGCGGGCACACAGCATAAGTTTCCCCCGGCAAGCACCTTGCCGGGGCCGTGACCTTGCCGGGCCCGGAAGCTTGTCGCTCTCCGGGTCCTGCCGGGGCGCGTGATGCGCCGGGGCATCTCTTGAGGTATGTATTCCTTGGCCTTCCTGGCAAGCTCCTCTTGCCAGGGCCTTGTGCTAACGTGATAACCTTGAGCCTGGTGCGGCCTTCCCGGCAAGCTCCTCTTGCCGGGGCCTTGATCTTCTGACTTGTATACTTTGTTCTTGAATGGCTTCATAGGGACCAGAAAGGTTCTTGGCGAGCACGTGGTAAGCCCTGCCGCGGGAAGCTGCTACTGCCCGTGCACAAGTTGGGGTACTAAGGTACCCCTATCTTAGTACATCGACAGGAGCCCCCGGGCCTGGGCCACACGCGGTGCCGAGCGCTGTTGGGCCAGGCCCAAAACAGTGCACGGGCACGCGCGGCCCACGGCAAGCCGTATCCCCTTCCGCATCCGCCGCATCCCTCCCTAACGGCACGCGTCGATTGCGGCGTCGTGGGAGAGATCGTGGCCTGTTCTTTAATGGGAAATGCGGAGCGTCCCCCACTTCCCCCTTAAAAGCAGAGGAAGCAGGGGCAGTTCCCTCCTTCGTCTTCATTGCGTCTTAACTCTCCAGAAACCCCCGCTGCTTCTTGCCTCCACCCCTCCTCCGCCGTCTTCCGCATCCGCGGCGCCGTCGAGCTCCTCGCCTCTTCCCTCGCCGCCTCCGCCATGGCTCCGAAGAGCGACAAGGCGAAAGCGGACAAGGCCAAGAAGGAGAAGTCCGAGCAGGCGGCGAAGCTGGCCGCCCTACGGAAGAGGAGCGTGGTCTTCGCGCCGAGGCTTGGCGCGAAGGAGCTGCGGAACAAATACTATCTGTTCTGGTCGGGGGAGACCAAAGCTCATCCCTGCACCAGAGCCTTCCCCGCCGTCGCCAATGATATGTTCCCCGGCGGGTACTTCTTCTTCGCTGCTTTTTTCCACTGTGGATTGTGCCCTCCGTTCTCGGAGTTCTTTTGCGATATCATGAACACATATGGCCTCCACCTCCTAGACTTTACCCCCAACGCCATCCTTATGATGGCCGTTTTCGTACATCTGTGCGAAAACTATGTTGGGATTCATCCAAACGTAGCCCTTTTCCGCTATTTCTTCATGCCTAGAGTAGAGGCTGGCGCTCCCCTTTCCGGCGGCATCTCCTGGATCTTCCGGGTGAACAAGAAGGATTCATACCTGAAGGGAGAACTCCGCGGCAAGTGGGAGGAGTGGCGTGCATATTGGTGCTGGGTAGTGGAGGATAAGCCGGAGCCCTTCACCGCGCCGCGCACAACTGCCATAGTGCGCGGCAGAGATTGGAGCGAATTGGCCCCGGAGGACAACAAGCTCAGTATTGCCCTCATCAGGATTATTCGTCTCCGGGCAGCCAATCTGACCATCGGAGAGGTTGGGGCAGATTTCCTCCGCCGCCGCATCGCCCCCTTACAAGAAAGGAAGAGGGCCGCCTGGGAATTCGGCAATGCGGCGGATATCATGAGGCTGCACCCTGGATTAAACTTTAACTTCACTGCCTTGGAATTGAAGGGGATGGTCCGGGAACTCTTCAAGCATGACCCGGCCCACCCGGAGTGGTTCAAACCTTCCCGGGGAGTGGTGCCGCTGTGCAACAGCACTGCCCGGGATTCCTTGCGCGCGATGATGCCTGCGTGCGACTCCCATGGCGTCATCCCCACCTGGATCGAGCCTCCGCCGGATACTGTGCTGAGCTTTTTCGACAACTTGGTCGAGACGCCCAAAAACACCGAGGAGAATAGGGGCCTCACCCGGGCCACTACGGCTCGGGATATAGCCTACATCGCCTCCAGGATGGAGGAGGCCGCCGCAGCTGCGGCGGCGGGTGACTTTGGATACACCGTGGACGAGGCGCAGGCCGCGGACGAGGTGAACCGAGCAGAGGAGGCGGAAATCCTCAGGCTGCTCAAGCTTCCGCCCGATGAGTTTGCCGGGGTGCCTTCTCTGAAGTTTGCCGGGATGAGCGAGGTCGCCGGAGGGAGCGAGGCCGCCGGAGGGAGCGAGGTCGCCGGAGGGAGCGAGGCTGCCGGGCATGGTGCTGGGTCCAGCGGGCCTGCCGGGGAGGAGGAGGACGTCGAGGCTGATGAAGATACTGGTGGATCTCTGGGACTTGACGACGATGCCTCCTCATCCTTAGAGAACTCCCCGCCTCCGGAAAGTCCTACGCAACAACCAAGGAAACGCCTCCGCAAGGCGGCTACGGCGACGAGGCCGCAGGCGCCTCGACAGCAGCCTGCGCGCCGGGCGACGCGCGCCACCAGGGTGAGCAAAGTCGCGAAGGAGGCGCCCCGCGCACCAGCGCCAAGCGGAGGGGGATCCTCCCGGAGCGGAACGGCTGCTCCTTCTGCTCCTCGGCCCTCGGCGACGACGGAGGCTGGGTCTTCGCAGCCCATAGCCCCGGAGACCGCCAAGCGCCCGAGGGAGCCTTCTCCTCCTGCTCCTCGCGCGGGAGCACCTCAGGCGGAGTTCGACTTCTCCGCCCTCAGCTCCGACGACGAGGAAGAGGAGTAAGCACTTGTACTTCTTTAGTTTCTTCGATTTTGCTTTGATCTTCCTTGCTGGTTCTGATCTTGTTTTTGTTTTGCTTTCAGGACCCTGGCCCAGCGGATGGCGAAGAGGGCCAAGATCCCTGTGATTGAGGTTGAAGACGACTCGCCCGCCGCGGCGACCGGAGACGCGCCAGCGGCAAACTTGCCGGATCAACCCGCTGCTCCGAGGAGCAGCCCCCAGCGCAGCCCCCAGCGTAAGTCTGGTAGTGATTCTTTTTGTTGGTCGGGCGCGCTTGAGGTAGTTGCCTATGCTGATGTCTTGGTTATTTTCTGCAGAAGTGGAGCCGCAGCCGCAGGAGCGCCCGGAGGTCGCCCCCGAAGAGCTACTTGCTCCACCCTCCCCGCCAAGGGTGAACTCCCCGGCGAGGGAGAACGCTCCTCCAAGGACGGGCACCCCGCCAAGGGCGGGCACCCCGCCAAGGGTGAGCAGCCCGACAAGGGTGAGCACCCCGCCAAGGGAGGGCGCAGGCGGCCCTCCGCCAGCAGGGGCCACCACTCCAGCGCCAAGGGAGAACTCCTCGGCGAGGGAGCCTGTCGTTGAAGAAGTCCGTGAAGGTGAATCTTGTAATCTCTTCTTCTTGGATTCTTCTTTTTTGGATATTTGCTTGACTCTTTCTTTCCTTTTTCTTCTGCTAGATCCTCCTGCACCGGAGCGGATGGAGACGGAGATCGCCGGCGAGGAGGGCGTGCACGGCGATGGCGGCAACGCCACTGCCACTGAAGAGACCGCCCCGACTGCAGACGCCGCGGCTGGGGAAGGGACCGGCGACCACACTGCTGGCCCGAAGGCAGCAGGAGCGTCAAGCGCTGCACCGGCCGCCGACCCCTCCGCCTCCACGGAGTGGTCGGGTGTCTATCTTGAGGCCCCCAACGGGGTTTTCATACAAGTCCCGTGGGCGTCCTCGTCGCGAGCCCCCGTGGAGGGAGAGACCTACGACGGAGAGGTCCTCGCCTCCACGGGGTTGAAGGTTGTTGAAGCACTTGGCGGGAGTGACGAGCCCGAAGAGGAGAAGCTACTTCGCCGGCTCCTGGCCCTGTACCGGGCCAGGCAGGCGAAGTTGGAGTCTCGGGAGGCTCTTGCCGCCAAGGCTGGAGTTGATCTGGATAAGCGCGCCGCGGAGCTCCGCGCCGCCAACCAGGCAGCCCTCCGCAACTTGGCGGAGGAGCGGGAAGAGCTTGCCGGGGAGCAGCAAGCATTCCTCCTGGAGAAGGCAGAGGCAGAAGAGCGGCAGCGGCTGGCCGCCGAGGAGTTGTCTCGGCGGGAGGGGGCGCTCAACCAGCGGAAGGTCGAGCTCGACGCCCATGACGACGAACTCACCGCCCGGGAGCAGGCCATCGGCGGGGCCTTGAAGGAGGCAAAGGATGCTGCCGCCGCCGCGGAGACTGCCAAGAGGGACCTGGAGCATAAGGTGGAGCAGCTGGAGCGGTACCTGAAGGCGAGCGAGGACAGAGTCACCGCGCTCAATGTGGAGCGGGAGAAAGATGCCCACACCAACTCTGACTTGCAGGTACGTCTCTCCAAGAAAGGCGACGAGCTCACTGCCGCCAAGGATTCAATCGCTGACTTAGAGTTGAAGGTCTCCACTTTGACTGATTCGCTCGACGCCGCCCGGGACCGCGAGACGAAACTGAAGGACGAGCTCCACAAGGAGCGGAACTTGGTGGAGAGCGCCGCCGTCTCAGCGAACAACTTCAGCCGGGCGGTGGAGCAATGGACTGATGATCTGGTCACCTCCGCTGCCAACATTGACAAGGAGATGGTGGCGCTGAGGGCGGAGCATCTCGCGTACTCTCCGGACGAGAACCTCCCCCACAGCGCCAAGTTGAGTCTCTTCTTCAGAGGAATCGCGCCGGCGCTCGCGCGGCTGCAGGAGAAGATCCCCGTGCAGTTGGCCGACGAGGCGCGTCGGCTCTGCATGGGCACCTTGGAGCGGGTCTTGACGAAGATTGTCTACCGCAACCCTGGTATCAACCTCGTCAACGTCCTTCGCACCTTGCCGGACGACGCTGACCAGGAGGCGTTGAAGGCGCAGGTCGCCCACATCGTCGCCAAGGTGAACAAGGTCACAAGGCGTGAAGGCGACCGCGTAGATTAGATTTCTTTATTTCTGTTTCCCTTGCCGCTGCAAGGCATGTTATGGACAAGAATCTATTAGTATTGCTGCAAGTTATCTTTGTGATATACAATCTTATTTTGATCAGTCAATGCAGTGTTATCTCCCTTGCTTTTGGTCCTCCACTTTGTATGCTTTTTGCCCTACGCTTTCAGGGAACTTGCCGGCAAGGGGCCCTTGCCGCGAGCGCTGAGTGCTGGACTCTTAGCAGCCTGCTGGCAAAGGCCTTACCGGCAAGAAACCTTGCCGCAGCTAGTCGCAGCGCACTTAGCTTGCTGAGCGAACTCGAAAACGAAGTAAGGGCGCGACACTTGTCGCAGCTCACTTAAGTCGTTGAGCGTGCTCGAAAACAAAGTAAGGGTGCGGCTAGCCACAGGTAGGTTCCTCCGCGCACAGGTTTTCCATACAAAGTGTGGTTGTTCAAGGAAGATAACTAAAATTTAAAAATTTGAACTGCTCAAATTCTGGTAACTTAGCTTTCATAAATTGCTTGCACTCCGACAAGGCTTCTCTTTCTTGAACAATACTTGGTTCATACCTCCATCTCCTTCCCCCCCGGCAAACTTGTGCGCGAGGAATACTCCTTCTGCTTAAGAGGGAAAGAAAAAGAGGAGGGAAAACAAGTATATAGCCTCACGGCTTGCTAGTGCTTACCGGGGATATGCGTTGCACAAGGTGCCAAACAATGCATGCAAATAACAAAGAAAAGCATGGAAATGGCAAATAATGCGAAGCACAAAAGCTTTACTGATGCACGGGGTCTGCGCCCGGCTTTGTACAAAGGTTTACATGCAACAGTGGCAAGACTTGTACAAAAGGTTGTTGCCGGAGCGGATCACGGCAACCGCGCCTTATGGGTGAAACTTGCGAAGATGCTCTATGTTCCAGGAGTTGCTCACCGGTAAGCCTTCTTCGGTCCCAAGGCGGACAGCGCCGGGCCTTGTGACTTGTCTCACCCGATAAGGGCCTTCCCACTTCGGCGTCAACTTGTTGGAATTCTTGGCGGACTGAACACGCCGAAGAACAAGGTCGCCTTCCTCGAGACTCCTGGCCTTGACCTTGCGGCTATGGTAGCGACGCAAGGCTTGCTGGTATCGAGCAGCTCGTACAGCAGCCTGGAGACGTTCCTCCTCGAGGAGCAATGCATCATCTTGTCGCAGTTGCTCTTGCTCGAGCTCATCATAAGCGAGCACTCGAGGAGATCCGTATACGAGTTCCGTGGGGAGAATTGCCTCTGCTCCATAGACAAGAGCAAAGGGTGTCTGTCCGGTGGCTCGACTTGGTGTCGTCCTGATTGACCAAAGAGCCGCCGGCAACTCCTCTATCCAGTTTCTTCCGCACTTGCGCAGCCTGTCGAAGGTTCTTGTCTTGAGTCCGCGCAGCACTTCAGCATTGGCCCTCTCCGCTTGACCATTGCTCCTCGGGTGAGCAACAGAAGCGAAGCAGACCTTGGCGCCAAGGTCTTGGACGTACTGCATGAAGGTGCGACTTGTAAACTGTGTGCCGTTGTCGGTGATGATCCTGTTAGGGATCCCGAAACGGCAAACAGTTGACCTGAAGAACCTGACTGCTGACTGTGCTGTCACCTTTCTCACTGGTTCCACTTCCGGCCACTTTGTGAACTTGTCGATTGCTACGTACAAGTACTCAAAGCCCCCGACAGCACGGGGGAAGGGGCCGAGGATATCGAGCCCCCAGACCGAGAAGGGCCAGGACAAAGGGATCGTCTGGAGAGCTTGAGCTGGCTGATGAATTTGCTTGGCATGGAACTGGCACGCTTCACACTTGGTTACTTGTGCAGTTGCATCTTGGAGGGCTTCTGGCCAGAAGAACCCTTGCCGGAACGACTTCCCGGCAAGTGCCCTTGCGCCAATGTGGTGGCCACATATGCCTCCATGTATCTCTGCCAACAGCTTCTGTCCATCCTCCCTGGAAATGCACTTCAACCTAACACCATTGAGTCTTCTTCTGTACAGTTCATTGCCAACGAACTGGTACATACTTGACTGCCTGGTTATTTTCTCTATTTCTTCTGGCTCGTCGGGAAGTTCTCCAGTTTGCAGAAAACGGACGATTTGCTGTGCCCATGCTGGAGCCTGAGGCTCAACAACAAGGACTAAAGGCATGAGGGCTGCTGCGGGAACCTCAGCTTCTACGGCAAGAACCTACGGTTCTGCCGGAGCTGATGGTCCCCCGGCAAGCCTGCCGGGGCAAGGCTTGTCGGGAACGCTTGCTTCAACTGTACAGACCCTTGGATCTGCAGGAGCAAACTGTTCCTCAGCATCTTGGCTGTTGATCCTGGGGATCTTGGCGGCGGCTTCGGGAAGATCCGCCGGCAAGTAGTCGCCGGAGACCAACTTCCTCTTCTTGCTTTGCCCAACTGATGGTGTAACGGATGGCTGAGTTAGCTTGAGCAGGAAGGTCCCTGGTTCCACAGGTAACTTCATCACAGCACACTTTGAAAGGCCATCGGCAATATCATTTTGAGCTCTTGGGACGTGCTCCATTTGCAGACCTTCAAAGTGTTCTTCAAGCTTCCTCACTTCTTCAACATAAGCTTCCATCAAAGGGCTCTGGTAACTCTTATTTACTTGTCGGACCACCAACTGTGAGTCTCCCCGCACAATTAACTTCTTAATCCCAAGCTCGGCTGCAATTCTGAGGGCGGCAAGCAAACCTTCATACTCAGCAGTATTGTTTGTCGCTTGTTCCTTGGGAAAGTGCATCTGGACAACATACTTGAGGTGCTCTCCGGTGGGCGCTATGAGTACCACGCCGGCACCGGCGCCTTGCAGCGAGAAAGCACCATCAAAGTACATTACCCATTCACTGCTCGCTTCTTGGACGGGGACGCTTGTCTCTAGAACTTCTTCATCTGGCGTTGGGGTCCATTCTGCTATGAATTCGGCCAAAGCTCTGCTCTGTATGGTTGAAGTACTCTCAAACTTGAGACCAAAGCTTGACAGCTCCAGTGCCCACTCGACAATCCTGCCTGTTGCTTCTGGATTCTGCAATATCCTCTACAACGGAAAGCGAGTGACCACTGTTATCTCGTGTGCTAGGAAGTAATGACGCAGCTTTCTTGAGGCCATGAGGAGACCGAAAAGCAACTTTTGCACCCTAGAGTATCTTGATCTAGCCCCCCTGCAGAAGGGAACTCACAAAATACACTGGGCGTTGTACCATCTTCCTTCGCACTTCACCTTGTTCCTGCGCAGACTTGTCCTTGTCGGGGCCAGAGCTTGTCGGGGAAGCCCCCTGCTTGTCACTGGATTCGCTTGCCGGTGGCATAGATTCCTCATCCGCCTCCCTCTCCGCTACTAACGCATCACTAACCACTTGATTGGTTGCTGCTAAGTATAGCAGCAACTTTTCTTGTGGCCTAGGTGCGACAAGTATTGGAGTGGAGGACAGGTATCCTTTCAAGTCTTGCAGCGCTGCCTCCGCTTCTGGAGTCCATCTCATAGGACCTGCCTTTTTCAAAATCTTGAAGAAAGGCAGGGCGCGCTCTGCAGACTTTGAAATGAACCTACTGAGGGCAGCCACACAACCAGCAAGTCTCCTTGCGTCCTTGACGCGCTTCGGGGCTTCGATCTGCTCGATGGCTTTGATCTTGTCGGGTTTGGCTTCAATCCCCCTTTGGGACACAAAGAACCCGAGAAGCTTGTCGGAGAGGACTCCGAAGACGCACTTCTCGGGGTTCAACTTGAGCTGGATCTTGCGCAGATTCTCAAAAGTTTCCTCCAAATCCTGTATCAGGGTATCTTTGCTCTTGCTCTTGACCACTATATCGTCCATGTATGCTTCCACATTTCTGTGGATCTGTGGCTCAAAAGCAGTGTGCACCACCCTTGCAAATGTCGAGCCTGCATTCTTCAATCCAAAGGGCATGCGTATGAAGCAATATGTGCCGCATGGAGTAATGAATGCAGTCTTCTCTTCATCTTCCTTGGCCATGAAAATCTGGTGGTACCCTGAGTATGCATCAAGGAAGGAAAGCAGCTCGCATCTAGCGGTGGAGTCAACAATCTGGTCAATACGCGGCAAGGGAAATGGATCCTTGGGACATGCTTTATTCACATCAGTGAAGTCTATACAAAGTCTCAACTTCCCATTGGCCTTGCGTACGACAACTGGATTGGCCAACCACGTGGGATGGATCACGCCTCTAACCAGGCCTGCTGCTTCTAGCTTCTTTATCTCTTCGGCGATGAATTCTTGGCGCTCCACGGCTTGCTTCCTGACCTTCTGCTTGACGGGCCGCGCATGAGGACAAACAGCAAGCTTGTGCTCAATTACCTTCCTGGGAACGCCGGGGATGTCAGATGGTTGCCACGCAAACACATCGACATTCGCCCGCAGGAAGGCAACGAGCGCGCTTTCCTATTTGCTGTCAAGCGTAGCACTGATGGTGAAGGTACCACCAGTGCCGTCCTCCTTGGCGGACACCTTCTTGGTTGCCGGTGGAGCGGCCATCCCCTTCTTGCACTTGCCGGTGGAGCTCGATGGGACGTCCTCGACGGCAGCGCAGCACTCCGAAGAGGTGCGTTTGCCGGAGTGGACCCCAGAGCACTTGCCGGACTTGGTCTTGGTCTTCTTCCCCCCGGGAGCTTCAGCGGCAAGTGTGTTGCTTTCTGCTGCGGCTGCTGCATCCCGGTAGATCTTGTCGGCGCAGATAAGCGCGTCCTTCTTGTCGCCAGGGACAGAGATGACGCTTATCGGCCCCGGCATCTTGGGTACATTGTAGGCATAGTGGGAAGCTGCCATGAACTTGGCGAGGGTAGGACGTCCAAGTATCCCATTGTATGGCAATGGGATATCGGCCACGTCGAAGGTTATCATCTCCGTCCTGAAGTTGAGCTCCCCGCCAAAGGTCACGGGCAGTGTAATCTTCCCCTTCGGCTTGCTCCTTCCCGGGTTGATTCCTTGGAACGACCCGGTTTCTTCGAGCTCGCTGTCGGGGATCTGGAGTTTCTTGATCACAGCTGAGGAGATCAAGTTCAGGCCGGCCCCGCCGTCAACCAACATTTTGGTGACCTTGAGGTTGCGGATAGTTGGTGAGACCAACATCGGCAAGCACCCGACCGCCGTTGTGCGGTCAGGGTGATCCTCAAGGTCAAAAATGATGGGCGTGCTGGACCACTTCAGCAGCCTGCGTGACTCGACGGGCGGCTCAGCTGCGTTTACTTCCCGCACCCACTGCTTGAGTTGGCGGTGGGAAGTGTGCAGAGAGGCGCCTCTGTCGACACACATGACTTCTGTGGCCTTCTGGAACTCCTGCTCGCTGTTATCTCCTTCCTCCATGTCGTCGTCGTCGTCTTCTTCCTCATCCTTGTCGCGGCCCCGGGGAGGTCGATCACCTTGCCGCTGCTTGGCCTTGCCGCGGCGTCCTCCCCGGCCATTGAATGGCCGCTTCTTGCTGGGTTCTCCTCCGCCTCCTTGGGCCTTCTCCTTGTCGCGACGCTCGTATTCAGCCTTCTGCTGTTCTACGAGGTACTCGACTCGCTTGCAGTTCTGAAGGTCGTGGCCCTTGGTGCGGTGGATCTTGCAATATTGCTTGTCGGAGCCGTCCTGCTTGTCGGCTGCCGCTACAGGGGCAGGCTCCTTGCCGGAACCGCCAGCCTGTGCCTTCTTGGCGGGAGCCTCCTTGCCGGACTGCTCGACGACTAGCACCTCCTTGCTCTTCTTCTTTCTGTTGTTCCGCCGCCGGCTTTTCTTTGTCGGGGCGGCATCCTCGCTGTCGCTTCCTCCTGCGCCGGCATCCTCTCCGGGGAGTCTCCTCCCCTCTTCGGCGCGCGCGCACTTGTCAGCCAGAGCGTAGAGCTCGCTGACATCCCGGATCTTGGTCATGGCCATCTCTTCCCTCATGCGGCGGTTACGCACGTTCTGGTGGAACGCGCTGATAACCGCGGCGGGGTGGACATCGGGAATGTTGTGTTGCACGCGGCTGAACCTCTGGATGTACTTGCGCAGGGATTCTCCCTCCTTCTGGGCTAGGATGTGGAGATCGCTCTCTTGGCCGTGGGGTTTGTGGCCGCCCGTGAAGGCACCAACAAACTGGTGGCACAAATCCGCCCACGAAGAAATGGAGTTCTCCGGCAAGTGCATAAGCCAAGAGCGGACGTTTGGCTTAAGCACTAGCGGGAAGTAGTTGGCTAGTATCTTCTCGTCGCGTCCCCCGGCAGCCTGCACCGCGATGGTGTAGATGCTGAGGAACTCCGAGGGGTGCGTCTTGCCGTCGTACTTCTCGGGTACGTCGGGCTTGAAGTTCTTCATGCTGGGCCACTGGACTCGCCGCAGCTCACGGGTGAACGCAGGGCAACCTGCCGCGTACGGCAAGTCGCCTGGCTCACCGGGCGCGTACGTGTCGACAACGGTCCCAGCGCGCTGATCCGATTGCCGCCGGGCTTCTCGTCGGCGCTCGATGCGCGTCCGAGCGTCTTCTTGCTGCCGGTCATCGAGGACTTGGCGCTGGTCCCGACGAGCCCGCGGATCCGACGACGCCGTGGTATCGTCGTCGACGTTGATCCGGCGGGGTGGCGTCTTCTGCTTCCGCGGCGGGGAGTGCACGGTGGTCGCACCCCCGGCGGTCTTGTCGCCATCGGCCTTCATCTGGTCGTCTTGCCGTGGCCGCGATGTCGCCGGCTGCTGCGGCGTGTCGTTGTTGGCGAAGGCGATGAGGCTCTGGATCGTTGCCCTCCAGTCTTCGGCCTTGTCTGCCGCTGGAGGGAAATCGAGGAGCAGTTAGGCTCTTGCTAGAGCTTCTGCTGGAGAGGAGGGGAGCGGCGGCGAGCGGTGCAAGGAGCGAGATATGCCCGGACTTCTAACAGGGTTAGAAGGAGCAGTTTCTCGCCCCGGCGACCGCGCCTTGCTCGTGCCAGGACGATGGCCTTGAGCATCCCGCGATCCTCCGGTTTGTCCTTGCCCCAGCAAGCGAATGGTACCTCCTGTACCACGGCGCTGCTGGCTCGGCACCTCCCAAGAGAGGCGTGGTGCATCTACGGACACCGAGGCCTTGGAATTCGCCCGGTCGTCCGTCTTGTCCTTGGATTTGGTGGCGCCGTGAGTTTCCTCGCCGGCGACCACCCTTCCGCCGGCGTCTCCTCCACCAACCGTTGGTTCTGGTGGCGGTGGAACCGACGCAGACGGGCCTCCGACCTCCGAAGCCTTCTTCTTCGGAGGCATGTTGTTGTGGCTGATGAAGTTGACGAAGCTGGAGAGGTTGATGAAGAATGCGCCCGCGTGAGCGCCGGATCAGGTTCGCACAACCTCGACGCCCCCTACCTGGCGCGCCAAAGATGTCGGGGGAAACTATCTTCCCACGAGCACCTATGGGACCGGAGCCCCTTCTATGTTGCGGTAAGGGAGCGGAGGGAGCACGAAGAGCAGATCGAGGGGCACACGCGGGCAGTTTACCCAGGTTCGGGCCGCGCGGACGCGTAAAACCCTACTCCTACCTTGGTTGTATTGAGCTCGGGAGCTTGAAGAGCTACAGTACTAGCTACACCGAGCGAGAGAGTTGCTTAGGTTTCGAACCCTTTCTACGTTGTGCATGGGCCTCCTTTTATAGCTCAAGGGGTCACCGACAGGTGTCAACGTAGAGGAGGGCAAAAATGTAAATTTGGTGGTAGTTGTAACAGTGCGGGAACAGTGCGTGAACAGTGGATGAACAATGGTCTTCACCTAACTTTGACAGTGGGGGACAAGGGCATTAAATGCCCGTCACCGTCGACCCCAAAAGTGTCCGTCCATGCTTCTCCGTTCGCCACGGCGGTAGCCTCGTCATCGTGGCTTGCCATCGTGTGCCCCAGGCTGCACAGCCTTCCGCCACGCGTCCTTGGAATGGCCCCAGGGCGACGCGTGGGCAGATGAGCTGGAGCGCGGGCACACAGCATAAGTTTCCCCCGGCAAGCACCTTGCCGGGGCCGTGACCTTGCCGGGCCCGGAAGCTTGTCGCTCTCCGGGTCCTGCCGGGGCGCGTGATGCGCCGGGGCATCTCTTGAGGTATGTATTCCTTGGCCTTCCTGGCAAGCTCCTCTTGCCAGGGCCTTGTGCTAACGTGATAACCTTGAGCCTGGTGCGGCCTTCCCGGCAAGCTCCTCTTGCCGGGGCCTTGATCTTCTGACTTGTATACTTTGTTCTTGAATGGCTTCATAGGGACCAGAAAGGTTCTTGGCGAGCACGTGGTAAGCCCTACCGCGGGAAGCTGCTACTGCCCGTGCACAAGTTGGGGTACTAAGGTACCCCTATCTTAATACACCGACAGTCATCATAAGCCTCATTATATCCTTCCTCAAAACAGCCACCATACGTACCTATCAAGGCATTTCCATAGCCTTTCCGAGATACATTGCCATGCAACATCCATCTTCTCATGACTTGATCTTCATGTCATACATGCTTTTTGCTTGATCGATGAGCCGCATGCTAGTTGGGCCTTGCCCTAATCATTGCTACATGACGCGCTAGTATCATTGCATATCCTGCTACACTGGCAGAGGCATACATTTGCATACATCATGATAGTTTCATTTTCTTTATGTTGAGTACTTTTGTAAAGTGTGAAAGATCTTCTATACTTCTTGTAATAAATAGAGTGTTGCCCCTAAAGTGAGGAAAAGATCCCAAATAGGACAAAATCAATAGATCCCAAAGAGGACAAATGAGAGTTAAATAGAAAGAGCCATTGAGGCCACAAAAAATAAAAAAATAGAAAAAAGAAAAAAAGAAAAAAAAAAGAGAGAAGGGGGCACACTACTATTCCTTTTGAGAGATCCACACTCGTACTCCATCTTATACCTTGTACTCCATAGAGATTATCATTCATGCATATAGCTATGTGGGGACCTTCACACTATAGAACTTGGCTTGTATATTCCAATGATGAGCCTCCTCAAAAGAGCTCTAGGTCTTCTTGAGCAAGAAAGTTGAATGCACCCCCACAGGTTCCGAGCTTACCTTAGCTCATATGTGCATCCGTTGCATGGCAATCCCTACTCCTCACATCATATCTATCATTTGGCTTTCTCTCGCCCATGATTGTCCTCATTGATGTGAGCCTTTCACACCTTTTTTGTCTTCCCCCTTTCATCATTTTTCTCTCTTTGCCATCCTAAGTGTCGACTTTCTTGCTTACGCTCATCCATTGCATGAGTGCTCAAAATATCGAAAGGGAGTGGATCATTTTGACTTGTACCTGGCTGACGGTCTGGGGATGAGTCAAGATAAGATTCCAAAGAAGACCAAGTGTGAAACTTTAGTAGATTAAGTTCTCAACAATACAAAAACTATGTTTTACTCTCTCATATATCCCTATCCCCTTTCTTGCACGCAAACACCATTTGGAGACATTCAAGTCACGGACAGCGAGAGCTCTTGCACCTTTATGTTCTTATGTTGCTTGTTACAATGCTAATATAGACTCTTGCTTGTTATGACTTGAATTGAATTACATGCCTTGATTGCTTTACTTAAAAAGTTCTTATATGGTTGATAGCATGTCACCACAGAAATTATGCTTGTTATCATTTACCTACTCGAGGACGAGCAGGAATTAAGCTTGGGGATGTTGATACGTCCAAAACGTATCTATAATTTCTGCTTGCTCCATGCCTCTTTTGTGTGATATTGCTATGATATTTATGCACTTCCATACACTTTTGATCATATTTGGACTAACCTATTAACTCAGTGCACCACAGTGCCAGTTCCTGTTTTCTGCTGTTTTTCTATTTCAGGTCTCCCCCATATTAAAAGTGCTCCAAAAATTCCGGGAAAAATACAGGAAAAATCAGCGTACCGGAAGCTTCGAGAAAAACTAAAGCAGGGCCAGAGGGGAGCCAGGGGTGGCCCAGGCGGCCACCCGGCGCGGCCCCACCCCTGGCCGCGCCAGGGGGGCGCCTGGGGCCCCCTCTCCGCCTCTGGTGACCCCCCTTCGCATATATATTCCTCGCGTCCCGAAACCCTCGAGGACGGAACCCTTTTTCGCGATCTCGCCTCTGTTCCGCCGCCGCCGCGCTTCCAAGATCGGGAGCACCAGGAGAACTCTTCCCGGCACCCTGCCGGAGGGGAGAACCACCACCGGGAGCTTCTCCACCACCATGGACGCTTCCCGGATGAGTCGTGAGTAGTCCACCTTGGACCATGGGTCCATGATCAGTAGCTATGTGATGTTCTCCTCCCCTATTTGTTCTTCATGGTTTAGACCTCGTGAGCTGCCCTACATGATCGAGGCACATATGTAATCTTTATGCTGTTGCTCTGCTGATTTTGCTGGGATCCGATGGATTATGAGATTATGTTCAGATTGTGAGTGAGTAATATATTTGATTCACCTCTTTTATATTTATGTTCTTGAGTAATTCTTGCATGTTCTCCGTTGCTGTTTATTGCTTTGGCCAAGTAGTAGGTAGTAACTCCAAGAGGGAACGTTATGCTTGATTGTGGGTTCATGCCCCCTGATGACTAGCTGGAGTGACACAAACATGAGTCTAGGGGATGTGCTGTTGCCACAAGGGGTAAAACAACGGTGCTTGTACTTGCGGGTGCAAGGATTGTTTACTTTACGCAAAGTTCTTTTAATGTAGTTGTCTGTTGTTTTGAGTCTACACTTTGGGTGGGATTCGCAACTTAATACCAGCGAGATGTTCTGGATAGATATCTCAAGGTGGATGATTAGTAGTAGATGCAGATGGATTTCGGTCTACTTGCCTTGGCGTACCGCCCATGCTTTTGAGCCTCTACCTTTCTTTACAGCATAGTTAGCATTGGTTTGCGCACATAATCCTGTCAATTGCCCAGATGTAATTTGTTTACCTCGCTTTGCTGTTTTATCGTCTTTTGGGAGAGAGACATCACTAGTGAACATCATGGGACCCCGGTCCATATTACCACCGCTGATCACACCTTCTATTTACTTCCTGTTCTTATTTCCTAGTTGCAGTCATACCTATCATTATTATCTCTTGTGTTTGATCCTTTGTAAACAACAAGGCCAGAGGTATTGACAACCTCTCTGTACTCGTTGGGAGCAAAGTTATTTGTATCTGTGTGCAGGTCCTGTCAACCGCTAAGTTTCCGGCGCCGTTGACACCTTCTTGTCGACCCTCGGAGTCTCACGGGATTCGATCCTTGGTATCTTTGCCAAGGGAAACTTGCTGCTACGCTACATCTCAAACCTTCCACTTGGGGTAACCAACGAGGGGCGAGAAGCCATCAGATCAATGCCCTCCCCCGGATTTTATAGACCACACAATGACAGCAAAACAGAGTAACAAACATAAGGCACAAAATAGTAGAATAGTAGAGCAAAAGATAAGGGTACTAGTAATACGCAAGCTCTACTGATAGAATAGTGCATATATAATAGGATAAGTGACGCATGTCTCACACCATGCACAAAGACACTACACCAGAGAAGTTTACAAGTTCATAAGACACTAGAAAGCAAAGCGAACAAATAGAATACTGAAGAAAGCAACTGCAAATGAGCTCCCCATGCAACTCCCATGACCTATAGAGTTCTCTCCCCCTTTGGCATCAAGACACCAAAAAGGAAAAGAACGAATTAACACCCTAGGGCTCAGTAGATCTCCTCGCCTGTCGCCGCAGAATCGTCAAACCCATCATCAGCATCCTCAGACTCCCCAGTCTCCTTAGACACCACGGTGGTACCCTCAGGAGCACGGACAGTAGAGGTGGCAGGCTCGTCATTAGACCACTGACAGTTCTCTAAGCACCATGTATCCTCAGGAGTGATGGCCTTCTCAGAGCCACTCTTCACATCTGGCACATTGAGGTGCCTCATCAACTGAATCTGCCTGCAACGCGCCATCTTCTCAGCCACATGAGCCTTGTAGAGCTTTTTCTGAATGTGAGTCTGCAAGCAAAAGGTCTTCTTGATATTGGTAGTCAGCTTCTTGACCCAAGAGGGAGTGGCCCCAGTCTCCAACTCAAAGTCCTCGTCACTCGAGGTGGCAAACACATCCTCCTGGTTTCCCTTAGGAAAACATGGAGCAGCATGCTTCTTCATCCTCAACTCCTTAACCTCATGCTCCGTGAGATTCGCCGCAGTGGTGAGAGGCTCTCCGGGCCTACGGACTGCCCAAACAGAGTGCATAAACTACATCACAAAAGGAGCATAGATTGAGACCTTGCGGTACCACACCATATTGTACATCTCCTCCCACATCCACTTGGAGACATCAAACGTGGCATCGGATCCCCTTTTGGTCTTCATGGCCACAAGTCGATCCACAAGATACCCAAAGATACCATCTTGATTCCCAACCTTGGGGAGCAGCACAAAACGGAATACACGATGCAGAATATCATATACTGGCAGAAGGTCATTGGACTTACCCACAATACCACGTCCAGGGATGTACAGAGGGGCAAGCTTGATCTTATTCATGGGGTGGGCTCGGTCATGAGGACGGAGACCACCTTGACCCTCCAACCCGGTAACCTCATAGCCAAGAGCGTTGCAGAAGGAGCTCTAAGGGACATGAAAGAACTCATCACGACACATAAAGGAAAGGTGACGCGCAGCATCGTCGCCGAAGTGAACGGTAGCATAGAACTGATGAATGAGCTACACATCGAAGTCACAGTTCACAGTCATGAGCTTGATGAAATCAAACTGCTCACAGGTCTCCAGAGCCTCTCCAAAGTAAGCAAGATTGTTCTTCCAGTGATCGATGTCAATGTACCACATCCGGGTGAACTTGTTCTTATGATGATCAAAAATTCAGACACAATCCTTATCTGCGACTCATTCCGGAACCGAGGGTTGTTCCAACGAGGAGATGCAGCCACAGTGTAGGGATTCTGGAAACGGAACTTTTCCCAGTTCGGAAGCTTCCATTTGTGCATTGGCAATGTAGCACGCTGCTTGGCAGCATCAGACTTCTCCCAGGGAGTGGTTTTGGTAGGAATCACCACCTCGCGAGTATCTTCATTGTCATTCGATGGTTTTCCCCTACGGGCCCGCGTCTTGGTGTTCTGAGACCACTGAGTAGCACGAGAGCTAGAGCCACCTGAAAATGCACACACAGAGCACACATAACCCCAGCAAAGATGAGAAGAATGTACACAAGATCAGAAGAATAACTACATGTAAGTAAGTAGAAGAAGAACAGTGCAGATGGGTTCAGAGAAAACAGTTGTTTCGGTTGTTCGACCGGTAGAACCGGCCGAGCGGTAGTACTGCTCTTAAGAAGCGGTAGTACCGCTGAGAGCGGATATGTCGAGTTGAAGAGCGAGACCAACCCTATCTTGAATCTAGATGCAATATTCCTACTTCTAACTACGCACAAGTAGAGGAGGTGTTTATAAGGATCTCTCCCACCAATCATTTGGCCAAAAATGCAGAGTACAAGCAATGCCCTAGATGGAGGATTCTCCAAAAAGAACCCTAAAAATAAGAAGAAAGAGGGCATTACTGGTATCCATGGGAGGAGATCAGAAGGGAGGCGACCCCCACGGAGCATATCCGATGAAGGGCCGACCAATCCGGATTGCCTGAGGGCGCCCCGGGGCAATGGGCGAAGCAACCGACGGCTAGGGTGAAGAAGATGGACGAGCGCGAGGGGGAAAGAATACCCCTTCAGCCCGAGCCCCTTATATATGCGCCTAGACATCGAACCAGTAGTATCATTCGGAAGAGCGGTAGTATCGCTCCTGTAGCTAGCTAGTGCTTGAGGGAGGTACTTCCGCGCCAGATTCAGCCGTAGTACCGCTTCCAAATACCGGTAGTACCGGCTAGTAATACAGGTATAAGCATTAGCGGTAGAACCACTTGTGCATGACCAAAAGTACCGCTGGGACTGCTCAACTTAGTGGAAGAGCGGTAGAACCGCTCTAACCACCGGTTGTACCACCTAGTTGCATTAGCCCATGCCAAAAGAGATCAAACTTGTGTACATTTGGATAAGATGGCTAGGTATGAGAAGCCTTAGGATGGAAGCACGACACTATATTAAGATGATGAAGACCCCAGGAGTGCAAGAAGCAAACAATAAAAGCCACTCCTTGGAGAATTCAAACACCTAGGAGAAACGAAGACACAAGGCTAAAGGGAACGAGCAACCAAAGTACACCTTGCACATGGGCGGTGGCCGTAGCCACCTATGTTTGAGTCAAATGGTATGGCACCGCGAAGATTTTAACCTTGGGCCCATGACCACTACTCGTCTTTGAAGCAGATACATACCATCAAAAATGGTGAATGTGAAAGATATGATCGATTTATGCATAATGGGGGGAGGGAAAGTTCATTGAGAGAGCAACATTCCCCCTATGTCCATGCCTACATCTAGACAAGATAATCATGATGAGTGTGAGGAAGTGTGCATAGTTTCAATCCACATTGCTCAAATCTATGATATTTAGCTCATGCCTTAACTCGTGAAATCTTGCTTCATCCAAAGGCTTCGTGAAGATATCTGCAAGGTTGTCATGAGTGTTGACATAGTGAAGATCAACTTTCCCTCGCCGAATATGCTCCCGGATGAAGTGATATCGATCTCAATATGCTTCGTCTTGAAGTGTTGCACCGGGTTGAGAGAGATCCTGATGGCACTTTCATTGTCACACCAAAGAGGCACTTTGTCACAAGTGACACCATAATCCTTTAAAGTTTGCCTCATCCATAAAATTTGAGCACAACAACTGCCGGCAACCACATACTCAGCTTCGGTGTTGGAGAGAGATACACAACTTTGCTTCTTGGAAGACCAACTCACCAAAGAGCAACCAAGAAATTAGCACCCTCCGAAAGTTGACTTCCTATCTACTTTGTCTCCCGCCCAATCCGAAATCGAGAAACCTACAAGGTTGAAGTTTGCTCCTCTTGGGTACCATAAGCCAAAGTTTGGGGTATGAGCCAAATATCGAAACATTCGCTTGACTGGCACAAAGTGACTCTCCTTAGGTGAGGCTTGAAACCGTGCACAAATTCCCACACTCAACATGATATCCGGTCTAGATGCACAAAGGTAAAGCAAAGATCCAATCATAGAACGATATACCTTCTGATCCACCACTTTACCATTGGGATCAATGTCAAGTTGGCACCTAGTAGGCATTGGGGTAGTAGCCGGCTTGACATCACTTAGATTGAACCTCTTGAGCATGTCTTGCGTGTATTTGGCTTGTTTGATGAAGACCCCTTCTCTTCTTTGTTTGATTTCGAACCCGAGGAAGAAGTTCAACTCTCCCATCATGGACATCTCAAACTCCGCGGTCATGAGTGTGGCAAACTCATCATTGAAAGCTTTGTTAGGTGAACCAAAGATAATATCATCAACATATAGTTGGCATACAAACAACTCCCCTTTGACCTTCTTAGTAAAAAGAGTAAGGTCGATTTTCCCAATTTCAAACCCACGATCTTGCAACAACTCGGTAATATGCTCATATGTAACACCCCAAAAATTTAACCTTGATTTATTAGTTAAATTCTGCCTTGGCAAATTAAGTTTTTGGTTTTTTGGGTTTTCTTTTTCAGAACCACTCTTTTCATCTGAATTGTGGAGTTTTCCCTCCAAATAGAAAACTTTTCAATAATGTTGTTGGACTTGTATACCCTCTCGAGAAAAACATTTCTTCTGCCAGGAGAATTATTGCTATAATTATTTTTCCTGAGCTTTATAATGATTTTTCATAAGTTTTGGAGCCTCTTTTGCACTACAACCCTTTTAAAAATTTATTTAAAAATTCCACCAAAATTTGGGGATGTCGTGGGAAGTTTCTACGTCACTTTTATGCAAAAACTAGTGATGTTCTTTGAAAATTTTGAGTAAATCATCCTCATCTTCGTTCTGGCCCAGCTTGGCACTTTCTACTGCAACCCTAATTTATTTTGCTCTAGTAACCATGAGCTTTTTCCTGCTTATAGTCCTCCCTACAAAACTCTTAAGTCCAGGAGAGTGGACCCACTTGAGGATGTTAAGTACATGCAATAAAGCCATTTACCTTCTGTCCAGAACTGAAGATTTGCAAAACTTGCACTAGCAAGTTTCTGGTTTTGCCCAAATGACCTTGACATCATCACCTACACCTAAAAAGACTATGATCTGGAGTTTTTGGCCACCCCAAGAGGTGCCTAGATGACCAAAACATTTTGTCAAACACCTTGAGTGCATGAGCAGTTTTGGCATAGTTTTTAGTTTGCATGTTGGACCTGCTTGCTCAGCCTAACCAACTTGTCCATTAATCTCCTACCTACCTCTAACCTAGGTCTGTCGATTTGCATCGACATTCAAGCAAGTTTGGGCGCTCTGGCATTTCGTCGAACGATTGTCGTGCGTGCCCGGAGCGCGACAAGAGCGCGCGTTTTGCACGTGCGTGCGCCTGAGCCGCCGCGTCTTGCCCTTGGCCTTCGCTTGCCCACAGGGCCACGCCTCGTTCCCGTCCACTCGCCAGAGCCCGCCAAGCCACCCTGGCGCCCTACAGCGCCGCCGTCAGAGCCCCCTTGGCGGCACACCGGCATCCATAGCGCGCCCCTGCCATGGACGGCGCCGCCCAAGCCACAGCCGTGCGCCAGCTGCCCCCTGGAACAGCTCAAGCTTATCCTCGAGCTCGTCCACTAGCGCCCGTCGCCGCCATGTCGCCCCGCAAGCTACAGCGAGGCGGTTCACCGATCTTATCTCGAACGCCTATATAGGGGAACCCCGAGCTCGACCAAGCACTCAGGCAACCTCGTACTATCCCCCTAGTGCCTCCAACACCCAGCAATCGACGACGGGAAGCCTTCCCCCTCGTCTCCGGCCGGTTCGGCCGTTGCCCCACTCTGGTGCCGTGCATCGCGAACAGAGCTTATCCAGCCCATCCAATGCCACCATCCTTCTCCCCTCGACCCTGCGGAGCCGCCCAGCCTCTCAAACGCGATCGAAAACCACCGCAGCCCAAACCCCCAAATCCACCCGAAGCCTCCTCCGCCGCGGAGCTCACCACCGGCAACTCTCTCCGTCCCCGCCAGCCCTTCGACCACCGGAAGGACCGCCCTGGTCTGGCGGATCTATCCCTGTCCTTGGATCCCCGTGGGGAGCCGCCGTTCGTCGACGGCGATCGTCGGAGCCCCGCCCTGCTCGGACATAGGAGGAAGGAGGCGCGGGCGACTGTTCAAACCTGACCAGTGGGCCCGAGGGACCCACTATTAGTGACCCGAGCCAGCCCGCGCTAGTTTAAGTGGAGGCGTAAATCCTTCAAGTACGTCTCCTCTGCCTCGAAAGCGCATTCCCCCCGAAGCGTTTTCTTTTTCTACTTTTATTTGAAAACATAATATTGACTAAACTTTGACTCACTATAACTTTTAAAAAATAAGTCCAAATGACTTGATTCTTTTTCTGTTGTTCCTCAAATTTGGTCTTGTTTATTTTCATATTTATTTGAAAATTTTCCAAACAACCTTTTTGTGCAGTTTTGAAACTATGTGTTAATTCAAATTTCCATAAAATAGGATTTTGAAGAAGAAGGCATCTTTCAAATAATGCACCCCCATTTGCATACTCTTGGAGGCAAGCATTCTAAACCCTGGCATAATATTTTTGTGTGTTGTTGATACGATTACAACACCACCTTGACATGGAGCATTCGCTATTTTATGTGATGATATGATCATGCTCATGAGTGCATGATGTAGATTCCTTGTTGTTTGAAATTAATATGCTTTTGATGGTAATCCCCCTCGCATGCCTTTCATGCCTACCGGAAAGAATCCGGGAAAGTCTCTGTCTTGTGTGGACACGAGCTTGTCCCTAGTTCCTCGGCGAGACGGTTGTGTCCGGTATGGCATGGTGAGGTATGATGGGTGGTGATTCCGTTTGTTGGTGTGGAATATATTGGTTATGCTAATCATGCAAGTGATGCTTTAACCTCCTGAGTCGACCGTACATCGAGTCTTGTTCCAGTAACCCCCATACTTGTTTCGTACTACTGCTTGTCCCTGCCATGGGTAGGGTATGGTTCAGTAAATTGTCAACCCCTTTCTAGCACACACCGTACAGAGAGGCCATGGTGGAAGATACCGGCTGCATCCGGTAGGCATGCCACCTGGTCCGGGGGCATGGGTGTTTTCGGTTGGAGCCGAAGGGGTAGCTCCCCTAGTTTGCGCTGGTTATAAATTTTGTGATCCCATGCTAATCGAGGTTGTAGCCTCCCCACTTAAAGTTTCGCTTAATGGGTGTCGTGGGTGATTCCAGACACCGGTAAGTTAGGCTGGTGTGTGCGGTCAGGTGTGTTTCCAATTAAAAGACCGTAGACAGAATTAGTCCCGATGGACTAAAGGAATCCGTTACTCGTGGTTAAAGAGTACACCCTCTTCAGAGATTACATCTATTCGAATAGCTGTGTCCATGGGCAAGGGCCACAGTCTGGGACGGGTCAAGTGTCGGTCTTAGTGTCGGTTTTCGGAGAAAAAACCCGGCTAAACCAGAACTTTGACCTGTGACATAAGATGATGATGATTATTATTATTATGGACTAACCATGTGTATCACTTGAACTATTGAGTATCCCTGGGACGGTTCTACCTCCTGGATATTCACTGTGATTATTCCTATATAAGCCCTTTATGTGGTGTCGCTCAGACGCCCGACTATGGCATGTTCGTTATTATTTTCTTTATAAGCCCTTTAAGTGGTGTCGCTCAGACGCCCGACTATGGCATGCTCGTTATTATTTTTCTTTATAAGCCCTTTATGTGGTGTCGCTCAGACGCCCGACTGTGGCATGTTCGTTATTATTTTCTTTATAACCCCTTTATGTGGTGTCGCTCAGACGCCCGACTGTGGCATATTTATTATTATTTTCTTTATAAGCCCTTTATGTGACGTCGCTCAGACGCCCGACTGAGGCATGCTTTATTTTATTTTTACTCCCTGATTGCATATTCATGTTTTATATGAACAACCTACTTGCATCATGAATTGTTATTTCGTCACTGACGTTGTGATCATAGAATATTTCAGAGCATGATTATCATTTGTTATGTTATACCTGTGTTCATAATGTTTGCGAGTACATTCAAAGTACTCATTGGTTTGTCCCTGGCTATTGTCTTGGCGAGATTTTTTTACATGGAAAGGAGCGTTACGACGACAACCCCGGAACCTACGCAATGGTGATAGCAGCCACACGAAGATAGGAGTTATCCTGGTCAGCTGTTCCTGTGGGAAATGGAGTCCCATAGACACCGAAGAACCACAAACCGCTTCCGCCATCAGCCACTAGAAACCATCTGTTGTACTCATAGACCAGAATGGTCTTGTACTACATATTTTGTATTTGCTTGAAATTTCTATACCAAGTTGGTGCCTCATCAGCTAATAGTAATCCTGGGGCTGGTGAGCACAAGGGCCATTTTTGGGAAATTGATAACCCGAAAATCCGGTCCTGACAACCTTGGTATCAGAGTTATGCTGACCATTGGCTAATCCTATCTTAGCCAGGTCGAAAAACCTAGGTTAACCAACCCACTAGACCCTAACCTAAACCCAGCCAAGCTTCTCGTATAAGATAGCCACACAGTGACCCGACACCTTTTGGCAGTCGGTGCCCAACCTATCAACCTATCATGTCGATCACGCGCCAGTGACCGACAGCTAACTAGTCTCTTCCGCAAGCATGCGAAGGAAGACTCCGTCCTCTATTTCTATAAAAAGGGCACGCTAGCCTCAACCCCGCACAACGCAACCTCTACCCCAAACCGAGCTATAATGCTAGGACCCATTGTTCACAATGAAACCACAACAACCAACCTTGGAGGTTTTGTGACCGTGCTAGCAAACCTCACCCGCCGTGCCTTTGCATTAGAAGAGCCCCAATAATATGTTGTGTACCAAGGGCCCATGGGCGGTGAGAGCCATCAATTTTGGGCCACTTTGCACGTCTATGGTAGGGGTCTATCGCCAGAACGCCCCTACAGGTTCACCGGAAGGACAACTTCCTTTGAGCCACAAGCCATCCAACTAGCTGCTCGAGAGGCTATAGTTCAACTCCGGCACTTGTCGCCCAGAGTTAACTGTCGCTCGTTCTACTACTACCCCAGCCGTGACGGGTATGGTAGGCCACCCCAGGTTGCCAACGGAGATCACGAGACGGATCCTGCATTGTTACATCTGGTGCGCTATGTAAGTGCACTAGAGGAACTGTTCGATCAAATCACTCTTGATTTGATCGCAGCTCGTGGAGAACTGGTTCGCCGAGCCCCGGCAAGAGGAGAAGCTGAGCCCGACGCCGACAACCCAGTCGTGCTGTTCGGACAACCGATCGAGTCCTTGAGGTCTGCCCCAGCCATCGACCAAAATGCTTTGGTGTCCCCAGAAGTGATTCGTCGCCTTTTTGGAGCACACTCCAACAGGATTGTGGCCAACAACCCCCGCGATGGTCATCATCACTACCCCGACCCTGCAGTTTCTCAACCCCCTCCAGCTAACCCCGACGGTGAAGCCCTTGGAGAAGCCTCAGCATCCACAAGGCACGCCCACTTAGATATAAACGAGGTATACTAAATCACTCGAGTAGCGCCGAGTCTTAGTATGTCCACGCCCTGGAATTGTGTGATCTTGTATCGCCACCATTAAATACGGTCTGCTTGTGCGCCCCTATATTTTTTTAGTAGCCAAGCATAAGTATGTAGGTGTACGATTGCATTTTAATTCCGGGCGTAGCTTCCAAAAACCACCCCGACGACTCCCACAGTAATACGTCGCTTTTGCAAGATATGTGTATCTATAGCATCGACCCCGACCCTATAGAGCGGAACCGACAAACTAGTCGCCCCTCAATGTGTTTTAATAACCCAACCCAGTTGCTATATAAAAGGCCACCTCGTAACCTTGCCAAGTACCCCTCACCTTGTGCACAACTCTCACAGCCATTCTATGCCATGCCAAGTCCTAGCATTTATCTGAGAACCCCAGATGCCACCCCTGGTAGTTTTGTTAAAATATTGTGGGACTTTACCTGCAGTACCATGAGTTCTATCCTTCCGCCCCAGTACGAGTTGCTCAAATCGAGGATCACCCCATCCACCTCGAAATATTGGGCAGTGGTGCACATCCCTCCCGCAAACCCAAACCAAGACCCAACGGAAGTCTCCTTCGAGGGGAAATCCATGCCGACTCCGCAGATGGCCGTAGAAGCTGCTGCGTATGAGGCGCTTGCTCGCCTTCGATTCGCGGTGCCCTATGCCAGCGAACGAGGATATTATTACTTCCCGAGTCGTGCAGCACCCGGAGAAGTAGCATCTTTTCCCGGTGGACGAATTGAGAGAGACCCAGTACTGGCCAACCTTGCCCGGTATGTCATCGCTCAAGAGCGTTTGACCCAGCGGGTAATGGGGTATCTCCAGAGCCTCGCTGAATTAAATCCTCAGATCGCCATTGGCAGGCCACTGAGGCCTAGACAGGAGAGACACATTCATCGACTAGTCAATTCGCTTCCTCCGATAGAAGAAGAGTGTCCCCCAGTACCAGAGACGTTTTCTCAGGACCCTATCTATTTACCGTTTTCGTTGTAGACGTCGCTACTATGTTTGTTGTCCCAGCATTTATTTATGAGTTGCAACTTAGGCGTGGTATCCTAAATTTGTGCGAGGAATTAAATATTTGGTTTCCATTACTGGGAGTAGTTTTTTACTGCTGTTAATTTTTGATTAACTAAATTCGCTCTCAGTAAATCCTGAAGTGAGATTTTTTCTGAGTTGTTGCAACATATATCTCTGCACGACATAGATTTTTTTTATTCACGCAGCACCACGACAACAGGCTCACGACCCCAACCACTCGACCACCTACGCTAATTGCATATCCACGTACGCTTGTTACATCTAACTGGTCACCTTCCTAACACACCACAGTCTCTGAAGGGGAGATTTGTGGGTAATTATTTGGGTACAAGTTGCCTACAGCACACCGACAGCCGTTAGCACCCGACTCCCGCACCTAATCCTCATGACCACCGCTGCCACGCAGAGCTAGCACTCAAGCAGCATCATCACGACGATCATCGAGGATCATCGCGCACAAGAGCGTGGAGAACCCCAGCAATGCCGCCAACCCTCCGCACACCAGGATCATGCACTAATCCGGCATCACCTCCGCCATTAGAGCCTCGTCCCGAGCTCCTGCGAACAGAAATGGAGGAGAAGGAAGGAGGAGGAGAAGCGAGGCCAGGTGTGAGGAAGAAGAAAGGAGCACCTCGGTCATTTTATAGCCCGAGATCGATGTACAGTGGGCGACGTCCACCAGCGCCGCTCGTCGCTCAATCGCCGGTGTTCGGAGGCGAATCCGCGAGCAGTGCCGACAGCGCACTGGCTCGCAAGGTGAGTGCATGTTGCACCGGCAGCTAGCATGCCGCGCACTACCGCAGTACGACCTAGATGCCCTACGTCGCCGGTGGAGAAAGCGCGGGAAAGCGCGCGAGAGAGAGGAAGAAGAGAGAGCCGGAGGTAGAAGAAGAGACTGACAGTGGGCCTCGGGTCCACCTGTCAGCCAGAGAGAGCACTGTGCTCTCGGGTGCGACCAGCGTATTTTTTAGAATTTAGAAATTTTATTCTAAATTCACTATAACCGAGAATAGAAGTATATCGTTTTTCCCCAACCGTAGATTTTTCCACGCAGAGCCAGTATTCCACACTGTAGTTTTACACCACTTATTGCCCACTCACTGTAGCCTCATTTTACTGCATGAGTATGATGGATATTTTTTTGTGATATTACTTTGTGATAGTAGGAGTAATTCTTTTCATAACAGCCCTTAGCAAATCCCGAGGACGAGATTTTTCTTAAGGGGGGTAGTGTTGTAACACCCCAAAAATTAATCCTTGATTTATTAGTTAAATTCTACCTTGGCAAATTAAGTTTTTGGTTTTCTTTTTCAGAACCACTCTTTTCATCTGAATTGTGGACTTTTCCCTCCAAATAGAAAACTTTTCAATAATGTTGTTGGGCTTGTATACCCTCTCAAGAAAAACATTTCTTCTGCCAGGAGAATTATTTCTATAATTATTTTTCCTGAGCTTTATTTCTTTTAAAATGATTTTTCATAAGTTTTGGAGCCTCTTTTGCACTACAACCCTTTTAAAAATTTATTTAAAAATTCCACCAAAATTTGGGGATGTCATGTGAAGTTTCTACATCACTTTTATGCAAAAAATAGTGACGTTCTTTGAAAAATTTGAGTAAATCATCGTCATCTTCATTCTGGCCTAGCTTGGCACTTTCTATTGCAACCCTAATTTATTTTGCTCTAATAACCATGAGCTTTTTCCAGCTTATAGTCCTCCCTACAAAACTCTTAAGTCCAGGAGAGTGGACCCACTTGAGGATGTTAAGTACATCCAATAAAGCCATTTACCTTCTGTCCAGAACTGAAGATTTGCAAAACTTGCACTAGCAAGTTTCTGGTTTTGCCCAAATGACCTTGCCATCGTCACCTACACCTAAAAACACTATGATCTGGAGTTTTTGGCCACCCCAAGAGGTGCCTAGATGACCATAACATTCTGTCAAACACCTTGAGTGCATGAGCAGTTTTGGCATAGTTTTTAGTTTGCATGTTGGACCTGCTTGCTCAGCCTAACCAACATGTCCACTAATCTCCTACCTACCTCTAACCTAGGTCTGTTGATTTGCATCGACATTCAAGCAAGTTTGGGCGCTCTGGCATTTCGTCGAACGATTGCCGTGCGTGCCCGGAGCGCGACCAAAGCGCGCGTTTTGCACGTGCGTGCGCCCGAGCCGCCGCGTCTTGCCCCCTGGTCTTCGCTTGCCCGCAGGACCACGCCTCGTTCCCGTCCACTCGCCAGAACCCGCCAAGCCACCCTGGCGCCCTACAACGCTGCCGTCAGAGCCCCCTTGGCGGCACGCCGGCATCCACAGCGCGCCCCTGCCATGGACGGCGCCGCCCGAGCCACAGCCGCGTGCCAGCTGCCCCCTGGAACAGCTCAAGCTTATCCTCGAGCCCGTCCACTAGCGCCCATCGTCGCCACGTCGCCCTGCAAGCTACATCAAGGCGGTTCGCCGATCTTATCTTCGGCCGCCACGGAACCGACCTCGAACGCCTATATAGGCAAACCCCGAGCTCGACCAAGCACTCAGGCAACCTTGGACTATCCCCCAAGTGTCCCCAACACCCAGCTATCGACGGCGGGAAGCCTTCCCCCTCGTCTCCGGCCGGTTCGGCCGCCGACCCACTCCGGAGCAGTGCGTCGCGAACAGAGCTTCTCCAGCCCATCCAGTGCCACCATCCTTCTTCCCTCGACCCCGCGGAGCCGCCCAGCCTCTCAAACGCAATCGAAAACCACCGCAGCCCAAACCCCCAAATCCACCCGAAGCCTCCTCCGCCGTGGAGCTTGCCGCCGGTGACTCTCTCCGTCCTCGCCAGCCCTTCGACCACCGGAAGGACCGTCCTGGTCTGGCGGATCTATCCCTGTCCTTGGATCCCCGTGGGGAGCCGCCGTTCGTCGGCGGCGATCGCCGGAGCCCCGCCTCGCTCGGACAGAGGAGGAAGGAGGCGCGAGTGACTAGTCAAACCTGACCAGTGGGCCCAAGGGACCCACTATCAGTGACCCGAGCCGGCCCGCGCTGGTTTAAGTGGAGGCGTAAATCCTTGAAGTACGTTTCCTCTGCCTCGAAAGCATATTCCCCCCGAAGCATTTTCTTTTTCTGGTTTTATTTAAAAACAAAATATTGACTAAACTTTGACTGGCTATAACTTTTTAAAAGTAAGTCCAAATGGCTTGATTCTTTTTCTGTTGTTCCTCAAATTTGGTCTAGTTTATTTTCATATTTATTTGAAAATTTTCCATACAACCTTTTTGTGCAGTTTTGATACTATGTGTTAATTCAAATTTCCATAAAATAGGATTTTGAAGAAGAAGGCATGTTTCAAATAATGCACCCCCATTTGCATACTCTTGGAGGCAAGCATTCTGAACCCTGGCATAATATTTTTGTGTGTTGTTGATACGATTACAACACCACCTTGACATGGAGCATTCTCTATTTTATGTGATGATATGATCAGTCTCATGAGTGCATGATGTAGATTCCTTGTTGTTGGAAATTAATATGCTTTTGATGGTAATCCCACTCGCATGCCTTTCATGCCTACCGGAAAGAATCCGGGAAAGTCACTGTCTTGTGTGGACATGAGCTTGTCCCTAGTTCCTCAGCGAGACGGTTGTGTCCGGTATGGCATGGTGAGGTATGATGGGTGGTGATACCGTCTGTTGGTGTGGAATATATTGGTTATGCTAATCATGGAAGTGATGCTTTAACCTCCTGAGTCGACAGTAGATCGAGTCCTGTTCCAGTAACCCCCATACTTGTTTCGTACTACCGCTTGTCCCTGCCATGGGTAAGGTACGGTTTAGTAAATTGTCAACCCCTTTCTAGCACACACACCGTATAGAGAGGCCATGGTGGATGATACTGGTTGCATCCGGTAGGCATGCCACCTGGTCCCGGGGCATTGGGTGCTTTCGGTTGGAGCCGAAGGGGTAGCTCCCCTAGTTTGCGCGCGTTATAAATTTTGTGATCCCATTCTAGTCGAGGTTGTAGTCTCCCCACTTAAAGTTTCGCTTAACGGGTGTCGTGGGTGATTCCAGACACCGGTAAGTTAGGCTGGTGTGTGCGGTCAGGTGTGTCTTCAATTAAAAGACCGTAGACGGAATTAGTCCCGATGGACTAAAGGAATCCGTTACTCATGGGTAAAGAGGACACCCTTTGCAGAGATTATATCTATTCGAATAGCCGTGTCCATGGGTAAGGGCCACAGCCTGGGACGGGTCAAGTGTCGGTCTTAGTGTCGGTCTTCGGAGAAAAAAAAATGGCCAAACCAGAACTTTGACCTGTGACATAAGATGATTATGATTATTATTATTATTGTCGACTAACCATGTATATCACTTGAACTATTGAGTATCCCTGGGACGATTCTACCTCCTGGATATTCACTGTGATTATTCCTATATAAGCCCTTTGTGTGGTGTCGCTCAGATGCCCGACTGTGGCATGTTCGTTATTATTTTCTTTATAAGCCCTTTATGTGGTGTCGCTCAGACGCCCGACTGTGGCATGCTCGTTATTATTTTTCTTTATAAGCCCTTTATGTGGTGTCGTTCAGACGCCCGACTGTGGCATGTTCGTTATTATTTTCTTTATAAGCCCTTTATGTGGTGTCGCTCAGACGCCCGACTGTGGCATGTTTATTATTATTTTCTTTATAGGCCCTTTATGTGACGTCGCTCAGACGCCCGACTGAGGCATGCTTTATTTTATTTTCACTCCCTGATTGCATATTCATGTTTTATATGAACAACCTGCTTGCATCATGAATTGTTATTTCGTCACTAACGTTGTGATCATAGAATATTTCAGAGCATGATTATCATTTGTTATGTTATACCTGTGTTCATAATGTTTGCGAGTACATTCAAAGTACTCACTGGTTTGTCCCTGGCTATTGTCTTGGCCAGATTTTTTTTTCATGGAAAGGAGCGTTACGACGACAACCTCGGAACCTACGCAATGGTGATAGCAGCCACGCGAAGATAGGAGTTATCCTGGTCACCTGTTCCTGTGGGAAATGGAGTCCCATAGACACCGAAGAACCACAAACCGCTTCCGCCATCAGCCACTAGAAACCATCTGTTGTACTCATAGACCAGAATGGTCTTGTACTACATATTTTGTATTTGCTTGGAATTTCTGTATCAAGTTGGTGCCTCATCAGCTAATAGTAATCCTGGGCTAGTGAGCACAAGGGCCATTTTTAGGAAACTGATAACCCGAAAATCCGGTCTTGACATCATACCACGCACGTGGGGCTTGTTTAAGGCCATAGAGTGCCTTATCGAGTTGATACACATGATTGAGGAACTTAGGATCCTCAAACCCCGGGGGTCGTTTGACATACACCAACTCATTAAGAGGACCATTAAGAAAATCACTTTTCATATCCATTTGTTGGAATTTAAAGTTATGATGAGAAGCATAGGCAAGCAACAAACGAATAGATTCAAGGCGAGCAACAGGGGCAAAGGTTTCACAATAATCGATACCCTCGACTTGGGAGTAGCCTTGAGCCACCAAACGAGCCTTGTTGCGAATGACAATCCCGTGAACATCTTGCTTGTTCTTAAAGATCCATTTGGTTCCAATGACATTATGGTTCTCCTTCGGCCTTGGCACTAAACGCTACACCTTGTTGCACTCGAAGTTATGGAGTTCTTCATGCATGGCATCGAGCCAATCGGGGTCTTCGAGCGCCTCATAGACCTTTTGGGGTTCAACACAAGAGACAAACGCATGATGAGCACAATAGTTTGCTAATTTTCTATGAGTGCTTACCCCCTTTGAAATGCTTCCAAGGATATTCTCCATGTGATTCTCTCTAGAAGCGAGCCTAGAAGCAACTTTGGCAGCACGACACTCCAGTTGCTCTTCAAGTGTTAGTTGAGGAGCTATAAGTTGATCATCTTGAGCGTTGTCATGAGCTTGTTCTTGATCTTGAGGTTGCTCTTGATCTTGAACATGCTCGTGAGAGGGAACTTGGTCTTGTGCATCACTTGGTGGATCAACACCATCTTGCGGTTGATCTTGCACTTGGCCTTGTTCATCGGGTTGAGGGCCTTCACTTTGTTCTTCGGAAGCATGTGGGTCTTGGGTTGGTGATGGTTCCACTTGGGTGGAACATTGTCCTTCTCCTTCGTCCACAAGGGGTTCCTCAATGGGTAGGATATGACCAACACCCATTCTTCTTATGGCTTGAGGAGGAATTTCATCACCTACATCACAAGTACCACTCTGCTCCACTTGGGAGCGTTATTATCATCAAACTCCACATTACACGTCTCCTCAATGAGTCCGTTGGACTTCTGAGGACACGATAAGCATGGGAGTTTGTAGCATAACCAACAACTATGCCCTCATGAGCTCTAGCTTCGAATTTAGACAAACAAACACCTTTCTTGAGTATGAAATACTTACAACCGAACACCCAGAAGTACTTGAGGTTGGGCTTGTTACCGATAAGTATCTCATATGGAGTCTTGTTCAAGCCCTTGTGGAGATAGAGCCGATTGGATGCATGGCAAGCGGTGTTGATGGCTTTGGCCCAAAAGTTGTACGGAGACTTGAACTCCACCATCATGGTCCTAGCAGCGTCCATCAAAGTCCAGTTCTTTCTCTCCGCCACACCATTTTGTTGAGGGGTATAAGGTGAAACATATTGATGCTTGATCCCCTCATCACTAAGGAACTCATCCAAGGTGTAATTCTTGAACTCGGTGCCATTGTCACTTCGAATCATCAAGATCTTTGCATCATGTTGACATTGAGCTTCATTTGCAAAGTTGATGACGGTTTGTTGGGTCTCACTCTTCCTATTGAAGAAGTATACCCAAGTGTATCTTGAATAATCATCTACAATCACCAAACAATACTTTCTACCCCCAAGACTATCAAAGGATGGAGGCCCAAAGAGATCCATGTGAAGGAGCTCTAAAGGTCTCGTCGAGTAGATGATAGTCGCCGGAGGGTGAGCCTTGTCGTGTAGCTTTCCTTCACAAGCACTGCAAGCATGATCTTTGGCAAAACTAACATTTGTTAGTCCACAGACTGGTCCCCCTTGATAAGACTTTGCAAAGATCTCATATTTACATGGGCTAAACAGCGATGCCAAAGCCATCCCACATCAACTTTAGCCATTAGGCAAGTTGCGGTCTTGGTGGGTTGCTCCGAGAAGTTAACCACATAGAGACCATTCTCGGCATGCCCAACAAAGGCTACTTTAAGAGTCTTGCACCACAAGAGGGCCATGGTATCAATATCAAAGAAGGTAGCAAAGCCCATGAGTGCAAGTTGACGAACGGAAAGTAAATTGTATGCAAGGGACTCAACAAGCATGACTTTCTCGATCATGAGATTGATACGTCTCCAACGTATCTATAATTTTTGATTGTTCCATGCTATTATATTATCCTTTTAGGATGTTTTATGGGCTTTATTATACACTTTTATATTATTTTTGGGACTAACCTATTAACCCAGAGCCCAGTGCAAGTTTACGTTTTTCTCCTGTTTTAGGGTTTCACAGAAAAGGAATATCAAACGGAGCCCAATTGACCTAAAAATCAACGAGGTCATTTTTGGACCAGAAGACGCCCACTGAGTGCCGGAGGGGGAGGAGAGGACCCACGGGCTTCCCACGAGGGTGGGGGGCGCGCCCTCCCCTACTGGGCGGGCCCCCCTGCCTCGTGGACAGCCCGTAGCCCCCCTTTGCTTGGCCCCGACTCCAACACCTCCTATATATACAGAAACCTCCGAAAAATAACCTAGATCGGGAGTTCCTTCGTCGAAAGCCTCTGTTGCCACCGAAAACCAATCAAGCCCCGTTTTGGCACCCTGTCGGAGGGGGGAATCTCTCTCCGGTGGCTATCGTCATCATCCCGGCGCTCTCCATGACGAGGGAGGAGTAGTCCACCCTCGGGGCTGAGGGTATGTACCAGTAGCTATGTGTTTGATCTCTCTCTCTCTCTCTCTCTCTCTCTCTCGTGTTCTTGAGATGGCACGATCTTGATGTATCGCGAGGTTTGCTATTCAAGTTGGATCTTATGATGCTTCTCCCCCTCTACTCTCTTGTAATGGATTGAGTTTTCCCTTTGAAGTTATCTTATCGGATTGAGTTTTTAAGGATTTGAGAACACTTGATGTATGTATTGCATGTGCTTATCTATGGTGACAATGGGATATCACGTGATCTACTTGATGTATGTTTTGGTGATCAACTTGCGGGTTACGTGACCTTGGGAATCTATGCATAGAGGTCGACACACGTTTTCGTCTTGACTCTCCGGTAGAAACTTTGGGGCACTCTTTGAAGTTCTTTGTGTTGGTTGAATATATGTTTCTGAGATTGTGTGATGCATATCGTATAATCATGCCCACGGATACTTGAGGTGACAATGGAGTATCTAGGTGACATTAGGGTTTTGGTTGATTTGTGTCTTAAGGTGTTATTCTAATACGAACACTATGATAGATTGAACGTTACTACAGACTCTTGAATAGATCGATCAGAAAGAATAACTTTGAGGTGGTTTCGTACTCTACCATAATCTCTTCGTTTGTTCTCCGCTATTAGTTACTTTGGAGTGACTCTTTGTTGCATGTTGAGGGCTAGTAATATGATCCAATTATGTTATTATTGTTGAGAGAACTTGCACTAGTGAAAGTATGAACCCTAGGCCTTGTTTCCTATCATTGCAATACCGTTTATGCTCATGTTTACCACTTGCTACCTTGCTGTTTTTATATTTTCTTATTACAAAAACCTATATCTACCATCCATATTGTACTTGTATCACCATCTCTTTGACGAACTAGTGCACCTATACAATTTACCATTGTATTGGGTGTGTTGGGGACACAAGAGACTCTTTGTTATTTGGTTGCAGGGTTGCTTGAGAGCGACCATCTTCATCCTACGCCTCCCACGGATTGATAAACCTTAGGTCATCCACTTGAGGGAAATTTGCTACTGTCCTACAAACCTCTGCACTTGAAGGCCCAACAACGTCTACAAGAATAAGGTTGTGTAGTAGACATCAAGCTCTTTTCCGTTGCCGTTGCCGGGGAGGTGAGTGCTTGAAGGTATATCTTTAGATCTTGCAATCGAATCTTTTATTTTCTTGTTTTATCACTAGTTTATTTTATAAAAGAAAACTACAAAAAATGGAATTAAGGTTACCTCATATGCTTCATCTTTTTAATATCTTTCGTGAAAATGATGGAAAGGAAAATTGTGCTCAAGTACTAGAAGAAGAATTACATAGAATGCTAGGCATAAAATATGTGAATGATGAGCATGATTGCAATGTTGTTAGCATGAATTCTTTGAATACCCATGATGCTAATAATATGCAAAGCCACAAGCTTGGGGATGCTATGTTTGATGAAGATGATATTTTTTGTCCCTAGGTTTTGATGAGCAAATTTATTATGATGAAAGCATGCCTCCAATTTATGATGATTATATTGATGAAAGTGGATTTGGAGAGGTCATGACTTTATTTAGTGATGAATCCACTACTTCGGAAGAGGTTCCAATTGATTATGAGAACAAAGTTGCTATCTATGATGATTATTGTGATGACTTGTATGCTATTAAGAATAATGATAACCATGAAACTTGTCGTCATGATTTTAGTTTTCAATTGGATTATGCTTCACATGATAGTTATTTTGTTGAGTTTGCTCCCACTACTATGAATGAGAAGAATTTTGCTTATGTGGAGAGTAGTAAAATTTCTATGCAAGTAGATCATGAAAAGAATGCTCTATGTGATGGTTATATTGTTGAATTCATTCATGATGCTACTGAAAATTATTATGAGAAAGGATCATATGTTTCTACATGTCTCAATAATATCAAGTTTCATCTCTATGTGCTTGAAGTTTTGAAGTTGTGCTTGTTTTGCCTTCCTATGCTAGTTGATTATTGTTCCCATAAGTTATTTGCTCACAAAATCCCTATGCATAGGAAGTGGTTCAGACTTAAATGTGCTAGTCATATTCTTCATGATGCTCTATTTATGTTTCAATTCATATCTTTTATGCGAGCATCATTCAAATCATCATGCCTAGCTAGGGGCGTTAAACGATAGCGCTTGTTGGGAGGCAACCCAACTTTATTTTTCTTCTTTGTTTTTGCTTCTGTTTAGGAATAAATATTGCATCTAGCTTCTATTTAGATGTGGTTTTATGTTTTAATTAGTGTTTGTGCCAAGTAGAACCTTTGGGAAGACTTGTGGGAAGTTTATATGATCTTGCTATGAAAAACAGAATCGTTAGCGCTCGCTAGAATAGTCACCAGATTTTAGTAGAGTGTGCTATTTAGTTGATTCTTTTTGAAGATGATTAATAGAAAAATTCCCCATGGTTACCAATTTATTTCAATTTTGTTGGAGTTACAGAAGTATGCAAAAGTTACAGATTACTACAGATTGTTCTGTTTTTGATAGATTCTGTTTTTCGTATGTTATTTGCTTATTTCAATGCATATATGACTAGTATTGGGAAGTATGAACCATAGAGAAGTTGGAATACAGTAGGTATAACACAAATATAAACAAAGAATGAGTTCACAACAGTACCTAAGTGGTGGTTTTGTTTTCTTATACTAACGGAGCTCAAGTTTTGAGTATTACTTTGATGGACTATGGAACAAAGAGTGCCAAGAGCCTAAGCTTGGGGATGCCCAAGGCACCCCAAGGTAAAATTCAAGGACAACCAAGAGCCTAAGCTTGGGGATGCCCCGGGAAGGCATCCCCTCTTTCGTCTTCATCTATCGGTAACTGTACTCGGAGCTACATTTTTATTCACCACATGATATGTGTTTTGCTTGGAGCGTCAATTTTTTTAGTTTGTTTTGCTTGTTGTTTGAATAATATCCCAAGATCTGAAATTCTTAAATGTTAGAGAGTCTTCACATAGTTACATAATTATACAACTACTCGCTGTTCTTCACTTGTATCTTTTGGAGTAGTTTGTCATTTGCTCTAGTGCTTCACTTATATCTTTTAGAGCACGGTGGTGATTATATTTTGAAGAAATAGATGAACTCTCATGCTTCACTTATATCCTTTTGAGAGTCTATTAGAACAGCATGATAGGCATCCAAGATGAATGTAGTAAGAACTTTCATACTAAGTGCATTGAATATGATGAGAAGTTGGATGCTTGATAATTGTTTTGAGATATGAGGATAGTGATATTAGGGTCATGCTAGTGGAGTTATTATGAAATTGAGAAATACTTGTGTTAAAGTTAGTGATTCCCGTAGCATGCATTTATGGCGAACCGCTATGTGACGAAGTTAGAGCATGAGGTATTTGTAAAGTGTCAACCTTTGTGTGGAGGTCGGGGGCGCGCGATGGTTAACTCCTACCAACCTCCCCCCTAGGAGCATGTGTTGATTGCTTTGTTTTGATGACTCGTAAATTTTTGCAATAAGTATATGAGTTCTTATGACTAATGTTGAGTCCATGGATTATACGCACTCTCACCCTTCCACCATTGCTAGCCTCTCTTGTACCGCGCAACTTTCACCGGTACCATACACCCACTATATATCCTTCCTCAAAACAGCCACCATATATCTTCCTCAAAACAGCCACCATACCTACCTATCATGGCATTTCCATAGCCATTCCGAGATATATTGCCATGCAATTTTCCATCGTTCCGTGCACATGACACGTTTCATATTGTCATATTGCCATGCATGATCATGTAGTTGACATCGTATTTGTGGCAAAGCCACCATGCATAATTTTTCATACATGTCACTCTTGATTCATTCCACATCCTGGTACACCGCCGGAGGCATTCATATAGAGTCATACTTTGTTCTAGTATCGAGTTGTAATTCAATATAAGTGTGATGATCATCATTATTAGAGCATTTTCCCATGTGAGGAAAGGCTAAATAAAGAAAGCCCCTCCAAAAAAAGGCCAAAAAAAGAAAGGCCCAAAAAGAAAAGAAAAGAAAAAGGGACAATTGCTACTATCTTTTTCCACACTTGTGCTTCAAAGTAGCACCATGTTATTCATGATAGGGAGTCTCATGTTTAGTCACTTTCATATACTAGTGGGAATTTTCATTATAGAACTTGGCTTGTATATTCCAACGATGGGCTTCCTCAAATGCCCTAGGTCTTCGTGAGCAAGCAAGTTGGATGCCCACCCACTTAGTTTCTTTTGTTGAGCTTTCATACATTTTTAGCTCTAGTGCATCCGTTGCATGGCAATCCCTACTCACTCACATTGATATCTATTGATGGGCATCTCCATAGCCCATTGATACGCCTAGTCGATGTGAGACTATCTCCCTCCTTTTTGTCTTCTCCACAACCGCCACTCTATTCCACCCATAGTGCTATGTCCATGGCTCACGCTCATGTATTGCGTGAAAGTTGAAAGGTTTGAAAGAATAGAGTATGAAAACAAGTGCTTGGCTGAAACCGGGGTTGTGCATGATATGAATATTTTGTGTGATGAAGAGGGATCATAGCCACACTATATGATTTTGTAGGGATAACTTTATTTAGCCATAGTATTTTGAGAAGACATGATTGCTTTGTTAGTATGCTTGAAGTATAATTATTTCTTATGTCAATATAGACTTTTGTCTTGAATCTTTCAGATATGAACATTCATGCCACAGTTAATAGAATTACATTGAAAACTATGTTGGTTAGCATTCCACATCAAAAATTCTGTTTTTATCATTTAGCTACTCGAGGACGAGCACGAATTAAGCTTGGGGATGCTAATACGTCTCCAACGTATCTATAATTTTTTATTGTTCCATGCTATTATATTATCCTTCTAGGATGTTTTATGGGCTTTATTATACACTTTTATATTATTTTTGGGACTAACCTATTAACCCAGAGCCCAGTGCTAGTTTATGTTTTTCTCCTGTTTTAGGGTTTCGCAGAAAATGAATATCAAACGGAGCCCAATTGACCTGAAAATCAACGAAGATCATTTTTGGACCAGAGGAAGCCCACGGAGTGCCGGAGGGGGACGAGAGGACCCACGGGCTGCCCACGAGGGTGGGGGGCGCGCCCCCCTACTTGGCACGCCCCCTGCCTCGTGGACAGCCCATAGCCCCCCTTTGCTTGGCCCCGACTCCAACACCTCCTATATATACAGAAACCTCCGGAAAATAACCTAGATCAGGAGTTCCGCCACTGAAATCCTCTGTTGCCACAGAAAACCAATCTAGACCCGTTGTGGCACCCAGCCGGAGGGGGGAATCCCTCTCCGGTGGCTATCTTCATCATCCCAGCGCTCTCCATGACGAGGGAGGAGTAGTCCACCCTCGAGGCTATGTACCAGTAGCTATGTGTTTGATCTCTCTCTCTCTCGTGTTCTTGAGATGGCACGATCTTGATGTATCGCGAGCTTTGCTATTCTAGTTGGATCTTATGATGCTTCTCCCCTCTACTCTCTTGTAATGGATTGAGTTTTCCCTTTGAAGTTATCTTATCGGATTGAGTCTTTAAGGATTTGAGAACACTTGATGTATGTCTTGCATGTGCTTATCTGTGGTGACAATGGGATATCACGTGATCTACTTGATGTATGTTTTGGTGATCAACTTGCGGGTTTCGTGACCTTGGGAATCTATGCATAGGGGTTGGCACACGTTTTCGTCTTGACTCTCCGGTAGAAACTTTGGGGCACTCTTTGAAGTTCTTTGTGTTGGTTGAATAGATGTTTCTGAGATTGTGTGATGCATATCGTATAATCATGCCCACGGATACTTGAGGTGACAATGGAGTATCTAGGTGACATTAGGGTTTTGGTTGATTTGTGTCTTAAGGTGTTATTCTAGTACGAACTCTATGATAGATAGAACGTTACTACAGATTCTTGAATAGATCGATCAGAAAGAATAACTTTGAGGTGGTTTCGTACTCTACCATAATCTCTTCGTTTGTTCTCCGCTATTAGTTACTTTGGAGTGACTCTTTGTTGCATGTTGAGGGCTAGTAATATGATCCAATTATGTTATTATTGTTGAGAGAACTTGCACTAGTGAAAGTATGAACCCTAGGCCTTGTTTCCTATCATTGCAATACCGTTTATGCTCGGGTTTACCACTTGCTACCTTGCTGTTTTTATATTTTTCTTATTACAAAACCTATATCTACCATCCATATTGCACTTGTATCACCATCTCTTCGCCGAACTAGTGCACCTATACAATTTACCATTGTATTGGGTGTGTTGGGGACACAAGAGACTCTTTGTTATTTGGTTGCATGGTTGCTTGAGAGAGACCATCTTCATCCTATGCCTCCCACAGATTGATAAACCTTAGGTCATCCACTTGAGGGAAATTTGCTACTGTCCTACAAACCTCTGCACTTGGAGGCCCAACAACGTCTACAAGAAGAAGTTGTGTAGTAGACATCAGAGATCATGAGAAACGACAACCTTGCCAAGCCCCAATACCTTAGAAGATGAAGCATCACCCCATTCGACATTGCTGGCCATAGATGAACCTTTGTGCACGTCCACCACCAAGTCTTTGCTTCCGGTCATATGATTTGTGGCTCCACTATCGAGCAACCATGATCCTCCATCGGAAGCAAACACCTACAAGAGATCAATGCTTGGATTTAGGTACCCATTTTGTAATGGGTCCTTTGAGGTTAGTAACAAGGGTCTTAGGAACCCAAATAGACCATTCAATGTACTCATAAGAAGAACCAATAAATTTAGCAAAAACATGTCCATCACTAGCATGGCATAACACATAAGACGGGTTAAAGTCGCCGGCTTGGTTGGAAGGAGTGGCAATGTTTTTCTTGACTCCACTACCCTTCACATTCTTCTTCTTCTTCTTAGGAGTACCCTCTCCCTCCTTCACAAAGGTTTGCTTTAGAGGAGGGGGTTGCTTGGCCTTGTCATTCTTCTTCTTCTTGGGCTTGGGTGCAAACCCAATTCCCTCCATGGCAACAACTTCCTTTTGATTGCTCAAAAGGTCATTGAGGTTCTTCTCACCTTGTATGCAAGACACAAGACCTTTCTCAAGTTGCTTCTTTAACTTGGCGTTCTCTTCAACAAGATGCACATGCTCGCAACATGGGTCAGTAGCATTTGCATTATCAATTAAAACCATGCGAGGAAAAGTGGCTTTCTCCTTGGTTAGCGAAACTTGAAGTTGATCATGAGACTCTTTGAGGCTAGAATGTACACTCTTCAAGACCTTGTGAGCCTTGTCAAGTGTATCAAACTCTTACTTGAGTCTAGCATGGTCAACCACAAGTTTTGTCTTCTCGGAATTGAACACACGAGAGACAAATAAAGCATGATCAAGATCTTTCTTTAATTTAGCATGATCATTGTTGTGTGACTCCTCAAGAGCCAAACGAAGACCACACTCTTCCTCAAGAGCATTAGGGAGATCCGATATCTCATTGGCATAGTCTCGACTATGACCCTCCATCTTGGAGATGGTCTCCTCGTGAGCCTCGATCATGTCACTGGCTTCACCAAGTTGTTCCAAGAGAGCAACGAAGTGCTTCTTGGGTTTACCTTTGAGCTTACTCATAAAAGACTCAAATTCATTTTCCTCCTGCTTTGCACACTCACTTTCATCAATGCAGTCCGTCAATGAAGGATTAGAAGTGATGGTAGAATTGATGTTTGGGGTTACCTTGTTGGTGGATTTAGCCATGAGGCACTTGGCGGTGATGTTCTCATTTGATGAGTCGAAGAGGGATGACCGTGGAGTTGTTGCAATAGCAATGGTGGCCATGGTGACCATCTCGTCATCTTCTTCATCATCGTCATCCTCATCATACTCTTCTTGGGCCACCAATCCTTTGGGAGAAGTCTTCTTGGTGAAGTTGTTATTGTTGGGATAAGACTTAGCCTTTACCTTTCGGATAAGCTTGCCTCCATTGTCTTCTCTTTTCTCATATGGGCAATCTACAACAAAGTGACTCACATTTCCACAATTGTAGCATGTTCTCACTTGTTGCTTGCCCTTGAAGCCACTTGAATTGTTCTTATTGAAGTTGGGCCTTGAATTCTTCTTGTTGCCCCAGAATTGCTGTGAAGCAAGAGCCATGTGCTCATGATAGGCATATTTGGTGTCTTCGGGGCACCACTCATCTTCATCCTCTTCTTCCACATAAGCCTTAGCCTTCAATGCAAGGTTGGTCTTCTTTGATCGTTGAGCTTGCAACACCGCATTGTAGGAGGTCTTGTCCAAGATCCTCATGGCTACTAACTCATCCAACACTTCACTGCCAAAGTGTGGAAGTCCGGCCTTTGGCGGATGACAGAGGACCTGGCCTTGTGATAAGGCATTATGGCCTTGAGAAACTTGTGCCTGATCCAATTGTCATCCGTATCCTTGCTCCCATGATCTCGAAGTGAGACCTCAAGGGTGGTTAATCTCCAATAAAGTTCACGGGGATCTTCATCTTTGATCATGGCAAACTCATCGACTTCATCTTGCGCAACTTCATAGTTTGAGCGTTGAATGCTTGCGCTTCCCTTGTACAAGGAACCAACATGATCCCATGCTTCCTTGGCCACGGTGAAGGGTCGAAGGTGTGCAATATCTTCGGGAGGGATGGCTTCTTGGAGAATGCAAAGAACGGACTCGTTGAATTGATGATCTGCAGCTTCTCTTGGAGTTAAGTTTACGGATCATGCGGGTAGAAACCTTGCTCAATGATTCTTTAAATATTAGTAGAACAATGATTTAAATGATGTTTAAAACGAAACATCCAAGTAGCAAAATCATCATTTTTCACAAACTTAGGGGGAGGACCAACCGAATTTAGATGCGGGGTGGGAACGGGTCCTCCATAATTGATGGGAGGTGTGGAGTGAGAAAAGATGCCACTCTCATTCTTAGTCACCGGGACTTGCTCACTACTAGGTTCTCCCTTATCGGGAATAGCATCCGACATGTTGTTCGTTGGACGAACCACTTCCAACGGTGCGATGGGTAATTTAAGTCCCTTAGTAAATTCTTTGAACATGCCTTTGACCTCGGTTATCAACGAGTCTTTCAACGTGTCCAAAGCCACATTGAACTCCTCACGAGAGACCGAGGGTCCCCCATCGGACGTAGACAAGGACGGATTTCCACCGGAGTGTCCCTCCATCTCGACTACATTGTCACTGTAGGATCGAAAGTATGTCTAGAGGGGGGTGATTAGACTAATTGACCAAATAAAAGCCTAGCCTTTTCCCAATTTTAACTCTTGGCAGATTTGAGCAATTATGCACAAGTCAAGCAATCAACCTACACATGCAATTCTAAGAGTATAGCAGCGGAATGTAAAGCAATTGCATATGAAGGTCAAGGAAGGAGTTTGAGGGAGCAAACACAATGTAGACACGGAGATTTTTTATCCATGGTTCTGATTGGTGGTGCTATCGTACATCCACGTTGATGGAGACTTCAACCCACGAATGGTAACGGTTGCGCCAGTCCACGGAGGGCTCCACCCACGAAGGGTCCATGAAGAAGCAACCTTGTTTATCCCACCATGGACATCGCCCATGAAGGACTTGCCTCACTAGGGTAGATCTTCACTAATTAGGCGATCTCCTTGCCCATACAAATTCCTTGGGTCAACTCCACAATCTTGACGGAGGCTCCCAAGTGACACCTAAACAATCTAGGAGACACCACTCTCTAAAAGGTAATAGACGGTGTGTCGATGATGAACTCCTTGATCTTGTGCTTCAAATGATAGTCTCCCCAACACTCAACTCTCTTTCATAGGATTGGATTTGGTGGAAAGATGATTTGAGTGGAAAGCAACTTGGAGAAAGCTAGAGATCAAGATTTCTTTGGTTGGAGTGGAATATCTTGACCTCAACACAAGTGTAGGTGGTTCTCTCTCAGAAAATGTATGTTGGAAGTGTAGGCATGTTCTGATGGCTCTCTCCATGAATGAAGAGTGGGTGGAGGTGTATATATAGCCTCCACACAAAATTTAACCGTTACACACAATTTACCAAACTCGATGGGACCAAATCAGAGAACTCAGTCAGACCGATTCAGTTCATAATGTGAATGTTAGGCATTTCGGTGGGACCGACATGTCAACTCGGTAGGACCGATTTCATTAGGGTTAGGGCATAACGTAATCCCGGTGAGACCGATTACACAAACTCGGTAGGACCGATTTTGGTAATAAGCTAACCAGAGAGTTTTTCAGGCAAACTCGGTGGGACCGCTTCGCTCGTTTCGGTTGGACTGAAACGTTACGAAGGGGAAACAGAGAGTTTGCATTGCGAACTCGGTGGGACCGATCGCTCATCTCGGTTAGACCGAAACCTTACGAAGGGAAATAGAGAGTTTGCAATCCCATCTCGGTGAGACCGAGATCCCTATCGGTGAGACCAAAGTGACTAGGGTTTGTGGCAATGGCTATGTCAAGAGAACTCGGTGGCGCCGGATAGAAGGTTTCGGTGGGGCCGAGTTTGACTTTTGGTTTGGGACATATGTGGATGTGAGAAAGTGGTTGAGGGTTTTGGAGCATATCACTAAGCATTTTGAGCAACAAACCCATTAAGCAACACCTCGTCCCCTTTTAATAGTATTGGCTTTCCTATGGACTCAATGTGATCTTGGATCACTAAAATAGAAAATGTAGAGTCTTGAGCTTGAGCTAGTATGTCTCCTTAGCATTTTGAGGGGTCCACATTTCTAATCTATGCCATGCCAATCATTGAACTTTCCTGAAATATTTATCTTGGGATAGCATTAGTTCAATGAGCTATATGTTGTTAGTAATTACCAAAACCACCTAGGGATAGTTGCACTTCAATCTCCCCCTTCTTGGTAATTGATGATAACATATAGATCAAAGCTTTGACAAATGATAATAAGATTGAAATACATCATCGCTTTGAGAAGTATGTGATAAGCAAGAGCTCCCCCTAAATTTTTGTATTATTTAAAATTTGCTTTTGAATGCAAATACACAATCGATTAGGATCATGGGTTACTCTTCCATGTCACATACATCTTGGTGCAGCGCTCAAAATGATATAAACTAAAAGCATGCACTCATCACCAAGCAAAGTGAATGATCATATAGGGATATAAAAGTTAATATCATTCAAGCAAGCATTAAAGTAGCATATGATCAATCACATGATCTAACAAGTATCTCACACAAGGACATAAAGTATAAACCAAGCACACAATAAAGTTCAACCAAATACAAGAGAGACAAAGAAGCAAAACACTCTCTCTCGAAGCCTATGATCTATACATAGTTATCCCCCTTTGGCAACAAGTTACCAAAAAGTTCAAATATGCATAGTGATATGCGTCTCTCAGGCTTGGTCTTCGGGAGGCGGTGTAGAGAGAACTCCAAGGACGAAGGCATCAGTTGATGTAGTTGGAGCGGGTGGAGTGGCTGCCGGAGGTGGCACTGAAGCTGTGGCTGTTGGTGCTGATGTTGTTGCTCTTGTATCAGGTACAGGCACTGCAGTAGACCTCTATCCTCTAGGCACTCGCTGAAATGCATCAGTAGTTGCCTTCCCTTTTCTCTCTTCCGCTTCCTCCTGGAGCTGCTCAACTGTTGTTTGTATATCAGTAACCTTCAGATCAAGATCATAAAATTTGGTTTCTACGATCCTCTCCAAGCTCTCCTGGTTTTGAGTCAGGGTGGGCAAGCCCTTCTCAATCCTCAAGGTAGATTGTATTAGATATCCCAGCTGATCTTGCTTGCTCTTCAGGACGACTTGAGATGCCTCTTCTACACTTGGCATTTTGGCAGCTTTCTCAGCCTTAGCTTTGGCTCTTTTCTCTTGTGCTTGCACTGATGAAGGTTCATTCTCATCCATCACAACTTTGTTGTCTTCAAATTCTGGATATAGGGGTAGATGATGATCTCCTGAATGTATGGAGCATACCTTGTGAATAGATGTAGATGAGGTAGAGTAGATAAGCATCACAAAGTGCAGAGTTTTTGCAAAACAGATGACTCAAAAACTTAGTAATAGTTCTCCATAGAAAGAATTTCGGAGCTACCGATTTTTTAAACTCGGTGATACCGAAGCAATTTTCGAACCTAAACTAGTGAACTCGGCCAGACCGAATCACAGTTCGGTGGCACCGAGATTGCTAGGGTTTCACGGAGAGTCGAACTCGGTCACACCGATTTGCAGTTTTCGGTCAGACCGAAAATCACATGTGCAATGGCCTAGGCCAAATCAATGAGACCGATTTCTACAACTCGGTCGGTCCGAGATGAGTTCAGCGGAGACCTAACCCTAAATTTTTAGATCAAATCTAATCTAAGGATGTTTTTCAGTGGATAGATAGTTCGCATACGTGGTAAAGATCATGGCAAAGTAATGTGCTATGAATCAGAGTTACAGGAATATCACATATAGTCGAACCCATACCCTAGTTCGGCGGGAGTTCGCTACGGCGACAACAGCGGGGCAGATTTCTGTTGAAGGCGATGGAAACCAGTGGCGGGAGGTCACTGGCGGCGAGGAAATGATCCGGAGACCCAAGGAGGCAGAGCATGACACACGCGCGGGCTGAGGAGTTTGAAGAAATTTCCAAAATCTCACCTGTGGGTATATATATCCCGACCCTGTCGGTGTGACCGAGTGGAACAACTCGGTGACACCAAGATGCAGAATCGCAAGCGGTTATTCCAACTCGGTGTGACCGAAAAGTTCAAATCGGTTGCACCGAGATTGAAAACCTAGATCAACGTAGTGAACTCGGTGTGACCAAAGTGGATGACTCGGTCATACCGAAATGCATAAAGAGGTTTTGCAAGTTTAAGTCTATGACGAATCGGGGACTCAAAGTGCTCCTCACACAGAGTGGTTCGAATCTGACTTGATCAAACTTTGTGATGTAGCATGAATAGAGTTTGAGACGAGAAAATCATAGATAGCTAGAGGGAGTTCTTAGGCATTCTTGTCCATCCATTTGGCAAAAGAGAAAGAGCCAAACAATCAAAGCAACAAATGGATGTCCTCGAATGAGTAAAATATGCATCCAACATGCTCACACAATAAGATGGCAAATGAAATATGTGACAAAGCATGCACAAACACTCTAGCATTTATCAAGCAATTTGGCGATGACTAGGTCATCAATATATGAATATATTGACTTAGTAGTCAAATGAGAACATTTGATCATAGGTCATACTCATCGTTTAAGCACAAGTGGGGTTACCACTTTTACATAAAGCATTGTTGTGTTCACATCATTAGAGTTTCTTTATCTCAATTGATTAGAGTAAAGCTCCCCCTATATGTGATACCCCCCCCTAAGAGGGAGGAACTAACCTTGGTTTTGTCAATGATGACTTCATGTAGGTGTTGAAGATGTAGATGCTCAATGTTGATGTAGATCATTTGGAGCAATCCATTGGAGTGAGTCGCACTTTCAATACCTACACGGGTTAGTCCCACAAGGAACAAACAAGGATATCCATAGACATAGAGTGATGTTCACATAAGATGATGTCCATGAAAGCATTTGGCTACCTTGTCCCTTGTCTTACCAACAAGAGGGTTTGTGACTCCTTGAACTAGTGCAAGATATGGAAGTTGTTTGCACTTGTTCTCGCCAAACTGATATGAGTGAAGTATGTTGGCGGAGTCACCCTCAAGAACTCTCTAGTTCTTCTTCTTGGGGATCCACACCATCTTGATGGGAATCCTGGGAGTTGTAGTCGTACTTGATGAAGTAGAACTCGATGTAGTCTTGGGAACCCACTTGACCAAGGCCTTGGGAGCTTCTTCAAATGCATCAATCTTCTCTTGAAGCTTGTCCTTGCCCTTTTGCTTGTGGTCTAGTGGTGGAAGATCATCTTGAGCTTGTGTTCCTTGAAAGAAGTAGGATCATACTTCTCTTGTTGAGGAACAAACTTCGTCTTGGGGTATTGATCTTCTTCCCACTCAACTCCATTGGCATTGAACTTTCGTTCAAAACGCACACCTTGATTCTTCCGCTGTCTTCCTTGCTTGCGTACAATCTCCTCAAATTGCTTACTTCCGGCAAGGCTCTTGTAAACACCTTTCTCTATAATTCCCTTCAATAGGCTATTTTCTTGCTCAAGTGTAACTTGGATAAGAGAATCATTAGTGGAATCAAGAGTACTACAAGAAGCAACAATATTTGATTTAGCATGATTATTGTTACTAGTAGATGAAGAATCTTTCTTGTTCTTGTTGCTACATTTAACTTGTGGCATGTAAGTAGACAAGAGTAAACGTTTGGCAATGTAAGAAGACCTTTTCTTGCGAAGATCATCATTGATTGCTTTTAAGAACTCATGCTCTTGTTCAAGGTTGAGCTTTTCAAAGCGTAACTTCTCATGAGTCTTTAAAAGTTCTCAATGATCTTCCAAGGTAGTTTCATGAGCTAACTTAAGAGTGTTTAGTTCTTTAGTTAGACACTCAATTTCCTTCTTATCATCGTCATTCGTTTTATCTTGATTAGCATGATTAATAGCAAGTTCATCATAGTTTTCATAATTAGAGTTGTCAACAAGTAAATCATCATCTCCTAGCAAATCATCTTCATCACTATTGAAATCAACATACTCGGGATGTGATACCTTTGGGCCTTTAGGCATGAAGCATCTTCCAATTCCTTCATTTGGTTAGTCAAATATGTCGTATGAGTTGGTTGAAACAAGTTCTAGACCGGCAACACCTTCATCTTGAGTATATTCAGAGTCGGAGTGATAACTTCTTTCAGAGTGATGGTCGGAGTCGGAGCCGGATACCCATTCACCAACGTGAGCTTGATGTCTTCGTTTTGTGTAGCTCTTTGATGACTTGTCTTTCCTTTCCGAATCATTGCTTCTCCGAGAGGGTCTTTGTTCATAATGATCATCTCTACTCCTTCTCTCTCTTGGTGGTGATTCTTCTCTCCTACTCCTTTTGGGAGAATATTCTCTTCTTTTGTAGGGAGCCATACACTCATTGGAGTAGTGTCCGGGTCTTCCACAATTGTAGCAATTTCGTTCACGACTTGAAGATCTTTTTTCATTGTAGGACCTTGACTTGGAACTTCTCTCCTTGCTTCTACTCTTGTAGAACTTGTTGAAGTTCTTCACCATTAGGCTCAATTCTTCATTGAAGGTTTGTTTCTCACTTGATGATGTGGGAGCATCACACGAGGCTTTGTAAGCACCACTTGACTTGTTGTGGACCTCCTCCTTATCCTTAAGTGACATCTCATGAGCAACAATTCTTCTAATGACTTCCATAGGCTTGAGATCTTTGTAATTGGGCATCATTTGGATCAATGTGCGCACGATATCATATTTTTCATCCAAGGCTCTTAGGATCTTCTTGATGATGAATCTGTCGGTCATCTCCTCACTTCCTAAGCCGACAATCTCATTTGTGATGAGAGGAAGCCTAGAGTACATTTCAGCAACACCTTCACCATCCTTCATTTTGAGCTTGTCAAGCAGACTTTGAAGCACATCCAATTTGGATTCCTTGATAGAGTCAGTACCCTCGTGCATATCAATCAAAGTATACCAAATTTCCTTTGCATTCTCAAGATGACTGACTTTGTTGAATTCTTCGGGGAACAATCTGTTGAAGAGGATATCACAAGCTTGAGCATTGTATTGCGGCATCTTCAACTCTTCCGCAGTAGCTTCACGGTTTGGTTCTCTCCCATCAAAGAATTCACCTTGCAAGCCAGCACATACAATAGCCCAAACGGTGGGGTTATGTCCAAGAATATGCAATTTCGTCTTATGCTTCCAACTAGAAAAATTAGTACCATCATAGTAAGGACCTCTACGGTGGTAATTTCCCCCGCTAGATGCCATACTCTCCTAGGTTGTGAAACCATGGCTATGATCACCAAAAGCTATGGAAATCAAGGCAAATGGAGACCTTAGCTCTGATACCACTTGTAGGATCGAAAGTATGTCTAGAGGGGGGTGATTAGACTACTTCACCAAATAAAAACCTAGCCTTTTCCCAATTTTATGTCTTGGCAGATTTTAGCAATTATGCACAAGTCAAGCAATCAACCTACACATGCAATTCTAAGAGTATAGCAGCGGAATGTAAAGCAATTGCATATGATGGTAAAGGGAGGAGTTTGAGGGAGCAAACGCAATGTAGACACGGAGATTTTTTATACGTGGTTCCGATAGGTGGTGCTATCGTACATCCACATTGATGGAGACTTCAAACCACGAAGGGTAATGGTTGCGCGAGTCCACGGAAGGCTCCACCCACGAAGGGTCCACGAAGAAGCAACCTTGTCTATCCCACCATGGCCATCGCCCACGAAGGACTTGCCTCACCAGGGTAGATCTTCACGAAGTAGGCGATCTCCTTGCCCGTACAAACTCCTTGGTTCAACTCCACAATCTTGACGGAGGCTCCCAAGTGACACCTAACCAATCTAGGAGACACCACTCTCCAAAAGGTAATAGACGGTGTGTTGATGATAAACTCCTTGCTCTTGTGCTTCAAATGATAGTCTCCCCAACACTCAACTCTCTTTCATAGGATTGGATTTGGTGGAAAGATGATTTGAGTGGAAAGCAAGTTGGAGAAAGCTAAAGATCAAGATTTTTGTGGTTGGAATGGAATTTATTGACCTCAACACAAGTGTTGGTGGTTCTCTCTCAGAAAATGTATGTTGGAAGTGTAGGCATGTTCTGATGGATCTCGCCACGAATGAAGAGTGGGTGGAGGGGTATATATAGCCTCCACACAAAATCTAACCATTACACACAATTTACCAAACTCGATGGGACCGAATCAGAGAACTCGGTCAGACCGTTTTAGTTCATAATGTGACTGTTAGGCATTTTGATGGGACCGACATGTCAACTCGGTAGGACCAATTTCATTAGGGTTAGGGCATAACGTAATCTCGGTGAGACCGATTACACAAACTCGGTAGGACCGATTTTGGTAATAATCTAACCAGAGAGTTGGTCAGGCAAACTCGGTGGGACCGATTCGCTCATTTCGGTTGGACCAAAACGTTACAAAGGGGAAACACAGAGTTTGCATTGTGAACTTGGTGGGACCGATCGCTCATCTCGGTTGGACTGAAATGTTACGAAGGGAAACAGAGAGTTTGCAATCCCGTCTCGGTGAGACCGAGATCCCTACCGGCGAGGCCGAAGTGACTAGGGTTTGTGGCAATGGCTATGTCAAGAGAACTCGGTGGCGTCGGATAGAAGGTTTCGTTGGGGCCGATTTTGACTTTTGGTTTGGGACATATGTGGATGTGAGAAAGTGGCTGAGGGTTTTGGAGCATATCACTAAGCATTTTGAGCAAGAAACCCATTAAGCAACACCTCATCCCCTTTTAATAGTATTGGCTTTCCTATGGACTCAATGTGATCTTGGATCACTAAAATAGAAAATGTAGAGTCTTGAGCTTGAGCCAATATGTGTCCTTAGCATTTTGAGGGGTCCACATTTCTAATCCATGCCATGCCAATCATTGAACTTTCCTGAAATATTTATCTTGGGATAGCATTAGTTCAATGAGCTATATGTTGTTAGTAATTACCAAAACCACCTAGGGATAGTTGCACTTTCAGTCACCCATACTCTTTGCACGGTAAAGTCCTTAATAAAGAGATGAGGTTCTGATACCAATTGAAAGGATCGATATGGTTGACTAGAGGGGGGGTGAATAGGCAACTAACCATTTTCATCTTTTCTTGACCAAATTAAACTTAGGAATAAAATAGATTGTCTAGATGTGCAACTATGTTGGCAACCTATATGATGCAACAATAACAAGCATACAAGCAAGCAGGAAATAAAGCACAATAAAACGTGTACAAGTAAAGGTAAGATATAACCAAGAGTGGAACCGGTGGAGACGAGGATGTGTTACCAAAGTTCCTTCCCTTTGAGGAGAAGTACGTCTCCGTTGGAGCGGTGTGGAGGCACAATGCTCCCCAACTAGGGCCACCGTATTCTCCTCACACCCTCATACAATGCGAGATGCCATGATTCCACTATTTGTGCCCTTGAAGGCGGCGACCGAACCTTTACAAACAAGGTTGGGGCTATCTCCACAACTGAATTGGAGGCTCCCAACGAAACCACGAAGCTTCACCACAATGGAATATGGCTTCGAGGTGACCTCAACCATCTAGGATGCTTAAACACCCAAGAGTAACAAAATCCACACACAAAAGTATGGGGGAATCAAATTTCCTTTGGTGGAAGTGTAGATCTTGGTCCCCTCCTTCAATCCCTAGCAAATCAACAAGTTTGAGTGGCTAGAGAGAGAGATCGGGCAAGAAAGCTTGTATGTCATTAATGGAGGAGAGAGAGAGGCAAGAGGTAAGTGGGAGGCGGAAGAAGCATCCCCTTTTATAGGGTCCCCTTCAATCCAACCATTATGCGCAGAAACACATAGGAGTGGTACTTCTGCAATGACCACCGGTACAACCGATGGATGCGGGAAACCCCTTCTAGGGCACCAGGGTGGTACTTCCGGGGGAGCAACCGGTAGAACCGGTATGCCGGAGCAAACCGGAACTACCGCTCCACCACCGGTCAACCACCGCCTTACATCCAGAAGGTTTACACCCCAGGTCAGTAGTTGGAGCGGTGGTAGAGCCGGAGCTTCCGTTGGACTAGTAGTTCCTGAGCGGTGGAGTTCCAGGCAGTACTACCATCGCGAACACCGGTAGTACCGGTTTGTCAAGACAAACAGGAACTTCCGTTCCACCACCGGCATACCACTGTACTAGGTACAGATGGGTATCACCCATGAGCGGTACTTGTATCGGTGGTTTGACCGAAATTGTATGCCAGCGGTACTACCGCTCAAGAGAGCGGTACTACCGCCATGAGTAGACCTGCACAGTCACAGAGGACTAAAAGAAACTTCTCTCTCCTCGAACGAAGGGTATATGGTGGGTGCAAGGAGTGTGTACGTGTGATGATTAACCCCAATACATTCCAATGTGGATTCCCTCTTAATAGTACGAGTTTCCTACGACCAAAGAGATAAAACATGCCGGAAACTCCGTCTTCGATCTTTTCCGCATAGAGGGAAATCCTAACCGTCTTGCACCACACAATGTGTACCTGAGGAACTAGGACCCATGATTAGTCCACACGTGTATTGTCATCATCACCAAAACCCTAAGGCAGGAAATGCCCTTACAGAAAGCATTGCAGCAAGCCAATAATCGTGTTCAGATCAAAACACCACATACTGATATGTAAGGTCTTGACAGAATCCACCACCATTGATAGGATGGACAAGCTCTTCATTGAGCATAGAACATAAAATTAGTACCAAAAGTGTACTCCAAGATGATACTTAACTTATGTGCACAAATGAAAAAGGCAGATTACAAAAGTTTACGTGAATAATATACAGTACCTCAATAGGTGTGGAGCCAAACACCATCTTGAACCATCTAAAAGGATCATGAATTATACCCAAGGTCTCCAGTTTAGGCGTAGAGACTATAGTTATTTGCGAAGGTACTATACCAGAATCAAGGAGCAACCTTTTAAGTGAAGGGGCATCTTTGATGATGAGATCATGTCCAAAAAACAAATTCCCATGCTTACAAGGTGGGGCGACTTTATTTTGAGACAACGGATACGAATTTCCATTCCAAAAACAAGCAGCAAGCGCTCCAGGGCAGGGCAACTGGAGTGGATGATGCTGTGCAGTGCGGCCTCCGACAGATCAACCACCACAAGCCCAAGTTTTTTAGAAGTGGGAGTCGAAGCATTTGTACCAGATTGTCTGCTAGATGGCACCAGACAAAGGTGGCAGTGTGGAGAGAGGAGGGAAACCATGTGATGGACATCGGTGGTGAGGGCACATATACATCAGTTCGTGGTATGTTACATACATAGTCATCAGCTGCTGGAGTTTATCGAATTGACGGGATGTCAGCCAGAGGGCCACCGTGCAAGGTATGTCCAGCAGGTAGCATGTCGGGATGCAGATGCATTGAACGGAGCCCTCGCGGGAGGAGATGATGGCTCCGAGGAGTTCAGAATCATCATCAGTAGATAGCTGATGACAGTCGATATTAAGAGGCCTGGTGTGCCATAGAGTGCGCCACCGAGATGCGAGGACTTGTGTGTGGCAGCCATCCTTGGTGGGGAGCTGGGAGATGATCACCCCAAGGATTCCGTTCGGGAGATCGCTGATGCGGTCCACCAGAGATTCTACTGGTTCCTCAGGTCCAGGGGGGGCGCTTCCGGCCGCACATCCGTGTCCAAGATATACATTTGGCGGCAGCGCTGGTCGGAGCCTCGTCTGTGTACATACCAATCTGAAAGAAAAAAATGGCATAACATGTAGGACATTAGAAATCAATTCTCGAGATCAGGAAGAAAAAAGGCACAAACATATAAGTAGGACATTCAAAATCAATTCTCAAGATCTGGCCATGAATTATTTGCACGCAAGCTAACCCTAGTCGGATTATTAGCAAAAATCATTTGTACAGAACAAACAATTAATCACTAACTCTATACGGATAACATTCAAACAATCAATACACTACGTGCATCTAACGGATCTTAATTACTCTGATTTCATGGACTGAGAGAACATAACCATTGGATTTGTATTCCAGAAAAGTTATAGAGGGGCGAGGTGGGGGGCGTTAACTAGATAAAACACTTGATATGTTTGCCGCACAAATGGGTATATAGATGACTAACCGGTTTTCCGTCGGAGTCACGTTTTTTGCCGGAGTTGCTGTTGACCTACGGCTCTGGCTGGGGGGGCACGACGCCGCCGACGAATTCAAGGTCGTGCTGCTGCCCGCGCGAGACCTCATCGGCGGCGACTGACACATCTGTGGCCAGCTTCACGCGTTGTGCGGGTGGTGCACCAACCCCGGCGTCGCCACTCCCTCCGATGGTGCGCTTCAGTGGCATCGTCATACACTCTGGAGTCCAAATGTAGGTGACCACTGTGGACCAGGGGTGCGGCCACCTATTATGGCCGGCGGCTCGGGTGCGCAATTAATATGGACCAGTGGGAGCGAGGCAGGCTGCCGTCAAAAGTTGTCTCGCCTCCCGGTGAGCCTGCGCGGCGGACGTCTGCCATTCCTACCATCATTTCACACAGCTACTCGCACTCCTCCACATCAATACACACACCTGCACGCACGCCTCCCGGTATGCATCCTGTCAACTCATGCCTGCTCGCATGGCACACGGGGCGTGTGGCAGCACGTATATTTTTTGGTTTATTTTCTGTCGCTTTATTGCTTCACTAAACCGTTTGCGTTGAAGAGATGCACAAACCATCATGCTTGTTGTTTGAAGCTCTGGTTTGTGAGAAGCATATACCCAATCCTACCCCAAATGGGGCAAAACAAATACCACGACATGTTGATGCAGCTGCATGATAGCATGCCAAGCTTCATGAATTTCAGACGAGTTTTGTATTTACTAGAAATTAAAAGCCATGTATCTCAATGTTTTGTCGGAAATCAACGGTGCCCCGATTATGTGCATTTTGTAGGCATTAATGCACATAATTCAAATTCAAATAATCGGTGCATGAAAGGGTGCGCAATAACGGTCTGGAAAAACCATACTCGTGGTATTTAGTAATTTCTCAAGCCTTTTACAAGGAATGGGCAGAGATTTCAATGGAATGTGTGGCAATAGTCAACCACAAACGCGTGATTTACTGGGTTATCAACTATAGAACAATGAAATATGTGCTTGAAAAACATGTTGGCCGGCATGGTGCCATGGTATGGCCTCACCGTGCCCTGGGTAAAAGGTGAGCAGGTTTGATTTATGTCGTCATGCACACCCATCATAAATCAAACCATCACCGAGGAAGTTCAATGCTTTCGAGAGGGAAATCACCAAGATTGAAGGGGAATCCAAATTTCCGTCCTAGTTTGTCATTCAGTTTTTTCCAACGATCAACATACCGCCTCAAATGCAACGTGTTCAAATTTTACATTTTTCCGAACTCATCATTTACCATATTTAGGGGATTATGAGCATTTTCCATGCATTAATTATGCACATGATTCAAATTCGAACAATCAGTGCATGAAAAGGTGCACAAAAACGGTCTGGAAAACATGCTCGTGCTATTTAGTACATTCGCATGCCTTTTACAAGGAATGGGCAGATATTTCAAGGAAATGTGTGGCAATAGTCAACCATAAACGCATCATTTACTGGGTTAATAACTATACAAAAATAAAATACATGCTTGGAACAACATGACGCTTGGTGTGGTGCCATGGTATGACCTCATCGTGCCCTGGTAAAAATGTCGTCATGCACGCCTTTCATAAAACGAACCTTCACCGAGGAAGTTTCATGGTTTCGAGGGAGAAATCACCAAGATTGAAGGGGGATCCAAATTTCCTTTGTCCTTTGTCCACGAGTTTTTTTTCTATGATGAACATACAACCTGCAAATCACCATGTTCAAATTTGGCACTTTTCCGAGTTCATTTGCCGTATTTAGAGGATTATGTGCATTTCCTAGGCATTAATGCGCATAATTCAAGTTCAAACAATCAATGCATGGAAGGGTCCACAAGAACGGCCTCGAAAACCATGCTCGTGCCATTTAGTAAATTCCCATGCCTTTTACATGGAATGGACAGATATTTCGATGAAATGTGTGGCAATAGTCAACCACAAATGTTTGTTTGTTGGGTTTTCAACTATAGAAAAATGTAATAAATGCTTAAAATACATGACGCCTAGCATGGTGCCATGGTATGACCTCACCATGCCTAGTAAAAATTTGAGAATGTTTGGCTTATGTCGTCATGCACGCCCTTCGTAAATCGAACCATCACCGAGAGGAAGTTCCATGCTTTCGAGAGAGAAATCCCGAAGATTGAAGGGGAATCCAAATTTTCTTCATTCTTTGCCATGCCGTTTTTTTCTACAACGAACATACACCCTGCATCACCGTGTTCAAAGTTGGCATTTTCCGGGCTCATTTACCATATTTAGGGGATTATGTGCATTTTATAGGCATTTAGCGTATATAGATCCAATCCAGCTACATGTGCATGGGTGTGATGTGAGGGACGTGGATTGCCGTTCGATCGTGTCGCATCCAACTGTGCACACGCGCGATCCGTGTGGCTGGGGTTCCGGCCAATCATAACGCAACACACAATAGGCTCATCGCACACTGTTTCCGGAAGCGACGGAGATGAACTGTGTGCAATAATGAGAAGTAGTTTAAGTTTGTAGTATTAGAGCAAATTACTAGTAGTACTTTAAGTCCGTAGTATTAACGTACAATGTCGGTAAGAGCATCCTTTGAGGGCTTTGAGCGTTGATTAGCATGTGTGCCCATGTGCGTTTTTTGCGTTAATCATTAGAATATCACAAAACACACGATTTCTATGCCGTACCCGTCTGCGTTTTTTTTGCGTTAATGACCTATAATTCTGTTACATGTGCGATATTTCCTAATAAACCAGGCGTACCATTTACCGAACAAAAATCAAGTACGCTATACATTTTTTTGGAGACGGGATCTGCCAACTTTCTTTTTTCTCACACACGAGTATTTTACGCGCTTCGTCTGCGTTGTGTGTTTCCCGCCCAAGTTTCAAGTTTCGCAGTGAAATTTTCATTAGGCGCGCGATTTCAGAATTTATTCCTCCAACCACATCCCCTTCCCTTCAGTATCCCCCACCTTCTCCCATCGCGCCTCCCCCTACCGGCATCTCAAACCGCCGCCGCCGCAACCACAACTTCAACCACATCTATGTTCTGCTCGGATCCAGTCAAGTAACCCACCGATCTCTATCACGTCCCCGGCCTGATTGCTTAAATGACGCTTACGAAACATCCTCATGCCTACAAATCCACCCCCGCGAGGCGCTGATGGCGGTCCATGGCGCGATGGCCGCTGTGCGTGTTGACCCAGAGGAACACCTCGCCTCCGCCGCCACCGCCGACATGGTGCAGGCTCTGGCCCAGATGAAGTCCCCCAGCGACTACCCCCCGGAACTTAATAGGTAAGATCTAACCAGCTAAATCTTACCAATACCACTTGCAATGTCTATGATTTGTACGATTAATGTATTAAGCATGTTTGTGCCTTGTATCCATTTTTAATCTGTCCATTTGCTACCATGCTACTCTCCACAATGAAGATATACTAGAGATGCTGCCCCAATTGCTATTTTTGGTGGATGCTAACCATGTTGTACTTAACATGCTTGTCCATGTACTTATGCAGGGTCATAACGGCCGATGCTGTTGTTTGCCATCGACGTTAGCTGCATCCCATGTCTTACAGTATTTCAGATCATTTGTGCAATTGCAGTTTAACTTCTACCATTTACTGGTTGCCTGTAGGTACACATGTTAGTGGCACTTATCCACGCTTCAACCCAGAGGAACAGCTCGCCTCTACCGTTGCTGACTTCAGGCGGGTTCTGGCCAAGATGAAGTGCCCCAGCAACTACCTCTCAGGACTTACCAAGTATGTACCCACCAGTTCAATCTTACCAATACCAGTTGCAAGCTATGTTTTGTACTCTCGATGTATTAAGCATATTGTAGTAAACATGCCTAACACATTTGAGCTATTTTCCCTACCTTTTTATAGAAAACTGGGCCATTATCTGCTCTGGCAGCACCTGCCCTGTGATGTTTAACTCTGCCAATTGCATTTTTATCAGTACCGATTTCAATGGCCATAGAGCATGTTGCAATTAACAGTTGTATTCATTTTTAAAGAGTTGTATTTCAATGGCTACAAACTTAAAAAACATGAATTAGGATGTTGTTAAGCCTGTTGGAATTAACAGGTGTATCCCATTTTTAATCCCTCCCTTTGTTACCGTGCTACTCTTTCGAAATGAAGATATCACTACAGATGCTGCCGTTTTATTACCATTTGCTATATTTGGTGGATGTTAACCATGTTGTAGTTAACATTGGCTTTCCATGTACTTACACAGGGCTACAATGGGCGATGTCGTTGTTTGCCGCCGAGGTTAGCTCCATCCCATGTCTTATACACCATCTATTCCTAAATATAAGTATTTTTGGTGATTCCAATATAGACTACATAAGGAGCAAAATGAGTGAATCTAGAATTCTAGATTCTAATCCAAACTATACCTATAATTCTATATACACCCGTATGTAGTTCATATTGAAATCTAAAAAAATACTTGTAATTAGGAACATAGGTAGTTGTATTTTACATCATTTGTGCAATCTTAGTTTAGCTTCTAACATTTACTGGTTGCTTGTAGGTACATATATGAGAGGTATTGATCCATGCTTCGATCCCTTTTGTGTATGGGGCAATGAGATATTCATGAACATGCGTCAAGTGAGGAAACTAAGAAAGATTGTTAGGCGAAAGAAACGAGAGTGGAGGCTATTTAGTGGTTTCCGAAGCTATTTACCGATGATTACCTTCCAAACTACATGACCGGAGTGGAGGCAACTAAGGTTAAAGTATATAATTCATGCTACAATGATAATGCTCTAGAAGTCTTCCTAAAGGCGGTGAAGGATGGGCGGGCGATCGTCACAAGGGGTTGGACAGAAGTGGTTTGTGCCTATGGCATGCAGGAAGACACAATATGGGCATTCCGTCTCTTCAACACCGTCCGCAGTCAAAATGATTTACACTTGTCTCTTCACTTTTACCGCCTTTAAATACTGTGGTTCATCATAGTTAATTGCTGCCTAATCCTGTAATTACTAAACATATTGTACTGGCAATTTTATTTATGGATTTGTTGTTGAACCATTGTGCTCAGAATTTGAATTGCACGTTTCATATTTCAAAATTTCCAATTAGAATAATAAATTATAGGCAAAAACAAAAAGAGAACAGAAGGTCATGGAACTTTGCAAACGGTTCTGGCAGTAAAAGCGCTTGTGATGGATAGCCTAATGCCACACAATTTTCTACATCAAATCGTGTGTGATGTAGTTAATGAAAGCAAATAGTTAACCAAGGCAGAGCGTGTGTGATAGTTACACATTTCACACACGAGTGTATACAAAACACTGTGTGGGATGTACATACGAACGGAAATGTTTTCCCTGGATTGACTGTGTGGGATGTACGTAAGAACGGAAACGTATTCCTTGGATTGACTGTGTGTGATATACATACGAACGAAAATGTTTTTCTGGGATTCACCGGGTGGGATGTACATACCTACAGAAATGATTTTCTCGGATTACCGTGTGGGATGCACATACCTACGGAAATGATTGGATTTCAATGCATTACCCGATCGCACACGGCCCTAGCCTGGGTCCCAGGAGGGCCTATCCTCGATGATTTCTGGGTCGTGTGGGAAGGACACCCTATCGCACACACTCACACGGCGACGGTTCCAAATGCCGTCGCGGAAAGGGGTTAAAAACCGTTTGTATAGCACCGACGCGTACCAGTGCCACATCATGTGCACATGGGTGGTGCGTCGTATCCTGCCACAGGCTCGCGGTTCCTTGATGTCGCAATACACGGGCCTGAAGGACCCCACGTGGGTTTCTCATGAGGAGTTCGACTCCGAGGCCATCGACACCCGCCTCGACTTCCTGTTGGGGCCTGATGACATCACGAGGTCTCACAAAGAGACGTGCTCCCCTTTCCGGTTGATCTCCTCCCTGACATCGTAAGTATATATTTTTTGTAGCTTTCTCGCTATTCGAAGTCCGGGAGGTCTTGTCATGGTCTTGTATTTTTCTTGCCGGGAGTTTGCTGATACGTCTCCAACGTATTTATAATTTTTGATTGTTCCATGCTATTATATTATCAACTTTGGATGTTTTATACACATTAATATGTTATTATTTATTATTTTTGGGACTAACTTATTAACCTAGTGCCTATTGCCAGTTTATGTTTTCCTTGTTTTTTGGCTTTTACAAAAAAGGAATCTCAAACGGTGTCCAAATGTAAAAAGAACTTTGCGATGATTTTTCTTGGACGAGAAGACACCTACGTGACTTGGAGAGGAGGCCAGAAGATCCACGGAGAGGCGACAAGCCATAGGGGCGCGCCTTAGGGGGGGCATGAGCTTGTGCCCCCTGAAAGTGCAGTATATCGACAGAGGGGGGGTGAATAGGCGATTTTTATGAAATGCTTCAAAACGTGGAAGTTTCGAAGACAAATGATAAATCCAATCCTATTTATATGCAGCGAAAGGTAGACTACACTAGACAAGGCATAGTTAAGTATTCAATGAAGTGAAAGCATGAAGACTAATAGCAGCTAGGCAGTAAGGATCAGGATGGAAGATGGAATGAAGCCAATCAAAACAAGTAGTCAGACAGTGAAGTCAATCAGATAAGGCAAGCAGGCAATGACTTCACAACATAAGACAGTAAGTAAAGGGAAGGAAAGGATAAAACGAGTAGCTCAGGGAAGACAGTGATTTGTTAGACCAGTTCCAGTTGCTGTGACAACTGTACGTCTGGTTAGGGAGGCTGAGATTTAACTCAGAAGACCGCGTCTTCACCTTATTCCCCTTGAGCTAAGGACACCTAGTCCTCGCCCAATCACTCTGGTAAGTCTTCAAGGTAGACTTCCAAACCTTCATAGACTTCGTTCACCGACGATCCACAATGACCCTTGGATGCTCAGAACGCGACGCCTAACCGGCTGGAGGAAACACAATCCTCAAGTGTAACAAGTCTTCAGGTCACACAGACAGAAAGACTTCAGTGATGCCTAACACTCTTTGGCTCTCGGTGTTTGGGCTTTGTCCTCGCAAGGATTTCTCTCTCAAATGCTTCGGAGGTGGGTTGCTCTCAAACGACAAAAGCCGTGCAATAACTCTGAGCAGCCACCAATTTATGGTGTAGGGGGTGGGCTACGTATAGCCATTGGGCAACCTGACCTGATTTGTCTGAAGTGACCCTGAGTCACTAAGGAACTGACACGTGTTCCAATAGTCAGATTTCAAACACACACGGCAACTTTACTTGGGCTACAAGTAAAGCTGGCTCATCCAGCTCTGGATAAGATTTGCTCTTATTGTCTTCGCTCGAAGACATAGGATTTGGTTGAGCATCACTTCAGTCACTCTGACTTAGTTCACTTGGACCCCACTTAATAGTAGGGTGGTTCCTATGACTCAACAAAGAAGAAAAGGAAACAACGAAACATCTAAGTCTTCGCGCTCCATAGTCTTCACACAATGTCTTCTCTTGTCATAGGCTTCAATATGATTATCTTCATATATATACCACCATTGTCGTCAATGTCTTCATACATTTTTAGGGGTCATCTCCGATAGGTAAACCGAATCAATGAGGGACTACTACATGTGTTATCCTGCAATTCACACAAACACATTAGTCCCTCAACCAGATTTGTCGTCAATACTCCAAAACCAACTAGGGGTGGCACTAGATGCACTTACAATCTCCCCCTTTTTGGTGATTGATGACAAACTGGTTGAAGTTTTCAACGGGGATAAAAGTATGTGAGATTGTAAAGGATAAAGGTATTGTCTTCGTAAGTAGCAAAAGGCTCCCCCTAAAGATGTGCACATAGTTGATTTGCTTTTGAATGCAAATGCACATGGCAGGTTGTACTTGTGGAGATCCTCTTCAACTTATGAAGACAATTCATCATGCACAATTGATATGTCGAATATGATGATATGCATAATGAGAAATGGACGTATGCAAAATGACTCAGTGCGGACTATAACGTAGCACATGCGGAATTTATCTTCGCATTATAGAGTACCAGAAAACGTAGCAGACGACCATCAAGTTTAAGTGTTACAACTCAAAGAACCAAATGTAGCAAAAACGAGAGTTGTAAGCACTAGGCAAAATATAAAGCACCCGTCCATATGGACCCGCTTGAAGACAATCAACTCATATGCTTCTCCCCCTTTTGTCAGTAAGGACCAAAAAGGTTTGAAGACATAGAGCCTCTAATCGCTCCCAGTTGGAGCAGGAGAGGATGCAGGGTCGGCGTTGGTGTTTGGCGGTGCGGAAGTAGTTGGTGTAGTGTTGACACACGCTGAAGGAGGAGGTGGTGAGGTAGCATCATCTTGATCATCTATCACCCCGGCGTCAACCGTTGCAGCGGAGGAGGGGTAGTCAGAGTCTTCAAGAGATGGAGTTCGACATAGAACAACATTCCTTGGAGGAGTGTGGTCAAACTTGAATCTTTCAGTGAAGCCATCGTCTTGAAGATCTGCTTCAGCACTCAACAAGGTCAAACTTTTCCATGACCTCCGATAGGTTTCATGAGCAACAAAGGCATTCTTGGTGGCAACATTGCGAATGCGATTGACGTCCACCAAGAGGCTTTGCATCTGTCGCTTCAGCCAGTAGTGATGCTTATCCTGTTTCTGATGTAGGGTAATGAGAAGCTCTCGGTTATTGAGAACACGAGAACGCTTCTGAGGCCTTTGGGCAATGGTGCTCTCAGTAGCTTTAGTTTCAGCATGTCGAGGTATGTGAGTACGGCCAGCCAGAGGATAAACGCGAGAGACTGCTGGAACTCCTTCAATTTGCTGAGTGAAGCTCTGGTGATCAGCGTTGTGAAGACTAACATGCTCTTTGACAGGCTCTTGGTATATGGCTTCAGCTGACATATCAACCTCTGGCAAGAATATATGATGGTTGCGAGCAGAAGGCTGATAGGTGATAGCAGAATGAAGCTTGATGAGGCGCATAATCCTTGGAGCATAGAACTTGAGACCAAACAGATCAGAGCCTAACACAACCAACTGCCTGATGAAGAAATCTTGAGCATTGAAGCTGATGCCATTGAAGATATAGAAGACCAATGTCTTCATTGTGCCTTCAAGCTTGGCTGAAGAAGAATGCCCTTTGACAGGCCATAGAGTTCGCCTGATGATATGATAGATGGTGCGTGGCAGATACTCTAAGTCTTCAACAAAGAACTCCTTTGGATATTCAGCATCGCTTGGCAAAGGCTTCATCATGCTTAGCATCTGGCTCATGTTGGGCTTGCGCTTCTGAAAGATACTCTCCAAAGCTTCATTGTGCAATTGACAGCCAGGTTCATACAGTTCTCCTGGAGTGGGCAGGCCAGTAAGCTCAATGAGATCAAAGGCTTTGGCTTCATGATGGACATTTCCTGTCATCCACTCAAGGACCCATGTCTTCAGATCCCTGTTGTAGCCTCGAATGTGGAGGGTTGCATATAATTGCAGAAGCATCTCTTCATTCCAGTGCTCTTTGTCAGTCACAAAATTGAGCAGGCTAGCATCACGGAAGCAGTCAAGAGCTTCCTCAAGACAGGGCAGTCCAGCAATAGCTTCAGTATCAAGACGCATATGAGGGAAAATGCGCCCTTGATCATAAAGTACTCTTGAATAATAACTGCGCTGCTGATGGCTCCAGAACCTATCTGATGATATTCTTGGCTTGGAATAGGGGTTCTTGGCGCTGTCAAAGAATGTGTTGTGCACAGTGAAGCTATTGGCATTGAAGGACCCTTGAGAGGTGGCAATTCCTGGGAACCTTGGCAGTCTTGGCTTAGGCTTCTGAACCTGAGGCCTGTGCTCAACATGATGGTCTAATTGAGGACCAGCAGCATGCGGTCTAGCAGTAGGCGGAGGAATCAGAATGGGCCATCTGACAGAGACGAGCTGATCATCTTGGTTGTATGCTTGCTCAATTGTATGGGGCCTTGGAGGAGGAACAGGAGCAGAGGCATTGGCTTCAGGCTGCTGATTGGCTTCAGGTGCAGCACTTGCTTCAGGCGCCATCACTTCAGGCACCACAATGACTTCAGGTGCCATATTAGCTTCAGCCATGACTACGTCATTGGCTTCAGTGGTGGTGGTGGCAGCCTCAGAATTTGTAACCTCCACTTCAGGACCTGGAGGGTCGGACACGTTCTCCTCGAGAACAGGGGGTGTGGCAGCACGTGCTTCTTCTTATTGGGGTTGTTCTTCTTCGGCTGATGCAGCCGAAATATCTTCAGCCGCTTTGGCTCCAGACTCTGGGAGGTTCACAGTAGGAGTAGCTTCAGGAACTGATTGTTGCTCTTCTCCTTCTGGAACACTTGGGGTAACAACTTGAGGCCCTGGTCCTTTGCAAAGCCTGCGGAATGCTGGCGACGCCTGAGGGGATGGAGTTGGTTGGACCTCAAAGTCTTCATCTTCAAGCACCGAACTGGTGACTTGAGTTGGGGGAGTTGCTGGTGTATCTTGTGGGTGATCAGCCCACGAGTCATCCTGTGCAATTGGCGTCAATGGACGACCAATGCTGATGCGTTCACTGTTCGTAAGAACAGGCGAAGATTCCACGTTGTACTCGATCTGAGGAAGGACTTCATCATCTTCAACATTGTCATGAGGACCAATGTCTTCAGCTGCGGTGGGGTCAACAGGTAGAATGTCTTCAGCCTCTATGGGAGCAGGCTCATGAACTGTCATGCTACATTCTCGATGTGTAGATGCGGGACGAGCAACTGATATGGGCTCGACAAAAAGGGGCTCTGTGGAAGCAGCCCTGTCCTTCTTTGTCTTGCGCTTCTTTGTGGGTGGAGCATCATCAGTTGTGTGCTTGCGCTTGCGAGCTTCAGCTTCAGCCACCTTTGTCTTCTTAAGTTCTGAGGTAGCTCGGGTGACCTTAGGCTTCGTGCTAGTCATGCTGGCAGGGAAGACAATGCTAGGCACTTCCTGCCTTGATTCTTCAGCATCGGGCACTGGTTGCTTCTTCTTTTTCTTGGCAGCCATTCTAGGGTCAATGCCAGGACGCCCAAGGGCCTTGCGCTTTTCAGCTTCATTATAAGCTTGAACGCAATTGGCAACCAAGGCCTTGATTCACTCACGTGAACCTTTGGCTTCTTCACGCCTTTTGTGAAAGGCTTCCTTGAGTTCATGTATCATGACCTTGAAGTTCTGGATCTCTTGGACGCTGAGCTTGTCCATATGCTTCTTGAATTGAGCCTTTTCATAGTCAATCTTTTGCTTCAGCTCAACAATTCTCTGAGCAAGAGCTAGCTCAGAAGCAATGGCGCCATTGAAGGAGACGCCGAGGCCAACTGGAAGCTGCAGATCGTCAAAGCTGAGGTTGGGGGTGTCAAACCATTCATCAATGAAATTGTTCAGCACTTCCACGTCAAAGAGCGGCAAATCATTGAAGATTTCTGCGTCTTACTTGCTCTTGATCAATTGCTCCAGAGCATCATCAGCTAGATCTTCATCGCTTGAGAGATCAATGGCTTCATTGGCGTTCTTCAGAACAGCGTCAGGAGTGAGAGCTGGACTGGGGTTGTGCATGGGCTTCTTCCTTAGCTGTCTGCTCTTGGATATGCGAGAGTGCTCCTCAGACTGCACACTTGGTGCTGGTGGAGCAGTGGCCAATGGCTTCACTCTCAAAGCAATTGGTGGAGTGGTCTTCGAAGCCTTGGATTTCTTCTTCTTCTTGGGCTTCGGAGTTGCAGGCGCTTCATCAGAATCAGCGTCATCTGCAGGTTGATCCACATCCGCCCCTTGAACCCTTATGTGACTGATGAGACCTTCTAAGTTGTAGAAAGGCCCAACCAGGTTAGGTTCAGCTTCGCGTGTGCCATCAGCACGGGGCGCAGAGGGGCCAGGATTGAAGTCCAATCCCCAGTTCTTCTTGTTCTCTTTGGCCGAGTTCTTGGCATATTGAAGATTGCGCTTGAACAAGTTGTCATCGCAACACCAGAGCAGAGAAGAAGGATCGACATCTGCTGGTTGTGGCCCTCTGACCATGCAAGGGTAGAAGCCTTGAGCAATGGCTTTAGCTTGAGTCCTAGGTGGAAGATTCTTATACGTAATATCTCCCCATGGACGCTTGATGGCATTCTTTTCAGCATACTCTTGGGTCACGAACCTGTACTTGAACCATTGTTCAGCCCAATATCTTCGAATCCATTGGATTCGAGTCTTCCTCTGATTGTAATCCTCCTCTGGACCAGTCTTGTACATTTCACTGAGATCAGCAGGCAAATCTTTGGAGGTGTTGCCACGACGCTGTCTACCACCCTTCCTAACTGACTTGTCGGTTGCCATTGGGTTCAATCTGAAAGGCTTCAAACTGAATGGCTTCAACACTGGCAAGTGCTTCGGTCTGCTGGTCAGACAGGAACTGGCTTCGGGAGAGTGAATATGATGATGCAAGAATTCTGCAAATGAATGTAGACTATGAGAACGAAGGGATTCTCCCACGGACATGTACCTGTGACAGCATTAGAGATGCGAGGGAAGGGGAAGAGGTCATATGCATTCTCAGAAGTTTTTGAAGATAAATCAGTTTAGAAGACTTTGACCTCATAGCGCGAAGACATTCACTTATATGATGAGAGTTGGTTCCAGATTTGTATGAATCCATGAATAGGTACAAGTGAGGAATCTAACTTTGTTTGAAGCATATGTGAATGTACTAGGCAAGATATGAGATGCAGACAGGATAGATCCATATATGTGTAGGCAGAAACTTCTTATGGTAAAAGTGATGAATCTTTTTGGATCAACAAGATGGTAAAAAGAGAGTTTAATTTACCACACGATGAACTGCTTAGACAGAGAAGAATTAGATGCCGAGCAGTTCGATCTTCTGTGCCCTAACTTGGCGACGAAGGACAGCTACGGTGACAGCGGAGGAGACGATGTCCGCGGCCGGCATGAAGACGGCGTCGATGATGTCGCGGCAGCGAAGCTTTTCGTCGCCGGCGTCGTCGAGAGCTAGCGGAGGCGCTAGGGTTGGTCGAGGTGGAGAGGTGGTAGAAGAATTTTTGACAATGATGGGACGTGCATTTATAAGCATGGGAGACGGCACATCGCAATTACACAGGTGCCCCTAGCGGTTCACATCTGAGGGACACGTGGCGGACATGTAACACATTGGGAGTTGTCCCACGATCCCACGTACGCCTGGACTGTCAGGGTGGTCATTCCGGCTTCTCCGGGTTTCAGGCATAAAGGATGGAGCATTAAAATCAGATTTAAAGTTTGTCTCTGTATGTTCTGCTGACAAGGACGCAGAGAAGATATTCGACGGTTCCAACAGAATGCATATGATTTGGACAAACATAGTTTGAGATGAGAAAGCATAGAGAGGTTAGGGTCCGATCACATTCACTTAGTTCAAAAGATTCAGATAAGAAGACATAGCTATAAGTGAATGCTGTAGAGGACATAACACAAGTATATATATATATATCCTATATGAAGATAAACCAAGTGTGAAGACTTTGCAAATGTAACGCCACGTGAAACGCTTCAAACAAAGATTTGGTGGTGGCGTTACCCACCGTATAGGAAGTATTAGACCCAGACACGGTGCACAATTATCGTGGCGCTCTGAAGTCAAATTCCGCATTAATGTATTCACACTTAGAATGTAAGTCTTCATGGATCGAAGATATACTTTACTTCGTGTGTTGCACATCTAAGTCATCAATATGCATAAGTGTTAGGATGTGTGCCTGATTACAGGACATTTGAGGATTCTAAGATATTTAGCTCACACCGCAACTTGCAAACCTTTTCTCATCCAAGGGCTTTGTGAAGATATCTGCCAGTTGCTCTTCAGTGTTGACGTGTATGATATCAATATATTCCTTCATGACATGATCTCTCAAAAAGTGATGACGAATTTCAATGTGCTTTGTCTTCGAGTGCTGAACTGGGTTGTTGGCAATCTTGATGGCGCTTTCATTGTCGCAGTAGAGTGGCACATGCTTCAGATGGACACCATAGTCCTTGAGTGTTTGCTTCATCCAGAGAAGTTGAGCGCAGCAAGATCCAACAACAATGTATTCAGATTCAGCAGTGGAGAGTGATACACAGTTCTGCTTCTTTGAAGACGAACAGACAAGTGATTGTCCTAGAAAGTGACATGTGCCTGATGTAGACTTGCGATCAACTTTGTCACCAGCATAATCAGCATAGGAGAATCCAACTAGATCAAACTCTGAGCCCTTTGGATACCATAATCCTAGTGTTGGGTTGTAAGCCAAATATCGAAGTATTCGCTTCACAGCTAAGTGATGCGACTCCTTTGGCGCCGCTTGATATCGAGCACACATGCAAACACTAAGCATAATATCTGTCCTAGATGCACATAAATAAAGTAAAGAACCAATCATGGAGCGATATACCTTTTGATCAAAATCTTTACCATTGGCGTCGGGACCCAGATGGTGTTTAGCTGGCATAGGCTTCGAGTACCCTTTGCAGTCTTGCATTCCAAACTTCTTCAGGCAGTCTTGGAGGTATTTCTCTTGAGATATGAAGATGGCGTTGCTTTGCTGACGAATTTGAAGACCAAGAAAGAACTGCAGCTCACCCATCATGGACATCTGATATTGCTCTTGCATCATGTGACCAAACTCATCATTGTATCTTTTGTCAGTGCAGCCGAAGTTAATGTCGTCCACATAGATTTGGCAGACAAACAGTTCATCCTCATATGTCTTCGTGAAGAGTGTGGGATCCAGGGAACCAGGTTTGAAGCCTTTTCTCTTCAGGAAGTCTTTGAGTGTGTCATACCAAGTACGAGGCGCTTGTTTGAGGCCATACTGTGCCTTGTTGAGCTTGTATACCATATCAGGACGTTTTGGATCTTCAAAGCCAGGTGGTTGTGCAACATACACTTCTTCTTCAATCCTTCCATTGAGAAAGGCACTCTTCACATCCATTTGATACAGAAGTATGTTGTGATGATTTGCATAGGCTAGCAGTATACGAATAGCTTCAAGTCTAGCCACAGGAGAAAATGTTTCCTCGAAGTCAATCCCTTCAACTTGAGTGTATCCTTGAGCAACAAGACGAGCTTTGTTTCTGACAACTTGACCATGCTCATCTTGCTTGTTGCGATATATCCATTTTGTGCCTATTATGTTGTGCTTGCGAGGGTCATGACGCTTGACAAGTTCCCATACGTTGTTCAGCTCAAATTGTTGAATCTCTTCTTGCATTGCTTGAATCCATTTGGGTTCCATAAAGGCTTCAGCAACTTTCTTGGGTTCAGATATTGAGACAAATGCAAAGTGCCCACAGAAACTTGCAAGTTGTGTTGCTCTTGAACGAGTAAGTGGACCAGGTGCATTTATGCTGCCAATTATCTTCTCAACTTGTACTTCATTTGCAACACGAGGATGAGCTGGACGAAGATTTTGCTCTTGCTGTATATTATCATCATCAGGAGGATTGTCTTCGGGCTGAGCATTGTCATCAGGTTGATTTGGAGCAGAAATGATGAGTTCCTCGTCAGGCTGTGCTTCAGAAGGCATGATCTCACCGGTTCCCATTAGTTTAATAGATTCATTTGGTGAAGCTTCATCTAGCACATTTGGCAGGAACTCTCTTTGTGAACCATTCGTTTCATCAAACCACACATCCACAGCTTCAATCACTTTATAGAGAAAAATGTTGAAAACTCTGTAGGAGTGTGAGTCTTTTCAATAGCTGAGTGTCGGTGTACTAAAGTAGGGGTACCTTAGTATCCCGAACTTGTGCACGGACAGTTGCAGCGCCCCGCAGCAAGGCTTGCCAAGCGACCGCCAAGATCCTACGAGGTCCCCTTTGGGGTCATTCAAGAACAAAGTATTCAAGTCAAAGGAACAAGACCCCGGCAAGAGGAGCTTGCCGGGATGGCCGCTCAAGGCACAAAACCACTCAAGGTACAAGACCCTGGCAAGAGGAGCTTGCCGGGGAGGCCAACTAAAGGCACCTCAAGAGAACTTGCCGCGACGCGCCACGCGTCCCGGCAAGGCCCGGCGAGCGACAAGCTCCCAGGCGCGACAAGATAGCGACCGCGGCAAGGCACTTGACGCGGCAAGCTTCCACTCAGTACCCACGCTCCAGCACATCCACCCACGTGTCGCCCTGGGACCCTCCCAGGCGCACGTCGCGGAAGGCTGTGCAGCCAGGGGAACACGGTGGCAAGCTGCGATGATGAGGCTACAGTCGTGGCGAACGGTGGCGCCCCCGACGGCCACTTTTTGCACTGTTTGGGGTGACGGCGACGGGCATTCAATGCCCTTGTCCCCTGCCGTCAGAGTTAGGTATAGAGCACTATACAAATACTGTTCCAACCACCACTCTTTTTACATTTTTACCCCCATCTGTGTTGCCACCTGTCGGTGACCCCTTTGACCTATAAAAGGAGGCCCATGCGCAACGTAGGGGGGTTCCGATCCTCGATCACTCTCGCGCTCGGTCTTGCTAGCGATCGTGCGCACTGTAGCATCATCGCTCCCGAGCCAAGAACCCAATACAAACAAAAGCAGGAGTAGGGTTTTACGCATCTGTGCGGCCCGAACCTGGGTAAACTGCTCGCGTGCTTGCCTCGATCTGCTCTTCGTGCATCCTCCGTCCCATGACGTACCGAGAAAGGGGCTCCGGTCCCATAGGTGTTCGTGGGCGATCAGTTTCCCCGACACTGAGCATGAAGCCTTCATGTGCTTTCGGTGCAAATTTTGACTTGTGATGTGGATCCTTGATCCAGCACCTAGCTCCAAATACTCTGAAGTAACTTACGTTTGGCTTCTTTCCAGTAAGGAGTTCATAGGACGTTTTCTTCAGAAGCTTGTGAAGATAGACACGGTTGATGATATGGCATGCAGTATCAATAGCTTCGGGCCAGAACCTTCTTGGTGTCTTGTACTCATCGAGCATCGTTCGAGCCATCTCAATTAGGGTTCTGTTCTTGTGCTCTACGATGCCATTCTGCTGAGGTGTGTACGGAGCTGAGAATTCATGGGTGATCCCCATTGTATCCAGATAAAGATCAAGGCCAGTGTTCTTGAACTCAGTGCCATTGTCACTTCTGATATGCTTGATCTTGATGCCATAGTTGTTCATGGCACGGTTGGCGAAGCGTCTGAAGACATCTTGTACTTCAGTCTTGTAGAGAATTATGTGCACCCATGTGTATCTTGAATAATCATCAACAATGACGAAGCCATAGAGACAAGCTATGGTAGAGAACGTGGAGTAGTGAGTAGGGCCAAATAAGTCCATGTGAAGCAGCTCGACGGGTTTGGATGTCGTCATGATTGTCTTCGAGGGATGCTTGGCCCTAGTCATCTTCCCAGCTTCACAGGCACCACACAGATGATCTTTCTTGAACTTGATGTCCTCGATGCCTACGACGTGTTTCTTCTTTGCGAGAGTGTGCAAGTTCCTCATGCCGGCATGTCCTAGCCTCCTATGCCAGAGCCAGCACTCTGAAGCTTTTGCTAGAAGACATACGGCCATCCGCGGTCCAGCTGAGAAATCTACCATATACAGATCACCTTTTCTGTATCCTTCAAATACTAGAGACTTGTCAGATTCCATTAGTACAAGGTAACAAAAAATTTCAAATATCACAATCATGTTTAAGTCACAAAGCATTGAGACAGACATTAAGTTAAAACCAAGGGATTCAACTAGCATGACTTTACCCATGTGTTGATCCCTTGAGATTGCAACTCTACCTAGACCCAACACTTTGCTTTTGCCAGTGTCAGCAAATGTGATGTGACTCTTGTTAGATGGACGCAAGGTTGAGTCCATAAGAAGACTTCGATCTCCAGTCATATGATTTGTGCATCCGCTGTCCATGATCCATTCTGAAGACTTTGGTGTCACTCCCTACAATGCATTTAGGAGGATAGGCTTCACCAATAGCCATTGTGAAGCATAAACATTTGACGTACAAGTGGATTACGAAAGCTTAGATCCAAGTTAGGACTGATAAGATGATTAGCAAGCGATTCATGAACAGAATGGATAGTAAACCATTTGGGCATTTGATCTTGTGCCCTACAAGTGGTTTAGGTCCCCAGCAATAGCATCAGACGCCTTTGATTTTCGGCTGGAGACCTTTCCCTGCAAGAGAAAGTTAGTTCTTCTTAACCACCCACATCTTCAGGGGTGGCTTAGAGCATCTCCAGCCGTTGGCCCCCCAGGGGGCGTCTAAAAGCGCCGCCTGGGGGTGAGCCTGCGCAAAAATTGGGCCTGGGGCCGAGTTGGTCCCCAGCCGTCGGCCCCCATGGCCGCCCCAGGCGCGTATTAAAAAAAAGGTAGCACCGTTCGGCGAAGTTATGATAAAAACAAGTTAAATTTCGGCCAAACATGACAAATTTCGGTGAAATTCGCGCATTTCCATTACATTAACCTAATCTAAAAAAGAAACGGGCTGAAGTCGTCGCAGCCGTCGCCGCCATCGTTGTCGTCGGCCTTCTCCTCCTTGACGTGGGCGCCCCTGCTGGACCCCTGCCCGGCGTTGCCATGGCGGACTGGTGGCGGCGCGTCGTTGTCTTCATCGCTGTCCCATAAGACGACGACCCCGCCTTCATCGCGGCCGCGTCGGCGCTCCTCGAAGCGGCGCAGGGCGGCGTGCTGGCGCTCCTTCTCCTTCTCCCGGCGCGCCTTCTCCATCACAATGGAGTCCTGGCGCGCCCATTCCAGGGCCGCGTTGTCGTCGTCGAACTCCGCCTTCACTGGCGCCAGCCCCGGCTGCGTCTTCACCGGCGCCAGCCCCGGCTCCTTCTTTGGCTTGACGAAGCGCGGAGGGGTCGACGACGAGGCGCACCGGCCGCCCTCGTTGATGACGATGCCGATGCTACGAGTGCGCCGACCGAGTGGCGTCTCCGCCGCGGGCTCGGCCTTGATGCCGAGAAGCGCAGGAGTACCGAAGGAGTGAGAAGAAGAGCGAGAGGAGGAAGACGAGGAGGAGGCGAACCTCCTTGGCGCCCATGCGCGTCGGTGTTGCGACGGGGTGGCCCCCGTCGCAGGATACGTCAACGGCGGGTTGTTGCCACCGTCGAGGTACGTCAGCACGCCCTCCAGCGTGCGGTCGGGGACGCCCCACCACAGGTGGCGCCCCTCGATGTTCTTCACGCCGCCGACCACCGGCGCGCCGTTGGTGGACGCCAGGCGCAACTGCTGGCGGCGCTGGAAGTACGCCGCCCAAGTCGCGTGGTTGTCCGCGGCGTACTGGGGGAGGGAGCGCTCGGCGTCGGTCAGGGAGGGGCGCGCGACCTCGACTTCCTCGACGAAGTACTTGGGCTTCGCCACGGCGTCGGGCAACGGGGGAACGGGCAATCCCCCGTTGCTGAGCTGCCACCCCGTTGGCCCGGCGCGCATGTCTGGCAGCACCGGGATGTTCGCCTGGAACAGGAGCCAGGACTCCTGTTCGCGGAGCGAACGGCAGCCGAAGCCGTTGGCCGCCGCCTCGTCTCCGGGGAAGCGCTCTGCCATGGCGACGGGCTCAGTGGAGGTAGAGAGGGAGAGAGAGGGGCTGCTGGTGGCGCTCGGGAGAGGAAGACGGAGACGGAGAGAGAAGGGCTGGGCAGTGGCGAGGGGCGAGACTGGTGTGGGCACAGGCAACTGAGAGACCGCCGGCTTTATAGCCGCTCCGCGCCCGTGTGTACGCGTGCGAGGGAGGGGAGGCGTCGGCGCGCCGTCCTGTGACGCGCCGCCCGTGAGGAATCAATGGCAAGGCTGACTGGCGGCAGCCTTGCCATTGATTCCCCGCGGGAACCGAGGCAGTTGGGGGAAGACGAGCCGTCGTGTCGCTGACGCGCCTGGCCCGCGGCTTTTTCGCGCCAAAACAGTTCGCCCCGATGCCCCCGGGCGCCCCCTAGCGCGCCGGGTTCGGCCTGGGTCCGCCGGCGCTGTTTTCGGCCCAGGCCGGCGACAATCAGGCTCCTGGGGGCGCGACTGGGCCGTTTTTTCGGCGCCGGCGCGAAAAAAACGCCTGGGGAGGCCTTCCTGGGGCGCGACTGGGGATGCCCTTAGAAGCAACGAGTCTAAGAGCAGCATCTGAGAATTTTGGCTTTGGAGCCCTAGCAAATAGTCTTGCAGGAGGAGAATAATACTCATAAGAATAAGCAGAAAAAGTATTTGTTTTATGAATATAGCGTTTGAGGAAACACGCTCATATTCATGGGTCTGAGTATAATTTCCCTACAAAACATTGGTGTTAGGGTGACTCAGGTGAGTCCTTTGTCTGTATGAAGCCTTAGGACCATATGAAGCCTTTGGTCTGGGGTTTGTCTTTTTCCCAGGTGGTGTCATGATGACATTTGCTGGAAGTTTCTCAAGACAACCTTTGGGAACCCCGATCTTCTTCATAGGTGGCCCGTTCCTGCAGTTAGTACCAATATACCTGGCAAACACTTCACCATTTTGATTCTTAAAATATTTATAGTTTGCATCAAAGGATTCATCAATGATAATAGGATTAGCACAACTGAAGCCCGATAGGGTAGATGGATCCACTGAAGGTTCCTTTGTAGCAACCCATGTGGTTTTGGGATACTACTTAGGCTTCCAGTATGAACCATCAACATTCATTTTCCTTTCGAACCCAACACCCTCTTTCCTAGGGTTTCGGTTCAGTATCTGCTTTTTGAGGACATCACATAGAGTCTGATGCCCTTTGAGGCTTTTGTACATCCCTGTTTCAAGCAAAGTCTTCAACCTAGCATTTTCATTAGCAATAGTAGTGGTATCCTCAGCAGAGGGGTTAGTTACCACATCAGCAGTTGAAGATATTGCAACAGTGGCAGCAGTAGAACATTCAGCTATAGATGTAGCGTTATCACGCTCAATGCATTTTAGACATGGTGGTTCAAATCCTTCCTGAGTGGAGCTGATCAATTGTGCGTGGAGTGACTCATTTTCTTTTTGAAGATCTTCATGAGCCGCTTTCAATTTCTCAAGTTCTCGCTTCCTTTGAAGGTAATTGTGGGAAAGCTTTTCATGAGTTTTTGAGAGCGATTCATAAAGACCTTCAAGTTCCTCGTACTTAACATGAAGATTTTTTATGTCTTCAATTAAGGACTGAAAATGAGTCATTTTCGCGTCTAACAGGTCATCGCTTTTGTCTAACAGTTTTTGAATATGTTCCATAGCTTTATGTTGTTTAGTGGCAATTTTAGCAAGTGTTTTGTAGCTAGGTTTAGATTCACAATCAGAGTCATCATCACTGGATGTTTGAAAGTAAGCTTCACGTGATTTTACCTTGGCACCGCATGCCATGAAGCAGTAGGTGGGAGCAGAGTCGTCGTCCTCATCATCAATGTTGGTGACGGGGCCATTGTCTTCATTGTTGAAGATGGACTTGGCCACGTAGGCTGTGGCTAGGGCCAGACTTGCAGCACCAGAATCGGATTCCTCCTCAGACTCCACCTCCGCTTGTTCTGAAATAGACTCCTCCTCTGAATCCATCTCCTTGCCAACAAACGCACGAGCCTTGCCAGATGAATTCTTCTTATGTGATGAATACTTTGATGAAGACTTGGAAGAAGACTTTGAGTATTTCTTCTTTTTCTTGTCATTGGAATCATATTCCTTGCTCTTCTTCTTCTTGTCATTGTCCCATTGAGGACACTCAGAGATGTAATGACCATGTTTCTTGCACTTATGACAAGTTCTCTTCTTGTAGTCACGGGTAGAAGCTTCATCATTTCTTGAGCTGGATCGTCAAGACTTTCTGAAGCCTTTCTTCCTAGTGAATTTCTGGAACTTCTTCACAAGCATGGCAAGCTCCTTTCCAATATCTTCAGGATCATCAGAACTGCAGTCAGATTCTTCTTCAGATGAAGAAACAGCCTTTGCCTTCAAGGCGCGAGTTCGGCCATAGTTGGGACCATAGATGCCACGTTTCTCAGATAGCTGGAACTCATGTGTGTTGAGCCTCTCAAGTATGTCAGACGGATCGAGAGTCTTGAAGTCAGGGTGTTCTTGAATCATCAGGGCAAGGATGTCAAATGAGCTGTCAAGTGATCTCAGGAGGGTCTTGACGATTTCATGCTTGGTGATCTCAGTGATGCCAAGTGCCTGAAGCTCATTTGTGATGTCAGTGAGGCGATCGAATGTGTGCTGGACATTCTCATTGTCGTGTCTCTTGAAGCGATTGAAAAGATTGCGAAGGACACTGATCCTTTGATCTCTCTGGGTTGAGACTCCTTCATTGACCTTTGAGAGCCAGTCCCAGACTTCCTTTGACGTTTCCAGGGCACTCACACGACCATACTGTCCTTTGGTCAGATGACCACAGATGATGTTCTTGGCCGTTGAATCTAGTTGAACGAGCCTCTTGACATCAGCAGGGGTGATACCTTCACCAGTCTTGGGAACGCCGTTCTTGACGACAAACCAGAGGTCCATGTCAATGGCTTCAAGGTGCATGCGCATCTTGTTCTTCCAGTAGGGATATTCAGTGCCATCGAAGACGGGGCACGCAACGGAGACTTTGATTATCCCTGCAGTCGACATAGCTAAAACTCCAGGTGGTTAAACCGAATCACACAGAACAAGGGAGTACCTTGCTCTGATACCAATTGAAAGTGCAGTATATCGACTAGAGGGGGGTGAATAGGCGATTTTTATGAAATGCTTCAAAACGTGGAAGTTTCGAACACAAATCATAAATCCAATCCTATTTATATGCAGCGAAAGGTAGACTACACTAGACAAGCCATAGTTAAGTATTCAATGAAGTGAAAGCATGAAGACTAATAGCAGCTAGGCAGTAAGGATCAGGATGGAAGATGGAATGAAGCCAATCAGAACAAGTAGTCAGACAGTGAAGTCAATCAGATAAGGCAAGCAGGCAATGACTTCACAACATAAGACATTAAGTAAAGGGAAGGAAAGGATAGAACCAGTAGCTCGGGGAAGATAGTGATTTGTTAGACCAGTTCTAGTTGTTGTGACAACTGTACGTCTGGTTAGGGAGGCTGAGATTTAACTCGGAAGATCGCGTCTTCACCTTATTCCCCTTGAGCTAAGGACACCTAGTCCTCGCCCAATCACTCTGGTAAGTCTTCAAGGTAGACTTCCAAACCTTCACAGAATTCGTTCACCGGCGATCCACAATGACTCTTGGATGCTCAGAACACGACGCCTAACCGGCTAGAGGAAACACAGTCCTCAAGTGTAACAAGTCTTCAGGTCACACACACAGAAAGACTTCAGTGATGCCTAACACTCTTTGGCTCTGGGTGTTTGGGCTTTGTCCCTGCAAGGATTTCTCTCTCAAATGCTTTGGAGGTGGGTTGCTCTCAAACGACAAAAGCCGTGCAATAACTCTGAGCAGCCACCAATTTATGGTGTAGGGGTGGGCTATTTATAGCCACTGGGCAACCCGACCTGATTTGTCTGAAGTGACCCTGAGTCACTAAGGAACTGACACGTGTTCCAACGGTCAGATTTCAAACACACACGGCAACTTTACTTGGGCTACAAGTAAAGCTGACTCATCCAGCTCTGGATAAGATTTGCTCTCATTGTTTTCGCTCGAAGACATAGGATTTGGTTGAGCATCACTTCAGTCACTCTGATTTAGTTCACTTGGACCCCACTTAACAGTACGGTGGTTCCTATGACTCGACAAAGAAGAAAAGGAAACAACGAAACATCTAAGTCTTCGTGCTCCAAAGTCTTCACACAATGTCTTCTCTTGTCATAGGCTTCAATATGATTATCTTCATATATATATACCACCATTGTCGTTAATGTCTTCATACATTTTTAGGGGTCAACTCCGATAGGTAAACCGAATCAATGAGGGACTACTACTGGTGTTATCCGACAATTCTCACAAACACATTAGTCCCTCAACCAGATTTGTCGTCAATACTCCAAAACCAACTAGGGGTGGCACTAGATGCACTTACACCCCCGTGGCTCTCCTAACCCTAATCTTTGCTCTATAAATACCCAAATATTTTCCCTAAGTCATAGGAGTCGCCAAAAATACTTTTCCACCGCTGCAAGTTTCTGTTCCAGTGAGATCACATCTTGGGGCCTTTTCCGGTACTCCGCCGGAGGGGGATTCGATCATGGAGGGCTTCTACATCAACCTTGCTGCCCTTCCGATGATGCGTGAGTAGTTTACCACAGACATACGGGTCCATAGCTAGTAGCTAGATGGCTTCTTCTCTCTTTGATCTCCAATACAATGTTCTCCTCGATGTTCTTGGAGATCTATTCGATGTAATCTTCTTTTGTGGTGTGTTTGTTGAGATCTGATGAATTGTGGATTTATGAATATTATTTGAGTCTTCTCTGAACTCTGTTATGCATGATTAAGATAGCCTTGTATTTCTCTCTGATCTATCAATTTGGTTTGGCCAACTTGATTGCTTTTTCTTGAAATGGGTGAGGTGCTTTGTGATGGGTTCAATCTTGTGGTGTCCTCACCCAGTGACAGAAGGGGTAGCAAGACATGTATTGTATTGTTGCCATTAAGGATAAAAATATGGTGTTTATATCATATTGCTTGAGTTTATCCCTCTACATCATGTCATCTTGCTTAAGGCGTTACTCTGTTCTTATGAACTTAATACTCTAGATGCATGCTGGATAGCGATCGATGTGTGGAGTTATAGTAGTAGATGCAGGCAGGAGTTGGTCTACTTGTCACAGACGTGATGCCTATATTCATGATCATTGCCATAGATGTCGTTATAATTTTGCGCTTTTCTATCAATTGCTCAACAGTAATTTTTTCACCCACCGTATGCTTTCTTTGAGAGAGAAGGCCCTAGTGAAACCTATGTCCCCCGGGTATATTTTCCATCATTTATTTTCAGATCTATAAAACCAAAAACCCAAAAATACCTTGCTGCAATTATTTTGTGTTTACTTTACTTTGCCTTTTACTTTTATTTTAAATATATCTCTATTAGATCTCACTCTTGCTAGTGACTGTGAAGGGATTGACAACCCCTTTTCGCGTTGTGTGCAAGTGTTTGTTAGTTTGTGCAGGTGCATATATTGGGGAATTGCTTGTGCCTCCTATTGGATTGATGCCTTGGTCTTAACTAAGGGAAATACTTATCTCTACTTTGCTGCATCACTCTTTCCTCTTCAAGGGAAAAATCAACGCAAGCTCCAGAAGTAGCAAGAAGAATTTCTGGCGCCGTTGCCGGGGAGGTTCTACATCAAGCCTACCAACTACCTATCATCAACTCTCATCTCTTTCACTTACATTATTTTCTATTTGCCTCTCGTTTTCATCTCCCCACTTCTAAAACGTTTTCAGAAAAAACACAAAAATATTTGCCTTTTTATTTGCCTTTTTCTGTTCGTCTTTTTTCTTGATTGTGTGCTAGATTGCTTTGCCATCATGACTCAAGGGAGGTTGTCATTGAAAATCTTGAGGAAAAACTTAGATCGTGTGCTTTAGATCGTGAAACTAAACTGCCTCTAATCTTAAGGCAAAAACTTTTCATGTGGGGGATGGTAATACTATTGGTAAGAATGTTATTCAGGAGTTCTTTAATTGTATGGGAGTCTTGCCAATTGATAAGGGGTCTATTCTTCTTGATACAAATTGCTATGCCGATGCCATTGCCATGCTTGTCGTTAAGTTAAAAATAAAATTTGTACACATCCACCCCGCTTTGCAAAAGATATTTTATGAACTTCCCAATATACTTCATCCTACAACTAAAAAGATTGAAACTATCATTCTTATGCAGGAATTTGATTTCATAATATGAGAAGCTTGGGAAATTTTTGTTCTCTATAATAAAAATATTGAGCATCCACCCATTGAAGAAATTCCCCATGATAAAGACACTTTGTGTAGTTTGGAATCTAGAGATTATCATACTTACAATAGCAATTTTAGGAGAAGAGTTCCTTACGCAGAAATCGCTCAAGATCTTTACGTTGATACTTATGGTAAATTTGATTGGGTCACTAAGTGAATTTATGTTGGATTCAATGAGGAACGGAGGGAGGAGATGTTTAAAGAACCCATTAAAAATGAGATACAAATTCTATATAAAGATATTTATGGTGATGATCCTGAGTATGAAATTATGAATTTTAAAATTACTATTGAAAGTCCTTTTCATGAAATGAGTTCTCCTACTAGGAAGAAGAAAGAAGAGAAAAGAGACTTATTAAGAAAGGTTTTGATAGATTTCATTAATAAAGAATTGAATACCAAAGATCATAATACCTAGATCGTTGCATCATGCCTAGCTAGGGGCGTTAAACAATAGCGCTTGTTGGGAGGCAACCCAATTATTATTTTCTTTTTGCTTCTATTTTCCAATAAATATACCTTCTATCATCTAGTTAGATGTGTTTTCATGTTTTAATTTAGTGTTTGTGCCAAGTAAGACCTTTGGGATGGTTTGGAAGATTGTTGATTTGATTTCAACAAAAACTTTTGCGTCCAGTACAGTAAATTCTGTAATTCACTGGAGCATCATAATTTTCTGAAAATTTTACACAAGATTGATATACAAATTTCCCGCGTTGTCCTAATTATTCAAAATTTGTAGAGTTGCATAAGTATATGAAGTGTTCAGATTGCTACAGACTGTTCAGTTTTTGACAGATTCTGTTTTCATTGTGTTGTTTGCTTATTTTGATTAATCTATGGCTAATATCGGGGGGTATGTGATAACCCACAAGTATAGAGGATCGCAAAAAAATTCGAGGGTAGAGAGTTCAACCCAAATTTATTGATTTCACACAAGGGGAGCCAAAGATCCTGAAATACTTAATATCTGCAGCAAAGAACATCATAGAAATACTGCGTCCATAAGCTTGACATCCAACTGGTAGTTTGAACAGACTATATTTTCTTCAAAAACATACATGTATTTCATTAGTAGTTCTGTTACGGCTATTTAGGTTTAGCAATTATTTCTCCTTTCTGAACTGCCCACAGATCCATAATTATAGATGTTCCCATTGAAACTTGTTTGCCTTGCACTTAGCAGAAATCTCAACAATTCTGAACTTGTTAGATAACCTGCTTTGTATTTCGGGCGGCTTACCAGGATGCATACGTCTGTAACCCGCCCTTTAAATTTCCGCAGTTTCTTATCGCACTCAGGCGACTCATTATGTCAAAAGTCGCCATATGTAATTGGGTGCCTTCCCTTGTCACTGAAACAATCCTCAAGGATTTTCAAGCAAATGGTCTCCTGGCGGACCAGGAGGAAATTGTCTAGCGAGTCCGTCAAGGAAAAAAACTAAACTCTTGATGGAGAGGTTGTAGTTTTTACTTACCATATCCTCAGAGGTTTCACACCGCCCGGGTGAAAGTTCTTTCGAGAGGTTTTGCACTATTTCCATCTTCATCCTCAAGACATAGCCCAGATTCAGTATCCAACATCTGTCACTTCCAGATTATCTGCAAAGTCTACCTGCAAATAGAGCCCATCGTTTCTCCTTTTAAGGAATTATTCTATATAAACTGTCAGACTGAATGTATAAACGGTCCAAGTCAGGAAATGGGTGGAGTCTCAATTCAGAGACTCCGAGATGGCGGCTTCCCAACAGCTACCCTGCCAAGACACCCTAAAGTATGGGTCACAACTTGGTTTTATTGCAAAAACACTGCCCCAGCTGATGAGAAGCTCTTACCGGGTTATAGAGTTGATAGTCTTCCAACAGACTTTAACCCGCAAAGTCAAATTCTTCCAAAGGAGCATGCTGAAGCACTCCCAAATTATTCAAAGGTTAAGGCCCTGCTGGCCAATGGGCTAACTGGAGTGGATCTAACCCGATGCTGGGTTTCTTGGAGAATTCTCTCCCTAAGTCGCTGTCGGGGGAAACTGCCCACCACGAACACCTATGGGACCGGAGCCCCTTGTATGTTGCGGTAAGGGAGCGGAGGGAGCACAAAGAGCAGATCGAGGAGAGCACGCGGGCAGTTTACCCAGGTTCGGGCCGCGCGGACGCGTAAAACCCTACTCCTGCTTGGTTTGTATTGAGGGTTGGAGCTCGGGAGCTTGAAGAACTAGCTACACCGAGCGAGTGAGCGATCTAGGTTCTGAACCCTTTCTACGTTGTGCATGGGCCTCCTTTTATAGCTCAAGGGGTCACCGACAGGTGTCAATGTAGAAGAAGGGCAAAAATGTAACTTTTGTGGTAGTTGTAATAGTGCGGGAACAGTGCGTGAACAGTGGATGAACAGTGGTCATCACCTAACTTGACAGTGGGGGACAAGAGCATTAAATGCCCGTCGCCGTCGACCCCAAAAGCGCCCGCCCGTGCGTCTCCGTTCGCCACGGTGGTAGCTTCGTCACCGTGGAGTGCCACCGTGTCCCCCAGGCTGCACAGCCATCCGCCACGCGTCCCTGGAACGGCCCCAGGGCGACGCGTGGATCGATGAGCTGGAGCGTGGGCACACAGCGTAACTCTCCCCGGCAAGCACCTTGCCGGGGCCTTGACCTTGCCGGGTCCTGAAGCTTGTCACTCCCCGGGCCCTGCTGGGGCGCATGTTGCGCCGAGGCATGCCTTCTGCACTGCAGTCTTCTGGTCTTCCTGGCAAGCTCCTCTTGCCAGGGTCTTGTGTTAATGCTATAGTCTTGAGCCTGGGACGGCCTTCTCGGCAAGCTCCACTTGCCGGGGTCTTGATCCTCTGACTTGTATACTTTGTTTTTGAATGGCTTAGTAAGGTCCGGGGAGGTTTCCGGCAAGCACGTGGTAGACCCTGCCGCGGGAAGCTGCCACTGCCCGTGCACAAGTTGGGGTACTAAGGTACCCCTATCTTAGTACACCGACAGGAGCCCCCGGGCCTGGGCCACACACGGTGCCGAGCGCTGTTGGGCCAGGCCCAAAACAGTGCACGGGCACGCGCGGCCCACGGCGAGCCGTAATTCCCCTTCCGCATCCGCCGCGTCCCTCCCTAACGGCACGCGTCGTTTGCGGTGTCGTGGGAGAGATCGTGTCCACGTTCTTTAATGGGAAATGCGGAGCGTCCCCCACTTCCCCCTTAAAAGCAGAGGAAACAGGGGCAGTTTCCCTCCTGCGCTTTCATTGCTTCTTCAACCTCCAGAAATCCCCCTCTGCGCTCTGCCTCCACACCTCCTCCGCCATCTCCCGCATCTGCGGCGCCGCCGAACTCCTCGCCCCTTCCCTCGCCGCCTCCGCCATGGCCCCGAAGACCGAGAAGGCGAAGGCGGAGAAGGCCAAGAAGGAGAAATTCGAGCAGGCGGCGAAGCGTGCTCTTCTGCGGAAGAGGAACGTCGTCTTCGCGCCGAGGCTCGGCGCGAGGGAGCTCTGGAACAAGTACTATCTCTTCTGGGCCAAGAAGACCAAGGCGCATCCTCGTACCAGGGTCTACCCGGCCGCCGCCAGAGATCTGTACCCCGGCGGGTATTTCTTCTTCGCTGTCTTCTTTCACTACGGCTTGTGCCCTCCGTTCTCGGAGTTTTTCTGTGATATTATGAACACCTACAACCTCCACCTCTTAGACTTTACCCCCAACGCCATCCTTACGATGGCGGTTTTCGCACATCTGTGCGAAAACTACATAGGGATATATCCAAACGTAGCACTCTTTCGGCATTTCTTCATGCCTAGAGTAGAGGCCGGCGCTCCCCTCTCCGGGGGGATCTCCTGGATCTTCTGCTTGAACAAGAAGGAATCATATCTGAAAGGAGAACTCCGCGGCAAGTGGGAGGAGTGGCGCGCGGATTGGTGCTGGGTAGTGGAGGACGAGCCGCAGCCTTTCACTGCGCCGCGCACAACAGCTATAGTACGCGGCAGGGACTGGAGCGATTTGGCCGCGGATGACGTCAAGCTCAACGTCGCCCTTGTCAGGATACTTCGTCTCCGGACAGCCAAGTTGACCATCGGAGAGGTAGGGGCAGATTTCCTCCGCCGCCGCATTGCTCCTTTACAGGAGAGGAAAAGGCTAGCATGGGAGTTCGGCAATGCGGCGGATATTATGAGGCTGCGCCCAGGATTGAACTTCAACTTCACGTCGCTGGAGCTGAAGGGGATGGTCCGGGAGCTTTTTAAGCACGACCCGGCCCATCCGGAGTGGTTTAGACCTCCTCGGGGAGTGGTGCCGCTGTGCAACAGCACCGCCCGGGATGCCTTGCGGGCGATGATGCCCGCGTGTGACTCTCACGGCGTCGACCCAACATGGATAGTGCCCACGCCGGACGCCATTATGAGTTTCTTTGATAACTTGGTCGAAGTGCCGAAGAACACCGAGGAGATCAAAGGTCTCACCCGGGCCACCACGGAGCGAGAGATAGCTTATATTGCTACCCGGGTAGAAGAGGCCGCCGCAGCCGCAGCGGTAGGAGACTTCGGGTTCACCGTTGACGAGGCAGAGGCCGAGGACGCGTCGTGCCAGGCCGAGGAGGCAGAGATCCGGAGACTTCTCAAACTTCCGCCCGACGAGCTCGCCGGGGTCCCTTCTCTGAGACATGCCTGGATCCCCGGGGTTGTGAGCGAGGCCGCGGCAAGAGGCGAGGTTGCCGGAGGAAGCAGAGGTGCCGGAGGGAGCGGAGCCACCGGAGGGAGCAGGGCCGCGGGGCAGGGTGCTGGGCCCAGCGAGCCCACCGAGGAGGAGGAGGAGGAGGACGCCGGAGCCGATGAGGATACTGGCGGATCTCTGGGGCTAGACGATGTCTCCTCGTCCTCGGAGAGCTCTCCGCCCCGGGCAAGTCCCAAGCGAACTCCGTTGAAGCGCCTCCGCAAGGCGCCTACAGCGACGAGGACACAGGCGCCCCGACAACAGCCTGTTCGCCGGGCGACGCGAGCCACCAGGGGGAGCCAGGCTGCGACGGAGGCGCCCCGCACATCAGCCGCGACGGAGGCGCCCCGCACAACAGCTGCGGCGGAGGCGCCCCGTGTGCCAGCGCCAAGTGGAGGGGGATCCTCTCAGAGTGGAGCAGCTGCTCCGCCTGCTCCCCGGGCCTCGGCGCCAACGGAGGCTGGGTCTTCGCAGCCCCCAGCCCCGGAGACCGCCAAGCGCCCGAGGGAGCCTTCTCCTCCCGCTCCTCGCGCGGGGGCGCCTCAGGTGGAGTTCGACTTCTCCGCCCTGAGCGACGACGACGAGGAGGAACAGGAGTAAGTACTTGTATTTTGTAGCTTCTTCAATTATGTCTTGATTCTTTCGTTGATGATTCTGATCTTGTTTCTTGATTTGCCTGCAGGACCCTGACCCAACGGATGGAGAAGAGGGCCAAGGTCCCCGTGGTCGAGGTCGAGGACGAATCGCCCGTCGCGGCGACAGGGGATGCGCCGGCGACGAACTTGCCGGACCCAAGCGCTGCTCCGAGGAGCAGCCCCCAGCGCAGCCCCCAGCGTAAGTCTGGGCTTGATCTTTCCGCTCGTCAGGCGCACATGAGGTCTTTGCTTGATACTAACGTTTTGTTGCTCTGTTTGTCTTGCTTGTCTTGTGCAGAGGCGGAGCCGCAGCTGCAGGAGCGCCCGGAGACTGCCTCCGGCGAGCGACAGGTTCCGCCCTCCCCGCCAAGGGTAGACTCCCCAGCGAGGGAGAACGTTCCGACGAGGACGGGCACCCCGCCAAGAGCGGGCTCCCCGCCAAGGGCGAGCAGCCCGACGAGGGTGGCCACCCTGCCAAGGGAGGACTCCCCGGCGAGGGAGCCGGTCGTCGAGGAAGTCCGCGAAGGTAAGTTTTATAGCTTTGTCTTCTTGGACTTGTCTTTTTTTTGGATATTTGCTTGATCTTTTTCTTTTCTTCTTCTGTTAGATCCTCCTCCCCCGGAGCGGATGGAGACGGAGGTCATCGTCGAGGAGGAGGGCGCGCAGGGCGACACCGGCAATGCCACTGTCATCGAGGACATGGCAGGAGACGACGAGCCGCGGAGGAGACTGCCCCGACCGCAGACGCAGCGGCCGGGGAGGGGAACGGCGGCCACACTGCCGGCCCGGAGGCGGCAGGAGCGTCGAGCGCTGCGCCGGCCGCCGACCCCTCCGCCGGCAAGGAGCAGTCGGGCTTCTATCTTGAGGCCCCCAATGGCGTCTTCATACAAGTGCCGTGGGGGTCTTCGTCGCGAGCCCCCGGGGAGGGAGAGACCTTTGATGGAGAGGTCCTCGCCTCCGCGGGGTTGAAGATCGTTGAAGCGCCTGGCGGGAGCGATGAGCCCGAGGAGGAGAAACTGCTTCACCGGCTCCTGGCCCTTTACCGGGCCAGGCAAGCGAAATTGGAGTCTCGGGAAGCCCTCACCGCCAAGGCTGCAGCAGACTTGGAGAAACGCGCCGCAGAGCTCCGCGCCGCCAACCAGGCGGCCCTCCGCGACTTGGCGGAGGAGCGCGAGAGACTTGCCGGAGAGCAGCAGGAGTTCCTCCTGGAGAAGGCTGAGGCCGAGGAGCAGCAGCGACTGGTCGGTGAAGCGCTGTCCCAGCGAGAAGGAGCGCTCAACCAGCGGAAGTTCGACCTCGACGCTCACGAGGACGACCTTACCGCCCGAGAGCAGGCCCTTGGCGGAGAGTTGAAGGAAGCGAAAGCCGCCGTGGCCACCGCGGAGACCGCCAAGAAGGACCTTGAAGCTAAGGTGGTGCAGCTGGAGGAGTACCTGAAGGCGAGCACGGAGAGGGTCACCGCGCTCAACATAGAGCGCGAGAAAGACGCCCATACCAACTCTGAACTCCAGGTACGCCTCTCCAAGCAGGGCGACGAGCTCAAAGCCGCCAAGGACTCAATTGCTGATCTGGAGTTAAAGGTCTCTACGTTGAAAGATTCACTCGACGCCGTCCGGGACCGCGAAACCAAGCTGAAGGACGAGCTCCGCAAGGAGCGAGGCCTGGTGGAGAGCGCCGCCACTTCAGCTAACAACTTCCGCCGGACCGTCGAAATATGGACTGAAGATCTGGTGGCTTCTGCTGGCAACATCGACAAGGAGCTGATGGCGCTGAGGGTGGAACACCTCATATACTCTCCGGATCCAAATCTCCCCCATAGCGCCAAGCTCAGACTTTTCTTCAGGGGGATCGCGCCGGCGCTCGCACGTCTGCAGCAGAAGCTCCCCGCGCAGCTGGCCGAGGAGTCGCGCCAGCTCTGCGCGGGGACCCTGGAGCACGTCTTGACCAAGATTGTTTACCGCAATCCTGGTATTAATCTCGTCAACGTCCTCCGCGGCTTGCCGGCCGACGCAGATCAGGAGGCCCTGAAGGCGTAGGTCGCCCACATCATCGCCAAGGTGAACAAGATCTCCAGGCGTGAAGGCGACCGCGTAGATTAGGCCTCTTTCTTTTTATTTCCCTTGCTGCTGCAAAGTGTGCCATGGACATGAATCTATTAGTGACTGCGACAAGTTATCCCTTGTAATATATTATCTTATTTTGATCAATCGATGCTGTGTTATCCTCCTTGCTTTGGTCCTTTACTTTGTATGCTTTTAACCCTACGCTTCTAGGGGACCTGCCGGCAAGGGGCCCTTGCCGCGAGCGCTGAGTGCTGGACTCTCAGCAGCCTGCTGGCCAAGGCCTTACCGGCAAGCAACTTTGCCGCAGCTAGTCGCAACGCACTTAGCTTGCTGAGCGAACTCGAAAACAAAGTAATGGCGCGACACTTGTCGCAGCTCACGTAAGTCGTTGAGCGTACTCGAAAACAAGATAAGGGTGCGGCTAGCCACGGGTAGGTTCCTCCGCACACAGGTTTTCCATACAAAGTGTGGTTGTTCAAGGAAGATAACTAAAATTTAAAAATTTGAACTGCTCAAATTCAGGTAACTTAGCTTTCATATATTGCTTGTTCCCCCGACAAGGCTTCTCTTTCTTGAACAGCACTTGGTTCATCCTCCATCTCCTCCCCCCCGGCAAACTTGTGCGTGAGGAACATTCCTTCTGCTTAAGAGGGAAAGAAAAAGAGGAGGGAAAACAAGTATAGGGCCTTTCGGCGTGCTAATGCTTACCGGGTACGTGTGTTGCACATGATGCCAAACTATGCACGCAAATAGCGAAGAAAAGCATGGAAAAGGCAAATAGTGCAAAACACAAAAGCTTTACTGATGCACGGGATCTGCGCCCGGCTTTGTACAAAGGATTACATGCGACAGCGGCAAGACTTGTACAAGAAGGTGGTTGCCGGAGCGGATCACGGCAACCGCGCCTTATGTGTGAAACTTGCGAAGATGCTCTATGTTCCAGGAGTTGCTCACCGCTAAGCCTTCTTCGGTCTCTAGGCGGACAGCGCCGGGCCTTGTTACTTGTCTCACCCGATAAGGGCCTTCCCACTTCGGCGTCAACTTGTTGGAATTCTTGACGGACTGAACACGCCGAAGAACAAGGTCGCCTTCCTCGAGACTCCTGGCCTTAACCTTGCGGCTATGATAGCGGCGCAAGGCTTGCTGGTATCGAGCAGCTCGTACAGCAGCCTGGAGACGTTCCTCCTCGAGGAGCAATGCATCATCTTGTCGCAGTTGCTCTTGCTCGAGCTCATCATAAGCGAGCACTCGAGCAGATCCGTATACGAGTTCCGTGGGGAGACCTGCCTCTGCTCCATAGACAAGAGCAAAGGGTGTCTGTCCGGTGGCTCGATTTGGTGTCGTCCTGATTGACCAAAGAGTCGCCGGTAGCTCCTCTATCCAGTTTCTTCCGCACTTGCGCAGCCTGTCAAATGTCCTTGTCTTGAGTCCGCGCAGCACTTCAGCATTTGCCCTCTCCGCTTGACCGTTGCTCCTCGGGTGAGCAACAGAAGCGAAGCAGACCTTGGCGCCAAGGTCTTGGACGTATTGCATGAAGGTGCGACTAGTAAATTGTGTACCGTTGTCGGTGATGATCCTGTTAGGGATCCCGAAACGGCAAACAATTGACCTGAAGAACCTGACTGCTGACTGTGCTGTCACCTTTCTCACCGGTTCCACTTCTGGCCACTTTGTGAACTTGTCGATCGCAACGTACAAGTACTCAAAGCCCCCGACAGCACGGGGGAAAGGGCCGAGGATATCGAGCCCCCAGACCGAGAAGGGCCAGGACAAAGGGATCGTCTGGAGAGCTTGAGCTGGCTGATGAATTTGCTTTGCATGGAACTGGCACGCTTCACACTTGGTTACTTGTGCAGTCGCATCTTGGAGGGCTTCTGGCCAGAAGAAACCTTGTCGGAACGCCTTCCCGGCAAGTGCCCTTGCGCCAATGTGGTGGCCACATATGCCTCCATGTATTTCTGCCAATAGCTTCTGTCCATCTTCTCTGGAAATGCACTTCAACCTGACACCATTGAGCCTTCTTCTGTACAGTTCATTGTCCACGAACTGGTACATACTTGACTGCCTGGTTATTTTCTCTATCTCTTCTGGGTCGTCGGGAAGTTCTCCAGTTTGCAGAAAACGGACGATCTGCTGCGCCCATGCCGGAGCCCGGGGCTCAACGGCAAGGACTAAAGGCATGAGGGCCGCTGCGGGAACCCCAGCTTCCTCGGCAAGAACCTCCGGTTCTGCCGGAGCTGACGGTCCCCCGGCAAGCTCGCCGGGGCGAGGCTTGTCGGGAACGCTTGCTTCAACTGTACAGACCCTAGGATCTGCAGGAGCAAACTGTTCCTCAGCGTTCTGGTCGTTGATCTTGGGGACCTTGGCGGCGGTTTCGGGAAGATCCGCCGGCAAGTAGTCGTCGGAGATCAATTTTCTCTTCTTGGGCTGCCCAATTGATGGTGTAACTGATGGTTGAGTTAACTTGAGCAGGAAGGTCCCTGGTTCCACAGGTAACTTCATCGCAGCACACTTTGAAAGGCCATCTGCAATTTCATTCTGAGCTCTTGGAACGTGCTCCATTTGCAGACCTTCAAAGTGTTCTTCAAGCTTTCTCACTTCATCTACATAAGCTTCCATCAAAGGGCTCTGGTAACTCTTGTTAACTTGTCGGACCACCAACTGAGGGTCTTCCCGCACAATCAGCTTCTTAATCCCAAGTTCGGCCGCAATCCTGAGGCCGGCAAGCAAGCCTTCATACTCAGCAGTATTGTTTGTCGCTTGCTCCCTGGGAAAGTGCATCTGGATAACATACTTGAGGTGTTCTCCGGTGGGCGCTATGAGTACCACGCCAGCACCGGCGCCTTGCAGCGAGAAGGCACCATCAAAGTACATTACCCATTCACTCGTCGCTTCTTGTACGAGAACACTTGTCTCTGGAACTTCTTCATCGGGCGTTGGGGTCCATTCAGCTATGAATTCTGCCAAAGCTCGGCTCTGGATAGTTGAAGTGCTCTCAAACTTGAGACCAAAGCTTGACAGCTCCAGTGCCCACTCGGAGTATCTTGATCTAGCCCCCTGCAAGAGGGAACTCACAAAATACATCGGGCGCTGCACCATCTTTCTTCGCACTTCTCCTTGTTCCTGCGCAGACTTGTCCTTGTCGGGGCCAGAGCTTGTCGGAGCAGCCCCCTGCTTGTCGCTGGATTCGCTTGCCGGTGGTGTAGACTCTTCCTCTGCCTCCCTCTCCGCTACCAACGCAGCACTAACCACTTGATTGGTTGCCGCTAAGTACAGCAGCAACTTCTCTTGTGGCCTAGGTGCGACAAGTATTGGAGTGGAGGATAGGTATCGTTTCAAGTCTTGCAGCGCTGCCTCCGCTTCCGGAGTCCATTTCATAGGACATGCCTTCTTCAAAATTTTGAAGAAAGGCAGGGCGCGTTCTGTAGACTTTGAAATGAACCTACTGAGGGCAGCTACACAACCTGCAAGTCTCCTTACGTCCTTGACGCGCTTCGGGGCTTCGATCTGCTCGATGGCTTTTATCTTGTCGGGATTAGCTTCAATCCCCCTCTGGGACACAAAGAACCCGAGAAGCTTGCCGGAGGGGACTCCAAAGACGCACTTCTCGGGATTCAACTTGAGCTGGATCTTGCGCAGATTTGCAAATGTTTCTTCCAAATCTTGAATCAGGGTATCTCTGCTCTTGCTCTTCACCACTATGTCATCCATGTAGGCTTCTACGTTCCTGTGGATCTGTGGCTCAAAAGCAGTGTGCACTACCCTTGCAAATGTAGAGCCTGCATTCTTCAATCCAAAGGGCATGCGTATGAAACAATATGTGCCGCATGGAGTGATAAATGCAGTCTTCTCTTCGTCTTCCTTGGCCATGAAAATCTGGTGGTAGCCTGAATACGCATCAAGGAAGGAAAGTAGCTCACATCCGGCAGTGGAGTCAACAATCTGGTCAATGCGCGGCAAGGGAAATGGATCCTTGGGACATGCTTTATTCACATCGGTGAAGTCTATACACAGTCTCCACTTCCCGTTGGCCTTACGCACGACAACTGGATTTGCTAACCACGTGGGATGGATCACGCCTCTAACCAGGCCTGCTGCTTCTAGCTTCTTGATTTCTTCGGCAATGAATTCTTGGCGCTCCACGGCTTGCTTCCTGACCTTCTGTTTAACGGGCCGCGCGTGAGGACAAACAGCAAGCTTCTGCTCAATTACCTTCCTGGGAACGCCGGGGATGTCAGATGGTTGCCAGGCAAACACATCGACATTCGCCCGCAGGAAGGCAACGAGCGCGCTTTCCTATTTGCTGTCAAGCGTAGCACTGATGGTGAAGGTACCACCAGTGCCGTCCTCCTTGGCGGACACCTTCTTGGTTGCCGGTGGAGCGGCCATCCCCTTCTTGCACTTGCCGGTGGAGCTCGATGGGACGTCCTCGACGGCAGCGCAGCACTCCGAAGAGGTGCGTTTGCCGGAGTGGACCCCAGAGCACTTGCCGGACTTGGTCTTGGTCTTCTTCCCCCCGGGAGCTTCAGCGGCAAGTGTGTTGCTCTCCGCTGCGGCTGCTGCATCCCGGTATATCTTGTCGGCGCAGATAAGCGCGTCCTTCTTGTCGCCATGGACAGAGATGACGCTTATCGGCCCCGGCATCTTGAGTACATTGTAGGCGTAGTGGGAAGCTGCCATGAACTTGGCGAGGGCAGGACGTCCAAGTATCCCATTGTATGGCAATGGAATATCAGCAACATCAAAGGTTATCCTCTCTGTCCTGAAGTAGAGCTCCCCGCCAAAGGTCACCGGCAGAGTGATCTTCCCCTTGGGCTTGCTTCTCCCCGGGTTTATTCCTTGGAACGAACCGGTCTCTTTGAGCTCGCCATCTGGGATCTGGAGTTTCTTAATCACAGCTGAGGAGATCAAGTTCAGCCCGGCCCCGCCGTCAACCAACATTTTGGTGACCTTGAGGTTGCGGATAGTTGGTGAGACCAACATCGGCAAGCACCCGACCGCAGTGGTGCGGTCCGGGTGATCCTCAAGATCAAAAATGATGGGCGTGCTGGACCATTTGAGGAGCCTGCGTGACTCAATGGGCGGCTCAGCCGCATTTACTTCCCGCACCCACTGCTTGAGTTGGCGGTGGGATGTATGCAGAGAGGCGCCTCCGTCGACACACCGGACTTCCGTGGCCTTCTGGAACTCCTGCTCGCTGTTATCTTCTTCCTCCATGTCATCGTCGTCGTCTTCTTCATCCTTGTCGCGGCCCCGGGGAGGTCGGTCACCTTGCCGCTGCTTGGCCTTGCCGCGGCGTCCTCCCCGGCCATTGAATGGCCGCTTCTTGCTTGGTTCTCCTCCGCCACATTGGGCCTTCTCCTTGTCGTGCCGCTCGTATTCAGCTTTCTGCTGCTCTACGAGGTACTCGACGCGCTTGCAGTTGGAAAGGTCATGACCCTTGGTGCGGTGGATCTTCCAGTATTGCTTGTCGGAGCCGTCCTGCTTGTCGGCTGCCGCTACAGGGGCAGGCTCCTTGCCGGAGCCGCCGGCCTGTGCTGTCTTGGCGGGAGCCTCCTTGCCGGACTTCTCGACGGCAAGCACTTCCTTGCTCTTCTTATTTCTGTTGTTCCGCCGCCGGCTCTTCTTTGCCGGGGCGGCATCCTCGCTGTCGCTTCCCCCTGCGCCAGCATCCTCCCCGGGGAGTCTCCTCCCCTCTTCGGCGCGCGCGCACTTGTCAGCCAGAGCATAGAGCTCGCTGACATCCCGTATCTTGGTCATGGCCATCTCCTCATGCATGAGGCGGTTACGCACGTTCTGGTGGAACGCGCTGATAACCGCGGCAGGGTGGACGTCAGGGATATTGTGCTGCACGCGGCTGAATCGTTGGATGTACTTGCGCAGGGGCTCTCCTTCCTTCTGGGCCAAGATGTGGAGATCGCTCTCCTGGCCGTGGGGTTTGTGGCCGCCCGTGAAGGCGCCGACAAACTGATGGCACAAATCGGCCCACGAAGAAATAGAGCCTTCCGGCAAGTGCATAAGCCAAGAACGAACGTTCGGCTTAAGCACCAGCGGGAAGTAATTCACCAGTATCTTCTCGTCGCGCCCCCCGGCAGCCTGCACCGCGATGGTGTATATGCTGAGGAACTGCGAGGGGTGCGTCTTGCCGTCGTACTTCTCCGGTACGTCGGGTCTGGAATTTTTCACGCTGGGCCACTGGACACGCCGCAGCTCACGGGTAAACGCAGGGCAACCCGCCGCGTACGGCAAGTCGCCTGGCTCACCGGGCGCGTGTGTGTCAACAGCGGTCCCAGCGCGCTGATCTGATTGTCGCCGGGCTTCTCGGCGGCGCTCGATGGTAGTCCGAGCATCTTCTTGTCGCCGGTCGTCAAGGACTTGGCGCTGGTCCCGACGAGCCCGCGGATCCGACGACGCCGTAGAGTCGTCGTCGACGTTAACCCGGCGGGGCGGCGTCTTCTGCTTCCGCGGCGGGGAGTGCACGGTGGTTGCACCCCCGGCGGTCTTGTCGCCATCGTCCTTTGTCTTCTCGACTTGCCGTGGCCGCGAGGTCGCCGGCTGCTGCGGCGTGTCGTTGTTGGCGAAGGCGATGAGGCTTTGTATCGTTGCCCTCCAGTCTTCGGCTTTGTCTGCCGCTGGAGGGAAATCAAGGAGCAGTTGCGCTCTTGCGAGTGCTTCTGCTGGAGAGGAGGGGAGCGGGGGCGAGCGGTGCGAGGAGCGGGATATGCTCGGACTCCTAACAGGGTTAGAAGGAGCAGTTTCCCGCCCCGGCGACCGCGCCTTGCTCGTGCCAGGACGATGGCCAGGAGCATCCCGCGAACCTCCGGTTTGCCCTTGCCCCAGCAAGCGGATGGTACCTCCTATACCACGGCGCTGCTGGGTCGTTGTCTGCTGAGATGGACGTGGCGCATCTACGGACACCGAGGCTCGGTCGTCCGTCTTGTCCTTGGATTTGGTGGCGCCGTGAGTTTCCTCGCCGGCGACCACCCTTCCGCCGGCGCCTCCTCCACCCACCGTTGGTTCTGGTGGCGGCGGAATAGACGCAGACGGGCCTCCGACCTCCGAAGCCTTCTTCTTCGGGGCCATGTTGCTGTTGATGAAGTCGATGTAGCGGAGAGGTTGATGGAGAATGCGCCCGCGTGAGCGCCGGATCAGGTTCGCACAACCTCGACGCCCCCTACCTGGCGCGCCAAAGATGTCGGGGGAAACTGCCCACCACGAACACCTATGGGACCGGAGCCCCTTGTACGTTGCGGTAAGGGAGCGGAGGGAGCACAAAGAGCAGATCGAGGAGAGCACGCGGGCAGTTTACCCAGGTTCGGGCCGCGCGGACGCGTAAAACCCTACTCCTGCTTGGTTTGTATTGAGTGTTGGAGCTCGGGAGCTTGAAGAACTAGCTACACCGAGCGAGTGAGCGATCTAGGTTCCGAACCCTTTCTACGTTGTGCATGGGCCTCCTTTTATAGCTCAAGGGGTCACCGACAGGTGTCAACGTAGAAGAAGGGCAAAAATGTAACTTTGGTGGTAGTTGTAATAGTGCGGGAATAGTGCGTGAACAGTGGATGAACAGTGGTCATCACCTAACTTGACAGTGGGGGACAAGAGCATTAAATGCCCGTCGTCGTCGACCCCAAAAGCGCCCGCCCGTGCGTCTCCGTTCGCCACGGTGGTAGCTTCGTCACCGTGGAGTGCCACCGTGTCCCCCAGGCTGCACAGCCATCCGCCACGCGTCCCTGGAACGGCCCCAGGGCGACGCGTGGATCGATGAGCTGGAGAGTGGGCACACAGCGTAACTCTCCCCGGCAAGCACCTTGTCGGGGCCTTGACCTTGCCGGGTCCTGAAGCTTGTCGCTCCCCGGGCCCTGCCGGGGCGCATGTTGCGTCGAGGCATGCCTTCTGCACTGCAGTCTTCTGGTCTTCCTGGCAAGCTCCTCTTGCCAGGGTCTTGTGTTAATGCTATAGTCTTGAGCCTGGGACGGCCTTCCCGGCAAGCTCCACTTGCCGGGGTCTTGATCCTCTGACTTGTATACTTTGTTTTTGAATGGCTTAGTAAGGTCCGGGAAGGTTTCCGGCAAGCACGTGGTAGACCCTGCCGCGGGAAGCTGCCACTGCCCGTGCACAAGTTGGGGTACTAAGGTACCCCTATCTTAGTACACCGACAATCGCCAGTCCAACTTAATCTATGAATATTCAAGCAAGACATATGACCCGCAGCTATACAGTTCTAAATATTTTACTTTTGAAGAGGTCAACCAGATGGTGAAAGCTATGCTTGGGGAGCCTCAAGATAAATGCAATAAGACGGGGCTGGCACAGTTCTATAAGCTCAACCCGGCCCCAGCTGTAAGTTTTCATTTTCTTCCTGCAAAAACATGTCTTTTGACTCTTTCGATTAGTCATTTGTTGTTACACATCCCAACTCCGCTTTTCGGAATAAGAGGATAAAAACTGATGTGGCCAAAGCCAGGGCTGGGCCTAATCCAAAAAAGAATGAACCAGCTATCACGACTGAGCCGTCCGATGTGGGCGAGTCAGCAGACACTGAAAACCAACCTGAGGTAGAACTCGACCCTCTTGGTCTGCTCTTTATTGAATTACCTGACACCCCTTTTTCCCAGGACGGGGATGCCGCAAGCCGGGGTGAAGTTATCGAGGTAATTCCTATCTCTTTTGGCTCAGACTCCGTGCCTCTAGAAAGAATACGACGAGTCATCCGGAAAGTAAAATTTTCTCATCCAGATGCTCACTTAGGTCCACAATTTATTTCAAAGAAGGCTCAGCATGAATTGAGGCACCAAACTCGATCACTCGAAGCAGCGGCTTCGACGACCTTGTGGCCGGGCTGACTCAACTGGCCTAACGAGGTGCTACATAGTCCAACTCTGTCCTTACCTAAAGCAGATCTTGTCGAACAACCTCTTAACCCATCTGATTCCAATTATCACGAGTCGCCACCATCTTCTGGTGGCTCATCTTCAACCCAGTTGCCCCTTGGTTATAAACGCAGGGTAAGCATATGTACCTAACTTGGCGGCTAAACTCATTATTATAAATATCTTACTTTCCCAATTTGATCACAGGGCCAAAGCCAAGAGCAAGAAGAGAAAGACTGTCAACTCTTCCAAAACCCCCAGAATTCCTGAGTCAGAAGAACAGGTGTTGATAACCCCTGAGGTCTATACTGATGACCCTGAAGAACATCACAAGAACCAAAATGACTCGCCCCCACATACCGGGGCAAGAGTTTTTTAAGCCATGGATGATGATGCTAACCCGGCAGATAACCTTGACCCACCAAGTCATATTCCTTCTTCACCCCCTGCCAAGCAGACCGAACAGACCCCTCCTAAGAAGAACACTAATGACATTGCCATTATTGGGGTGAGTTATAAAGCGCCAGGAATTTCCACCGTGCTGACAAAGCATACTGCTAAGGAGGAGTCGCTCTTAGTAGAAAAGGGCAAAATGAAGCTTGATTTGTCGAATTATGAAGGGCTCAGTGCTGAGGAATTGCATGCTGGCTATTTAAATCACCTAGCTACCAGCCGGGATATGGAGGCCAATTTAGTCAACATGATGAAGAGGAAGTACGAGGTACACTCCATTTTTCTTATGTTATATATCCTCGTGTAGCCCCAAGTCTTGACCATAGGAAATATTTTGGGTATGTTTAAGACTTGAAGAAAAAATGCATAAAGCCCCAAGTGTAGCCTCCAAGGGCCGGGTTATTAGGCCAATGGTAAGCTGGGTCTTCCATTGTGACCACTTTGAAGATTCTTTCCGTAGCCCCCAAGGACCGGGTTATCATGAAAAAGATAATCTAGGTGTTTCATTATGACCATTTTGAAGAACTAATCTGTAACCCCCAAGGGCCGGCTGAGCTTTATAATGTTGGTCGGGTCTTATTTGAAAGGAACAACATACATTAGCCCCCAAGTGACAAGGATATTGCTTGCAATGTGTTTGGAACTTCAATAAAATTTTCATAACATCTCTATCAAATGTTGACTAGTATACTCATATTTCTCTTGTGAATTTTACAAATTCCTTCTTGAACGTGCAGGAAGCTTTAAGTCTGGGCATGTCAAATATAGCCGACTTAAAGAAAAACTTGGGAACTCAGCAAGCTGAACACGCCAAGGCAGAATCAAGCTTAGAGTCTTCTTTGAAAGATTTAGAAAAAATCAAAGCCAACTTTGAGGCTGAAAGAACTGCCTTTGAATCTGAGAAGGCTTTTTATTGAAGCGTGCAAAACACATTGAAAATTAGCTTAAGCCGGTAGCCGCAAAATTGGCTGGCTTAAAGAAACATATCTCTCAAATAACTGCTGCCATCTTTGGTAAGTAAAATTTGCACTCCATTGAAATAACTCGCCTGGCAGCTTGTTAAATACGATGCTAACTCGCCTGGCAACTCTTGTTTTGAATGTATAACAGGTGCCAGGAGTGCCAACCTTGGGCAAAATATGCTGATGAAGCTCAAAGCCGTCTATAGTTTTCTAGAGAAATTACATGCTGGCAGTGTTCGTATTCTGGTGGTTGTATACAATGGCAAAAAACCATCTCAACTCATCAAACATGTACTGGATCAATTGTCTACAATGCCTTGTCAAATTGAAGAGCTGAAGAAGTCAGTCGCCCATGCAGGAACAATAGCCTGATTAAGTTGGGCAAAGGCTTATCAGTCAGAACTAGACCCTCAAGAGATGGCCGGCCGGTTCCTAGAGTATAAATATGACGGGTCTGCTTTTAACGAGGCGGATTATGCCAAGTGCATCAAAGTCATGTGGCCATTGGCGTGTCAACTTTCCCAAAATCTGGATCTGAATAAGTACCAGTCATCTTATGACAGCAATAATATGCCAATCAAGCTGCCTTCGTTCGATGTCGTAGATCTGACTCGTCAAAGTCGTAAGCAATTTTTTGCTCCTGATATTGACCCTTCTTATATCATCAATGATGAAGCAGCCTTTGAAGCTTTAACTAGCATCAACTGGACTTTGTATTATATTCAGATCGAAAACGACGAACAGCCGGCTCAGGATGATCAAGGACTTCTTCATCGCGGTAGGAAGGTGCTAACCTGGTGGGCACTAACCAGAATGACATAGCAGCCGGCTCAAAGGAGTAATTTAACTCCTAAAATACTTTGCTTGAAACTTTTGGGCTCGACTAAGGCCTTGTAATTAGTGTAGTTCAGAATATTTGTCCATCCTTACTGTGCCATCGCGCATGTTTTGTTAAATCGCCAAACCGTTGGATATGAACGAGTCCCTCCTAGATGCTATTGCTTTACTTGAAAAGAATGCTTGCCTTTGAATGAGTGCAATATCCTTAATCCGCCATAGTTGTAAAATAACTCGGCAACTTTGCCTGTAGGCGACTTATGATCCCAAGATGTTGTATGCTTATAAGCAAATTTGGAGTTTAAACAACCAATTTTTCTGAACCAATGTGAAAGAACATGCGGTGCCCCCATGTTTGGTTTTGGTAATTGATGACAATCTCTATGGACTAATGGTTTCCTTGAGTTATATTTGAAGGGTTTGTCCATAGGCTTTTCTTGGAGTCCATGTGTTGGTTCCAAGGAGAGTTTGTGATGACCAATGTGCTATTAAGGAATTATCCAAAGATTGGTCTTGTGAGTGTTGAGCTTATTGCAAGCATGTCTTGAAGAAGAAGAGTGTGTTATCATTCATGTTTACCTTAAAGACATCATCCAAATGAAGAGAGTTGGGAAGATTCAAGGTTGATCAAAACTAAGTGAAGGAGTGAATCAAGTTGATCAACACACAAAGCGTAGAAGATGTACCAAGAGGGATCAAGTGATCCCATGGCATGGTAAGCATTGTCAATGACGCTTTGTGTACTAACCCATGGTCTTTGTGAGAGTTCTTTGTGGGGTTTGCGATGTGCAAGTTCAAGTGATGCATCACGAGGAGATCAAGTGCTTGAAGCTTGCCGTCCATTTTGGTGACAATGGACTTGTGAAGATATGCCGAAGAGTGGCTCACCCATAGTGGAGTATGGGGGAGCAATCTACTAGTCTTCACCGAGGCAACGCAATCAAGAAAGGTGGTCCAACTTGAGGAAGTCAAGATCGTCTACATCTGGCTCAAGTGGACTTTGTGCAAGGCAAAGGTCTGCCCTTGATAGGTTCTCTATTTTACCGGTCTCATGGTGGTAGTTTGGAGACCGGGTTATAGGATCGATTGCCGTTCTATCAAGGGGGGCTCTCAATGAGTAGCTTGATCGTATAGTTCGTAGAGAGCTCAAACCATTGCATGTTTGCATCATCTTTATTGGTTCTTGTTTGGTTCTTCTCCTTGTGAGATTTGGAGCTTATGGTCATTTTCATGACAAGCTCGGGTTCATCGAAAACAGAGTTCACATGCATCTACTATGATGTTTTCGATGTTGGGGCTTTTGTCGGTTCTCTTTGTGAGTCTTAGAGCATATGGTCATCTTGATGACAAGCTCGAGTTCATCGAAAATGGAGTTCACATGCATCTTCTATGATGTTTTCGATGTTGGAGGTTATGTCGGTTCTTCTATTATGGAGTGTTCACTCCTCTATATCTTAGGCATACCTCGATGTTTTGATGCTACACGTCTTCCCCTATCCAACAAGCTTGAGTTTGCTCAATTCGGAGCTCATTTGCAGAAGTTATGGCAGTTTTGGATTTATTGCATCCTTCTGTGTCTTTAGCTGCGATATGAAGGCGTCCAAGTGCTAAAGCCTCAGTGGTGTGCGGTAGTACCGCTCAAGGGAGCGGTAGTACCGCAGGAGCTAAGCGGTAGTGCCGCTCCTAGTGAGCGGTAGTACCGCTGCCCCCAGCCCTGACGCAAACGCATGCGGTAGTAGGCGCGGATGTAATTTTTTACATCTGCCCTCATGCGGTAGTACCGCGACTCCTGTCCGGTACTACCGTGCCAAACTTTCGTCAGCTCCAATCTTAGCGGAAGTAGGTGCGGACGTAATTTATTACTTCCGCGCATTTCCGGTACTAGTTGATGCTTGCCTTACGGTAGTACCGTAAGGGCGCGCGGTAGTACCGCTCCGGCAGTTCTACCGTTTGTTACCCTGTGCAACATGCCCTCATCTGGTCACTTCCGCGCAAGCGGTAGTACCGCATGGCCTTGCGGTGGTACTGCAAGTTTGGTGCGGTAGTACCGCGCCGCGCGGGCTGTGAGAGGGGACAACGGTTGGATTCTTTCCCTTCCTATAAAAGGGGGTCTTCTTCCCCAATGGATCTTATCCTTTGAGCTCGTGTTCTTCCCCCATTGTTGACCTTCTTCGAGCTTGCTATCTCTCAATCCCTCCATGGATTCTTGCTAGTTTTGGGGCCAAAAGAGAGAGGAGATCTAGATCCACACTTCCACCAATCACTTTCTCCTCTTTGTGAGGGGAACCCTTTGGATCTAGTTCTTGGAGTTCTTCGTGTTCTCTTCTTCGTTCTTCCTCTCATTTCCTTCCCTAGCATTAGTTGCTTTGGTGGGATTTGGGAGAGAAGGACTTGGGCACTCCGTGTGCCTTTGCCATTGCATTTGGTGCATCAGTTTGAGTTCTCCACGGTGATACGTGGAAGTGAAGTTGAGAAGCTTATTATTCTTGGGTGCTTGTACCCTTGAGCTTGTTCCTCTTGGGTGCTTGGGCGCCCTAGACGGTTGTGGTCACCTCGGAGCCATATTCCATTGTGGTGTAGCTTCGTGGTGTCGTTGGGGAGATAGCCCCAACCTTGGTGTTCGGAGCTCAGTCAATGTGGTGTAAAGCTCCGGGCAAGTGTCGGGGCCTCCAATTAGGTTGTGGAGATTGCCCCGAGCAATTTGTACAGGTTAGGTAACCGCCCCAAGGGTTGCCATTTGTACGGGTTCGGTGACCGCCCTCAAGCGTCCCTTAGTGGAATCACGACATCTTGCATTGTGCGAGGGCGTGAGGAGATTACGGTGGCCCTAGTGGCTTCTTGGGGAGCATTGTGCCTCCACACCGCTCCAAACGGAGATTAGCAACCGCAAGGGTGTGAACTTGGGGATACATCGTCGTCTCCGCTTGCCTCGGTTATCTCTTACCCGAGCCCTTTACTTATGCACTATACTTTGTGATAGATATATTGTTTCTTGTCATATATCTTGCTATCACCTAGTTGTTTATCTTGCTTAGCATAAGTTGTTGGTGCACATAGGTGAGCCTAGTTGTTGTAGGTTTTGTGCTTGACAAATTAACCACTAGGTTTATTCCGCATTTGTTCAAGCCTAAACCGTAATTATTTTAAAAGTGCCTATTCACCCCCATGTAGGCGACATCCACGATCCTTCACAATGGCGACTTATAGCGCACCCATTGTAACCCGAAGTTTTTTATAACCCGACGGCTTATAGCCTTTGCAAAAATTCAGCATTGAGAACCCCTGCAAAACAAAGATTGTTGAAAACATTGCAATTATACACAAAAATATATATTCATAAGTTGGATTTTAAGGCTCGACAAAAAGACCAGATTTTAAGGCTTGAGTCTTGCTTCAATGAATCTTCGGCATGATAGTCGTTCTTCCCATAAGCCGGCTCTCATGTGATATATCTCGCCGTGTTAACCTTGACTAGTTCAGGGTCATATAGATTGACTGTCAAGAGTACGATGAATCACGTAGTGGAGTAGAAACAAGCAGACATGTGAGTTTATCCTCGCTCTCTGTAAGTCGGCTCTCACGTGAAAAAACCCGCCGTTTTAACCTTGACAAGTTCAGGGTCATAAAAGATTGACTGTCAAGAGTACGGTTGGTCACATGTTGGAGTGGCAAGTTGCAAACTGGCAGGTTTAAGCCATATAATGGTCTTTATTTGTCGATCGAGATGGTATTAAAGCTAAACTCAGTGAGTTGGAAGCCCCAAGTGACCTTATGACCAATTAATAAAGACTCAAGCACATTAAATATGAGCTGAAACGACAGAGGTCGCGTATCTTGGGGATGCCGGCTTTATTACGTTGATCATAAAAAGATATGTACGTTGATGAAGGTATATACAATGATGGGAGCCAGTGGCTCAAGTGTAGTAAGGCCGAAGGTGAGAAATGTTCTAGGGCCTGTTGGCCTCCTCCTCAGATGTGCGTGAATCTTTGTTCTCACTTATGTCAATGAGGTAGTATGACCCATTTTTTATGTTCTTGCTGACCACAAAGGGTCCTTGATACATCTTTAACGTATCTATAATTTTTTATTGTTCGATGCTATTATATTATCTATCTTGGATGTTCTATATGCATTTATATGCTATTTTATATGATTTTTGGGACTAACCTATATGTATTTCTCTCCGATCTATCGATTTTGTTTGGCCAACTAGATTGGTTTTTCTTGCAATGGGAGAGGTACTTTGTGATGGGTTCAATCTTGTGGTGTCCTCACCCAGTGACAGAAGGGTAGTGAGCCACGTATTGTATTGTTTCCATTGAGGATAAAGAGATGGGGTTTATATCATATTGCTTGAGTTTATCCCTCTACATCATGTCATCTTGCTTAAGGCATTACTCTGTTCTTATGAACTTAATACTCAAGATGCATGCTGGATAGCGGTCGATGTGTGGAGTAATAGTAGTAGATGCAGGCAGGAGTTAGTCTACTTGTCACAGACGTGAGGCCTATATTCATGATCGTTCCCTTAGATGTCGTCATAACTTTGTGCTTTTCTATCAATTTCTCAACAGTAATTTGTTCACCCACCGCATGCTTTGTTCGAGAGTGAAGCCTCTAGTGAAACCTATGCCCCCCTGGGTCTATTTTCCATCATATATTTTCAGATCTATAAAAACAAAAACCCAAAAATACATTGCTGCAATTATTTTGTGTTTACTTTAGTTTTCCTTGTACTTTTATTTTAAATCTATCTCTATTAGATATCACTCTTGCTAGTGAGTGTGAAGGGATTGACAACCCCTTTTTCGTGTTGTGTGCAAGTGTTTGTTAGTTTGTGCAGGTGCATATATTGGGGATTTGTTTGCGCCTCCTAATGGATTGATACATTGGTTATTAACTGAGGGAAATGCTTATCTCTACTTTGCTACATCACCATTTTCTCTTCAAGGAAAAAATCAACGCAAGATAAAGAAGTAGCATTCGCCACCTTTCAAAACATCTGCTATGAGCCCCCTCTTCCAGGGCAACAAGTGATCCCTTCTTTAGCCACCCTTATTGCGGTAGCTCCTTCTAGTCCTTCTAGCGAGTAGGTCGGTGCTACCAAGAGAAAGGAGGGAGCCCCAAAGGAGGCCCATGTGGAGGCCTCTGAGGGTCGGGAGGACGATTGATACATCTTCGTTGTATCTATATTTTTTATTGTTTCATGCCAATATTCTACAACTTTCACATACTTTTGGCAACAATTTATATGATTTTCTTGGAGTAACATATTAACCCAGTGCCCAAGGCGAGTTCATGTTTATTGCGTTTTTTTGTTTCATAGAAAATCCATATCGAATGAAGTCAAAACGCGATAAAAATTTACGGAGGATTATTTCAGAATATGTGTGATTTTTGGGAAAACTAATCAACACGATACGATGCTCGAGGTGCCCACGAGCTCATGATACGTCCATTTTGCATCATGACTTTCTACTGTCATTTATATTGTTTTTGGTTTTATTCCACCTTATGATGCAATTCTAATGCATTTTCTCTCTTAATTTGCAAGATTCACATGGAGAGGGAGATTAACGGTAGTTGGAATTCTGGACCTGAAAAAACTACATCAGAGAAACATGTTCTACAAAACTCAAAATGACCTGAAAATTCATGGAGAATTTTTATTGAATATATAAAAATGGAGCAAAGAAATACCAGAGGGGGGGCACAACTGCTCAGAAGGCAGCAGGGCACGACCACCCCTGAGGCGCGCCCTGATGCCTTGTGGGTCCCACAGCTAACCTCGGTGCCCATATTCTGCTATATGAGGGGTTTTGACCTAGAAAAAACAAGAGGAAGACTTTCGGGACAAAGTGCCATTGTCTCGACGTGGAACCTAGGCAGGAGCACTATTGCTCTTCGGTGGAGCAATTTCGCCGGGTGTACTTCCCTGCGGTAGGGGGAAATACAAGCCATCTACATCACCAACAATCCTCTCATCGTGGGAGGACCAATCTTCACCAACACCATCTCATCTGAAACCCTAGTTCATCTCTTGTATTCAATTTTTGTCCCTAAACCTCAGATTGGTACATGTGAGTTGCTAGTAGTGTTGATTACATCTTGTAACTGATGCTAGTTGGTTTATTTGGTGGAAGTTTAAATGTTTAGATCCTCAAGCATATTCAATACCCCTCTGATCTTGAACATGAATATGGTTTGTGAGTAGTTACTTTTGTTCTTGAGGACATGGGAGAAGTATTGTTATAAGTAATCATGTGAAGTTGGCATTCGTTCAATATTTTGATGATTTGTATTTAGTTACTTCCTTTAGTGGTGCCATGTGAACGTCGACTAGATGAAACTTCACCATACTTGGGCCTAAGGGAAGGAATTGTGAAGTAATTAGTAGATGATGGGTTGCTAGAGTGACAGATGTTTGAACCCTAGTTTATGCGTTATTTCATAAGGAGTTGATTTGGATCCATATGTTTCATGTTATGGTTGGGTTTATCTTAATTCTTCTTTCATAGTTGCGGATGCTTGCGAGAGGGGGTAATCACACCTAGGTTGCATGTTCAAGTAAGAACAACAACCAAGCACCGGACCACCCACATATCAAATTATAAAGTAGCGAACGCGAATCAACTAAACATGATGAATGTAATTTGACAAGAATTTCTATGTTTCCTCGAGAATGCTTTGCTTATTATAAGAGAACATTCTGGCTTGTCATTTGCTATGAAAAGGATTGGGCCACATTTCTGCACCTTTGTTACTATTGCTACTTGTTACTTGTTAAGAATTATCTTGCTAAAAAAACTATCTATCAATGTTACTTACAGCACTTGCACAGAATGCCTTGCTGAAAATCGCTTGTCATATCCTTATGCTCCTCGTTGGTTTTAACACTCTTACTTATCGAAAGGGCTACAATTGACCCCCTATACTTGTGGGTCATGAGTTCACAGGGTGCCCCCTACCCCGGGCGCGCCTAGAATGCTCGTGGCTCCCCTATAAGTCAGTTGGGGTGTCTTCTTCCACAAGAAAGATAATATCTGGATAAAAAACCCTCAAAATTCTAGCCCAATCAGAGTTACGGATCTCTGGAAATATAAGAAACGGTTTTCGGCCAGTAAAGAGGAACGCAAAACAGAGAGAACGGAGAGAGATCCAATCTCGGAGGGGCTCCTACCCTCCGGGAGCCATGGGGGCCAACAACCAGAGGGGAAGCCCGCCAACCATCTAGGGGGGCAAGGAAGAAGAGGAAGGAAGGGGCTCTCTCCCCTCTCTACCGATGGCACTGGAACGCTACCTAGGCAACCATCGTGTGAAGGCGATCTACTCCAATAACTCCATCATCTTCATCACCATCCGCATCACCTTCCATCATCTATATTCAGTGGTCCACTCTCCTACAACCCGATGTACCCCTAATTGAACATGGTGCTTTATGCTTCATATTATTATCCAATGATGTGTTGCCATCCTCTGATGTTTGAGTAGATTTTAGTGTCCTATGGATAATCGGTGAATTGCTATGATTGGTTTAAATTGCTTGTGGTTATGTTGCTGTCGTTTGGTTCCCATCATATGAGCGCGCGCGTGGATCACACCGTAGGGTTAGTTGTATGTTGATAGGACTATGCATTGGAGGTCAAGAGTGACATAAGCTTCTTCCTACCATAAAAATTGATTCATACGGGATTGAAGGGGGCCAATATATATTAATGCTATGGTTGGGTTTTACCTTATTGAACTTTAGTAGTTGCCGATGCTTTCTAATAGTTCTGGTCATGAGTGCATAGAATTCCAAGTAAGGGATGACATGCTAGCAATGGCCTCTCCCACAAAAAAAACTTGCTATCGATCTACTAACTTAGCCAATTGCTTAGGGACAATTTCATAAATCCTACCACCATGTTTCCACACTCACTATACTAACCTAATTGTTTTTATTTATCACCCAACTTTTATTTTCACGTTCTTTATTATCTTGCGAACCTATCCCTTTACACCTACAAAGTACTTATAGTTCTATTCTTGTTCTAGGTAAAGTGAACGTTAAGTGTGCGCAGAGTTGTATCGATGGTTGATAGAATTTGAAGGGAATATTAATTCTACCTTTAGCTCCTCGTTGGGTTTGACACTCTCACTTATCAAGAAAGGATACAACTTATCCCATATACTTATGGGTTATTGATACGTCTCCAACGTATCTATAATTTTGTATTTTTCCATGCTATTATATTGTCAATCTTGGATGTTTTATATACACTTACAAGCAACTTTATATCATTTTTTGGAGCTAACCTATTATCTTAGTGCCCAGTGTCCGTTCATGTTTTTTGCTTGTTTTTTTGTTTCGCGGAATATCAATACCAAACGAAGTCCAAATGCCATGAAACTTTTTGGAGTTTTTTTCTGGCAATAAGAGACCCTGGAAGCTTTGGGAGGGAACCAGAAGATGAAGGAGGGGCCCACTAGGCAGGGCGCGCCAGAGGCCCCCAGCACGCCCTGGTGGGTAGTGGGACCCATAGGCATCATTTTGATCTACCTATGACTTTATAAATACTCTAAAATACCCAAAACTCTACGGGAGCAGACAAAATACTTTTTCCGCCGTCGCAAGATCCAGAACCACGAGATCCAATCTAGAGGCCTTTTCCGGCACTTTGCTGAAGGGTGCAATGATCACGGAGGGGTTCTTCATCACCCTTGTTGCCCCTCGATGACGCGTGAGTTGTTTACCACGGATCTACGGGTCCGTAGTTAGTAGCTAGATAACTTCTTCTCACTTTTTGATCTTCAATACAATGTTATCCTTGATGTTCTTGGAGATCTATTTGATGTAATTACTTTTTGCGGTGTGTTCGTTGGGATCCGATGAATTGTGAGTTTATGATCAGATCTATCCATGAATATTATTTAAGTTTTATCTGAACTCTTTTATGCATGATATGTGTAGCCTCGAATTTCTTCTGTGATTTATTGGCTTAGTATTGCCAACTAGATTGATTTTTCTTACCATGGGAAGAGGTGCTTTGTTATGGGTTCGATCTTGCGGTGCTCAATCTTAGTGATGGAGGAGACATGGCATGCATGTATCGTTGCTATTAAGGGTAATGAGATGGGGTTTATTAATATGTGAGTTTATCTTGTCTACATCATGTCATCTTGCTTCAGGCATTACTATGTTCTTTCATGAACTTAATACACTAGATGCATGCTGGATAATGGTCGATATGTGGAGTAATAGTAGTAGACGCAGGTAGGAGTCGGTCTACTAATCTTGGACGTGATGCCTATATGCATAATCATTGCCTTGGATATCGTCATAATTATTTGCTTTTCTATCAATTGCCCAGTAGTGATTTGTTTACCCACCGTATGCTATTTTCTTGAGAGAAGCCTCTTGTGAAATTTATGGCGCCAGTGTCTATTTTATATCATATTAAAACCAAAATACCTTGCCGCAATTTTATTTTATTTATTTCATATTTTAGTTAGATCTATTTATCAAAACCAATACAATTTAATCTTGCTCATAACCGTTGAGGGATTGACAACCCCTCTACGCGTTGGGTTGCTTTGTTGTTTGTGTGCAACTATTGTTTACATAGTGTTGCTTGGTTCTCCTACTGGATTGATAGTGTTGCTTTCATAGCTGAGGGAACTACTTATCTCTATTGTATTGCATCATCCCCTCCTCTTCGAGAAAATCCCAACGCAACTCACAAGTAGCAGGAAGAATTGCTACATCTTGAACATGCGTTGGTTTTCCCTTGAAGAGGAAAGGTTGATGCAGCAAAGTAACGTAAGTATTTCCCTCAGTTTTGAGAACCAAGGTATCAATCCAGTAGGAGATAACACGCAAGTCACCTAGTACCTACACAAACAATCAAGAACCATGCAACCAACGCGATAAATGGGTTGTCAATCCCTTCACGACCACTCGCAAAAGTGAGATCTGATAAATACAATAAGATAATATTTTTGGTATTTTTGTTATATAGATTGGAAAGTAAAGATTGCAAAATAAAGTAAATAGGAAACTAGACTTGTAGATCAGAAACTTATATCGACACCTTGGGAGTACCTATTGATGAAAAGGGGGCTCTAAGCGATCACGAACGAAGACGTGTAGAAGTGAAAGCCCTAGGGATTATTGAACGTAAATCCATGCAAACATGCTTAAAAGCGGTGGATAGAAAATAGACCCGAGGGCCATAGGTTTCACTAGTGGCTTCTCTCAAGATAGCATAAATTACGGTCGGTGAACAAATTACTGTCGAGCAATTGATAGAAAAGCGCATAGTTATGAGAATATCTAGGCAATGATCATGAATATAGGCATCATGTCCGTGTCAAGTAGATCGAAATGATTCTGCATCTACTAACATTACTCCACACATCGACCGCTATCCAGCATGCATCTAGAGTATTAAGTTCATAAGAACAAAGTGACGCATTAAGCAAGATGACATTTTGTAGAGTGATAAACTCAAGCAATATGATATAAACCCCATCTTTTTAATCCTCAATAGCAACAATACAATACGTGCCTTGATGCCCCTGCTGTCACTGAAAAAGGACACCGCAAGATTGAACCCAAAGCTAAGCACTTCTCCTATTGCAAGAAAGATCAATCTAGTAGGCCAAACTAAACCGATAATTCGAAGAGACTTGCAAATATATCAAATCATGCATATAATAATTAAGAGAAGAACCAAATATTATTCATAGATAAACTTGATCGTAAATCCATAATTCATTGGATCTCGGCAAACACACCGCAAAAGAATATTACATCGAATAGATCTCCAAGAACATCGAGGAGAATTTTGTATAGAGAATCAAAGAGAGAGAAGAAGCCATCTAGCTAATAACTATGGACCCAAAGGTCTATGGTAAACTACTCACACATCATTCAGAGAGGCTATGGTGTTGATGTAGAAGCCCTCCGTGATCGATTCCCCCTCCGGCGGAGCGCTGAAAAAGGGCCCAAGATGGGATCTCATGGGTACAGAAGGTTGCGGCATTGGAAAAGTAGTTTCGTGGCTCCCCCTGATGTTTCTAGGGTATAAGGGTATATATAGGCGGAAGAAGTACGCCGGTGGAGCTACGAGGGGCCCACGAGGGTGGGGGCACGCCTACCCCCTGGGCGCACTCTCCTGCCACGTGGCCGCCTCGTGGCCGCCTCGTGGCATTCCATACTTCAAATCCAAGTCTCCTGGTTTGCTTTCGGTCCAAGAAAGATCCTCCACAAGGTTTCGTTCCGTTTGGACTCCGTTTGGTATTCCTTTTCTGCAAAACACTGAAATAGGCACACAAAAAACAGGAATTAGCATTGGGCCTTCGGTTAATAGGTTAGTCCAAAAAATAATATAGAAGAGCATATTAAAGCCCATTAAACATCCAAAACAGATGATATGATAGCATGGAACAATCAAAAATTATAGATACGTTGGAGACGTATCAAGCATCCCCAAGCTTAATTCCTGCTCGTCCTCGAGTAGGTAAATGATAAAAACAAAATTTTTGATGTGGAATGCTACCTAACATAATTATCAATGTAATTTTCTTTATTGTGGCATGAATGTTTAGATCTGAAAGATTCAAGACAAAAGTTTAATATTGACATAAAAATAATAATACTTCAAGCATACTAACAAAGCAATTATGTCTTCTCAAAATAACATGGCCAAAGAAAATTCATCCCTACAAAATCATATAGTTTGGCTACACTCCATCTTCGTCACGCAAAATATTCAAATCATGCACAACCCCGGTTTCAGCCAAGCAATTGTTTCATACTTTAGTGTTCTCAAACTTTTTCAACTTTCACGCAATACATGAGCGTGAGCCATGGACATTGCACTATAGGTGGAACAGAGTGGTGGTTGTGGAGAAAACAAAAAGGAGGAAGATGGTCTCACATCAACTAGGCGTATTAATGGGCTATGGAGATGCACATCAATAGATATCAATGTGAGTGAGTAGGGATTGCCATGCAACGGATGCACTAGAGCTATTAATGTATGAAAGCTCAACAAAAGAAACTAAGTGGGTGTGCATCCAACTTGCTTGCTCACGAAGACCTAGGGCATTTTGAGGAAGCCCATTATTGGAATATACGAGCCAAGTTCTATAATGGAAATTCCCACTAGTATATGAAAGTGACAAAGCAAGAGACTCTCTATCATGAAGATCATGGTGCTACTTTGAAGCACAAGTGTGGAAAAAAGGATAGTAGCATTGTCCCTTCTCTTTTTTTCATTGGCTTCTTTGGCCTTCCCTTTTTTTCTTTTCTTTTTTCATTGGCTTCTTTGGCCTTTATCTCCTTTTTATTTCCTCACACGGGACAATGCTCTAATAATGATGATCATCACACTTCTATTTCTTTTACAACTCAAGTATTACAACTCGATACTTAGAACAAAATATAACTCTAAATGAATGCCTCCGGCGGTGTACCGGGATGTGCAATGAATCAAGAGTGACATGTATGAAAAAATTATGAGTGGTGGCTTTGCCACAAATACAATGGCAACTACATGATCATGCAAGGCAATATGACAATGTGGAGCGTGTCATAATAAACGGAACGATGGAAAGTTGCATGGCAATATATCTCAGAATGGCTATGGAAATGCCATGATAGGTAGGTATGGTGGTTTTTTTGAGGAAGGTATATGGTGGGTGTATGGCACCGGCGAAAGTTGCGCGGCACTAGAGAGGCTAGCAATGGTGGAAAAGTGAGGGTGTGTATAATCCATGGACTCAACATTAGTCATCAAGAACTCACATACTTATTGCAAAAATCTACAAGTCATGAAAACCAAGCACTAAATGCATGCTCCTAGGGGAAGGGTTGGTAGGAGTTAACCATCGCACGATCCCGACCTCCACACAAAGGAAGACAATCAAAGAAATACTTCATGCTTCAAATTTGTTACACAACGGTAACCATACGTGCATGCTACGTGACTTGCAAACCTCAAAACAATTATTCTCAAATTCAAAATTACTCTACTAGCATGACTCTAATATCACCATCCTCATATCTCAAAACAATCATCAAGTATCAAACTTCTCATAGTATTCAACACACTTTATATGAAAGTTTTTATTATACCCATCTTGGATGCCCATCATATTAGGGCTAGTTTTATAGCCAAAGAAAATTACCATGCTATTCTAAAAGACTCTAAAAATAATATAAGTCAAGCATGAGAGATCAATAATTTCTATAAAATAAAACCACCACCGTGCTCTAAAAAGATATAAGTGAAGCACTATAGCAAAACTATCTAGCTCAAAAGATATAAGTGGAGCATATAGAGTATTCTAATAAATTCCGATTCATGTGTGTCTCTCCCAAAAGGTGTGTACATAAAGGATGATTGTGGTAAAATAAAAATCAAATACTCATATCATACATGACGCTCCAAGCAAAACACATATCATGTGGTGAATAGAAATATAGCCTCAAGTAAAGTTACCGATAGATGAAGACGAAAGAGGGGATGCCTTCCTGGGGCATCCCCAAGCTTAGGCTTTTGGTTTTCCTTGAATTTTACCTTGGGGTGCCTTGGGCATACCCAAGCTTAGGCTCTTGCCACTCTTTATTCCATAGTCCATCAAATCCTTACCCAAAAACTTGTAAACTTCACAACACAAGACTTAACAGAAAATCTCGTGAGCTCCGTTAGTATAAGAAAACAAACCACCACTTTAAGGTACTGTAATGAACTCATTCTTTATTTATATTGGTGTTAAACTTACTGTATTCAAACTTCTCTATGGTTCA